>CM060062.1:42717939-43385439 GCA_030533445.1 Cyprinodon diabolis
ACTTATTTCTAGATCTTATTTTGCAGAATTACAGTCTTACAAAGAAAGGTGTATTAATGGAAAGAAGCTGAATGGGAGGTTGATTTTAATTTTTTTCGTTCTTCTTTATTATTAAAGAAAAATCTGAGTGACCCATGTGTTCCCTTTCAGATGATAAGCCAGTCCAGGAGGAAGACTGGGTGGTGTGCCAGCACCCCGAGTGTCCAGACCACCGGAGGGCGTCCAAGGTAAGACTCCTAAAGCTCAAAGATACACATCTACTAGACTGATATGGAGCAACTGTGTCTCTTCCTGTCAGACCTTAACGTGAACTTGACAAGGAGACATTCTCTTTCATAGGATGCTGATTTTGCAGAAACCGATATAATAAATGACTTTTTTTGCAATCTAATGACAAAAAACATTACAGGTACCTTAAGGGTAATTTTCTTATTTGTTTAACCTGACTCCGCCAGATGGATTTGCTCTGCATATCCATATGGAAACCTTCCGTTGAAGTAATTTTGGGAAGGGAGGAAATTACTGGTTAGCTGATTGGAAGAAATACTCTGTAATTCCGATAAATCTTGCTCGATAGCCACGCTAACGCTAGTTTCATCGGCTGAAGCCGCCATTTTCTTTAGACTGAACTGTCGCGCTTCTCGTTGTGTCACACCTTAACCCGCCTCAAAGCCAACGCTGATTGGACGTTCGTTTGGTGAACGGCTCCAAATTTTCTTTAACGGAAAGTAGCCAGACTGATCTGCGAGTGAAACCTTGAAAGCTCGCGAGATCAGGACGGTCTCAGGAGGCTAGTATTTGTTACATCTATCTAAAAAAACAACAACAAAAAAAACCACACACAAATCAATTCCTAATAATTTTTAGTCGAAGTCATTAAGGGCCTCTCTGAAACGCCCATTTACACCACCCTCTGAAAACTGATCTGTGCCGACCTTGGATCAGTTAACCGTGCCAAGCTTGATTCGACTTACGACTGTTTACAAACCACGCTAGCGCGATTCCTCGCCTCCTAGTGGCGAACTAAGGTACTACTGCTCTCTAGAGGGAAACGAGCAAACCAATAAAGTTACGGCGGCGGCCGTAAAATTTAGGAAGTTTGTTTACAATTGTGATAATTCGTTGTTTGCGGAGAGCCTGGTGAAAAAGGCAGCCTTTGGTGAATTTACTTGACAGAGTCGGCTTTTGGGAAGTGGATACGACAAACGACAGTCTAATCAGGGCTTACAGACGCAGGAAACAACGACGGATGTTGAGGTTCATCACACTGCTAAGCAGACTAATCACTGGAAATGCTGTGGCACAGTAGGGAAGCTAGGATTTTTATGAATTTCTGAAGTTTCATGACTATAAGTAGATGACGCGGTCTGCTCTTGCGCTCTTTATCTGAGAACTGAGCCAGAACTGAACCGTGCCAAGCCCTACTGATGAACTAGTACCAGTTTAGCGCGGTGCGGTTGTGTCTGGCGCTGTCCGGTTCGGTGGTGCGTACCATTTACACTCAACATTTATCTCCGTTGCCGAGCTCGGACTGATTTTTGCACGATTTCTAAAATATAGTGTAAACGGGGCTATAGGATGCAGATCCTGCTTTAGACCAAGTCGGCCTGGAGAGCTTTTCCCCAGAATAACTACGTCATTCCTAAAATTTGCTCTGGAATTCTTAGGTCTTACTTTGTGTTTTTAAACATTTGTCAAAAATGCAAAATGAAAACTTAATAAATCTTTAAGAGGACCAGCTGTTTTAGTACTGAACTGTACATCTGGTGGAGTAATTATCCTTAAACTTCCACAGGAGCTGCATAGAAGTAGAATACAAAGAGAGTTAAGGGAGAGGGGGCAATGCTCCAGTTCTGCCAAACAGAACAATAAAAAAGCATGTTACATGACAAATCTAGGCAAAGTTAAAGCATATTTTGTTTAACCTTTGAGTAAAACCTTTGGCTCACATATTAAGTATAACTTCAGATTTGTTTTACACTAATGCAAGTTTCAGTGAATAAAAGTTTAGATGAAAGCAATCTCCAACTTAACCAGTAGATGTCAGTAAATGTTTCACACTTTATGAGATTATTTGAACATTTAGTTGTTGCTTTTTTTTATAGCTCAAGCATTGCTTTGAAAAATTGAGGGGAAAAAATACCAGCTTTGTAAAATCATGCGGTAACTTTTCCATGACTCCATCTGAGTTAACAAAGTCTCATTTTGGCTGCACTGAATCAGATTTAACAGGTAAAACTATAAATGTTTTGGGTTGGCTTGGAACTGACACCGATTAGGGAGCTGGATCGGACAAGAAGGATGTTGGCAGACATTTTTTGGGCAAAAGCAAAAGGTGAAGCAGCGTCCCACAGCTGTTTTTTTTTTTTTGTTTTGTTTTTTTGTTCCTTCAGGTGCTTAAGGGGAGGGGAGGGAAGGGGGGGGTTCTGTGTCTGGCCACCAGACTGTGAAATGAATTATTCCTTTGAAGCCACTGGTTCCTGAAAATGGGAACCAGGCCAGAAGGCCAAGGGAAACCGCCGTAGCGTCTGGCTCGTCCGTCAGTCTGGGTAGCTCTGGTTTGTCTGGCCTTCCTGGACGTCCCCCTCCTGCCATTAGAGCTGACATTAGAAGGATTTTCTCATTGTGCCAGGCGCTTGTCTCCTGCTGTCTTCTCTGAGGAAACAATGGAAAGAGGAGATGACAGACAAAAGACTTTGAATTGAAACACCCTGTTGGGGGAGAGAGAGCTGGAGATGTGTATATATATAATTTCTCTCCATGGCAACTAAAAATAATAAAATGGAGAAGGTGAAGAAAAAGCCAAAGCTCTTCATTCTGAACAGTCTATTTCTCTGTTCTGCTCATCATTGAGACACTAAAATCTGGTTTTCCTGAAAGAAATCATCCGAGACTCTCAAGGCCTTTTCCGCCGTGACACATTCCCTCCTGTTTTTAAGATTTGTGTGCAGAGCTGTGAATGAGGCGCAGGGCTTTCTCCTTGGTCTGGGTCAGGGTGGATGTTATGTAAGGAGATCAAGCGAACACTGGAAAAAATTGAAGTCTAGATGAGTCATTATTTCTTAAAATAAGTGGATTTATTTGTTAATTGAGGAGATAAAAGAGACATTTTGCCAATGGAACCAGACAATTTACATTTAAAATAAGAGAAAACAAGTGCGTTATCTTATTTTAAGTGCATTTTATCTAAATTTCTTATTTTAAGAGTAAAAATACTCATTCCATTGGCAAATCGTCTCCTTTACCTTCTCAAATTAAGGATAAATACACTTGATTTAAGAAATTTTTACTTATTTCTAGATCTTTTTTGCAGTGCTTTGCTCAATGCAGGGGAAATGATCTAGAAATAAGTACAGATTTCTTAAATTAAGAGTATTTACCCTTATTTTGAGAAGGTAAATGAGATGATTTGCCAATAGAATTAGTATTTTTACCCTTAAAATAAGATATTTTGATAAAATTCCCTTGAAATAAGACAATGCAATTGCGTTTTCTTATTTTATATGTAAATTCTCTTGTTCCATTGGCAAAATGTCTCTTTTACCTCCTCAATTCAAGAACAAATGCACTTATTTTAAGAAATAAATTACTTGTCTAGATGTTGATTTTTTCCAGTGAAGACGTATCCGTCTATGGACCACAGAGAGTGAAGGGGACCAGCAGTTAACCCTTCATCTCATCCGTCAGCGTGACGGCAGTCAGACCCGTCTGCTCTCCAGGACTTCTGGCGTCTCGTCTGTCGGCTGCGTTATTCCAGGTTTTCTCTTTTTCTCATCTGGACATGAACTATTTCAGAAAGAGCTTGATTACAGCTGCCTGTTTGGCAGCAGCGCTGCTCTTTTCTGTTGGCAGACGGCGATGAGCAGGTTTCTGGTTTACAAGTATAAAATATCTTTGACTATACTGGAGTATTTGAAAGGAAAATCTCAAATCATTTTAATTGAATTTTGTTTTGCTTCTGGAGATGTTTGCCAATATGAAACCATTAGAATCGGTGCACACAAGTAATTATACTTAATTTTTACACCATTACAGCCGACGGACATTAAGCCCCGATGATCTGCTCTGCAGACCTGATTATTCATTGCAGTCTGTCTCATTCCTGTTATTTTGGGCCTGAGAGAAATAACATAAACAAAGGACAGACTGAATAATGGCAGCATAAAAGATGACCAGCAGCTCATGAGGCGAGAGGTACTGATTAAAGTGCATGTTAGAGTAGAAAAAGAGCCCAGCCCCAGACGATGTTACAAATTAGACTAAACATTTAATTTATATTGATATGAATATTACATCAAATATATTTTGCTAAGTCAAATGAATTTTTATTACAAATTGCTTTGGCGGGGCAATTAAAGGTGAAACATTGAATTGCAAATGTGCAGTAAAATCATTAGAATTATTAAAAACAGCATTAAAGTTCACTACAGAATCAGAATCCTCACACAAAATCATAAAAACTGTTAACCGGATCCACATGATAATCATACGGGGATGGTAAGAGTTTGACAAGATATTTTGTATAGAGCAGCTTCTCACCTGGATCTGTTTGTGAATTAATCAAAAGCAGCTCTAAATAGGTTGGTCTTCAGTCCCCATTTTAAAGGTATTGGTGAGGATTTTCGCAAATTTTATAAAACACCCGCCCACTCTAATAAAAAAAAATTGCATGCATGAGCCCATTTCTCCTCGTGCTGTTCTCATAGCTCATACAAGCTTCCTGTGCCCGAACCTCCTAGCCTCGTGAGACCATCCAGATCTTGTGAGCTTTCAAGGTTTAACTCGCAGATCAGTCTGGAGACTCCGTTAAAGAAAATTTGGAGCCATTCACCAAACGAACGTCCAATCAGCGTTGGCTTTGAGGCGGGTTGAGGTGTGACGCAACGAGAAGCGCGACAGTTTAGTCTAAAGAACATGGCGGCTTCAGCCGATGAAACTAGCGTTAGCGTGGCTATCGAGCAAGTTTTATCGGAATTACAGAGTATTTCTTCACTGAAAGAAGAGCAAAACACTGCTCTGGAGGCTTTTCTCAGAGGAAAAGATGTTTTTGCTCTTCTCCCGACTGGTTTCGGCAAGAGTTTGATCTATCAATTGGCTCCTCTTCGTCGTCGATCTGTTAGTACGTCATATGCTTCGTTGATCTGATTGGTTTATTTGGCCCGTCTATCACCAACATAGGCCAATCAGCTAACCAGTATTTTCGCCCATTCCCAAAATTACTTCAACGGAAGGTTTCCAAAAGGATATGCGGAGCAAATCCATCTGGCGGAGTCAGGTTACGAACCTCCGCCCTAACCCCTAAATCCCTCAATCACTATATAGACCGTTTGGACAAATTATCACCACTTTTTGCTCCGTTTGTCACATAACTCCTCCTCCACTGATTGGGGACTGCACCATCTTTATTAGTCGCCACTATTGAGTAGCAGCGGGCCGCTATCAGCAAATCCTATAATGATTTGTGAGGAGAACTCTCCTTGCAATGCATTATGGGCAGTGTTGGGCACGTTACTTTGAAAAAGTAATTAGTTATAGTTACTAGTTACTTTTCCCAAAAAGTAACTGAGTTACTCCACAATAAAAGTAACTAGTTACTAGTAAAAGTAACTATTGCGTTACTTTTGCGAGTATATGAAATTAATAACTGGGGATGTCTAATTCTGAAATCCTGTGTTTGGGTTGTTATAGATACTGCAACATGTAGCTATATCCATCCATCCATCCATCCATCCATCCGTCCATCCATCCATCCATCCCCATATAGGCTAATGATCGTTCATGCTCTCCGTAGTTCCCCTGTGGCGCGAGCACAGAGTGGCTGTTACGCGCCTTTAGCGAGCATGCGCGTTTCCTGTGGCTTGCGCGGTGAATCGTGCCGCCGCGCTGTGCGGAGATGCAGGGGAAACCGTATCTGATGGGGAAACGCAGCTCGACGTAACACCAGTATTTCCATCTGGAAAGCGCAGTTTTGCCGCTGGAGTCCTCCTCACACTCCATCCTCCCCTCTCTCATGACGCGCGCACGAGTCCTATCATGAAAAACGGTTAATTGCGCGTCATGAGTAACGTGCAGTAACGGGGTGTCGGCAATTGTAACTGCGTTATAGTTACAGTAAGAGTAATAATTTTGATTACTCGTTATTAAAAAAAGGTAGCGCCGTTAGTAACGCCGTTACTTTCAACGCCGTTAGTCCCATCACTGATTATGGGATATATCTGCCTCTTCTGATGCCTTTCTTTTCTTCTCATGCACTTCGTAGACACTTTTTATGTTACGACCCTCTGCCATTTTCAAAAAAACTGCGGTGAGAAATGTGAGCTTCAATGACTGTCGGAAACCATAGCTCACCACAGATAAACGCCTGAAAGTGTGCATCTGCAGAAAAAGATAGCTAACGGGACAAGCATATAGGACGGCCTTACGTAAACATATCACCAGAATGACTGACAATTAGGAGGACCACTTACTTATATGATCCACCAAATAAAATATCATCCTATATACATTTAAGGAATTTAGTGTTTCCACTGTTTTGGACTTTTCTGGGAGTTTTTTTCAGTTTGAAGGGGAATAAAAACTGAATGTTGTTTCTCCATGTTTGGTTCTGTGGATTCACACTAAACTGGAACCAGAAGACCTAAATGTTCTTGAAGGTTAATACAATGATAGTACGTCTGTAATTCACTGTGGTGCTTAACTGTTCAGTGATTTATCATCTATTAGAAGTAATTTAAGTTCTATTCTCTGAGCTAAAGGTAAACAAAGTTAACTCATTAAATCTGAGGTGATGTGCTCCATTTTTCTAGGCTCAGTGAGAACATTAGCAGCAGCATTTTGGATCAGCTGCAGCTGTCTGACTGATTATGTTTTTGCCACACCTATGAGAACACTGTTGCTGTAATCAATGCAACTAAAGATGGAAGCATCAACAATTTCCTCTAGATCTTGTTGCAACATAGTTAAGTACTTGAAATGCTCTCCAGGTGGTAGAGAGCCGACTTTGTAACCGTTTTCAGGTGTCTCTGATACACCCAGATTCTGGGCCTATTTAAAGTGTCGTAGCTGAGGCTGCATGCTGACTGCTTTTCTCTTTGGTCAAAAGATAATAACTTGAGTTTTGTTTTTGCAGGGGAACATTTCCACATCCACATTGATTTGTTCTAAGCATCAGTTCAGTGCTTGAATAGGTTCGGAGTCATCTGGTGACGATATTAATGAATGTTAAATCGTAAAATAAACTGTATTATCTGTTGGTCAAATGGTCAAATTGAAACAAAATCTGAGAGAACAACCATATTTGATTAAAGCATTTCTTTCAAGTTTCAGGGTTGCATTTATTTCAAATTTCCTTCTCCAAAACATATCCTTTGCTCCCAACAATAATACATCAACATTTACTCCATACATTTATACTTTCACTCATCCTTCTGGCTCCACAGTGGGGAATATCTAAGGGATATTACATTATGTCACAAATTCGTAACATTTTTTGGGTGTCTTCAGTTACTTTGATAAGTAACAGGAAAAGTTGAGTCAGATTAGTAGAAGCTTGTTTCATTGGTTGCTGAATCATTTCTGTTGAGCAGCGGTGTAAAAGTTCAGCTTTCATGTGAGGGTATCTAGTTCAGAACAACAGGGGGCGATGTCACAGCAACCCTCACCTCCAGAACTCTGCGGTTTTTGCTTTTTCATGAACTCCCTCAGCCTCTTTGGCTGCACTTGAGTGAGGAACATAAATATCGCTGGACTTTCACTCACTCCACTCACCTGAACAGATTTAAAGACATGGCTTTTTTTTAAACCCAGGAAATGAAATAAGAAAAACTTTAATATTCCTCTTTTAGTTTTTTAATGTTTTCCAAAAACTCCCTTTGAAATGCCGGCGCCTTGGCAGCGGCACACAGGGACACAGACTCACAGGCCAGCCCTGCCTGCACTCTATTTAAACTCTTTTATTTCCAGACGGGCCTGCCTGCCTGGAGTCTCCTCATACTACATATGATCTCCTAACAGATGAAGTTTTAAGGCGTACTATGACCCTGCAGTTTCCTTTAGATAACCTGAGATGATTTACATTAGGTACCAAAAAAGGATGATTTTGGTTCCTACTGCAGCAGGAATTGACACAGACTTTTTCTTTTTTGCCTGTCATTAAAGGCAGGTCAGAGCTTGCTTTCCGGATCAAGACTCACACGTAGTTGAGCTCATTTACCACCCCCCCCCCTCCACACCTTTCCTTTCCTTCTATCCCAGCTTGGCTCATTGGCTGTCAAGGCCTCAGCTTTGACAGGACCAGACAAGATAACCTGAAAAAAGGTGTGGGTTGCTATGGAAATGAGCCCCTCCTATTGCAAACAGCCGGAGGCAAAGGGATGTTGTGAAGAAAGGATGAGGAAATGTGTCAGTCAGCTGTTTACGCTTATTGTCACTGCATTTCCACGCACAGTTTCTGGCGGAAAAAAAGGGGGATTCTAAAACCAGATTTAAATTTACCTGAGGTGGAAAGGCTGCGTTGAGTCATAGTAACGACGAAAGAGCTGAAAAAATGCATCTGGATACAAAAATAGTTCAAGTTCACTGCGTAAATGCGTAAACATGTTTCAGATATTTTATCATCTTCAGAATTTTAAAAGGCAAAAATACTGTTAATAAAGGCAATGCTTTGTGCCATAAACGGTCAATTCTTTAACTAGGATTTCTTCTTTCTTTTTTTTTTTTTTTACCAAACCATTTGTTTCTTTTTTATTTTTTTATTAACCAACTAAATGCAAACTAGAAATGAAAAGCTTAACCTTAAGCAGACTCAATTTAAGGACCAATCGATGCACAAAATGTTATTCTTTCTGGAATTAGCAATACGAGGGTTTTGTTGTTAAAGAGTTAACATTTTCTGGTAGAACTCTTTAGTCCTTATTTGGCAAATACTAGAGTAAAAGATTTTGAAAATTAGTTTATCCACCTTAAAAACAACAAAAAACCAGGGGACTGGTGATACGCCATCAGAAGCAGTTTATAGCTTTATGTGTGGCTGTAGTTGTGACTCAACGAGAAGCGCGACAGTTTAGTCTAAAGAACATGGACAGAATATACCATCATTAGGATGACTGCTTAGTGCTTTTTGCCTTCTAAAAAATTCTCCAGTTGTCTTCCAAAAAAAAAAAAAAACATCTGATCTTTTTTCTAAACTTTGATGCTTTAAGAAATTCAACATTAATATTGGAAGCTTGGTCACTGTGTCTGTTGAGAAGTTTTGGTCCAAAAAAAAGCAATTTGAACCGTGTTAACTTCCTGGAAAAGGCTTCTTCTAAACCAATAAATTCCCAATGATGATCTATTTTAATATGGCTACTCTTGATTCTCTCTTAAATTAGATTATGCTGATTTGTTCTTCTTATCTCAACTGTCTAAAGAAAATGGATTTGCTCATTGAGGATAATATAAAACTGCACATTTTCTCCCCATTTCTACAGAAGAGGAATAGGGCTGCTGAAAAAACAAAAGCAAAAAAAGTTAACTGATTTTTAAATTTTATTTAAAGTCAGAATTCTGACAAAAAAGTCAGAATTCTGAGATTAAAGTCAGAAATCTGAGATTAAAGTCAGAAATCTGAGATTAAAGTCAGAAATCTGAGATAAAAGTCAGAAATCTGAGAAAAAAAGTCAGAAATCTGAGAAAAAAAGTCAGAATTCTGACTTTTTTTCCCATACTAAACAAAAAAAAAAAAAAAAAAAAACAGTTAATTTTTTTTTTTTTTTCCAGTGGCCCTAATCCTCTTCCGTACATTTCACATCCTGCTTCACAAATTAGAAATGAAGGTGTGAACCCAGATCTACTGCCCCACCAAAAAGAAGTCAGTTAAGGTAGTTAAACTAAGTTTTTAGGCTGATTGGTTCTGTTAGATTTGATAAGTAGGAAGAAATAACCATAATAACCCAAGAATCAATAAAAGGGAAACTTTTAAAGTCTATCCAGCATTTTACATTAACTGTTTCTACTTTATTTTCCTGTCAAACACCTAAAGGATGGAGGATTTTCTTGCTGTTTTTCCTTGTTTCTGGTGAGAGCTTCGCACATCATGCATTACAATATTACAAATATGTCAATCTTGTATATATGGGGCTCTTAATGATAGAAAATTAAAACTAAAAGACAATCTCTGGGTTATAAAGATTGTATTTACTAAACCCAGATGAGTCGTACACAGGAAGCTCCTTGTGCGCCCAGGTCTACTTTAGACGAATCTAGTCTGGGGCCAACTTACACGTGTTGACTGGTAATCAGGGTTGTTTACAGGATGTGCAACCGAAGATGACAAATCGTGCCCTGGCCCAAAGGAAGGCTGAGTTTTTAGGTTTGCCACATGAACCTGTTCATGCAGGCCAACATCTGTGAGATTTAATACGCCTTTATGTTATAAGCTATGTTAATACTGGGCTGTTAATACTTTTTATCCTTTAGATCTTTCAAAGAACTCTGCGAATCCTAGAATTTTATAGCCTTTGACTGTGAATGTGAAACCACTGCACAGTAAGTAGGAGATGATTTATGGTAGCACTCCCTGCAGGGAGGAAAAGGTAGCAATTTTGTGATGTTTTGGTATGTATTCAGATATATAGTTATTTTTTCCACAGATATTAGGGTTTTTAAAAAAAAGCTACTTTTGAAAGAAATATACTGATCTATTAACCTATAAGTTACCTATTAGAGCATCCAATTGGTAAGAAGGATGGAAGTAGTGCAGATTTTTCATGAATCACTTTTTTATTTAAGCCTAAAATCATTTATACCCTTAGCAATTTTAAAGTAATTACTACAATCTAACAATGTGTTTCTTCTCACTGGAAGTAGAGATGGAACTTTTTTTGGAATTTTTGAATAATTTAAATAATTTAGCTGAAAGGGTTGTTGATATTGTTTGTACTATACTGTATAATAAAGCAATAAATGCATAAGGACAGATATTCATTGTTTTTCGATCCATTGTTTGGGTTATTCAATCGTTAGATTGGTTGAAAGTTACCATATAACCATTAAGCTGTTTTTAAATAATGCCTGATATGTTATATCACCTCTATGAAACACTGCCTCTATAGCACAGTTTCTACCATTGAATATCGTAAAAAAAAAAAAAAGTATAGCATCAGGACACACAATATTGTCTTTAAGAGTTTAACATTTTCTGTTCCATTTTCAAAACTGACAACCGAACTATGACAGGAGAGCTATGCATAAAGCATTGCCTTTTAGAGCTGAACTTTTCATATTAAAAATCTGACATTTATTGTGCTTAAAACATAAATACAGCATTTTTTCCCCTCTTATGCCAGGAAGAAGGGAACTTTTTATGTTAGCCACATTAGCCTTAAATCTTGTCTTTTGGTCCTATGTGGACTAGCGGCTGTGGCGCTGACATGTCTGCGCTTCTTCAAGATGAGTTGATATTAAATAGATTCTAAATCTGAATACCCCGAGTGGACTGACGCTTGGGATGCTGCCTGTGTGTCAGATTTGCAGGCGTCAAAGAAATGGGGAATGTAAAGGTTCCCATTCAGGACTTTAATGCCTTTAGAAAAAGAAATACACTTGGTTATATTATTTGTTTTGTCCTTGTTAAACTCTAATTAATTGAAAAGAATGTGTTAAAGCCCTCGTACTAACTGGAAGTAATATTGCATGTTTACATCGTTTTAATTTTGTGAAGTGTTTCAGCCAGAGTGCCGATTTGAATCTGATAATCTGTGGAAGGAGCTGAGCCTCAATTCCAACTTTTGCTCAAAAACACACCTGTATTTCTGGTTTTTGTGATCCCACTTCAACCTTCCCCTAATGCAGGGGTGGGCAATTCCAGTTCCTGGGGGGCGGTATGCTGGAAATTTTAGATGTGCCTTTGGTTTAGCACTACTGAATCAAGTAATTAGATAATTCAGAGGACTGGAGGAACTGACTGCGTACCAAGGAGTTAACTCAGCCATTTCATTCATGTTTGTTAGACCAAAGATGAATCTTAATGTTGCAGGATACCGGCCCCCAGGAACTGGAATTACCCACCCCGGCCCTAACGGGTAGGAAGATCACATTGCAGTATTATGGTTCAAGTAAGGATGTATTGCTGTGCGGAAAAAGAGAGCTGCTGAGCCCACAGCCAAACCAAAATAAACATGGCAGCTCAGGAAGCGTATACCTAGCTGCTGCTTTCACATCTGTTTAATAAGAATCCACAATTTCAGCTTTGAAAGAGAAACGGCGACAGCGAGAAAGCATAGGTTGTTCTGGTTACTCAGGACATCTGCTAGTATTTTATTTGATGATGTGATTGGCTTTAGTAGACGGGCAGTAGGTGTTACTTCACCCAGCCAGGTCTGAAGGCTTTGCCGGTTCTGCCTCCTTTCCCCAAAAGGATTCAATGTGAGCAGTCCCAGATTATCAGAATCAGAGATACTCTAATAATCCCTGAGGGAAATTACTTATTAATGTTTAGAACCAAACCTGAGTGTGATACATTATCAATCTGGCCTTCCAGTTTATAGGGTGATGCAAGGAGGCCTTACAGACCCCTAAGCTTGGACTTCATCCCCCAAAAACAAATGGTCAGAAGTTGAGTCCATGCAGTCCTTAAAAGTGTTTGAGCGCCATAATGCTAAATAGATTATTTTAAGTTTAGCTGTAGGTTTAACAATTTAAGTGCTGAGGAATTTCAGAGCCTCTTTTCAGTCTGCCTTCTTTTCTGTCATCAACAAAAGACCAGAGGATGGTTTACCTCTGAAAGGACTGGCACACCATCCTTCCAGGAGACTGCTACATGCCAACACCTCAAAGCTTTTGGCATTTTAAATGTCCTTGGAGTCCCACTGGTTACTCGCTTGTGTGTACATTCTTTTAACTCATATTTATCCCTTTAAAGGATGAGCATTTCTTCCCCAAGTTGCCAAAAAAAGGTTTATTTTACAGTTTTGCTCCTGTGGAGTTAGAAAGTATTGATGTGGATCCCTGCCACTGCCACAGGCTCATTCTGGTAGAGGCACACACAGACCTGATCTGCTGTGGCAAAACTGCCAAAATCTCTATTTAGATTTCTACTCCAAGCATGAGGCACATTAGACAATGAGAGAAATGTATTACTCTCACCCAATGACTCAGTTAACATCAGGCTACTGTCACTAAACAGTGAAGAGGGCTGAGTCAGAATTATTACATGAGAACATCTGATTCTAAATCAAGCAGTCTGTTTTTGGCTCTTAGAATTAAAGTTAAAAGTTCAATCTGGGTCTCATTAGACCAGAGAGTCTTCTTTCTTATAGTCTGGGAGTCCTTCATTAACCTGACTCCGCCAGATGGATTTGCTCCACATATCCATCTGGAAACCTTCCCTTGAAGTAATTTTGGGAAGGGGCGAAAATACTGGTTAGCTGATTGGCCTATGTTGGTGATAGACGGGCCAAATAAACCAATCAGATCAACGAAGCATATGACGTACTAACAGAGCGATGACGAAGAGGAGCCAATTGATAGATCAAACTCTTGCCGAAACCAGTCGGGAGAAGAGCAAAAACATCTTTTCCTCTGAGAAAAGCCTCCAGAGCAGTGTTTTCCTCTTCTTTCAGTGAAGAAATACTCTGTAATTCCGATAAAACTTGCTCGATAGCCACGCTAACGCTAGTTTCATCGGCTGAAGCCGCCATGTTCTTTAGACTGAACTGTGGCGCTTCTCGCTGCGTCACACCTCAACCCGCCTCAAAGCCAACGCTGATTGGACGTTCGTTTGGTGAACGGCTCCAAATTTTCTTTAACGGAGAGTCTCCGGACTGATCTGCGAGTGAAACCTTGAAAGCTCGCAAGATCAGGATGGTCTCACGAGGCTAGTCCATGTGTTTTTTTTGGCAAATTCTACGCAGGCTTTTATACATCTTGCACTGAGGAGAGGCTTCCATCGGTCACTCTGCCATAAAGCCCAGACTGGTGGAGGGCTGCAGTGAGAGTTGACTCTGTAAACCTTCTCCAATCTTCCTGCTGCATCTCTGGAGCTCAGTCAGAGCTATCGTTGGGTTTTTCTTTACCTCTCTCACCAAGGCTCCAACAATTTCTCAGTTTGGCTTGACGGCCAGGTCTAGGAACAGTTCTGCTTGTCCCAAACTTCTTCAATTTAGGGATTATGGAGGCCACCGTGCCCTGAAGGGCTGGTTATCCTCCCGCAGCAGTGTGTCGCAGTGAGCTTGTCACAGATATTTTTGATTTATGCCCAATATTGAAGCGTGGTCTGTGATGTGTTATTCAACGCCACAGCGCAAGAGGGGCAATCACGAACTTACCGTGGGTCTAGATACGGCCGAGGCGGCGAGGAAGCGGGGGCAAGTTTGTGTGACAACGGAGGGACATGAGGGTGAAAAAGAGCGGGGATCCAGATGTTTTGAGATCAGCCTGTTTTTCAGTGTAGTCCTGTTTCTCTGATGGCAGGACGTGCTCTCTTTGTCCTCTGACATGGGAGCTGGCTCGGAGTTCGTCTGCCTGGCTGTGTTTCCTGGACGGCGCCGCCTTTTACAGCTGCTTGTTGTATCTCTGCTTCTGTCTCTTTGAACCCCAGTCGGCCTCGGCAGATGGCCACTCACACTGAGCCTGGTTCTGCTGGAGGTTTCTTCCTGTTAAAAGGGAGTTTTTCCTCTCCACTGTCGCTACAAACATGCTTAGTGTGAGGGATTGCCTTTGAGTGAATGAGTCGATGCAATCAACCGGTTTTCCTTTGATGAAAAACTTTGAATCAATTTGACTGTAGGATCTGGTTGAACTGTAAAGTGCCTTGAGATGAGATGGGTTGTGAATTGGTGCAGTATAAATAAACTCAGTTTAATTAAATGAGGGATGAACCAGTCAAAAAGTGTCCATCCCAGTCTGGAAACTACATGGCAGCAGACAGTGGAATAACAGGAAGGTGGTTCTTAGCTGACGCTGCTGTGATAGCAGCTCTGTTTTAGCTCCACTTAGAAGATTTCACCTTCACTGCTTCACATCCAGAGTCCTGTCATGGCAAATCACCATTGATTGCTCAAAATATAAACAACCACTAATGGAGGATTGGCTTAAATTTGTTGTGAAAGCTGTTGATCTTTTTCTCCATTCCTCAGAACTTAAGCTTGTTCTTCATTTGCAGGACGTTTAAAACCTCCCTAATTTCTAGATGTTGCTCAATTTTCTCATACAGTAGATTCTGTTTTTTTCCCCACACTTATAACTCCTCCCTCCTTTGCTCTCTTTGTTTTCCTTCTTAATTTGAAGAACTTTCTTGCGGCATCCAGGTTCATTGTTCCTGACGGGTCAGTGCGAAATCTGAACCTTTTTAAGGAGAGTATCTAGGATTTCAGTATCCTTTATATTCTCTTTAACAATTAAAGAACAGGTGCTAAATTACTCATTTAATTATGGCCTCCCCCAATTAATGCAAATGGTTTTAAATACTCCCCCTTAGGGGTCCGATTTTTCTTTTTTTTTGTGATCTAGCTAATTGCGGAGGATTTAATCACGGCTCATCTTGGATTAACCTGAATGACAAAAGAGCAGAGAGTCGTAGACTGAGGGTTTATGGTCAAACCACAGACTGTGACATCATCTGACAATTTTTAGACGGTGAATATTCCTGTAAAATCCCAGCAGAATCCAAAGTGATGACTGTATATAAATTTTGCAATTTGGTATGTAAACACTTTTATGGATGATATTACAAGACGTGTTATGGCGGATCACTGATAATCAGATTAATAGTCTAATCAGAAAAAAAAAAAAAAGATTTAATCCAAATAGTTCAGCCTAATCACAGTTATCTGATCTGACTTAGTCTGAAGTCATTTAAATGAGATTTGGAAAGGGGGTTTAAATCTTTTCGTATTCTGGTTGTTTTTTCTGCCGTTGATTCAAAATATTCCTGTTTTTCTTTTATCCTTTTTGAAGGAGCTCTTTATATTGTGTATATTTGTAGATTTGCATCACGGAGCAGCACTGGAGATATTACAAAGAAAATCAGTTTAGCAAAAGGGCCCCAAAGCCCATAAGAGCACTACAAAAAATCTAAATCTTGATAAGTCATTTTTTCTTAAAATATGTGCATTTGTTCTTGAATTAAGGGGATAAAAGAAACATTCTGCCAAAGGAACAAGAAAATTTAGATTTAAAATAAGAAAACACAATTGCATTGTTTATTTTCAAGTGACTATTATCTAATTATCTTATTTTAAGAGTAAAAATACTGATTCCATTGGCAAACTATTTCATTTGCCTACTCAAATCAAGGGTAAATACACTTAATTTAAGAAATTTTTAATTATTTCTAGCTCGTTTTTCCAGTGAGGTGAGCTTTTATTAACTATATTTTCACAGAAGTGATAAAAGTGATGTGAAACTGACTTTTTATTTAACCATTCTGATCATTACGACTACTTTGCCGTGTTGCTCTTAGACATATACCTCTGTTTCATTGGTAACCAGTCTATTCAGGGCAATACAGATGGGGTCAGATAAATTTAGATGGATTAATTTTCCATTACAGCAGAGTAGTATCTCAGTGTGTGTATGGGGGGGGGGGTCTTTAATAGCAAGGCGGCCCTACAGTCTGACGTGAGGTGGTTTGCAAAGACACCACAACAACAACCGCCTTCGTTTATGGCATCTGCCAGACTCGGATTTAAAGAGGAGCGCCAAGGGAGGCTGTGGGCGGCTAGATGCAGCAACCTGGATATGTGCGTGAGAGAGAAACCATGCCTTAAGAGATGGAAAGATTCGCGCTACAGCATATATTAAGTTAAGCTAAAACCACTGAATGCTGTAATAGTTATTTACACAAAAAGTCAACCTTAAAATTATTTAATGGTTGAAGATATTAGAATACACTGGAAAAAATCAAAATCTAGATTAGCCATTTTTCCTCTAAATAAGTGCATTTGTTCTTGAATTGATGAGGTAAAAAAGACATTATGCCAATGGAATAAGACAATTTACCTTTATAGTAAGAAAACACAATCGCATTATTATTTCAAGTGCATTTTATCTAAATATCTTATTTCTCATTCTCATTCCAGTGGCAGATCATCTTATTCAAATATTCAAATTAAGGGTAAATACACTTAATTTAAGAATTTTTGTACTTATTTCTAGATAATTTTTCCAGTGTAAATTGTGATCAATGACCCAGCTCCTTAACCAATCAACAGACTGTCCTTCCTGACATTTTTGTACAACTTTCTGATATATATTTACGACTTTTTAGGTTTTATTTTTGTTTCAAAAAATTAACTAGCAACAAATCTAGCAGCCTTTTTCTATGTTCACTGCAAAAACGATCTAGAAATACTATATCAAGTGAATTAAACCCTAATTTGAGAAGGTAAATAAGATGATTCGCAAACAGAATGAGTATTTTTACTCTTAAAGTAAGATAACTAGATAAAATGCAGTTGAAATAAGACAAAGCAATTGTTTTTATTTAAAATGTAAATTGTCTTGTTTCATTGGCAAAGTATCTCACTTACCTCCTCAATCCAAGAACAAATAGACTTATTCTAAGATGAACTTACTTATTTAGATTTCTATTTTTTCTAGTGTTCTAACTTTGGTGACTAAATGAAGGCACTAATTGCTCGAAGTTTAGCATCTTCAGCGAGCAGTGAGGGCTGCTGGAAGCTCCTCCAAAGCACTGACAGGTGTTCCGTTAGATGAGCCGATACCCATGGTTGATACCCATTTATCCCTTTAGTTTATTGCTTTAGTTGTGTACAAAAAATACACTTTAAACCAGGGGTCACCAACCTTTTTAAGGCGGAGGGCCACTTCAAGGGTACCGAGACATAGGAAGGGCGACCATTACTGACTGCAAGGGTCAGTTTTAGCCTAAACATTGTTCATTATCAACTTATTTTTATTGTTTCTGTTAATTTCTAAGTTTATTTAAACATTGTCATTTTGAAATCTCTATAAATGATTAAAAAGAAGAGCAACAGCATAAAATAAAATTTCAAACTTAGCCCACTGGTGAGCTGTTCTTTATTTAGAAGACTCTGAGGGCCCCCCATGTTGTCCTTGAGGGCACCTTGGTGCCCACGGGCACTGCGTTGGTGACCCCTGCTTTAAACTATCTTAAAGGGCCTAGATCTCTTATGTCATGTACAAAATAAATATTTAATTACTTACTTTTGGGGTTTTTTATGTTTTTTTTAAGCCTATGGCGATCTCACCATAAATATTATTTTTTTTGTACATGACTATAGGGATACACGCCAGTTGAGGTAGTCTAAAGTCTATTTTCGTAGAAAACTAAAGGGATAAATGCAAATCTGACGTTTTGCGCATGCATATTGACTATGGGTATGCTGGTCTGATGGGGTATGCTGATCTGACAGAACCCCGGCAGTCAGACTGCAGGTGCGGTCACAGAAAGAAGAGCTCCTCCGCTTTTTTTCCCCATAGAACATGAACCACACTTGCACTGGTTTCTCCTATCAACTGAGATATAAACATATTTAACATCTTTAACTGTTGCACTACAATAAATCCCTTCCTGCATTTCCCTTGTAGACAACTTCCTTCCTTGCGTCCCTCTGTCGAGCCCCATTAAATTGAATAGAATTACATCATTTAACATAATGTAGTTTTTGTTAAGGTAAAATACTATTGCATATTAAGAAGAATTTTTTTTTAATATAATTTTCTCTGGATCATTAAAGTATGTCTGATTCTGATTAATTGTTTACATATTTATATTGTTCTAATCACTTTCTATCTTTCCGGTCTTGGTATCAAAGCATTACCATATATGTGAATGAGGTGATTACATCATCTGTCGACTTTTAGGACTATCAGTAGAAACTTTTCTTGCTGAAGAGCTGAAACAATTGGAACCACAAACAAGAACTAAACAGACTTTAACTCATCATCATCATTCCTTAAATGTCACATAGATAAAAAGGATTTCTACTCTCTCCTGCGAAACAGCCAAAAATATTTTTGATAAACAATTGTATGTTTTATACCCAATTCCAAAAATGTCCAATAAAAGCTGCTTCTCTCTAGTCTGGAGTTTGATCATTTAGTCTGAATGAATAGCCTGTAAGCAGACTAGGGCTGAGTATCATCTGATTCATTTCACTTGTGACCGTTTGGAAATATTTTGACTTCATAGGAGGTTTGTTCGGCTAAATACTTGGTAGAGAGGGAAATTTTCTAACTTAGTGGGTGTTATCCACTTTATTTAACATGCCACCCTTTATAGCAGATTAGGAAATGGCGTGATGAGGGAGGTTTTAATGAGAAATAAACATGCAGTGGTGAACTACTGCATATTAGTTTGTGTGAAATAGGTGAATCTACTCAAAGTCCATGTGTTTATCTACAGTTATTTCCTTTTTCCTTTTCAGCTCTAACCTCTTACCCCCGACCTTTCAACTTTAGGACTTCTGGATACACTCGGCCATCTTTGCATGGATATAATCAAACTGATATTTTTATTTTTTATTTTTGGTGTGTTTAATTTGGACACACAGCCTTTGGAAATCTCCACCACCCCGCTAAACAGTTTAAACAGTTCAACTAAAGCATATCTTCTTTAGTCCAACTGTTTTTAATATTATTTTTTGTTTCTGCATTTTATTTTATTTATTTTTTTATTTGTTCCTACTTGCTTTGATTCTGTTTTATCTTCCTGTATTTTAATCATGTAAAGCACTTTGCATTGTCTTTGTACTGAATTGTGATATACAAATAAATTTGCCTTGCCTTGCCTAAAATATAAAAGATAAGTATTTTTTTACATGAAGTGAACTAAATCCATATAGGATCCCTTTAAAAGGTAATTAAATGACAGATTCCAAAATAAAACGGACATTTTTAGCATTGTAGTGTCAGATATTCTTTAGTCAAGAGACATGAGCTCAGACATTAGAGGAAAGTACAGAGTCACAGTTTGATGAAGCTGTTTGGAAGTAGGTGAACATAAGACATTAAGGAGGAGGGAAGAAAAAAAATCTGTTTCTGTTGCGTGTTGCATGAGTCAGCCGCGTTCTGTGTGAGCCTGTGAGGTTTGAGTAGGGAGGCGGGGTCCATTATTTCTGTTTGCTTCTGAGGGTTTCTCATCAGTAGATCGCTGTGGTAAACAGAGTGAGCCTCTTTCTAGCAAACCGTCTGCGTTCTCACCCAGAAGACTGGGATTATTTAAGGAGGCTGAGAGTCAGAAAGTAAAGATTAGGTTTGATTGAGCCTGGGACTAAGAGAGCTTCACCACCTGCTGCCTGTTGGGATCCTGGAAACATTGATTTGCACTGAAAGTCTGAGAAATCTCCATTCCTGGGACTCTTTTCTATGGCAAGTATTGGAGCTTAATAAGTATTATTTTCTCTAAGTCCAAGTTAAATTAATCATTAATAATAGAATGGTGATATTTTAATTAATTTTCTTTTTAACGGTGAAACATTTAGGGAATCGTTCAACATTTTATTCTTTTTTTCTCAGGGTAAAATGACTGATTTAATTCAGTGAGTAATTCATTATAATAATATTCAGCTTGTATGGTTTTTAAAGTCTGGCTCTCCAAATGCAGCAAACTTCTACAACTGTTGCACATTTTTCCCTTTTTGCATCTGAATGTTTCACATCTGCTTCTTATATCAACAGCCAAGTGTGGCACCCACCACCTCTTCTTCTCTTTTCATAATTCTTTGTCCAAATTGGTTTCCAAATAATGATTTTCCAGCTAATACCAGGAACTGATAGAGTCCAAATCGGCTGCGGTTGAAAGGTCTCATTTGACTTGAATTACCCTCTTCTGGTTCTTTCACTTCCTCCTTTTTTTGGGACTGCTTTCCTGCCTATCCCTCGTTCTTCTCCTGCCCTGAAGCTACGGGTAAGATGGCAGGTTGCGTCACCGTCCAGCCCAGCGTTGCCTCAAACAGCCTTAGGTACATTTGACGCTGTGAGAGAAAGAAAGAAAGCAGGTTTCAGAGCTGTGCTCACTGCTCTAAAACAGACTGCATCTGGATTTAACATGTTTGGATCTTCATATTGAAAAAATGTTTATTGTATGTATTGTTGGCTTTTTTCAGGAGAGATTATGGCAGGGATTTATTTATTTTAGACTTGTAAAATCTATTAGGAAACCAGATTTCCTTTGGGTCAAGATTTTACTGGAAAAAGAGATTTTGGATTTTTAACGTTGTTAAACAAATTGTGAAAGATGCTGGGGAGGCAATATTTTTCTTTGGCAAACTTCGCTGCGTGTTGAAACATACCTTTCCAATTGGAATGCATGGTTACGTTACGTAAAGGGTCAGCGTACCTGTTCTCTGTACTGTTCTTTTCTGTAATAGAGGCATATGACGGGTTACTGGGGAGCAAATCTCTATACTTCACTCCAGCCTGAAAAAAACAGAAGTTTGCAGTGATTTGGAGCATCTGGTATACATTGGAGATTAGTAAGACAGCCTGCTAGAATGTGTTGGATAAATGAAGTCAGCTGCAGGTGCTGCTTTCACCACTCTTTAGGCAGTGGAGGAAGGAGAAGTTATGCCAGTATGGAGTGAATTTTGTTCCATTATTCTTGCAAACAATGACTACATTTTGTATCCAGATATTATTTATTTTTAAAAGATTCATAGAATCATTTTTTTAACTTTATTTTTCCAAATTCTCTTTTTAAAGAGCTAATTTTCACTTTTTAATTTTAAATTTCTTTTTTTAAGATTGAGTTTTATGAATTATGTTCTTTCCAAATTGGGCTTTACTGATCACATCTTTCTCACTTCTGGGGGCGGGTCTTCCTTGGGAGAGAGGAGGGAAAACGCATTTCTATTGGTCTGCATAGACATTGGAAACAACGTTTTACTGGTCGATTTGCAGTCAAGAGGATTGTAATGGTATCGAAGTGAAGACTGTTATCTGTGAAAAATTTTAAAAAAATTATAAAAATAAAATAAAATTTAAGATTTTTTTGAAAAACATTTTTTCAAGACTATTTAAATAAATAGAAATATGGAAATGTAACATTTTTGAAAAGCTCTTTGGTGAAACTTTGCTGCCTCTCTGGAGTTTCTTACGATTGCCCCATATTTAGCTTTATTAATCAACTCTACCAAGCTTCCCTCCCCCCTGCAGGAGAAAAGCATGATGCTACTAGCATCGTGTTTCATCATAGGGATCGTCTGTTCAGACAAATTCTACAAGCAAAATCTAATTCCTAACCTTTGTCATATCTTTAAATCTTTATTATTTTTTTTTACCCTTTTTCTCACATCTGCTTAAGGCTAATGCTGGAAAATAAAGAAAAATTGGCAAATATTTCCATCTGAAGATGAGCAATGATAGATGAGACATAAACCAAGAGAACTTACTGATGTGATTGATGCAAAGGGCTGAATGAGCTGTGGAGCAACAGTTTTCATATTTCCATTTGTAAAACAGAAGGATTAACTTTTTTTAAACCAAAAAGGAGGCTCGGTTTGCCTGTTACCAGACTTTATTGCTTCAGACGAATTGTGATCGAGGCTGAGAATGAAAGGACAAAGGGGGTGTGATGAAGCTTAATGCTCGACTACATGCTGAATGAACCTTGGCCAGTTTGTAAGAAACAATTCCTTATTCGTTCAAAAACAATATGGTTCATTAAAAATGAAAAGTCAGAAAGCAGATTCATGATTGATTTTGAATTATTAGATGATATGATCCAAATATTTCCATAAAGATTGACCAATATAACTTTTTTAAAAGACTAATACTGATATAATATTGATATCTTTGACAAATATTACAGTAAATAATACATTTAAATTATAAAATGCATAACACAATAATAAAGGTTGTTAAATATTTAGAGATACATTTAAAATGAATTGTCATTTTAGAATATAAATGTATTAAAAATGAAGAAAATTACTTCATTCTGTATTCGTCTATAAATATAGATGAAATGTATTTTTAGGGGATCTCCAGTCTTTCGCTGTTATTTTTTGGGTCACAGGCTGAAAAGTTTAGGAACCCCTGGTCAAACCAGTCGCTGATATTTTCTGCCGATATTTTTCCCATTCTACATTTTATTAAAAAAACTTGTATTGATCCAAAAAATTTAAAATAAATGTTATGGGATTTTTTCTCATCAAGTTGCAGTTAATTTTAGTAGGCTAGAAGGATCTCCTGTAGTGGTCTGTCTTTCACTGGTTCTGGAGATGCCTCTGACTAAAGACACTTTTTTTTTTTTTATAGTGTAGTGTGATAGGATATTGACTGCTGTCTATAATGCTCTTAATTTTATGAAAGGTTCTTCTTTGTGAGGTCGTCTTTAGAGGAGATCCTAGAACAGAAATGGCCTTCTTTATCGGCCAATGCAAAAAAAATGCATACAATTAAATCGAAAAATGGTGGATTAAATAATTAAAAATACATACAAAAGTTGAATGAAATAATTAAATATCACTTCGAAAAGTATTTATTCTATTCCTAAGTATGAATAAAAAAAGTGGAGTAATTATGTATTTTTAAGGTATTCCCAGTCTATTGCATTATTTTCTGGGTCACAGGCTGAAAGGTTTGGGAGCCCATAGATTAGGGCCTCCATGGTTGAATGACTTTACTGTTCCTGCTGCGTGGAAAAGTGCGTTCACTACCCGATCCGTCCCGGAAGCACGATCCCTCCTGCGCATGCGCGAAAGGATATACATCCGGGTGTCCATAAATAATGTAATTATGGTACTAAAAATAACTTATTTCTACCCTTAACTTACTAAAGAATGCTAATACACATCTTTAAAAAATGTTTTACGACTTTTGTGAGAGAATTTTGAGGCTTTTTACGCTTTTTTTGTTAAACTGCTTCTCTTACGTCATCATCAGGCATGCTTAGAGTAGTCCGGCAAAACATGATTAAACCAAGTTTATTCAATTCAATTCAGTTTATTTCTATAGCGCCAGTTTACAACACACGTCATCTCAAGGCACTTTACAGTTCAACCAGATCATACAGTCAAATTGATTCAAAGGTTTCTATCTAAGGAAAACCAGTTGATTGCACCAACTCATTGATTCGACGGCAATCCCTCACACTGAACATGCTTGTAGCGACAGTGGAGAGGAAAATTCCCTTTTAACAGGAAGAAACCTCCAGGCTCAGTGTGAGCAGCCATCTGCTGAGGCCGACTGGGGTTCAAGGACAGAGAAGCAGAGACACAAAAAGCAGCTGTAAAAAGCGGCTCCGTCCAGGAAACACACAGCCAGGCAGACGATCACTGAGCACATCCAGCCAATCACGGTCAGAGAAACAGGACTACACTGGAAAACAGGCCGATCTCCAGCATCTATAAACAAAGGTGTTGATGGAAGCAGCACAGCAGATATTTCTCTCCAGGATGGAGTCACAGCCAAACAGTTGTTTATCTGCATTTTAGTAGTTTGTTTCTTTAGATTACACAATATATATTATAATGTTAACACGAAAGCAAAACATAAATCTCAAAAAGACTAGACCAAAAGTAGCATAATATTCCATTGCTGGTGCAGATCGGGCAGAGATGACTGATAAAACAAGATTTTTTAGGCATTAACTTTCTCAGGAAATCATGACTAACCTTTAACACATATTTTAGTATGCTTACTATTTTTTGGGAGGGAAAAACATCATTTAGTTCTTTTTAATGAAATAAAATCGAGGGCGACCGGGATGTATATCTGGATGTGCAAACGAGCTGATGGTGCAGAATGGATCGTGCTTCCGGGACGGATCGGGTAGTTACATGGTAACTTCTACTGGCATGCATGGATCTGTGTGCTAGCTGCAACTTGCTCTTCCCTTCTGTGTGGTGGCAACCCCACTTTTAACGTGTTATCGCCACCTAAAGGCAGAGATGGGTAGCAACTAGTTATATTTACTCACTTAAATTTACTTGGGTAAACTTAATTTAAAAAAAAAACAACTTTTATTTCTACTCTTGAGTAAATGTTCTGGTTGCTTTACACACCGTGAGTAACTTGAGGAGTTCAGAGCTCATGTGAAAATACAGTGAACTGTAGATATTGTAGCTTAGAATGTTTTTTTTGGGTTATAAATAACCCACCGTTAAGATCAGTTTGGAAAAAATTATGTAAAAGTGCTTTTTCTGCTAATTTTCCTTTATAATGTTGTTTTATTACTAAGAAATACCAGAACTTCTCAAATATTGAGCCAACAATTGCTCACTATTTGAGCAGCTATTTTACCAAGCAATGTTGTTTTACTTTTACTTAATCATCTTCTTTTAATATATCATTTCTATTTCTACTTGAATAACAGAAATGTTAAATTAGTGCTATTCTATCTTACATTTCCGGGTGCTCTACCCACCTCTGTCTAAAGGAATGCAGTCAGAAAGTCGCCGTCTTGATTTCTGTTCGGACCAAAATCAAGCGCCTTCGCGATTTGAAAATAGGCTTTTGTTTGGATGTTTGTGTTGCTATCACTAATTAGCACCCTTCCACTGATCCTGCAATGCATGGAGGCCATGAATGAAAAGCTCTGTGGCGAGCGCACCCTTCTTGGCTTTTCTGTTTTAAACAATGAGCCGACATAAAAAAAAAAACACAAGCAACTTTTACTCCAAAATTCTTCCTGCAGCTTTTAATTCAGGACCAAAGAAAACATACTTATTTTAACAAGAAAAGCCGCATTTCTAGGTGTTTAATTAATCTTTTTGATTTGTTTATGAATCCTTCTTTTTGTTTAAACCGTATAAAATTGATCATTTTGTCATTTTTTTATCATGTTGATGAAGGAATTGGCCTAAATAATCGGCCTGAAAACATCGTTTAAGCATAGATCAGGTGCACTGATGTCAAAACAATCCGTCGATCGGCTCTTTATAAAGCTATAAAAAACCTCTCAATCATTTTTAAATGGGGCGTCAGGATAAAGGGCTGCAGAAGGCAAAACTCATAGTAAAAAATTTTTATCAACTTTTCTTATCTCAGTAATATAATCCCACTACAGCACATTATATGTTGAAGTTGTGTAACAAAAGCTCCAAAATCGAGTTCCAGTACTTCTGCATTCACCGTTTCACAACATTATGAATGTCCTGTTAAAACGAATTGACCCATTTCTTCCAGATGGCTGAGTGTAATCTGGGAAATACCAACCCTCTTGAAATGTGTGTCACTGTGTAGAGGAGGAGGATGATGTTATGAAATATTGTTTACAGTTACTGTAATCTGTCTGCTGTCCAAATCCTATAAAAGTGTAGATGAGTCAGGCAGTCTGACCCGAACACTTTAAGTGAGTCAGAAACGTGGGGTCTGTTGGACATTTTTGGAGTTTGTTTCGCGCTCTAAAAAAAATCCCAGAAAGGTCAGCTGGTTAAGCAAACTTGGCCGGAGAGATTCCCGGCTGTAAACATCCAGCAGAGTTTACAGTCAGATCTGCTTCCGTTACCTGGATCGCTAAAAAGCATCCTTTATCTGCGCGGTCGCTGGTTCTCCAGCGGATTGTTTCCCTCATGGCTTTGGATTTTATCTCCTGTGTTTTTGATAAGCTTGTTGAACTGCTGATTGACCGGTCAATAAACCTCATACCTTAACAGCTGTTTTCCAGCGTCAACTTGGCAACAGTTTCCAGGCTCAGAAACATGACATGAGGCTGTGATGAAAGCAGTTCTCCATATGAGAAATGCAAATGTCTGATTTTTAGTAAAAGCTGCACGTCAGCCGAGAATTAATGCAGAGAAGCATCACGTCTTTGTTTGGAAATTTCCAGCCAAATCTACCCATGTATATTAAATCAAAATATTTTAGTCCTTGTCTTTAAGTCCATCTGATCAAGTCTTAAAATCTTAGATTTAGCCTAAAAGTTTGTTTTTTTTTATCTTGTTTTTTGATTGATTTGCTTCCCGATCAGATTTTGTCAAGACCGTAACCATGGTATTCATTCATGAAACAAGAAATCTTAGGATGTAAAAAACACTTACAGCTAGGGACGCACGATTTAATCGCCCCCCTATCGGTATCGGCCTTAAAACTGAATATCGGACATCGGCCACCCCACCGATATTTAACCCGATATTTGATCAGCTTCTGAGTTTCTAAAGTCTAAAACAAAACAAAAAAAATACTACTTCTTCTTCTTCCTCAAAAACTTCTTTTTTACAGACTTAAAAACTTCTAAAGACGAGGGAAAAAATATTGATACATTAAAATATCACAATATCTTCATATGCTGATATATTGCCATTTAAAAACACCATATCCACATCTTTTACTAATGAAATATTGCTATATGTCATCGTTATGCTACGAAATCCACCGAAAATTCACAAAATTTTGCCATATTTTTATATGTTGATATATTGACGCGGTATCAATCTATTTTACTAACAAAATCTCACAAGAATTTGCAAAATATCACGAGTTTGTAACAGAACGATAAAATTTCACGAGATTTTGAAAGTAAAATAGATCGATACCGCGTTTTTAAAAATCAATTTGATATCAGCATATGAAAATATATTTGAGTATATTATTTTTCAAAGCGTCAGAAATGGATAACAAAACTGCTATTTTCAATGAATACTTATCTTTGTCCAGCTTTAACATCGGTATCGATATCGGTTATCGGCTACATGAGTTTTAAAATATCGGCATATCGGATATCGGCCAAAATCCCAATATCGTGCATCCCTACTTACAGCACTGATGGGACTAATACGCGTATTTCGCTTAATTCTGTGACATTTTTGCTAAAATATTAATAAAAAAATGTTTTGAAGTTTTTGTCAAGTGTATTTTTCTCATACATTCACTACACCTAAATAATGAAATTAATTCTAGCTAAGAAAAACAGACTAGTTTTAAGCCTTTAAATGAACTGGTATCAAGTACATTTGCCTTGTTTTTAAGCCTGTTGTATGCTTGTTTTGAGCAATAATTGGTTAGACTAATAAATGAGAATAAATTGCTTAAAATAAGAGAAAAAATCTTAAGTGAAAGAAGAAATAGATTTTTATACTTGATTTAAGTTTTTTTAGATGCTTACTACTTGGATATTATGTTCTTGTTTTAAGAAATCTTACCAAGTCTCATTTGCTTGCTGCACTGGCAGATTATTTTGCTCAAAATAAGCAATTATTCACTTAAAACACTATATTTTTTCTTATTTTTTAGTAGGCATTTTTTGTTGTGTAGAGCTAAGATTATAACTGACTTGGTTAGATGGAGACTTTATGCAGGGAACCTGTTTTTTTTTTTTTCATTTTGCCTGGGATCTTAGAATAATCATCCCATGTTTTCAAAATGCTGGACTTTAAATGGAGATGCCTTCAATAAGCTTCTGTTAAAAGAAAAGGGGACAGATGTTTGATTTTAATATGCATATCTACACTATATTGCCAAAAGTATTTGCTCACCCATCCAAATTATTGGAATCAGGTGTTCCAATCACTTCCATGGCCACAGGTGTATAAATTCAAGCACCTAGGCATGCAGACTGTTTTTACAAACATTTGTGAAAGAATGGGTCGCTCTCAGGAGCTCAGTGAATTCCAGCGTGGAACTGTGATAGGATGCCACCTGTGCAACAAATCCAGTCGTGAAATTTCCTCGCTCCTAAATATTCCACAGTCAACTGTCAGCTGTATTATAAGAAAATGGAAGTGTTTGGGAACGACAGCAACTCAGCCACGAAGTGGTAGGCCACGTAAACTGACGGAGCGGGGTCAGCGGATGCTGAAGCGCATAGTGCGAAGAGGTCGCCAACTTTCTGCAGAGTCAATCACTACAGACCTCCAAACTTCATGTGGCCTTCAGATTAGCTCAAGAACAGTGCGCAGAGAGCTTCATGGAATGGGTTTCCATGGTCGAGCAGCTGCATCCAAGCCATACATAACCAAGTGCAATGCAAAGCGTCGGATGCGGTGGTGTAAAGCACGCCGCCACTGGACTCTAGAGCAGTGGAGACGCGTTCTCTGGAGTGACGAATCGCGCTTCTCCATCTGGCAATCTGATGGACGGGTCTGGGTTTGGCGGTTGCCAGGAGAACGGTACTTGTCTGACTGCATTGTGCCAAGTGTAAAGTTTGGTGGAGGGGGGATTATGGTGTGGGGTTGTTTTTCAGGAGCTGGGCTTGGCCCCTTAGTTCCAGTGAAAGGAACTCTGAATGCTTCAGCATACCAAGACATTTTGGACAATTCCATGCTCCCAACTTTGTGGGAACAGTTTGGAGCTGGCCCCTTCCTCTTCCAACATGACTGTGCACCAGTGCACAAAGCAAGGTCCATAAAGACATGGATGACAGAGTCTGGTGTGGATGAACTTGACTGGCCTGCACAGAGTCCTGACCTCAACCCGATAGAACACCTTTGGGATGAATTAGAGCGGAGACTGAGAGCCAGGCCTTCTCGTCCAACATCAGTGTGCGACCTCACAAATGCGCTTCTGGAAGAATGGTCAAAAATTCCCATAAACACACTCCTAAACCTTGTGGACAGCCTTCCCAGAAGAGTTGAAGCTGTTCTAGCTGCAAAGGGTGGACCGACGTCATATTGAACCCTATGGATTAGGAACGGGATGTCACTTAAGCTCATATGTGAGTCAAGGCAGGTGAGCAAATACTTTTGGCAATATAGTGTATCTATCTAGCTAGCTATCTAGCTAGCTATCTATAAGATAGCTAGCTAGCTAGCTATCTTATAGCAATCCTGTATTCATTTTATTGTTGCTTTACAAACAAATACAAAATTGGTTTATCCTGATAATGCACCCCTAACTGTGCTTTGATATGAGGCCTCTGTTGTAGTAACCTAATCTCATTCTGAACTACTGAACAAATGCAGCCCTTTCTCTGTGGGAATGGGTAAAAAAAACTTTTTTTTTTACTTTAAGCTGATGCCACAATTTCTGACAGCTCCCATAAAACAAATTCAACTAACACAATTTTTGTTTCATAATATTTAGGCCTATATATTTAGTTTGGGGTTTTCATGATACATGGAGGCATAATTCACTTTGTCATTCTTCAAAATTGGGCAAAACAGGAGAACAGCTTTTAGGACAGGCAGGTTTCTGATAAGAGAAATGATTTTTCCGGTCCGATCCGTTGCTGAATTTACAAACTTCTCCATGACATCTCATTCTGTTGCACCAGACTCTTCTTTTGTGTTATGGGAACAAATATCGGATCGATTTGGACCGTTTTGTGACACTGCAGAACTTCCACTGGCCTTCAGGGGAGCTAAACCAGAAGGTTACAAATCTAGCGCCCCTAGTGGCTGAAGGTTGCACTGTAAAAGAGAGTTCCTATATCTACAAGGATTATAATATCTGTAACTGTGACAGTCAGTCCTTAGTGGAGAAACAATAGATCCTAACAGCACATGTGATTCACAGGATTTATCTCCCTTTCAGAGAAAATTAGTTTATAAAGTAGAGTTTATCTCAAAGCTTTTCACACACCATCCAGAGGCGCTGAATAATATCATGGTGCTTCATCAGAATACAGTTGACTGAACTGAAGCATGAGAAAAAGGGATATTTTTTAAAATGAATAAGAAGCCTTTAGGCAGCGTAGCTCGTCATTGAATAAATGACTCATATTGCTCATATTTCCCTTCAGACCCGAGCCTTTGGTGAATGCTGCTGCACAATCATTCCAAACCTGCCTTTCCAACATTCGGATACTTAAAATCACCACTTTGGTGTTGACACAAACTTTTCATTCTTCCTTTGTTTTTTGCAGTGAAGAGCAAAAATGTTATTTTAAAACTTTTGAAAATGTTGCTCATTTTTATTTACATATAGTTTTCAGTTAAAATAAATTTTAGAGCCTGTAATTAACTAGAGTAAGAATCTTTTTTTAATCGACTACAAACGGCTTTAATGTGAAAACGGTGAAAATCTGACCTGTATAAAAGATCAACCAGGAGCAGGTCGTTAAGTGATTCTAGGTCGTCCATCATTTGTTCTGTTTGTTGAATTATTACTCCTAGTGAACTTTACCACTTTGTCTTCATGGTGGTGCCTCAGAAATGCACAACCCCCTCCCCTCCCCTTCCCACACACCCTTCTGCAGGAGGTTTGAACCACAACAAGTGCCTCTGTGTGAGTAGAGCCATATGGATTGTACTGTAGAGCACCGAGGGTCCCGAAGAGGGGCTTAATCCAGAACAGACCTACAGACGGGAAATGGCAGTGCAGTTTCATAGGGTCTGTAGTAAAAAAAAAAAAAGCAGAGGACTTTGCCTCCTTTCCTCCTCGGCCAGAGGATGCATAGCAGCAGAAGAAACAGAGGAGCGGACTCTTCAACAGATGCATTGTTTATTTATTGAAAAAATAAATCGGACATGTTCCAGGCGTGCCCCCACTTTGATGTCCTGCAGCCTTCCTCTTCGCCGTTTTCTATCCCACCTACTGGGCCACAGCTAATGGCAGCTCTTTATAATGTTTAGGAAAGTGGGCTCGCTCCAGCGTACATGGGGGGAGGCCATGCGGGGGTCGTGTGCTCTGCTCCCACCAGGACAATAAAAAATAGTTCTTTGGAAAAAGTGACTTGAAGCACACTCCTCTAGCAAGCATTCCCCTCCTCTCTCTTTCTGTTTTCTTCTTTTTCCTCGGGTGATCCATCACGTTTAATACGGAAGCTGTGTTGTATATTTAGCTTGCAATTAAGGTCCAGAAGGGAAAGCTGCATTTTGGAAGCTGGATTGTAAAGACAGGCAGCAGGCTTCTGTGCTGGAAAAAGCGTGGAGTCATTCAGCAATATTGCCTTTTGAAAGATGTTGTTTTCTAAAATCATTTGACTGATCTCTGGCAGGTAAATCAGGGAATTTGATTAGTTGCTGGAATTTTCTTCAGAGAAACCATCTGGAAGGAGGCAAATTCCTTCAAAGAAATACCCAATAGGTCATTGGATGAAGCATCTTTTGAAAGCAATTCTGATCTGCTGCTTCGCCATAAACTATACAGCTTCACAGTCAAAGGAGCTTTAAACTCATCTTTGCCACCAAACCGTCAGAATAAATATATATGAGAGAGGGAGAGAGACATGGGTGAAAGGACCACAGGCTGGATTCGAACCCGCATCGCCCGCGTCGAGGACTAAGGCCTCCATTAATTGGTCGTGTGCGCTAACCACTTCGCAACCAAATTTTAGTCCCCACCTGGTTTAATTTCGTTAAAAAAAATCTTCCTTAGGGGACTTCTGGCTGTCCGATTATTAATAGATTAATCGAAAATATAATTGACAGATTAATCGATTAACAAAAATATTCGTTACTTGCAGCCGTAAATCTAATTCCCACTTGACATGTATGCTTGGATTCAGTTTTCACACATCTATCCCATTTAACAAGCTAACTTCAGAGGAGGGATTGCTTAATTCCACCATTGTGTGGTGATTGCTCATTCATTGGGGGTGGCCAGGCAGGCACCAATGTGCATTTCAGGGTGGCTAGAAAACTAACAAAACCAACTAGGATCAGGCTACAGGGATCACGATCTTTTATTATTTTCCAAAATAAATCACTGATGATGAACTAGTTTTTTTTATGAATCCTTTGCTAATAAATATATCTTCATCTTATCTTGTCTTATCAGGACATTCAACTTCAGAGTATCACTGATGACCCCTTCCTTCTTCTGGAGGTGCTGATCTACGTCAGTTTGGGGGGGGGAAATCAGCTGGGGTTCAAGGAGACAGAAGCAGAGATACAAAAAGCAGCTGTAAAAGGCGGCCCCGTCCAGGAAACACACAGCCAGGCAGACGAGCTCCAAAGCTCCCATGCCAGCTTCACACATTAATGTACATAACACAGGACATCACACATGCACGCTTACCCCCACCCCTTTCTACACGACATCCGACCTCTAATTGCTCTCTCCTAATTAGGGCTGCTACTAACGAGGATTTCGCAAATCGATTAATCTGTCGATTATTCTTTTCGATTAATAATTGGATAGTTAAAGGTTCATTAAAGAAGACTTTTTACAAAATTAAACCACATGAAGCTAAAAGGTTTCCCCATGAGGAGTTATGGATGGAGCACATTGACTGGCAAAAAGTTTTTTTTTTTCATCTTAAATGCAAAATATTTAGATATTTTCTTTTGCAATTTTGGTGTAATTAGTGCTCAAGGTGTGTCGCTCTGTCAGCTAAAGGCTTGTTTTAGAGTCCCTATACTCCAGTTAATGATTAATGGATTAGAAAATGAGTTGATGATTATTTCAATAATAATTGTTTCAGCCCTACTCTTAGCTGAAACCCTAAAAGCATTGATCGCTAGTCAAAATAACAACCAAACTATGAAAAAGATTCTCAGGGAGAATTTGGAGATCACTTTAGACATTAAAACAAAATGTTAAACTATTTAATTTAAATTCTTCTCTCTTTTTTTTTTTCTTATTATACTTTAATAATCCCAGAGGCAAATTACTTCTCTGCATTTAACCCATCCCCTTGAAAAGCAGTAGGCTGCCATTGTGCAGCGCCCGGGGTACAGTGTGGGGTTAAGGGTCTTGCTCAGTGACCCAGAGTGGCAGTCTGTAGGAGTGGGGGATTGAACTCAGAACCTAAGGATTCCAAGCTCTATGCCCTAACCACTAGGCCACTCCCCTATTTAAAATAATTTGATTCCTGTGCTAAAAATAATTATTTTTTAGATCCAAATGCACCTTTATTTCAAAATAATCCTTTACAGTTCCCTTTTCACCTCTGCAGAAGGCTGCTGAGGCTGTGAGAAATGCCTGCAGAGTCACAGAATGCAAGCAGGTATCGTCACCACAGGCTCATCCATTAGGAGTAAAGTCAATGACTGGATGCAGTCAGCTGCTTTTCCTTGGATGGAAAACTGTGAATGTGTCTCACCGAAAATCCGAATTGTCTCTTTAAAGTGCCTTGAGATGATAAGCGATTGGAATTGGTGCTTTATAAGTTAACTGAATAATTGAAAGCACTGCTCTCAAAATAACTTAGCTAAAATTCGTGTGCATGAAGTGACATTTAAGAATTAAAATATCCAATCACCAACAGTACATCTACCTTGTTAAAGATAAGCTCTTTGCGTTTACTGTACATCTTGGAGCTTTGTTTCTCTAGTGAAAAGAGATCACCCGGGACAAACTCTTTAAAGAACACTAAATAACTTGTATGTATTGAATAACCAGGAGACATGACTAAAATTTTTGATAGAAATTGTAATCTTACTCAGATCAGAGAAGTTGCTTAGAATTACAGAAGGCAGATGCACACCCCTGCGCTCCCTTCCAGGGAATTGGCCATGATTAACAGTTAAAGAGGCATTTTATGCATCTTCAGTTTGCCACATCATCACATCCTTACATCATACAAGTTATCTGATGAGGAGACATCCATGGCTCCAGCCTTATCAAAATATTCCACTTTGTTCTTAGATGAAGGACGCCGCTCTCATTCCATTCCCAAATATTTGCCACGTACAGAATGATGATTATAACTAAATATCCGGACAGAGAAACTGTCTTAATTACAGGGTTTCCAAGGGTCATTAAGAATCATTAAGTCATTCAATTATTATAATTTAAAATAAGGCCTTAATTGGCATTACAATTCATTAAATGTGATCATATTGGCATTTAAAATACTTTATTTAAAAAAAAATAAATTCTAAAAACAATTTTGTCAGATATATTATATCAGATATAATTGGTTGTGCGTGTTTGTTCGAAACTGCTTCCGGTTGACTGTAAAGCCGTATGTTCAGAAAAGAAGCTCAAGGCGGAGAAAAAGCTAGAGAATGAGAAAATACCAATTTAAACAAAACTATCCTGAAAACGAGTAATTCAGGACATGGCTGCAGTCTGTCGACGGTAAAGATAACGAAGGACTTTGCCGTGATTTTTATATATATATATCTATCTCGGAGTCATGGATACTTGTTGATGGCATTAAAATTATTTCTAAGAGCATAAAAGAGCATTAAAAAGCATTGAATTAGAGTTACTCATTCCTGTATGAACCTTGAATTTGATAAAATACTGGGAAAAAATTCAGTTCTGACACACAACAGGCAGCTAATACGATGTAATAAACTCGCAAATCATCAATGATAATTGTCCTAACAACCTTTAGCTGTTTTCTATGGAAAAGGATTAGGGCCACTGAAAAAAAAAAAAAAAGTTAACTGATTTTTAAATTTTATTTCATTTTAATATGGGGAAAAAAGACAGAATTCTGACTTTAATCTCAGAATTCTGACTTTAATCTCAGAATTCTGACAGCTAACAAACATGTTAGCATCAAGCCATAGCCATGTCTGTTTTAGAGACTAGCTCTTTTGTTTTAATGACCTTCTGCTCCTCCATTAATGAGGGGACCCCTCGAGCACGTACAAAGTTGCCTAATTCACTGGCCACCTCAAACAACTCACATTTTTGTCAGTGAAGCTGATTGCTCCCACATCTCTTCCTTCATGGTGCCCATCTACATTAAGATCCAAAATTCTGAGAAAAAAAGTCAGAACTCCGAGAAAAAAAGTCAGAATTCTGAGAAAAAAAGTGAAAATTCTTAGATCAAAGTCAGAATTCTTAGATCAAAGTCAGAATTCTTAGATCAAAGTCAGAATTCTTAGATCAAAAGTCAGAATTCTGAGATTAAAAGTCAGAATTCTGAGATTAAAAGTCAGAATTCTGAGATTAAAAGTCAGAATTCTGAGATTAAAGTCAGAATTCTGAGATTAAAGTCAGAATTCTGAGAAAAAAGTTGGAATTCTGACTTTTTTTTTCCCATGTTAAACTGAAATAAAATTTAAAAATCAGTTAACTTTTTTTTTTTTTTTCCCAGTGGCCCTAATCCTCTTCCGTAGTTTTCAGGACAGTAACATTGGAAAACTCTGACCTGGTTTATGGGGGGGGGGGAAAAAAAATTTAGACCGAGGTTTTAAAACTAAGATGGGGTCCTTTACTTTAAATGAATTAGTTATTTAATCAATTATTAGTTTTGGAAGATTTCAAAGAAAACCTGATCAAAATATCAAGCGTACAATCGGTTTTAGATGAAGGTCACTACTTCAGTGCATTTGAGTGTGAAAAGGAGACGGCGGGTGTTTTCTCTGTAGACTATGAACCGCTGATGAGGTGGCGGCGTGTCTGACTTCTGGCTCCTTTGATTAGTTTGACTCTCAGACTGTGTGAGCTGGTCTGACCAAAGTCTGTCTGGATGTTTCACCAACTTACACGCTGTTTCAACAAGACTGAGCATGACTCTTGTTGCTCCAATGCAGTCGTTGGTTGTGTGTGGGTGTGTTTTCTTTTGGGGGGGGGGAATTCGTTGGAGGTTTCCTCACCTTTTGCGGGGACTCACTGAGTGTGTGAGGGGGCGTAGAGCCTTCAATGAGGGGAAAAACGAAAGAGGATCTCACTCCAACAGCTCCTCGTCCCTTTTGAGAGGCGCACTCTGTAATAACGACTATCTGTTACCAAATAGGTGATGCCTTGCATGTTGGGACATGAACTTCCATCATTTTTGACTTAACGCGTCGATGAGGAACATTAATGTGGTGTCGTGTAATTAAAGACGACGTGCCTGGATGTTGCCTCCAGCTTTCAGAGATGAGCTCTGGCCTCACGTTTATGTGTCTATATGTGCGGACGTGAGCGGAGAAGGTTGCTTGAAACAATGACAGAGATATGACTCTGCTCTTTGGTTGGGTGTTTCTGAAGTAGAAAGGTAATGCGGTCATGTTTTTACAGATAAGTCCTTTCTTTTAACTTTTTGCACCATGTTTTTCTGCCTGGGTTCTGTAAATCACAGCCTGAATCAGCAGTACTGCCAATCACTTCTCCTCTCTTGGTTAAACATTTATTCTAAAAGAAAAAAAAACTTAAGAGAATTGTTGTTGGATAAATATTTTACACATTCTTTCCCTTTTGTTATTTCAAACAAAGGTTCAGGTATACAAGAGCACATAGTTTCATAACTAATATAATTCAAAATAAAAGTTTTGACCTTCATTTGTAGAAAACCATTAGATCAGATGTAAAACTCTACTGCAGGTCAGTAAAGCAAGTGGATTTTAATCAAATCGACCGATTCAAATCTACTGAAGATATCCAGTTTAACCCTATTTTAAATTATGAAATTATAATTATCATTATTATTATTATATATAATACAAATTAATAGCCCATGCATGAAGCTTTTGCTGAACTGAAGAGCTGCTTCAACGACAGACTGCTGCATCCTAAATGCTCATACAGTAGGAACGTTATCGCAGATCCTTCCTTCCAGCAACTTCTCCCAAAAAGCCCAATTAATGTTTATATTCATTTTTTCCCCACTTTTAACAACTACCCTGCTTTAATTTGCACATCTACGGTATGCTGTTGCTGCTTTAGCTGCTGTCACGTATAGCAAAATAATCTATTTAAATTAGCCATCAGTTGTACATTCGTAATTTTTTTAAATATATAAATGTTAACAGTTTTTCCCCTGACAGTATTTTAATCTTTACTCTGTTTTATATACATTTATAAACCCTATTTCTGTGTGAATATTATTACTTTGAATGCATATTTACCAGTGTTGCACCAAAGTTTCTCTATTGCATAAAAATACAGTAATTGTATTTATTTATTTTTTTGCTCTAAAATACCATGTAGTCAAATGAAGATTAAAATCTTGAAGTATAACTAGATCTTTTATTATTTTATTGAAACTGCGGAAGTCTTTTTTTTTATTTGATTTTAAATCTAATTAGATTATAGGACCAGAGATGGCAAAAGTACTCACTTTCCGTACTTGAGTAAAAGTACAGGTACTTGTGTTAAAAAATACTCTGGTAAAAGTGGAAGTACTGATTAAACTTCTTTACTCAAGTAAAAGTAACAAAGTACAGGCTTGTAAATTTACTTAAAGTATAAAAGTAAAAGTAGAAACCACTTTTTTATGCCGTTGCCTACATTTTAAATGGATGTCTGCCAATAGGACTAGATCTCCGTTGTGTTCATTTTCACTCATCTCGTCGTCTATACTACTATGCTAACGCCACCGCCACCAAGCTGCAATGATTTGCCGCGAATGAATACCGCCGAATCTGTCGATTCATCTTGTAGTGGTGCGTCAAATGCAACGTAGATTCCCATCCAATTAGATTGAATTTGGTATTGATGACGTGAAAAATAATAACAGTAACTCCATTGAAATGATTCAAAACTAAAGTAACGAGCCAATTTTAAAAAATGTAAGGAGTAGAAAGTACAGATATTTGTGTAAAAATGTAAGGAGTAGAAGTAAAAAGTCGCCATAAAAATAAGTTGTAAAGTAAAAATATCAGAAAAATCTACTTGAGTACAGTAACGAAGTATTTGTAATGAAATCGTTCTGGTTCTACTGTATTTTGTGGGTCAGAAGCCGACATAATTGGGAACCTCTCCCTTATAAAGTTGTAGATAATCTTGTACGGTGTCAATAGCTGAGGTTCTTGATATGTGTGATTTAAATCTCTGCACAGGGTGTTAAATAAAGGATGGAGATTTGTGTACTAAACTTTTCTAATGCTTGATCTCATATTTGCATGTCAAGCAGGAGGAGGGACTTGTTCAAGCTGATTAAGGATCCATCATATTCTTTTGATTTGGCATTTATTGGCTAATAGGTTAATTTGTAGTATGTTGTATTCATTAAAATCAATCCTTGCATTGACATTGGTTTTGGAAAAGTATTATATTTAATAATGATGCAGTACTTGTCTAGAATGTCCACGAGGCATCCTCTTGGTCAAATTCTAGTCTGTGTTTTATTTCAGGAACATTTCCAGCTTTGAAGCAAATGAGTTGTTTTAAAGGAATCATAAAAGATCACAGTGGAACTCATATTTATGGACTTTTTACAGGAAAAGAATAAGAAGAAAAAGGAGTCAGTTATTTTTTCTTATCTCAGAGAAGACGCATTCCTTAAGAAATCAAGCCCAGCGGCTCTCGTACCTTCTTCTGTCAGGATGCACACTCATTCTGTTATGCACGCGCTTACATAAGCGCAAGGTGAACTCTGCGGGACGCGCTGTTCCGGAGAAGTCTGAGTGAGCTCAGAGGAGGAAGTTCACTCTGACCACTAACACATAGAAAACGGTGTAGTTTTCAACAAAGGGATAAATAATCAGTTGGGCATGATGGAGCACATTCTGTTCACATCTCCACTGAAATAGCTGGGCTTTACGGAAATGTAAAATTTATAGGTAGCCCATTTCTTAAGACCGACTGGACACAGATTTAAAAGCTTGTGAGGATGTGGCAACCTGCAGAAACTCACCTTAATAATAAAAGGTCATAAATCATTTAATGGAGGTTCGCTTAACCAGAAAAAGGGTAATTTTGTTCTCCTTGAGGACCAGGATTGTGGTCGAGGGGCAGCTCTTTGTGTGTGGAAGCAAATCGTTACCATATTTTAAATAAAAAGGTATTCTCAGAAATGCTTTTTCATTTTAAGAATGTGGCTGCATTGTTTGACTCATAAATGAAAATGGTTATTAATAATCCTGTTTGCATTTTCATTTTCTTCTTCAACACTGCTCATGCTTTTACTTAATTAAAACGAAAGAAAAAAAAAGATTTATTTTTCAAAATGTAGCCCAGCAAATACATACCAAAATTCAATTTGAAATGTAAAATTTGAAAATGAAAAAGCATTTCCAGAAATGCTGCATTGTTTGATACAACAAGATGGGTAGCCCGGTCAGCAAGGACCTGAGGAAGAGCGGCTGCTGACGTCACTCTGCTGCCCCCGCCGCTCAGAATGCTTTTTCATTTTTGAGTTATGGACAGTACTTTGCAGGCAGACCATGAAAACGAAAAAGCAATGTCCGCCGTGTTTTCTCCTTGATTATGGCATAAAATGTGCAGTCTTAAAGAATAAAATGCAAATAGGATGATTGATTACTAATTTCATTTGTAAGTCAATTTATTTGAAGAGTCTAATAATGCAGCCACATTCTTAAAATGAGAGAGAATTTCTGGAAATGCTTTTTCATTTTCAAATTTTACATTTCAAATTGAATTTTGGTATGTATTTGCTGGGGTACATTTTGAAAAGTAAATCTCAAATATCTTTTTCTTTTTCATTTTGATTACCGGTAAGTAAAAGTATGAGCAGTCTTGAACAAGAAATTAAAATGCAAACAGGATTATTGATTACTAATTTCCTTTATGAGTCAAACAATGCAGCCACATTCTGAAAATGAAAAAGCATTTCTGAAAATGCCTTTTCATTTGAAATATGGTCCCGATTTGCTTCCATATTTGTGGAGGAAACCCTCTCTGGTAATGAGTACACTGGAAAAAATTGAAATCTAGATAAGTCATTTTTTCTTAAAATAAGTGCATTTGCTCTTGAATTGAGGAGGTAAAAGAGACATTTTGCCAATGGAACAAGACAATTTACTCTAAAAATAAGAGAACACAATTGCATTGTCTTATTTCAAGTGCATTTTATCTAAATATCTTATTTTAAGAGTAAAATACTCAATCCACTGGCAAAATATCTCATTTAACTACTCAAATTAAGGGTAAATCCATTCATTTAACAAATTTTTACTTATTACTAGATCGTTTTTCCAGTGTAGAAGGACTAGATGGTTCTTCAAAGTAAGCTACCCAGCTGAAACTCCTACAGCTCTCCACCAGGAAAATGGCAGCTACCTCTGACCAGATCACAGAAGTTCCTGTACTGCTCAAGCACTAGACTAAGACTTTTTTATTTTGTCGTTTTGTATACAAAAAGATATTTTGTTTAAAACAGCTCTAGACAATTTCATTTTTTAAAGTGCAGCCTTGAAAAACTAATAAAAACATAAAAAAAGAAAAAAATAGTAATATAAACAAATGACTGTATATTTACATACTAAACATTTTTTTTTAAAATAAATATATTTATGATATAATAATAATATTATACTACTGGCTCCCTGTCTCCTCTATAGTAGCCTTTAAGATAAAGTTCCTCTTATGGGGCTTTTAATGGTCAAATACCAGCTTATACCTGAAAATTCTGTCATCTGTATGTCGCTAATGGTTCCTTTAAGTTATGTCACCAAACTGCTGCTGGTATCACGGCCGACGCATTTTTTCTTAAAAGCCTTTATTTTCCTTTTTTTTTTTTTTCCTGGGTTTCAATTTGCTTTTTCAATGTTTTAATAATTGTTTTTGGTTTCATCCTTTTCCCCCTACTTAGTATTATAGATGTTATATAAATGACAAGCATACAAATGAACATAAATATCCTGATCCACATGAAGAGGAGAAAAATAAAGTCCAAACCACCGTCACTCCTAGAGGCCAATGACCTTCTCTCTGTTTCCCTGCTAGGATTAAATGCATCCTAATCTCATTAAAGGTTTTTATATATTACCTCCATCCGAACAATGAGTGTTTGTGTGTCTGGCCTCTATAAAAACCCCAGTTTGATGCCATCTACTTCTTGGAAACTCCCGTTTCCCTTCTTTTTTTGGAGTCCCTAAAATATTATAACACTTTCCAGGTATTGAAAGCACAGATCTGCATAGTACGGTGGCCCTGAGGTGCAAAACACAACACAAAAAGAGAAAACACAACACAAAAAGAGAAAACACAACACAAAAAGAGAAACACAACGGCAAATCAGAAAACACAACACAAAAAGAGAAAACACAACGGAAAATCAGAAAACACAACACAAAAAGAGAAAACCCAACACAAAAAGAGAAAACACAACGGCAAATCAAAAAACACAACGGCAAATCAGAAAACACAACACAAAAAGAGAAAACACAACACAAAAAGAGAAAACACAGCGACATTAACCAAAACGGAAATGCTAGGTACCCTCGGGCGACAGGAATCATCTCTGATTGGACAAAAGAACTAGTCCGTTCTTTGAACCGGAAAGACGGGGTTTGTTTCCATTTTTCCAAATCATGAGCGCCACAAATGACGAGGTACACGCTGCTATTAAGCAATACTTTGATGCCGGTGTTGTGCGAAAAAGTGAATGTCTGCGAGAATCTGATTGCGCTCGCGGGAGCGCGCACCGCAGCCCGCTGAGCGATAGCGTAAACCTGCTTTTCTCTGGATTAAACAGTCATGACATGCAGATACACACAGTTGCATTATAATATAGGCCTAATTAAATTATAATATAGGCCTAATTAAAGATTCGCAAGCTTAAAGTTTGTCACGTAACGGCAGTTACGTGATAGACATGTTTCTATACTCGGTCTGATGACTTTGTGTAGCCCTGACATTGGAGACTACACTACAATAAACATGATTTACTGGAGGGTTTTCAATAAAGATATGATACCTTTTGCAACGATCCTCGTTACTCTGCATTGTTTTTTATCTGATCTGGCCGTATATAGCACGAGTTTCCCATGTTTCTATGTGTTTTGCAGTTTTCAATCGGTTTTCACCTTTCAAAAATTGATTAAAGGCACAGTGTAGTCACTCAAAGGTTATTTCTACCTAAATATGACTAGATTTCCTTCAGGAGATGCATGATTTAAAGATCTGAGCTCACAAAACAACTTGGAACTCTTTTAAAGGACCATTGCAACACAAAATAGCCATTTTGACTTGCAAAAAATGTATTAAAGCCCAAATACTGTCATTCAAAGGGGATATCTGCCCAAATATGACTTGATTTCATTCAGAAGCATCTTATTTTAAATAGAACAAGTCCTTTTTAGGCAAAAATCACCTTTCTTCAACCACATTTGGCCTTTAATCAATTTCTAGCAGGGCGTTTTGACCTCAGCCGACTTACTAGAAACTGATTAAAGCCCAAATACTCTCATTTAAAGGGGATATCTGCCCAAATATGACTTGATTTCATTCAGAACCTCCATAATTTAAAGATCTGAGCTCACAAAATAGCTTGGAACTCTTTACCACACTACAAAGCCATTTTGACTTGCAAAATGGCTTTTTCTTATATGATTTCATATAAGAAATGCTGGGTTTCAAATTACCCAGGAATTGCATGAAATCAAGAAGTTGTTCAATCTCTTAAAAATACTACTTTACTGCCATAGAAATACCAAGAAAAAAAAGTCAATTCATAAGTGTTGGTGCAAAATAATTGTATTTCTTTTAATCTAAAGAGATTTATACAGACAAAAGCATGAACATGAAACATGAAAATTTTAAAAACACACAAAGATATAACTATTTACATATCAGAGGGACAATAGCAACACATGCTACTGGCAGGCCGCACAAATATATCCCCTTTAAATGAGAGTATTTGGGCTTTAATCAGTTTCTAGCAAGTCGGCTGGTCAAAACGCCCTGCTAGAAATTGATTAAAGGCCAAATGTGGTTGAAGAAAGGTGATTTTTGCCTAAAAAAGACTTGTTCTATTTAAAATAAGATGCTTCTGAATGAAATAAAGTCATATTTGGGCAGATATCCCCATTTGAATGACAGTATTTGGGCTTTAATACATTTTTTGCAAGTCAAAATGGCTATTTTGTGTTGCAATGGTCCTTTAAAAGAGTTCCAAGCTGTTTTGTGAGCTCAGATCTTTAAATCATGCATCTCCTGAAGGAAATCTAGTCATATTTAGGTATAAATAACCTTTGAGTGACTACACTGTGCCTTCAATCAATTTTTGACAGGTGAAAACCGATTGAAAACTGCAAAACACATAGAAACATGGGAAACTCGTGCTATATACGGCCAGATCAGATAAAAAACAATGCAGAGTAACGAGGATCGTTGCAAAAGGTATCATATCTTTATTGAAAACCCTCCAGTAAATCATATTTATTGTAGTGTAGTCTCCAATGTCAGGGCTACACAAAGTCATCAGACCGAGTATAGAAACATGTCTATCACGTAACTGCCGTTATGTGACAAACTTTAAGCTTTCGAATCTTTAATTAGGCCTATATTATAATTTAATTAGGCCTATATTATAATGCAACTGTGTGTATCTGCATGTCATGACCGTTTAATCCAGAGAAAAGCAGGTTTACGCTATCGCTCAGCGGGCTGCGGTGCGCGCTCCCGCGAGCGCAATCAGATTCTCGCAGACATTCACCTTTTCGCACAACACCGGCATCAAAGTATTGCTTAATAGCAGCGTGTACCTCGTCATTTGTGGCGCTCATGATTTGGAAAAATGGAAACAAACCCCGTCTTTCCGGTTCAAAGAACGGACTAGTTCTTTTGTCCAATCAGAGATGATTCCTGTCGCCCGAGGGTACCTAGCATTTCCGTTTTGGTTAATGTCGCTGTGTTTTCTCTTTTTGTGTTGTGTTTTTTGATTTGCCGTTGTGTTTTCTCTTTTTGTGTTGTGTTTTCTCTTTTTGTGTTGTTTTCTGATTTTCCGTTGTGTTTTCTCTTTTTGTGTTGTGTTTTCTCTTTTTGTGTTGTGTTTTCTGATTTGCCGTTGTGTTTTCTCTTTTTGTGTTGTGTTTTCTCTTTTTGTGTTGTGTTTTCTCTTTTTGTGTTTTGTTTTCTGATTTGCCGTTGTGTTTTCTGATTTGCCGTTGTGTTTTCTCTTTTTGTGTTGTGTTTTCTCTTTTTGTGTTGCGTTCTCTTTTTGTGTTGTGTTTTCTCTTTTTGTGTTGCGTTTTCTCTTTTTGTGTTTTGTTTTCTGATTTGCCGTTGTGTTTTCTCTTTTTGTGTTGTGTTTTCTCTTTTTGTGTTTTGTTTTCTGATTTGCCGTTGTGTTTTCTGATTTGCCGTTGTGTTTTCTCTTTTTGTGTTGTGTTTTCTCTTTTTGTGTTGTGTTTTCTCTTTTTGTGTTGTGTTTTCTGATTTGCCGTTGTGTTTTCTCTTTTTGTGTTGTGTTTTCTTTTTTTGTGTTGTGTTTTCTGATTTGCCGTTGTGTTTTCTCTTTTTGTGTTGTGTTTTCTCTTTTTGTGTTGCGTTTTCTGATTTGCCGTTGTGTTTTCTGATTTGCCGTTGTGTTTTCTCTTTTTGTGTTGTGTTTTCTCTATTTGTGTTGTGTTTTGCACCTCAGGGCCACCGTAGCATAGACACCATTGATAGGAATGTTCAGTATTTGGAAAAACCAAAACCGAACTCTGACAGGAGAATCTTCCAGTGTTTTTAGATCATCTTTTTTTCTTGCTTTAACCTCCCTGAATTTGGCCCAACTCTTCTTTTTCCCCTTCTGCTTTTGTCGTGGCAGGAATGCGAATCCTTCATTGTGAAGCTACATAAAACTCACCTGTCTGTGAGCACACTCCTAACTTTCCGTTTGATTTGCTCACATATCTCAGCCCCAGTAGTGTCGATAGCCCACGGTTTTCCTTTGGATGTTAATTTTCTTTCTTTGGCTGTGATTAACTACATCTTCATTGTTAAAATATGACCTACGTTAACCTTACCTAATGAAATGATGTATGACATTTTACACATTACCTGAATTCAGAGTAAACTTCCAGATAAGTTAAAAAAACAATCCACTGGACTTCGATTCCAAGTTTTAAGACGTTTCGCTTCCCATCAAGGAAGCTTTTTCAAATCAAAATATCAGAAATAACGTTGAAATCAAGGCTTTTTAGAGTGGAATAAAAACAAAGCCTTATTTTGGCTTAGAAAATATGCCAATTGAACCGGGCAAACGGGTCCGTCCCTTTGGAATGGGGGTTGTTTGGTTTCTTTGTTGGCCTGTAAAACCCAATACCTGTCTATGTCTCTGAAACGAGATCAACAACAGCCAAATGAGTTCATTTCGTTGCTAGGTACCTGTGACAATGTAATAACAATAAAAAAGAGCTGATTTTTTCTTCTTCAAACATTTCATGATATTTTAATTATTTTGAATTCTGGTTATAATTAGAATAGTTGTGAAAATCGGCAGATGGCCGCTCTCACTGAGCCTGGTTCTGCTGGAGGTTTCTTCATGTTAAAAGGAAGTTTTTCCTCTCCACTGTCGCCACAAGCATGCTTAGTGTGAGGGAATGCAATCAAGTGTTTTTTCTGAGATAGAAAACTTTGAGTCAATCTGACTGGATGATCTGGTGAACTGTAAAGTGCCTTCAGATGACATGAGTTGTGAACTATAAAAATAAACTAAATTGAATTAATTTGAAAATATACTGTATGCTATTTCATATGCATAATTTAGTTTGAACTTATTTTATTCATTCTAAAGTTGTGGTTGATTCTGTTTTGCTGTGGCAGCTCGCCACCATTGCTTACATGTAGCGAGAGGCTCACTAAAAGAGGAAAGGTTTTATGAAATACCTAAAGAGATGTTGTAAGTGACTGCTGTCTGGCTTTTGATCCCTGGGTGATGGTCGAGCATCGGTGAGTCAGTCGAAGGAGAGACGCCCAAGTCCTTTTTAAACCTGCAATTTGCTGAGCTTAATTTGTTGTGTTAAAAAAAAAAACAAAGAAAAAGTGAATAAGTGGCTCAGATTATGCATAATTACTGCTGCATGCACACGGTTTTCAGAACTGATGGAGAGGATGGACAACACTATGGGAATGAAGTGAGATTAAACAGGAATCTCCTTATTAACCTGCTGTAATATTTTGACCTGAGTTTGATCTTTTCCTGCCTTAAAGTTTGCACCGACCGTGGCTTGACTTGGGCACAGCGACCCTGGGCGTGTTGGAGGAAGCGAGGAGTCTGTGCTGCAGGAAAGAACCCTGGCTCATGCAAGTCGGAGTGGGGCTTTAATCTCTGCAGGACCGTCAGATGGCTTTGGCAGTGTGCAGCCACCAATTAGGTTGCACGATTGAACTATGGCTTTGTACTTCTTGAAAAGCTTCTCCATGGCCTTTTTTTTTATTTTTATTCTTCCTTCCCGTGAGCTTCTGTCTTCACCTGGGACCCAAGAGTAACCTCATTATCCTCTTTCTTCTTCACTCAGCCACTTATCTTTTAGCATTACAAGCTCCTTAATTGAGCCGGTCGGACATTAAACGCAAACTTTGACAGAATGATTCTCCAGGGAAATGTTCAGACCTCATGCATGTCTATTTTTTTTTCCCCGTCTTATAAAATTGTGATAGTCTCTGTTTTACCCTTCAACACACTTGTTTGCACACAGACACACACTGCTCCTCCCAAGTTCCACGAAACAATGTCAGGAAGTACATTAGCAGGACCTCCATTGTATCTCCCCATACATCCCATGCTTCCTGAGCCAGGGGTGGGTGCTGCCTTGCTGGGACACACTGAAAAGCCCACTGGTGATGGTGGTGGGGGTGGTTATGTCTGGTCCAGAGACAGACTGATCCTTAATCCTGCAGCCTTCTGCTGCAGCTTCCTAACTAGGGGGGGGGGGGGGGGGGGGATCTATGCACACCGTATTTCCCAGTTACTGACGTATAGCTAGATTTGTGGTTTTAAGTGTAAGGATACAGTTGGGATTATGTCAGAGTAAGCTGATCCCAGACCAGTGCACGACGTGGCTTTAAGAGAGTTTGTCGTGGAGCCTCAAAGGGGCACAGATGGTGGGAGTCGCCTAAACCTCGGCGCTGCCTGCGGTGGCCTCTGTGGTCGTTTAATTGTAGCAGAAACAATGGTGGAGCGGGGAGCTGTTTATTCTGAAAGTGTGTGACCGTTATGGCATTTTTCACTTAGGGCCCTGCCTTACTTTCTTTCTTTTTTTTTTTAAAGATATCTCAGCTTCAGTGTAACAATCCCCCGTGTCTGTGTTCAGGTTTGCCACCACCCAGACTGCCAGGACCTGAACAGCAAAAGCCCTCTTCATCTGTGTGAGTCATGTGACTCACGATGCCATCCAGACACCGCCGACAACATGCACTTTGACCGACACCCACGATTCGACCTGCAACCTCAAGGTAGATCATTTCTTTATTTCCTCCCCCCTCCGTAGAAAGGGGGAGGATGAAGTCATCCCCTGTTAACATGAAAGGACCTTTACTGTGAAAATATCATGCATGCCAGGTCTTTATTGTTGTCTATATAAGGCAGGTGATGTCAATCATTACTCCGTTTCATGCCTAAACAATCTCATCATTCATGTTAAAGACATTCTGATCGGGTCTGATAATAGCTGATTTACTAAAACTAGAGTCGGCAGCATTTTTGATGTTTCTGGGCTGAGGGGGACACAGAAAGTCTGTCTGATTTCCCCGCATGTGTTGATGACACCTCAGAAAAGATAACCCTCTGTTCTTAGTTCATTCACTCCAAGCTCTGATTGGTTGCTGACTTTTCTACCTGGAGTAAATCTTCCAGGAAGTCATCCCCAGCTCTCCGTCTAAACCTCTGAGCAAAGAGGAGCGGGCTGTAATCTGAGGCTCTGGGGCTTGTGCGAACTAGTCATAAAGGGTGTTTTTTTTTGTTTTTTCATCCTCAGGTGTTGACACATTTAGGAGATTTCTGCTTTCATCTTATTGCTGTTGTAACCAAATTACTGCTGCTTCTTAGAGTTGACATATTTATCTGGATAAAAACACTTTTCTTTATTAAGAATTATAGGATTGCATCATTTTTGCAGAAGAGTCTTTAAATCTAGCTCAATGCAATAGAAATAATTAGTAGTAATTGCATGTTAAGGATTATGGGAAAGTCCAACCATAATTGATACAGAAATCTTGTACTTCCAAAATGGTATAAATTTCACCTAAACAAATTCCACTGACTTTATTTTCTTAAACAAACATGAAGCAATAGTAGCTCTAGTGTCAGAAATGTCCTCATCTGAGACGGACTTTCTCAAGCTTTATCCATCTCTTAAGGGAAAGAGAAAGTTTTCAATCTTGAGTTCATTGGTTTATTTATTGCTCCACAGTGCTTCAGTAGGTAGCACTGCTGCCTTGCAGAAAGAGGGTTCGGGTGCAATTCCTGGCCGGGGTCTTTCTGCATGAAGTTTGCATGTTCTCCCTGAGCATGTGTGGGTTCTCTCCAGGTATCCTGGCTTCCTCCTGCAGTCCAAAAACATGACTGATGTCGTGTCAATTGGCTTCTCTAAATTCTCCTTTGTGTGTGAATGGTTGTTTGTCCTGTTGGTCTCCGTGTTGCCCTGCCATGGAGTGGTGACCTGTGCAGGGTGGACCCCACCTCTCCCCCATTGACAGCTGTAAATAGGCACCGGCAACCCTCACGACCCGAGCTGGGATAAGTATGATGTAAAATGGATGGATAGATGGGTTTAAAGGTCCTTTACACGGTGTTAATCAGATCAAGGTGTGGGTTTTCACTAACCTGACTCCGCCAGATGGATTTGCTGGATTTGCTCCGCATATCCATCTGGAAACCTTCCCTTGAAGTAATTTTGGGAAAGGGCGAAAATACTGGTTAGCTGATTGGCCTATGTTGGTGATAGACGGGCCAAATAAACCAATCAGATCAACGAAGCATATGACGTACTAACAGACAGACGACGAAGAGGAGCCAAAACGGCTCCAAATTTTCTTTAACGGAGAGTCTCCAGACTGATCTGCGAGTGAAACCTTGAAAGCTGGCGAGGTCAGGATGGTCTCACGAGGCTATGACAGTGGGCCCTGAGGTCAGAGCTTGGAAACCACAGCTCTAGTGGGTAGTGGCAGCATTTCAGCACTGACAGCGGATGTAATCAATATTTAGATGAATCAAATGTTAATCTTATAAAATTGTAATTGAATTATTTGTTTATATTTAGCGGCAATTACATCACCTGGATTCTATTGTTTTCTTTTGTTTTAGAGTCACGTTTGTCCTTGTATTCTGCATTTTCTTTTCTCCTTGAGTGTCTCTCTGCAATTGTAAACCAGAGTCACTCTGCCTGGTTTTTCTGGTGAAAAGAAACCATTTCAAATGGAAAACTTTCCCAGTTTTAGCTTTTACTAAGCTGTGCGTGAATTTGATGAAATGCATCTTTTTTTTTATATACAGTCTGGAAACGTTTAGAAAGAGCCTTATAACTCTCTCCAAACAGATGAGTAATAAAAAGGACTTCTGTAAAGAGTTTGCCGTCGTCTTTCCTTCTTGGCTTTGTTTTAACACACACCTGTTTGCCTCGGAGCAGCAAACTGCCACAGCTTCTGCTTTTATACAGATGATCACACTTTCTGACGATGACTTAATGAAAACTTGCACACGCTGATGCAACTTTTCTGCTTTTCTCACTTAAATTTTTTTGCGGTGTCCTTTTCGTTTAAATTTCTCTCCTAACTTTTCTGTTTGGGTTCATATTTCTGAATAAAAGTCTTTTTGAAAGCTCGATTGTTTTCAAATGAGCTTAGATTTATGTTTGGCTGATGCATAAAAATCTTCAAGGCAAAATGAGGTGTTCTTACTTTTTCCCATCCCTGTTGACATTTAAAAGCTGGTTATATATTGCATATATTTTTTTTTCTTCTCTGAACCATTTTTTTAGGGTTGTTTATTTTTAGTGATTTGTCTCGGCCCTGTGAGGCGCAGTGTTTCAGGCGAAATGAGTTGTGTTCCAGCACAGGGAGTGACTGCTGTGTTTTTTTAACCTCCAGCTTCCATCCTGGCTCGGAACGTGTCCACGCGCTCCTGTCCCCCACGCACCAGCCCCCCCTCGGATCTGGAGGAAGAGGATGAGGGGAGCAATGACCGCGGGTCGGTAACCATCCTGCTAGTGTTTATTCACTCCTCCTGCCTCTCTGGCTCTCCTATTCAGAGGATCATTTACAGCCACGAGACGTTTGCTTTGTGTTTTAAAGTGTCGATTCTGACATTAGGCTGGAAGTTTCATTGTTTTAAAGAAGTGGCGGATGATGTCCAACATGATTTGTCTTTGCATTTTGCAGAGAACGTAAAACGGTGGGGATGAAGTTGGGAAAGAAGAAGCCAAGGAGACGACACACTGATGTAAGTCACTCTGGATATAATCAGGCAGCAGGTTTTATGCCATGAAATAAGTGTTCTGGTTTGACACGGCCGTCCTTCACCTGAATAAGTCAGGCAATGCGGCCTAACGCTCCATCTGCTGTCTGCAGGATCCCAGCAAGGAGTGCTTCAGCCTCAAGTTTGACCTCAACGTTGACATCAACACAGAAATCGTACCTGCTATGAAAAAGAAAACACTGAGGTGAGATAGCAGGAAGATGTAGAATCTCCAGGGAAACTTGAAGAACCGTGTTTGGAAAAACCTCTTTGTTTCCTGCGTCGTCAGAGAGGTTTTAGGTCCGGTGTTTGAGAGGAACGGCATCGAGCTGTCTCGGGTCGACCTGTTCCTGGATCAGTCCAATACTCCGCTGTCCCTCCACTTCGAGGCTTATCGCTTTGGAGGACACTACCTCAAAGTGAAAGGTAAACCCCACATGAAGCACAATCATTAACAGACAGTTTTCTGTCTGAACCGCTGGACTTCTGTCCGGAGGTAAGAAACAAAAAGGAGTTTAAGGAAACATTGTAAACTGATTTTTTTTTACTGATTAAGTAGTAAAAATGTAATTTGGTGAATCAGTTTCCCCGATCCTCCCAAAGAAGAGAGATTGTTTTGTTTTTTTATGTTTTAGTTATTTACCCTACCAGTTTTTTTTTTTATATTTACAGATTATTTTGATGGGAACTCTGATAATTTAGTCAAAACTAAGTTTTTTGTTGTTTTTCTAACATTCAGACTCTTGATGAGCAAAAACAAAAATCTCCAACCCTTTTTAGGGCAAGTCACCGTCTTTGATCACTGCATACCCATTACAGAGCCCCCACCCTCACTGGGAAAAATTGAAGTCTAGATGACTCATTTTTTCTTAAAATAAGTGCATTTATTTGTTAATTGAGGAGATAAAAGAGACATTTTGCCAATGGAACCAGACAATTTACATTTAAAATGAGAAAACACAAGTGCGTTGTCTTATTTTAAGTGCATTTTATCTAAATATCTTATTTTAAGAGTAAGAATACTCATTTCATTGGCAAATCATCTCCTTTACCTACTCAAATTAAGGATAAATACACTTGATTTAAGAAATGTTTACTTATTTCTAGATCTTTTTTGCAGTGCTTTGCTCAATGCTGGGAAAATGATCTAGAAATAAGTACAGATTTCTTAAATTAAGGGTATTTACCCTTATTTTGAGTAGGTAAATGAGATGATTTGCCAATGAAATGAGTATTCTTACTCTTAAAATAAGATATTTAGATAAAATGCACTTGAAATAAGACAATGCAATTGTGTTCTCTTATTTTTAGAGTAAATTGTCTTGTTCCATTGGCAAAATGTCTCTTTTACCTCCTCAATTCAAGAGCAAATGCACTTATTTTAAGAAAAAATGACTTATCTAGATTTCAATTTTTTCCAGTGAATGCTGCTACATTGATATACATGTTTTTTTGACATTTGACCGATTAGATGAGCCCTTGAGTGATATATTACTCACTGTAAATTAAGTTTAAAAAAGGTAAAAAGCTAAATGAAAGGTTAAAATGTAAATATTTTTTACATCCCTTTTTTTTTTCACACATCTAGCGCATCCCGGTGATGAGGTGAAGGTGGCGCAGGGTGTGAAAGACTTCCGATCCCACAGCCTGCCCATCATGAAGCCCCCTGACGGTCAGAGCCCCTACATCCTCACCCCGACCAAAGAGAAGGTGGCGCATGAATCTCTGGGACGCCGGGAGAGCATCGATCTGTTGGTGAGTCGCTGCTCGCCACATCTGAACCCACCTTCTCTTTTCTAAGCTCTGAGCTCAAACTCAGACTCTCCCAAAGAACTTTTTCCCTGATTTTCCATAACTTCATTTTTTTCTTCCTATAAAACTCCAGACCTGTTTAGTTTCTCGTTTTGATCCCGTCATGACCTCATAGTTTCCCAGCTGTGCAGGTGAATTTGGAGAATTGATGTGTGGCTTTCATTTTGGACTTCTGTTTGTGCATGGATGAGCATGCCGGGCTTTTTTTTTTTTTTTTTTCCATCATTGCTTGCTGTAATGATTGGTTTACTCTGGAAGGCTCAATGGTACTTCCGCTTCCTGTGGCTGCAGGAAGCGGCTGCTCTGTAAGTGATGAGAGATACTAAGAGGCTAACTTCTTGATCTATTTGGCTGCAGAACATGAAGGCTGGAAATGAGGCAGGATGCCAAATGGTTCAAGCCGTGTCATGTAAGGACACCAAGCATAATGCTTCCAGCTGTTTTAATTGTTTAAAAGAAGAAATAGATTTTGGCACTAAGGCCAAAAAAATCTGCTTCACTTTCAAAGAACTTTATTCTATAAGTTAAAATGATTTGCAGTTGGCATCGGTGTCTGTTTTCAGACTTTAAAGTCGTAGGGAAGACATATTTAAATGTCAAACCATTCTGGCTTACACATTTATATAACTATACTCTTTATCAGATTACAACAGATTTACTGTTCCAAAATTCAGAAAATTTAGAAAATTTCTATTTAAAAAAAAAAATCTGTCTTAATATCTGTGGGGGTTTTTTTCTCGTTATCTTCTGCAGGCCAGTTAGTTATACGTCAGCCTGAACACCTAAATTCGGCTAATCATACATCAACTGTCATCTGTCAATCACATTTTTTAGGTCATAGCATCTTGATTCATATGTTGCAGCTAATATATGCAACGGTTGAAATCAGAATCCTTTCCTTTCCCATTGAGTTGCGTCCCAGTGTTCACGGGGATGGACGTCTGTGTCTTCAGCAGGCGTAGAGCTAACAGAACTGGCAGCGTTGTGAGGCAAGGGCTCAAACATGTACGGCTGGAAGCCTTCTACACCAAACCAAGCTTCTGCCGCCCTGGCTTCCTCTTCCACAACATCTTCGTCCCCGCTTTCCTCCTCTAAATAAAAAATGGATGACGGAGGAGACTCATCCACGACCTCCGACACTAAACTCTCCTCCTCTTGCATGTTTCCGCTGTCCATAGCGTTCCTTGACAGCGTCGTTTCTAAGTCACCAATTTAGTGCTACTTGGTCCCAATGGAATTTCCCATTGGGAACCTACTAGCACTAAGTTGCTAACTGGTTAGCAAGGTGCTTCCGACAAACCGGCCACAATCAGACATGCTTGCAACCTTCCGCCACCACAATCCAGCCCTGTTGATAGTCGACCAATCACATTCACTTTATACACTGGTGTAAAGTCGTGCACCACTGGGAAAATTTGGAAATGCAACTGTTGGAAAACCCCACACTGCTCCCCAGGCGCCGTACAATGACAGCCCGCTGCTCCCCTATAGGATGGGTTAAATGCAGATTTCATTTCGTTGCTCTGTACTTGTGACAATGCAATGACCATAAAGGCTGGAAAAATCAATTAAGTGGGCGAGCCCCTCGCCTTCCTCTTGTTTTGCTCATGTAGATATGCCCTTCTCCAACTGTGCTGACAAAGAATGACCAAATATGCAAATTGGGTGAGGACTTCATCGAGTGACTTGCAGGACAGACAGTGATCTTTGGTTAGCAATAGCAAAAATGTCATACCTGTCCAGAATGTAAGCTGCGATCTTCTCAAGTCTTCTGCGCCGTTTTGCTTAAAGTCTGCAGCAACGTTAAAGGCCTGACCTGTTTACCCTCATTTGCTTCTTTGTTGTTTTTTTTTTTTTTTTTTTTGCTTAAATCGGAGAAATATAATGCAGAGAGTAAGCCTTTTTCAAGCGTTTCCTTATGTGTCGGTGTTTGCATCCAGTTGTAAATATTTACACATTTTGGACCAACATTTTTAAAATAGTCATTTATACACAATTTTTTTTCCAGTAAAATTCTTCCTTTAAACTGTGCATCAGTCTAGTAGTTTTGTGGATGTTTTTCTTTCTTTTTTGTCAATAATTTTTATGAAAAGTTGCTGCTATGACCTGTGGCTTAAAAACATAGTTTTTCTGCAGCTCTAATCAAATATTCCATGGTCAATCGATTGTGCAAAATCTTTAGGAAAAAGTGATTCACTTAAAAAAATAGACACTTTTTTTATTAGTTTTCCCTTTTATAATCTAGTTTTATCTCCTGCAGCCCAACCCTGCCTCAGTTTTTCCCTAACATTGCTACAAATAAGGGGAGTGGTGGCCTATTTGTTAGGTCATTGCCAGTGGTGGTTCTTGACCAAATGTACCAGGGGGGCCAGAAGGGGGCCAGCGGGTTTTCATGGGGGCACAGAAAAGCATGAAATAAAAAAAACATGCCAAGGGATTCAAATAAATTAAGAGTGTTGCATGAAGTCAAATTTCTATTCAATTATGTTTCATTAAAATTCTAAATGTCTTAATAAGTCAATATACATTCAGAATTTAGGAATTTTACTTTTTTGTTTTTTACTTAATTTAAGTTGAAACTACAGTTTTCTATAAAATCTGAATTAGAATTTAAGAAAAACTGTTAAAATTAGTTGTAAAAAGTAGAGTATTTTTTTTTACATTTGTTTTGGAAAAAAAACATTTAGCAGATGAAAACTGGGATCCTATCTCAATACCACTTATGATATGTTTTTAAACAGTTAATAAAACAGAATTTGTAAAGAAAAAAATAAAATAGATCCAAGGGATCTATCAGTAAGCATGTCTGTTTCAGCGCATATCATCATTAGAACTTCTTTGAGTATTATGTCTTCATTACAGGGGCCATAACAGGGGCCAGGACTTGATCTACAGGGGCCCTGGCCCCCGTTGGCCCCTGTCTAGAACCGCCCATGGTCATTGCGTTTGGAATCCAGAGGTTCTAGGTTTAAGCCCCCCTGCTCCGGCCGTCTGCTGCACAATGGCAGCCCACTGCTCCCAAAGGGGATGAGTTAAATGCAGAAAATTTCATTGCTCTGTACTTGTGACAGTGTAATGACAATAAAAGCTGGGGGAAAAAAATAAAAATTATATCTTATTGTACCTGTGGTTGTTAACTTCACACTTCCCTCCTGCTTGCCTCACCTTCATCCTAATCAGGCCTGTAATCTGACCTTTTAAAAGCTTAAAAATGTTGTCAATCACCTTTTCCTAAAGCCATCTATACACAGGTGAGCTGTTTTTTTCTGCATTCACGTGTTAAAGCTGTAGAACAGATGTCGTAATGCAAGGAACCAAAGTGCCATAAACATTCGAATCAACTGGTTGCTGGTAAAAGCAGAATTTAATGGATTTGATTAATGATAGCGTGCAAATAAATATTTAAACTACAACTAAAGCAACAAAAATTAACCCAGAATGAAATTTAATGCTTTTTAATCACTTTTAAGTAAAACTAAAAACTGCTTCTCTGGATTTTAATCTAGATAAATATATATATATATATATATATATATATATATAGAGAGAGAGATAGATATATATATATATATATATAGAGAGAGAGAGAGAGAGATAGATATATATATATATATATATAGAGAGAGAGAGAGAGAGAGAGAGAGAGAGAGAGAGAGAGAGAGAGAGAGAGAATTTTTAAATGATAACCTCTGAAAAATCTTTATTTTTTTCCTTTATTTTTGCTATCATTTCAAATTTTGATTATGAAGTTTTGGTCTTAATTTAACGATGAGAGAAACTGTAACATTTCCATTCCTTAAAGTGCAACAGTGATCAAATATAAAATATAAATATAAAATATATATATAAATATAAAATGCACGCCATAGATTAATATAATTAGTGTTATAATTGAAATACACTTACTGGAAACTCTCTTCGGTCCAGCATCATTGCTGCTATTTTGCTAAACTCTCTCATCTCCAGAACCGCCTTTATCACCTTTGGCTTAGATTCTGCGAGGTGTCGGAAACATTCCTCACAGCTTTTTGTTCCATAAAACCTGATCATAGATGTCTGTGATTAGAAATTTCAAAAACTTCCAGGAAAAAAAAGCAGAAAATAAGTTTTGAAATACAGCCTGTTTGGCGCCATCAAACTTTTCATGTCAGAAATCATTTGAATTCCAGCTTATTTTCCAGTCTGATGCTTCGTTAAACTTCAGCAGGTCGTCTCCACCTTACTGAGAAACCTAAATGCATAGATCTGCTGCTGCTGCTGCGTAGTTTGGCAGTCTGTTAACAACCAGGTTATTAATTAGCTGATACTTTGAAGCTTTGTTTTTTCTTGTATTAAATTCTTCTTTCATAAACAATAAAAAAATGCTAACCCTAAACTACACCCTGTCTGGACAAAACGCAGCCATGCCTTTAGGTTTACTGTGTTCATCTATTATTCGATCTTACCCAGTTTTATACAAAATTTAATCCATTTCTAATTTGATAAAATTGTTGCTTTAAAATCTCTAAAAAGGGAAAAGAATTATTCAATCACGCGTTTAAACAAATAGGATCAGCAGAGCTCAATTTATTTATTTTCTATTAGTTGGTTTTACAGTTTTGACCAGCAGGGGTCACTGTTTGCTGCTCATTCACAGCTTGTTCTGATCCATGTGTGTCTGCCTCACCCAGCTGTGCCAGGCTTTTTTTTCTTTTCTTGCATAGACGTTCCAGTTTATAGTCTCTGGCTGTTATCTGATTGGCTGCTGTTGGTTCAGATTATTTTATAACAAACACCAAGCCCTCTGATTGGTCAAAGCTACAGTACATTCCTGTCCTACTGATTGAGCTCATAAAGTGCTGCTTCGCCTTTGCTCCACCATGTTTAAATAATCCATCTTTTTACAGTTTCTTTGCTGTAGCAGATCATTCTTAATCGGCACATAAAACGAATTAACGGCATCTCCACCCTCTGCAATCTGACGCCGCGGTAAACCGTCGTCCGTCGCATTCATCAGGCAAAAGGTTAATGTGACCAGCTAAGCATGTCAGAGGGAGAGGTAGAGACTTGGTTCTTCAGAAATGTGAGACGTGTGTAAAATGTCTCAAGTTAAAGTCATTAACTCTAATTACGCTGTCGGTTCACACTGTTCGAACTAAAGCACATATTTAGCAGGTCTGCATCAGGGACCTGTAGTTTCACAGGCCATCAGAAATGACTGGAGGATATGTTTTAGTATCTTGCACCAAAACACTTTGAAAATTCCAGCAGACTACATGTATTCAGATGCTGTGCAAAAATTTAGAAATGTCATTTTTTTCTTGAAATTAGTTGTTTGTTTTTTTTAACTTCAGCAGGTAAGAAAAACAAATCATCAAAATTGTTTGTACAGTATTTCAATTTGTAAAAACATTTATTTCATTGTCAGATCACCTTATATTGACTTATACTATTCAAATCAATTCAGTTTATTTATATAGCGCCAATTCACAACACATGTCATCTCAAGGCACTTTACAGTTCAACCAGATCATCCAGTCAAACTGATTCAAAGTTTTCTATCTAAGGAAAACCAGTTGATTGCATCGACTCGAATGCAATCCCTCCCACTAAGCATGCTTGTAGCGACAGTGGAGAGGAAAAACTCCCTTTTAACAGGAAGAAACCTCCAGCAGAACCAGGCTCAGTGTGAGAGGCCATCTGCTGAGGCCAACTGGGGTTCAAGGAGACAGAAGCAGAGATACAAAAAGCAGCTGTAAAAGGCGGCCCCGTCCAGGAAACACACAGCCAGGCAGACGAGCACCTAGAAAAGCAGAGAAACAGGACTGCACTGAAAAACAGTCCGGTCTCCACTATCTATAAACAAAGGATGTTGATGGCAGCAGCACAGCTGATATTTCTCTTCAGGGTGGAGTCACAGCCAAACGGGAACAGATGAGGCAAAGCTAATATGAGAAAAAGGAGAGAGGGCAGAATGTTAGAGATTAAACTAATAGATTCTGCAGAGTGGGAGAATAGAGATAGAATGAAGCAGAATGATGAAATGGGGTCCCCATGTCCTCCAGCAGTCTAAGCCTATAGCAGCATAACTTTAAAGACAGCTCAGGATAACCTGAGCCACTCTAACTAGAAGCTTTATCAAAAAGGAAAGTTTTAAGCCTAGCCTTAAAAGTAGACAGGGTGTCTGCCTCACGGACTAAAACTGGTAGTTGGTTCCACAGGAGAGGAGCCTGATAACTAAAAGATCTGCCTCCCATTCTACTTTTAGAAATTCTTGGAACCACTAGTAAACCTGCAGATTGAGAGCGAAGTGCTACAATGAAAGATTTACTTATTTTAGATGTTTGTTTTTTTTTTTTTTTGCAGTGTAAAAACCATCTCCATTGGTATCCTTGCTGTTAGATGTTGTACAAACCCTTTTTTTTTAAAATAATTTTGGACCTGGTACATGTAGGTCTGCAATTTGTATAATCTCTATGGATCCAGGTAGTTCAGACAATATTTGTTTGTCTATTGAATCATCAGTACAGTTAAAACCTATTTGCAGTTTTCCGGCAGAAGCAAGTTATTTTAAGATATTTTTCTCCATGTTTCGTAATTAAAATGATTGGTACCACATTCTCTAACAAAATTCCCAGAAAGACAAACACGTCTACAATAATCTTTAATAGTGGATCATGACAGGAGTTTTATTCGGCATTAGCTTCATGCTAAACAGGTGGAGTATTTATTGCTGCTAATTGATCAAACTTAGTTATTGTGGTTTTTTTTTAGAACACTGGGACAAGCTTGTTGGGTTTTTTTTTTTGGGTTTTTTTTATTTTATTTAGCAGTAAACTCCGTTCCTTATTGCCCAGCCTGAGTTTAATACAAATTAAATTGTTTCTCAATGTATTTATTGCCGCCGTTGTAAATGTTGGCAAGTTTATGGAGATGACCAGTTTTCTTATTTCTAAAGATTGACACATATCTGCTTTGCTTTGAGGAAATGTTTTTCTTGTCTTTTCCGTTTTGAATGGAGGTTTGACCCCATGACCAATCAAAAAAGCTAAATATAAGCTAGATTATAAAAGTTGCATTTACTGTATTTTGTATAACTTTCATAGCATTTCATTACTTTATATTACAAGCTTTTTATATTGCATATGTATATATTTATATATATATATATATATATATATATATATTTAATGTGTTTTATGTAATACTTCATACCATATTTTCTATGCTTTATATACCTTTTTTTTACTAGATTATATATTTTACATTCTATTTTTATACTATAATTTATATACTTTACAAACTATTTTATACTGTATTTTATAGAATCTGCTGAAATCAGTTTCTAAAAATTACAATAAATCAAAATCTAAATATATAATTGAAAGCTGGATTTTTCAAGACTGTTAAGTTTTAGATTAAGCTACTGCTAAATAAATAAAAAGATGTATTTTACATATATTTATGATAAGGCCTGTTGTTGAGGGTGGTGTTCCTTTATCTTCCTTGTTCAAACGAACTGAAACCGAGACCCGATTATAGTTGTCATAAAGATATCTTGGTCGTCTAGAACCAGGGATAGTCAGAGAGCGTTTGCAGTACATTGATCATTGCTCTCTGTCCGTTGGCGGCTGTCATAAAATTCACATTTTACAGTTGCCATGGTGCAGTTAACCGAAACATGAGTGGCTTCTGCTTCGGTCTCTCATCTGACAGGGTGGTGTCTGTAAACTCACTGCGAGATTATCTGATCCACAGATACAAATCACGCTTATTAGGCTCACATTACGGGTTCAGTTGGAGGCTTTCTGGTTTCCCAGGAGCAGATCTGTCATTTAATGACTCCTCCATATGTGTGTCGGGCTTCAGGCCCGGCAATAAATCACTTTCCCCTCTCAATGGGGGAAGTATGCATGCTCTTTTACCCCCTTAGAACTTGTCGGTACCAGTTGAACCCCTGCAAAAACTTCTGTGTACTTTTGATCAGCAAGATTTTAAACTCCTCTCAGGTCAGTCCAGAAGCTACATTTATTGCATTAAAGTAAAAGAATAAAATGATGTAGACTCCATTATTCATTCACTCTGCTAAAATCAGTTCAGGTCTGGACTTGGACCGGACCATTAAAACACTTTATTCTTTTTCAACAAATGTAGATATATAGCTTTGAGATCATTGTTATATTGATACTTAGGTCTGCCTAACCTTTAGCAATTCAACCAATTTAATTCCAATTTCAATTAAGTGTATTTCCATAGCTCAAATTCACAACATACTGTATGTCATCTCAGAGCACTTAGAATCTGATTGAATTCTCTCCACTATCTTAATAAAAACCAACTGATGACATTCAGTCATTGACTTTGCAGGATTTGCTCCTTCTGAATAAGCATGTAGAAATAGACATTTCTTTAATTGTCTTGTTGACTCTTCAGCAATCCCTCATACCGAACATGCATGCAGTGACAGTGGAGAGCAAAACCACCAACAGAACCAGGCTCTGTGTGAATGGCCTTCTGTCGAGACCGACTGGGGTTTTAGGAGATGGAAGCAGACATAAAAGAGGACCATAGAGGCCACAATCCATACATACTGTATATATTAGGAAAGGTAATGGTAACGGTTCTGTCAGGGAAAGAAACAGTTAAACAGATGAACTCTGGGTTACTTTTCAGGGATAAAAGCGATGCACATTGTCGCAATATCTGATCCCCTACCGATGTCTAGGAGAGAAAAAGGACTAAAGACTAAAAAAAAAGGTCCAACTCTATAATCTATAAACAAAGTTTGTTGATGACAGAAGCACAGCTGATATTTCTCTCTGGGATGTAGTCACAGCCAAACAAAAACAAGCCAGATAAAGCTACCATGGTGAGAAAAAGAAGAGGGAACATAAAGTTATAGAGGTTGAACTAACAAATAATGCAGAATGGGAGAATAGAGGTGGAATGAAGCTGAATGATGAATCATTATGTCCTCCAGCAGTCTAACCCTATAGCAGCATAACTATAGAGATAGCTCAGGCTCACCTGAGCCACTCTAACTATAAACTTAATCTAAATTTTTTTTTTTTAAGTCTAGCCTTAAAAGTAGACAGGGTGTCTGCCTCACGGACTAAAACTGGTAGTTGGTTCCACAGGAGCGGAGCCTGATAACTAAAAGATCTTCCTCTCATTCTACTTTTAGAAATCCTAGGAACCACTAGTAAACGTGCGAAATTGAAGTACTCTGTTAGGGACAATCAGATCTCTGATGTAAGATGGGGCTCGGCCATTTCAGGCTTTATATGTGAGAAGGAGGATTTTAAATCCTATTCTGGATTTCTTTCTCACTATTCAATGAGGTAATCTAATTTATTTTAAGAGTGTGTAAATTCCCCAACTAAAGGGGAAAATCAAGCTCATTAAGGTCATTGCTGACATGTTATCCCCTTTGGTACCATGTTATAACACACCTGGTGGCTCCAAAGTCACAAAGTGAGAACCAGGTTGCTATTTTCTCTCTTAAATCACAGGGAGGCGTCAGTGACTAGACTAAAAGACTGGATTTTTTCCTCCATGTTTGTGCGTTTTAGAAATCTATTTTTCTACGATGTTAGAGAATATCCCATTTGAGATTGATATTACTAGGAACATTCATCATGTATCTTATAAATCCCTTTTAATAATCATGTTAAAAAAATCAACAGTTGTGTTATGATTAATAATTATTCATAATTTCTCACTGATACTCAGGGTTCTGCTTCGGGCATGGGTGGTTTTGCTGTGAAACAGACGTGACCGGTAGATACTGTTGCTTTGAATGACAGTTCTGGGGAAATTCTTCTGTCGTGATAAAAGCACCTTAAAGCCTGCAAGCTTTTAACAAAAAGCCCAAGTCGTCAACAGATGACACGCCATGTCGCTTTGTTGTTTTAACGGCACTTTATTTAGCCTTTAACAATAGTCTCAGTTTGGTATGTTCAGCATTTGGCAGCCAGAAGACGCTGGCGGGGGTTTTGTCATTGATTGTCTGCTGTTCCTTGATAAATCTGTACATTACATCATATGGGTTAGTAATGCATTACATGTGGGCCTTGAGGGGAAACAGTCTCCTTATACCAAAATCAGGACGGATTTCTTATTGACTGCTTTATTTATAAACCATTTACTGAATTGTCTTCATCATTCTTGGCTACATTAAAGACCTTTACTGAAACACTTGGGGTCCATACCAGATTGGTTATATTGCAGTTATCACTGTACCTGTTGTACCATTTTCTACTGCACTTTTTCCCTCCAACTAATTTTCTATTAATATCTTTCAATATGCAATCTGTAGGCAGTCTGACAGAAAGAAAAGAAAGAAAGGGCGTGCATCCAGTTAGTCCAAGTAAGAGAAATAGGACTACACTGAAAAATGGGCCAATTTAGAAAGAAAAGTGGTGATGGCAGCATCACAGCTGACGTTTTTTAACCAGAATGGAGTCACCACCTAACAGGAAAAGGCCAGATAAAGCTATTATGATGAGAGAAAGCAGAGAGAGCAGAACATTAGACATTGAACTAACTTAAAGTAAAAATCAGCATATCAGATGGTTCCAAAAGTCAAAAAGAAGAGATGAATTTAAAGAAAAGATTTAAAAGCCAACTGGAAAGTAGTCTCTCTGATGTCTAATGGCAGGTTGTTTCACATTTTAAGAGCAGCGACAGAGAAGGCACAATCCCCCCCAAAGCTTCAGGTTAGTTTTTGGAATGCTCAGGAGCATTTGATCTACTGACCTGAGAAAACGGAAAGAACTATAAGGGTGCATCAGCTCATAGAGGTAGAAGGAAAAGAGAAAGGAAAAAGAGATTGAACTAACAAATACTGCAGAATTGTAGAATAAAGATAGAATAATGAAAAGGAGTACCTATGTCCTCCAGCAGTCTACGCCTATAGTAGGAGTACCTATGTCCTCCAGCAGTCTACGCCTATAGTAGCAAAACTATAGAGCTACCTCATGATCACCTGAGCCGCTCCAACTGTAAGCTTTATCAAAAAGGAAAGTTTTAAGCCTGCTAGTTGCTTCCACAAGAGAAGAGCCTGATAACAAATAATCTGCCTCTCATTCTACTACTAGAAATTCTAGGAAGCACTAGTAAACCTGCATATTGAGAGCAAAGTGCTCTTTTATGAACATAATGAACAATCATATCTCTGATATAAGATGGAGCTTTGTACAAGCACTTCTAGGGTTATTTGGTACTTTTTTACACAGTGCCAAACTGGCTTTGAAAGCTTTTTCCATTATTAAAAAATAATAATAATGATAAGCATAATTGAACTTTATTGATGATACATTGGAAAAATTTACCTCTGCATTTAACCCATCCCCTTGGGGAGCAGTGGGCTGCCCGGAAAGCAGAGTGGGGTTAAGGGTCTTGCTCAGGGACCCAGAGTGGCAGTCTGTAGGAGGGGGGCTTCAACTCAGAACCTCAGGATTCCAAGCTCTATGCCCTAACCAATAGGGCGCTAGCCTCGTGAGACCATCCTGATCTCGCGAGCTTTCAAGGTTTCACTCGCAGATCAGTCTGGAGACTCTCCGTTAAAGAAAATTTGGAGCCGTTCACCAAACGAACGTCCAATCAGCGTTGGCTATGAGGCGGGTTGAGGTGTGACGCAACGAGAAGCGCGACAGTTCAGTCTAAAGAACATGGCGGCTTCAGCCGATGAAACTAGCGTTAGCGTGGCTATCGAGCGAGTTTTATCGGAATTACAGAGTATTTCTTCACTGAAAGAAGAGCAAAACACTGCTCTGGAGGCTTTTCTCAGAGGAAAAGATGTTTTTGCTCTTCTCACGACTGGTTTCGGCAAGAGTAGCCTGCTTCGTTGATCTGATTGGTTTTTTTGGCCCGTCTATCACCAACATAGGCCAATCAGCTAACCAGTATTTTCGTCCCTTCCCAAAATTACTTCAACGGAAGGTTTCCAGATGGATATGCGGAGCAAATCCATCTGCCGGAGTCAGGTTAATAGGGCGCCACTCCCTGTAAACAATTGAAAAAAAACTTTTCTTGAATTAATATTTTTCTGATAAAATGTACCCAATCTGACATTTAAATGTGGGGAAAAAGCACAAGCAAGTTAAATGAATGGCCAGACACCATTTGGCAGCACTGTACCTCCACTAGAATTCCTTGACGTCAGGTCTGCTTCATGGAAAACATCCGCTGCATCTTTTAAATCACATTAAACACAACAGGTTCTAATGTTTACGCCCCTTTTTTCAGAACCACACACCTGTGATTTGCAGTGATTCATTGAATGTAAATACTGGAATAAAGGAAGGTGATTCGTTCACATTCATAAACATTGGGAATCACCATCGTCACCGTCTCTGTTTGGATCTAAATTTGGAAACCCTTCAGTTTAATCTGCTTTCACAATCCAGTTTGTCCAGTACTGCCTACGTTGGGACGTGTTAATGACTCATGTTTAGCAGCAAGCTCTTTCATTACGCTATTAATGGGAAATGCATGAAAACCAACTCAGCCTGCTTTCACCTGATCATTAGATTACATGTAAGGACTCAGCTCTATTTCCACCAAACGGTGTAGAAGGAACTGAAGGTTGAGATGACTGCTTGCTCAGGTGAAAGAGCCTGGAAGACAAAAACTTTCCCCTTTAAGCCTGAAGGTGGAGATTACTGCATGGCACAAACACACCTAATGGTTGTTTGTGTGACCGTTGACCCTGCAGCACACCTTATCTTCAGGCTCAGGTAGGCAGTCAGCAGCCATACTGAGGAAGAACCAGCAATGCCTCACAGGGCTCTGCTCTCTATGCACTTTCCTGGACATGTAGGTTTTCTCTGACTTCTGGAATTTTCCCACAATTTTCTTCTGATCACTCGGAACATAACTATAGAGGATCCCAAGGTTTGAATCTATTTATGTTGTGGAAAAATGGTGCGTTTTGGTCGTCTGACATCCTGGCACAGCTGGGACCTGCTGCACCTGGACTCTGAGATCCCAGAGGAGGCGCCGCTTCCTCAAAGACAGCAGACAAATGAGACTAAGGTAAAAGGACCTGCAGGTTTTATTTCACTCCTCTGCTCCTCACATCTTTGCTGCCTTTATGGGGTCAATTTCAGCCCAATATTTTGAGTGAATAAAAATGAACCCTAGTTTTCTTTATGGAAATACGGATCAGTTTCTCTTCGTAATCTACCAATAAAGGAAAAATGACTACAAATGCTAAACAGAATCACTACCTGGGATTAAACTAAAGGCTTCTTAAAAAAATATGCAGTTCACTTTATATCTGAAACTTCAGATTTAGAGCTTATTTTCTACCACGTCCATCAACACTAAAGAAAAAAACGATTTGCTTTCTAAATTTAACAACGAAGAAAAAATGAAATGCTAATATTTAATTGCTCCAGAGTAAGTTTGTGAAAACATCTAAAAAAAAACGTTCATGTCGTAATAAATTATTTTAGTTTTGATGTGGATCCTGTGACATTTAGATCCGTTTTTATTTTGAGCTAAAAAAATGTGCCGTTTGTGCTGCCCTTCTGTATATACAGACAACCGAAGCTCCATGTTTCCTGGTTGTTCACTCATGGTGTGTGTGTTTTGATTTGTGTTTGACCGGGTCAATTTGGGTCCCGAGTTCTCAGGAAAATCAGCGTCGCACTTTTTTTCCCTCCTTTCTTCCCCCCATCGTTAATCACCCACCACTTCCACGATGATCAAAGAGGAATTTTATCAGTCGACTACCATGAAGGCAGAGGAGGACGGTGTAGGGGGGGCTTAGGAGAGATCCTAGGTGGGGGTTGAAACAGATTCCTTTTCTTTAAAGCTCTTCTTTTAATACAATCTGGTCTTTTATTTTATTTTTTCAGATTTTCTCCTCTCTTCTTTTTACAGGCCAAGGTTAAAGCTAAAATCCACAGCAGATAAGATAAGCCTGTAAGCTCAGTTTGATATCGTTAACCAACAAGCTTCAACCATTGATCTCGACCTGAGCTAGTGAGCCTGGATATCTTTTATTGGTCCCCTAATGAAAACTCTGTGCGATTATTCCCAAACTAAATGGAAACTAATTTACTGCGATGTGGAGCAACTGAAATCCAACCAACCCAAGAAATATGTGTTTACTTCAAAAGATGTTTACTTGAAGACAAACTTTGTGAAAGTGAAATGCAGAGGAGGAAACCTTCCCTGCAAACTGATGACAACAAAACGGAGAAACAAGATTTGCGTCTGAAGTTAGAACTTTAAAATTCAGGAGGAGTTAAGTAACAAATTATTAAATACTTTCACTGACTTAATTAGCTTTTTTAATTATCTGTACTGTAGTTGAGTATTTACTTCTCTGAGGATTTTTACTTACATACTACCTACATTTGAACACAAATATTTGCATTTTTCTACTTGTTTTCTCCAAACTGGCTCGATTATTGATGAAAACATAAAAGCTGCAGTTAAACATGATCCATTCCTCTCTCTTAGAATTTAAGTTTAATTTAATGCTATTTGCAGCTTTAATGTTGTGAATCTCAGAGAGCTAAACATATTTTAATGCAGCGCTTCTCTTTTATTCTAGTCTATTATGTCAGAAATATTATTGTAGTTAAAAAACCAAACCAAATAATTTTTATTTTATTTTATGTAAAGGAAAAGTAGCCTACCTTCTGTTAACAGAGCTGCTTTTTTTAGATAAGCTATTTTGTACCAATGAAGACAATTTTTACTTTTTCCCCTTAAAGCTGTTCAATCAGCACTTTTGATTTTCATTGACACTGATATTCAATTTTATTAAACAACGTGAGTCATTTTGACTCCTCCGTAAAATATTTACATCTAATTTATATATAGTAGTTCAACATTTATATCTCAATTTCAATAAAAAAAGAACCATATCAGCAGTTAACATGTTGGATATAAGTAGATGTTTTTATTCTATGATTAGAAATATTGGGCCTAAAGGCAAGGCAAGGCAAGGCAACTTTATTTGTATAGCACAATTCAGTACAAAGACGATGCAAAGTGCTTTACATGATTAAAATACGGGAAAATAAAACAGAATCACAGCAAAAGCATCAGTTGGATTAAGAAGAGAGTCAAAATCAGGAAAATTAATTTAAGTTTGAAATCAATTTTTTTTAGCTGCTTCTATTATTTTCTATTCATGTTCAGCACCTGAAATTTTCATTCAACTGAAATCTGCCTCGATGTATCTGAGAGACAGAAGATATATCAGCCGGCTGATAGTTTTGGCCGATAATATTTTGCTTTTATTTATCTATTGATAGAAATGTTGAATTCTGTTATACAGAAGAATAAAGAGTTAAACTTGCACTCTAAAGGAATATAAAGTAGATAATTTATTTTATTGCAATGTTTTACTTCTGTTGACTCCACTGCTGAAAAGGTTTGAGTGGGATTAGGGATTGAGGAGGAGTAAAAACTTAAGGAGAAGTTGGGCAACCAGTGAACTGCTCCGTTCAGCAACGCCTCCTTTTGATATCCAATGTTAATGTTTGGTTGGATTTGTTAATAGATGCTCGTTTTGTTTTTTATTTGAGACTTGTTTCACATTTTTGGTAATTTCTATCATTTAAATGGAGGAAGAAAGAGTAATATAGGCAGCAGATGGGTCAGATGTTAAAATAATTGGTATTGGCCTTAAACTGTGTTAGTCTAATGGATGCAAACATTTTTTATTTATTTATTTATTTCTGATGTGTTTTATACTCCATGAAGTCCATGTCCGGTCGCGCCACTGTGTTAAAGCGTTATGCTGTGGTTGGTTGGGGAAGCACTAAAAAAAGGAGACAGTAGATTTTACTGCCCTCTGCTCTGACTGACAGGATTAATCTGTAGACTCGAGGCAGTAGCCTCGTGAGACCATCCTGATCTCACGAGCTTTCAAGATTTCACTCGCTAATCAGTCTGGAGACTCTCCGTATAAGAAAATTTGGAGCCGTTCACCAAACGAACGTCCAATCAGCGTTGGCTTTGAGGCGGGTTGAGGTGTGACGCAACGAGAAGCGCGACAGTTCAGTCTAAAGAACATGGCGGCTTCGGCCGATGAAACTAGCGTTAGCATGGCTATCGAGCAAGTTTTATCTGAATTACAGAGTATTTCTTCACTGAAAGAAGAGCAAAACACTGCTCTGGAGGCTTTTCTCAGAGGAAAAGATGATTTTGCTCTTCTCCCGACTGGTTTCTGCAAGAGTTTGATCTATCAATTGGCTCCTCTTCGTCGTCGCTCTGTTAGTACATCATATACTTCGTTGATCTGATTGGTTTATTTGGCCCGTCTATCACCAACATAGGCCAATCAGCTAACCAGTATTTTCGCCCCTTCCCAAAATTACTTCAACGGAAGGTTTCCAGATGGATATGCGGAGTCAGGTTATCGAGGCAGGCCCTGTAAACACAATTAGTCAGGCAGACATGAATACAGCTGCTTCATATTAGCTATTTGGCAGCTTCCTGATCTGAAGACCCATTAATGATTGAAATAAGATGTTTTATTTTTGGAGCTGTACTGTTAAGCTTCTCAGCTCTGGGAGGTTTTTCAAACCTTTGTTTCTTTCTCCGCTGAGAGAAGAGGTGTGGAGCTCATTGTGCTTATCTTTTGTGCCTCAGCAGCCGATTAAATGTGCTGAAACAAGTTAACAAAGGTTTCCCGTTTGGTCGTGCTTAGGAAAATTCTTTCCTTGTTTTTGCCATCTAGCGTGGCATTGTTTCAAAGGTTTTTTAAGAAAAACAGGCAGCGCCAAAGAACAAAGTGTTGTGCCTAAGGGTGGACATGTCTTAAAAAAAAAGCGAAAATGACAGGCTCACTCCTGTGAACTATTTGGGTTTTAATTAAGACTGTCTCTTGTGAAGGAATACTCGTGTTTAAAAAATGAAAGCAGGTTTGTTTTGCAAGAACAGAGCGGTGCCTTTCATTGTTTTGAAAGCAGCAAACAGAACATTTGTCATAGATGTACAAAGGAGAAAGCAGGAGCTCCCTGCAAGCTGTCACGCTCTGACTCCACCTCCAGATATTTAGATCAGCCTCCTCCAGAGCCTCCTTTTCTCCCTCCTTCACAATGAGCCGGGTTCCTCCTGGTTGCTACGACTTCCCACCAGTGTTCCTGTGAAATTCAAGCAGGCTGGACGCATCCAGACAGCTGGACAGGAGGCAGATTAATCAGGAGAGGGGAAGCCGACTGGATCTGTTCAGCCGGAACGTGTCTTTAGGGAGATTATTAGAGTGGTCGGTCATCCTGATTGGAACGGTCTGGGCGAAGGGCTGGCGTGGATGTTCACGGGTCCCAGCAGTGGAAGTGGAAAAGGAGGAGGCGAGAATTTGATTGAGAGCAGCAGCTGGCAGAAGGATGGGCCGCCATCCGTGAGCCACTCTGAAGGATTAGGATGGTTTTTGTTACTTTTGACATGCCTCTGGCTTCGATGGTAAGCTCTGCTACGATGCTGGGAATGTGCTGATAACTTTATCCTCCGTTTGGTTATAACTTCCAGCTCTTTCCTATATGTTTAAATGTGTTGTTCCCTTATTGTTGCATAAAAAAAACAAGAGAACAAGTTTTGCAAAATTATATTTTAAAAAAAAGTCCAGGCTTTCTATTAGTTTTCCAACTTCTGGGGGTGGATTCCCTCTGTAGTGAGGAGCGAAGGCTCTATTGGTCTGCATGGACGTTAGCAGCAGCGCTGTATTGATCAATGGGGAGTTAAGAGCAGGCGTTTGTTTTATTTGATTCCTGCAATGGCAAAAATCAAAATCTAGATCAGTAATTTTTTCTTAAAATAAGTGCATTTGTTCTTGAATTGAGGAGGTAAAAGAGACATTTTGCCAATGGAACAAGAAAATTTAAACTTAAAATAAGAAAACACAATTGCATTGTCTTATTTCAAGTGCATATTATCTAATTATCTTATTTTAAGAGTAAAAATACTCATTCCATTGGTAAACTTATTTACCTACTTAGAATAAGGATAAATACACTTAATTTAAGAAATTTTTTACTGCTTTTCATCTTTTGCCTTCCTGTTATCTGCTGCATATATGATTCTCTAATATCCTTTGAGGTATTGTAAACAAAAATAAATGTTTTATGTAGCTTCTGTATCTCACTTTTACCCCCCCAATATGTTTTAAAGAACAGTCTGAAACTGAAAATGGTATTTTCTACAGTTAGTGTTTCAGGAACAGCATCCACACAAAGGATGGTGGAGTTACTGTAACCTGATCGACACGTTCACTGATCAGAACAGCATCGGATTTTTGAGTTTCACACTAGTTGGACATGACGATGAAGGTGAAAACTCAACCGATCTTAGTCACCAGGAGATCATTTCGATGCATCTCTGATTACCTGTTAACAGTGATTTAACCCATCAAATAATAAATAAAAATTACTTTATTTATAAATAAAATTACTTTTTCCAGTTAATGCAATGCATGAAAACGAGTTGATGAGGAATGATAATTTCTATTGCTTTCAGTTGAATTATTCATCGATATCAGTATGTTTGGCAATATTTTTTGCCTTCTAGTAACTAATTGTTTTTTATTTGATTTGAACTATTGAAACATTTTCTTCCTCCTTTCAAAAAGACGTTTCTAATGTTTTTTTTTACATACCTACATTACAAATATCTTTGAGAGCAAAATAGAACCAAAGTCATAATACCGTGTGTATAAAAAGCCAGCGATTGTTTTATTGTATTGGAAAAATCCAGGATGATTCATACGTTTTAATTTTGAGGCTATTTTTAAACGTGCGGGTTAGAGATAGGCCTATATTTTGGCTTGCCGATATTTTTGGCTAACATTAGCTCTTTTTTTCCTGCGTTGACCAATACGTGCGTGCATTGGCAGATTCATGGTCGCATTCAGCAGCCCCTCCCTTCATTTGCAAACAGTCGTTAACGTTGATAAATATTTTTTTGTGTGTTCGAATTAAGTCTTGTGTAACATCTGTTGTCATCGTGTCATTTTTCTAATGTAAACAGAAAAATTGGTTAAAAAAAAAAATTGTCCCTCACATATCAGAGATCAGAGATCGGTTAGACTGTTGTTAAAATAATGGGTATCGCATCGGCCTTAAAAAGTTCTCTCTAATGTTGGCCCCCTGCTGTTTGCAACAAGCTTTAATTGAATTTAAAATATTTCAGTTTCTAATCTTTAAAATAAAAAAGTCTTAAATAACATACGTTATAAGATATTCCTTTCTTTAACTTTATCTTATTCCAATAAGTTTACCTGTACATTCAGATGATAATTACTCATAATTCCCAAATCCCTGCCGGAAAGTATGGAGAGCCGTTTCGTTCAAAATTAAGTAGTGTTATTAAAAAATATTCATAAATATTTCATCACATAAAACAAATGTAACCTTGAAATCCAATAAATACACTTAAAATATTTTACATGTATTTTGTCATTGTTTATTTATTTACTTCCATATTTCTAGTATTTATGTTATCTTTAGTATTTATGTTTCAAAGATTCTGTTTTCAAATATATAAATATATTTTTTATTATATTGTAAATATATTTAAGAATTTATTTTATAATGGTAGGTAATTATAAATATATTTAAGTTAATCTTAATATTAATAAAGCTTAATATAAATATATCTTGAAATAAATAATTGTTACAGGAAATCCTTAAATAAACAGCTTCTTGAAATAAACAAATCTCAATAAATATTAAAATATATGAATTGCAAAGTAAGATAAATTTTACTTTTATGCATAAATTGTGATTTTATGATTCAGTTTCTTATGCTGATGAAGATTCTCAGTCATCAGGGTCGTAGTCATTCCAAAAAAGTAAAAAAATAACTAAAAGACTGAACGTTAAATTCAAGAAATTAATTGAAAAAGCTTCCTGGATGGGAAGTGAAACGTCTTCAAACTTGGAAAAAAGTATTTATTGAATGTAATATTTATTATTAGATTATAACTTTATTTTATTTTGATCTTTGAATAAAACAGCTTTCTATAGAACATTTCTTTTATTCTCTGTTAGTAATCTCTATTTTCTAGTATTATTTTGATGTATCACACCTCAGAGAAATGAGGAAATATGGATTAATTAGTTGAACAAAATGCAGAAAAAGGTTTTCTTCAACCCTCAGATTGTAGTTTTTGTTGTGATCTGTATTTAAATTCTAAATCCAAGCTTCTTAAAATCCCCAGTAAACCCCGATGTGCAACAGTAACTTTAAAATGTCATAGTGAGCCTGGTTGAGGTGCTGAAAGGAAGCGTGCACCTCTGTGAGGGGGTGCGGGGCTGCTTGTTGTGTTTTGTCTGCATAGCATGTGTTTGCTCGTGTGTGTTTAGTTTGGGGGGGGGGGGGGTTGAACAACATTGTCGGAATGAGTGGTGGGTTTCAGCATCAGTGTGGAGGAATGTCAAATTTCCCCACGGTTTGTTTGATGAGGTGAGGGTCAAACACACGCCGCCACCAGCAGCGGATTCCTCAGCACTGACACTCGGACGACAAAAACAACTGCTTCCTCCGATACCGAGGTGGCCCCTGTTTATTTGCTTTGCTGCGGCTCGTAAAGCGGACAGAGATTGCTGGAGCGGGCTGTGCGGCCAGGCCTGCTGACAGGGTAACAATGGTCCGGGGAACAATGGCCAGACTCGAAACAGTCTGTTCCTATGGAACAACCTGGCTGCCTGCTCCTTGTGATGTCAAGAGCTCTGGCTGTCAGGAAGTGGCAGTTCTTCCCTCTCCTGTTTGTGTCCCACCGTGAGGATGGCCGTAACCGTCCAGTTGATGTCATCCTTCACCCTGAAATTCCCCTCATTTCCTGCTCACCCTGTCTTGGTATATTTCCCTCTTTCTGTCATCTCTATTTTTTTTTTTCCAACTGGTCGTCGGGAATCTTTTGTTTTCTCTCGAAAAGGAACAATTACTGATAAGGAAACGGTTTGTTTCACTTTCTATTTATTCGACTGTTGTCTGTGCGTCTCCTTGTAGGGTCAGGCGCGACGGAGGAAGAACATAACAGAGTTCCTGGGGGAGACCAACATTCCGAGCCCGGATGCTCTGGGACAACTGGGCGGCTCTCTGCCCGCCGTCGGGGCAGGGCCGGACAGCTGGAAGAATCGTGCCGCCAGTCGCTTCAGCGGCCTGTTTGGCTCCAATGCCGGAGCGGGGCCCTTTGGCAAGGTAACACAGAGACAAGTGTGTGAAACACAAGAGGCCGCGCCTGCAGGGTCAATCAAAGCGCCGCTCTTTCTTGATCCCCCTGAGCCGAGCTGTTAAAAGCTGGAGGGAACATGTCTGCTGCCCAGAGGTGACTCTCATTGGGAAAGCATTCAGATGCAAACCAAACAGCAGCAGGCTGTAGTGGGAGGAGGTCAGAAGGCCACATCCCGCCGGCCCTGGTGAAATCATTTCCCTTTACAGCCTCCTGACTTGTTGCCTTGCTTACTTTCCTCCCAGCTGCTGTGGAAATGAGTGGGTGGAGGGAAAAGCCTTCACTCACCGAGATTCAGCCAAAAGACTCTAAAGATTCAAAAGCTACCGGCCTTAAAGCTTAAAGCCAACATTTTAGTTTAGAAAAATTAGATAAATATCCAGATTTAGAGCTAATTGGTTCATCAGATTGCATCTCTAACACACATTTCATCTACATTTATAATCTGCTTCAAATGACCAGGTTTCCTTTAGGATTCTTCTTTAACCATTGGGGGGGGGGGTAACGTATCTGTATCCAAGCTATAATTTTTAATAACTAGTTCACTGTTGTTAAAATGTCATTAAAATGCATTATTCGTTATGATTAGGGATGCACGATATTGGGATTTTGGCAGATATCCGATATGCCGATATTTTAAAACTCATGTAGCCGATAACCGATATCGATACCGATGTTAAAGCTGGACAAAAATAAGTATTCATTGAAAATAGCAGTTTTGTTATCAATTTCTGACACTTTGAAAAATAATAAACTCAAATATATTTTCATATGCTGATTTCAAATTGATTTTTAAAAATGCGGTATGGATCTATTTTACTTTCAAAATCTCGTGAAATTTCATCGTTCTGTTACAAACTCTCATGATAACGATGACAAATAGCAATATTTCATTAGTAAAAGAGATTGATGTGGTGTTTTTAAATGGCAATATATCAGCATATGAAGATATTGTGATATTTTAATGTATCAATATTTTGTCTTTAGAAGTTTTTAAGTCTGTAAAAAAGAAGTTTTTGAGGAAGAAGAAGAAGTAGTATTTATTTATTTTTTTTTAGACTTTAGAAACTCAGAAGCTGATCAAATATCGGGTTAAATATCGGTGGGGTGGCCGATGTCTGATATTCAGTTTTATGGCCGATACCGATAGGGGGCCGATTATATCGTGCATCTCTAGTTATGATTATTATAGTCATACAATAACAAAAAAAAAGTGGTTAGGGCATAGCGCTTTGAATCCACAGGTTCCGAGTTCAAGCCCCACTCCCACAGACTGCCACTGTGGGTCCCTGAGCAACAAAAGACCCTTAAACCCTGATTGCTCCTGGGGCACCGCACAATGGCAGCCCACTGCTCCGCAAGTGGATGTGTAAATGCAGAGAGTTAATTTTCCTTGCTCTGTACTTGTGACAGTGTAATGACTAAAAATACATGTATATATTATTTAATGTATGATTTTCATCCATTTGCTGACTCCACTCTGCATTAGGGTTGTCAAAAGTATCGATACTCAAAAAAGTATCGATACTGAAACGTTGTATCCGGATACAATACTCATTTTCAAAAGTATCAATACAGCCAGCTAAAGTGCAGAATAGTGGAAATGCACTTTCTGAACACTGTGTGATTGAATAATTCTGTGCATTTTTCAGTTTCAGACTTTTTTTGTAACAGGTGCAGCTGCTGAGAATTATTTTTGTTTAACTGGTTTGGCTAATGTGTTTGCTATGTGTACAAAGCATACCAAGGAAGGAACACTTAATTTTAATTTTGTACGTTTTTTTTATCAAGCTTGATTAATATTAAGCACAGCATACAACCACAAAATATTATTCTTATTGTTTTTTTATTTATTTCTTGTATTTTTTTAGTAATGAAAATATTTCTGTAGACTTTTGGAGTCTTTGTTTTTATCCTTGTGGTATCGAAAAGGGTATCGAGTATCGAATATTTTCCTTAATATCGGTATCGAGTTGAAAAGTTTAGTATCGTGACAACCCTACTCTGCATACATCTAATATGACCCAACAGGCAGTAATCAGTCGCATATGTGTTATGAGGTGAATAAGTGATCCAAGCTGTGTGGCGATCAGGTAATTCTAGTGCATCAGTTTCAGAGAAAAACAAAAAGGAGACTTGATTAAAAGCCACATTTACGAGATACTTATAACCTGCTTTGTAGTCCAGGTCAGAATCATTAGCAGCTTTTTAATTTAGCTGTGAGAAAGCAGAAGGTCTGATAGCATCTGGAGCTAAAAGGACGAGGCAGCCGCCTGTGATGCTTTGCTTAGCGAAGCAGGGAGACCAGACAGCAGCTCACTAAACACAGAGAAAAGCGACTAGATTTGTCTCTCGCTATATTTAGGGACTTTTAAGGCCTTTAAAGCAACGTTTCTGTTTTTTCAAAAGAACAAGAAAGTCGCTAAGTTAGCAACACAGGACTGTTGTCTCCAGTTTTCCTTCATTACTGAGAGTAACGCAGCCCTCTGTAGCCATCACTTAGCTTCATACGCTAAATGCATACATAAATGGGTGAATAAAATCAGTATGTACCTTTTAGTTTATAAAAATACTATTTTCTGAACCTGTTACAGCAAAAAGGATAATAAAAGTAAAAACATATAACCGAGGGATCTGCTTAAGAAAGAATATGAGATTTCTGAAAGAGTTATTGTGCTTTGCAAGCTTCTGATTAGTCATTTTTTGTTTTTTAACAGAGGCAGTTTGTGTTTTTAAGTCATTTTTTAATCTTTTTTTTTTTTCATTTTATCTTGTAGGCGTAATATTTTGCAACGACTATACTTGAATATACTTTAAATCTATTTAATTGGAGTAAAAAAGTTAAATTGATCAGCAAATATAAGCTCGGCCATATTTGCAGTTTTGATAACGATGTTCTTTCCCATTTTTTCTGTTAGTTTTTGTAAATCCAACCAACATATAAACAACCATGCACACATAAATGTTCACCATCACTCTGACAAAATTAGAAATTTCTGCTGACATTTGGAGCGAGGAGATAAATATCTTCATGTAAAATCTTTCTAAATAACATTTTTGGTTTCTGTTAGTAAATATAGATTTATAAGGCAAAAGAAAAAACTAAGTATACGTCAATAAAGCCATTAAAAAAGTAGTACCCCACCGTTTTTTTGCCTAAATAATCCCTCATAGGTTTACAGATGAAAGTGGATTGTGATAAACCTGTTTGTAAATGTTATTATGCATTACACAATATTATGCATTAACATCTAAAAGCATCTGACCCCTCAGCTCACATCCGGGACATCTGCAGACACTCTGTCATAATTTAGCAGATTTGCCCTCTTTAACTCTCTGGGGACCAGAACCCAGACCTCTGTCATCCTCTGTGCTGCAGGGTCAAACACCCGCCAGTCACTCTGTCCCAAAAAACCACACTAACAGGCTCGCATCTAATAACCTTCTCTCTAATATCTGTCGTTTAATTAGGGAGGCACCGCTTGGTCTCAGCCCAACTGTAGCTTTCATCCCCCCTATTCTCTTGCTGCCTATTGTTAAAGTGGTCTCAATGCACAGAGCTCATTTTCATAACTGTGTAAAGCCTGCCGGTTTGAACAAAGAGCCGGGAAGCGTCTACAGTTGGGTTTAAATATAAAAGCTGCTTTTTTATTTTACAGACCATGCAGGAAAAACTTTATCTTCTGTTTAAATGTGTAAATAATCCTCTCTTAGAGGAGCATGTCATCATCCTCGGGTCTTTTTCCTTCTGCAGGAGCTGGACCGTCTGGAGCAGCTCCAGAGCAAGCTCCACTCCTACTCCTTATTCGGGCTCCCCAAGGTGCCGCGGCAGCTTTCCTTCCACCAAGACTCCTGGGAGGAGGAAGAGGAGGAGGCCAACCTGGTCATGGAGGACAGCTGGCAGACGCTGCTGGACAACTCTGAGGTACGCACAGGACCTTCCTACATGGTTTAGATCGGGGAGAGTAACCAAACGTGACGTTTGCTCATAAGGATGTCTTCTTCCTGTATCCTCCTTATCATCCATCCTTGCCTTTGTTCTGTCAGATGAGCATACCCGGTCAGACCAACATACCCATCGTCAATACCCAATGTACGAAATGTGTGAAAAATAAACTTTAAACTACCTCAACAGGCTTTTATCCCTTTAGTCATGTACAAAACAACAATTTAATCACTTACTTTTTGGATTTTTTTTTTTAAACGTATGGTGATCTGACCTTTAAATAGATTTTTTTGTACAAAACTAAAAGGATAAATGCAAAACTGATGTCTGGCGCATGCATATTGACTATAGGTATGCTGATCTGACAGAACACAGTTTCCCTTGTTACCTGTATCGCAGTAATAAAGCTTACGGAGCAGTTTTTTAGCCGACCGCTGAAGAGCAGTAAATGCCTTTGGAAATGATAGCGTCAATCTCCCGCCGTCATTTGCTTTCACCTGTTAATGTGTACCTGGCTAATCAGATGGTTGCCGGGCTGCTGTAATTTCCCTACCGTACGACATTTACTGCTGAAGGCCTTACGTAAGGTTCAGCGTTGGTACTGAAAGGTGAAACGCTCCCAGAGTTACTCGGAATTTGCAAATTCTCCGATTATTCTTAATTGCTAAAAGGGAGGATTTGGATTGTTGAATGAGAACTGCTGAGCGGCATCAATTGAATGGTCTCTACATTTAGCTGGTTGCTCCTTTTAAACTTCTGGTTGTGTGTCTGATTAGTTTGAGCCATTTTAAGGTTCAATTTAATGTCTAATTAACCCTTTATAAGGCATCACTTTTTGATCACTTGCATATCCCTTACAAATGGAGCATCCCCCATTTTTTTTTTTATTATTTAAGCCATCCGGATTGTACATATTTTCATTTCTTATTTTTTATTTCTTATTTTTATTTTGTTTTTATTGTGTGCAAGACATGTACATTTGCACCTTAATCCTATTTATTTTCATATACTGTATATACCTGGATATACGGTATATATATTGCTTATTCTTAATTTCCTCCCTGTTTGCACCTTCTGTAACTTGTATGCCAATATGTGACGAGTGAATTTCTCCGTTGTGAGATCAATAAAGCTCATCTCATCTAATCCCTCAGCGAGGTCTAGAAACTCAAGATCTATATCCAGCCGTTCAGCAAAGATACTGCTACATGGCTGTACAGCTTGTTTTGGCATTTGATCAATTGGATGAGCCCTTCAGTGACATATAAACTACTGAAAATTAAGTTGGGAAAAAAAAGTTAAGTCAGTAAAAAAGGTAAAAAGTTGATTAAAAAGTAAAGTTAACAAGTTAATAAGCCTAGTTGACAATTATATTTAGGTTTATAAACTAAAAAATGTAAGTGCCAGTATCAGCATTAATGCCTCTAACTTTGAGTGTTTTTCATAAATTTCTTATCTAAACACTTTTATTTTTCTTAATATATTTGGGCAAGTTGGCGTTTCTTGTTATTGCATTGACATTCATTTTTGCAGACAAAATATCCATATGTATTGAATGTTACAAAGGTAACTAAGTCCAGGATTCTAATCACACTATTGGCTTGAAATTTAGATTATCAAAGTATTTCAGAGTGAGCTATAAAGGGGTTAAGAAGGAAGGCATATTTTAGAAAAGGAGCTTTAAAAGATCACCACTCTGGGCGTTATTAACCCTGTAATGCCAAACGTATCATATTTGATACATACGGTTTCTGAAATGTTTTGCATCTGACACTTTTTGCAGAATTTAATGGTAAAAACTCAAAATCCTATTGTATACAATCAGATAAACCTGATAACAGAGGGCAGAAGACTACACAAAAAATAATCTTGACTTATCGCATAGTAATAAATTATTAATATCAAAAATTTATTTCTGTTTTTTCTTTTTACATATTTTGTTAAAAGGACAAATACGGACTTCAAACCAAAAAAAAGTAATTTTCTGTTTTGTTTTATTCTTGGATCGGACTTTAATGGGGTTAAAATGTTTTGATGGAAAAACTTTGTTGCTTTTTTTGTTCATCTTTTTGCTGACTTATATAAACAGCTGTTTGGAGAGAGTTAAGAACAGCAATAAACCTCTGAGATACGGAGGTGTAGCTGAAGTTTAGGGGAGGCTAATTCCAGCCCTGTCAACCTTTGTCCTCATGAGTAACTACTTTTTAATGACGGATTAAAATGTGAGACCAGCAGAGGTCATTTTTAGGTGCTTAAATTGAAGCTTTCTGCCCTTCAACCAGCTTTCTGTCTGAGTGGGATTCTTTTTATAACTTTAACGCATTGGTCAAATTGCACAGATGTTAAAAAAAAAAAAAAGAAATTCTTAATTTTTTTCATCAGCACAAATAAAGTAGCAAAAAGTAAAATTTTGTTGAATCACATTCCAGTTTAACAGCAAGAACAGTTGCTGAAAGTTTATTGTTTGGTGTTTTGATGCTGATAATAATGCATCAAAAATGGGAATTCAACATTTTAACTTTGCCTTAGTTTATTATTTTACTATTACTAACTACAGATAGTTTCTTATTAGTCCTTGTTTTCTTTTGAAAAATTTGTATAAATGATTAAAAAAAAAGAAAAAGAAAAGCTTTATACCTGCAAAGAAAAACAAAAAGAGGAAATGAGCGTTTATTTTCCCACTTCCCGTTTACATGCAAGGCAGCACAGTTTGAAATTGATGCTGGGTGGAGATAAAAATGAGGCAGCTGGTCAGTTTCAGGGTGGGATAACATGATGATGAGTTTCCATGCATGCAGTAAGCGGCGGAATCCTTTCCTAAACATATTATCTAAAGGTTGGAATTTTTCTAGTTAACTTTTTTATGGGGTTGAGAGCAAAAATATTCTCATCTGCATGCTAAAAAATGTGTTTTTTTGTATTGAAACTATTTATATAATAAAGTCTTTAATCAATTATTTAACTGATTAATTTTGATACTCTTAAGACTCATTGGTCCACAATAAACCCATTTATTGAGCCTTCCAGTAACTGCTGGATTGGTGAAGCTAATTAGGCGCCGTCTTTCATGTCATGCTTATCAGGAAAACCTTTCTATTTTCATGCAGGCGCTGACGAGGCGACAGTTCCACCAGCAGGAGGCGATATGGGAACTTCTGCACACAGAGGCCACCTATATAAAAAAGCTGCGAGTCATCACTGATGTAAGTCCAATGAAAGCGGTTTGCAAACTGCCGGCGCTCATCAAACCGTCCCGTACTGTAGCAGGGTGTTGAGTAACAGGACGTCTGTGTCCTGGCAGATAAGATACTCAATGAGTTCCTTGTTGAGGCTGAAAAGCAGTAAAATGTTCCATATCTCTGCAGTAAACACTTCATGGAAATCCAATCTTAAACTTTCAATGCGTTTTTTCTCCAGCTTTTCCAGTCCGGCCTGCTGAACCTGCAGGAGAGCGGTCTGCTGACGGAGGTGGACCCCACCAAGCTGTTCAGCAACATCCAGGAGATCGTCCGGCTCCACACCTCCCTGTGGAACCAGGTCATGCTGCCGGTTCTGAGGAAGGCCAGGGAGGCCCGGGTGCTGCTCGACCCCACCCACCTCCACGATGGCTTCAGCACGGTCAGTGGCAGCCAGAATATGCTGCGTAAAGTTTGAATGGTAACAAAAAACGGACCAAAAACATTAACAAAAACCAAGGAGAATTAAAAAGAAAAAAAGCATTTGTTTAATAAAGAGTAATGGTTTTAATTCATGATTGATTGATTGTAATAATAATAATAATGATGATGTATTTGACTCCTTAGAGCTCTTTGATAAATCACCTAACATTGTTACTTATAAGCAGCAGCAGTTCAAGATCAAATTTCCCAGGATGGCACCAGTGCTAACTAGCCTTGTGAGACCATCCTGATCTCGCGAGCTTTCAAGGTTTCACTCGCAGATCAGTCTGGAGACTCTCCATTAAAGAAAATTTGGAGCCGTTCACCAAACGAACGTCCAATCAGCGTTGGCTTTGAGGCGGGTTGATGTGTGACGCAACGAGAAGCGCAACGATTCAGTCTAAAGAACATGGCGGCTTCGGCCGATGAAACTAGCGTTAGCGTGGCTAACGAGCAAGTTTTATCGGAATTACAGAGTATTTCTTCACTGAAAGAAGAGCAAAACACTGCTCTGGAGGCTTTTCTCAGAGGAAAAGATGTTTTTTCTCTTCTCCTGACTGGTTTTGGCAAGAGTTTGATCTATAAATTGGCTCCTCTTCGTCGTCCCTCTGTTACGTCATATGCTTCGTTGATCTGATTGGTTTATTTGGCCCGTCTATCACCAACATAGGCCAATCAGCTAACCAGTATTTTCGCCCCTTCCCAAAATTACTTCAACGGAAGGTTTCCAGATGGATATGCGGAACAAAACCAAAAAAAACCTGGAAAGGTTTCATGTTTAATATACTAAGGGAGCCACAAAGCCAAGCTGCCAGTTAAGGCTTTTGGAACTGCAGGTAGCAGATCCCTGGTCTTGCAAATAAAATCTATGAATCTATTGGTATGTTTGAAGGTAAAAGCATAAAGCCTAAATGCTCCGCAGCATTAGCATTTCTGGAGCATCTGGAAACATGAATCAGAACAAGAACAGAGAAAAATTGTACAAATCAGTGGAAAAAGAAGTGTGCCAGGGAGCGAGCTTTGGGGTACGCCGTTTTAAAAAAAATGATTTTGTTGCAAGTAATGAATATCTAGTTACAGTAGTAGCCATTCAAAATTTCCCCACTTTCCTTGATGGTCCCTTGGCTGGTTAACCTGACTCCGCCAGATTGATTTGCTCCGCATATCCATCTGGAAACCTTCCGTTGAAGTAATTTTGGGAAGGGGCGAAAATACTGGTTAGCTGATTGGCCTATGTTGGTGATAGACGGGCCAAATAAACCAATCAGATCAACGAAGCATATGACGTACTAACAGAGCGACGACGAAAACACAACCACAAGCCAGTCGAGAGAAGAGTAAAAACATCTTTTCCTCTGAGAAAAGCCTCCAGAGCAGTGTTTTGCTCTTCTTTCAGTGAATAAATACTCTGTAATTCCGATAAAACTTGCTCGATAGCCACGCTAACGCTAGTTTCATCGGCCGAAGCCGCCATGTTCTTTAGACTGAACTGTCGCGCTTCTCGTTGCGTCACACCTCAACCCGCCTCAAAGCCAACGCTGATTGGACGTTCGTTTGGTGAACGGCTCCAAATTTTCTTTATCGGAGAGTCTCCAGACTGATCTGCGAGTGAAACCTTGAAAGCTCGCGAGATCAGGCTATTGGCTGGTCCCCTACAATTTCTTTTTAAACATCAATCTTTGTACTCATATTCTTCCTGTCATGATTTGTGGACATTAAGATATAAAGAGAAGCGTCATCTCCTGGTCAGACCCTATTATTCAGTGAAAGGGTGGAGTCAGAGTAAAAAAAATATGCACGCCAAGGAGAAGGCCAGTGGCTGGAAGTAGGAGGGGACAATGCTGGGAGTTGCAGGGAAGTAGGCTGCCATTCAGCTGGCGAATGGCTGCTAGTGTAGCACTAAAACCACTCTACTGTTGAATTAGAGGGGTTTTGTTATGTAATGTTTTGTTATGAGTAATTATCTGTTCAGTGACTCCAGTAGAGCTAAAATAACCGTTGTTTCTGATACCCCCCCCTGCTGTTGTAATAATATCTCCGTTTTCTGTCTTCATTCTCAGTTTGAGTCGAGGTTCAAGCCGTACGTCCGTTACTGCATGGAGGAGGAGGCCTGCATGGAGTACATGCGCACAATTCTCAGGGACAACGACCTCTTCAGGACGTATGTCACGGTTAGTGACCCGACACACCCGTCTTCCTCTTCCATTTTTATTTTTTTAGATCCTGGCTTGATTTTCCATCTCATTCTTCGCTTGTTTTTTTTTGTTTAGTGGGCAGAGACCCATAAGCAGTGTAACCGTCTGAAGCTGGCCGACATGTTGGCGAAGCCTCATCAGAGACTGACCAAATACCCGCTCCTGCTGAAGAGCATACTGAAGAAGACGGACGAGCAGCCGGCCCGAGACGCCGTGAACAGCATGGTGAGGATCCCAGCGGGCCGTCGTTTTTTCCTGCGGGGATCCGTACGGCTCCTAACGGGAGTGTGTTTTTGTTTCAGTTGGTCACGGTGGAGCGCTTCATCAACAGCGTGGACTCCAAGATGCGGCAGCGTCAGGAGGAGCAGAAGCTGGCCACAATCTCTGCCCGGATAGACTCCTATGAGGCTGTGGAGGGCAGCAGTGAAGAAGTGGAAAAGGCAAGAAGCTCACCTTTGGAGCTGCACTGCTTTCACTCAGACTTTGTGTCAGCTCTTGCTTTGTTTGTTTTTTGTGTTCTTCTTTTTGTATCAGATCCTGAAAGAGTACAACCACTTGGACCTAATGTCTCCCATGAGAGGGACGTCACCAGAGGAGACGAGACAGCTGCACCTGGAGGGAGCTCTGAGGATGAAAGAGGGCAAGGACAGCAGGGTAAGGCTGAGTCACACGGCTTGCTTGTAAACGCTCCACGTCTTCCCTTCTTTGAAGTCACAGCTGGTTTCTGACTCCTGTCCTGCAGATGGAGGTCTACTGCTTCCTGTTCACCGACCTGCTGCTCATTACCAAACCGGTGAAACGAGTGGAAAAGGTTAAAATTATCAGGCAACCTCTCCTCATCGACAAGGTCATCTGTAAGGAGCTCAAAGATCCCGGTGAGTTCTCTGCTGTGGATTATTTTGTCTTGATTTATCTACATTTTTGACCCAAAGAAAAGCAGGAAATCCACAACGACGAAGAACATCAACAAAGTTAAGCATAAGATGCTTAAAGAATAAAAATAACCTGTTTCTGATTTGTTTTATGATAGGTTCTTTTATCCTCATCTACCTCAATGAGTTCAAGAGTGCAGTGGCAGCCTACACCTTCCAAGCCAACAGCGCCACCCAGGGGCGGAGCTGGATCGATGCAGTCTGCAACGTCCAGGTTGGCAAAAAATGTTTCTGATGTGATTCAGATGATGCTGTGATTTTATTTGCTTTGTTATTAAATGTCTGTATATATATATGTTTGTCTTTTAGAACCAGCTGCAGAGGCTCCGCAGTGAGGAAGACCTCCGGCAGCAGGACAGTCAGAAGAAATGCACAGCCGAGGATGAGGAGGAAGATGAGAGCAGCAACTCTACGACAAGCTCCCCGATCCTTCGGCACAAAGATGAGCAGAACTCCAGGTACTGTATTAAAAAAAAGATAAACCCTTAAACTTCAGTTAATCGGGGTCGGTATATTTTCTTTTCTTTTTGCACCAAATTTCCTCTTTTTAGGCAAACCAGCCTCTTTAATCTGACTTGATTTGCAGCGTTTACTCTACTAGAATATAAATCGGAGGTGTCAAAAGTAGTGAGGTGTGTGATGTTTAGTGAAGCGTTTTTGGGATTATGTCGATGGCGTTCGAGGCCTCAATAGCCGGCCGAACCCCGTCACTGATTCAGGATCTGTTTTGCCTCCTGGCTGTTTTTAAAAGCACAGCAAAACGCTGCTGATCCTGTCATCACATTCTCTAGTATTTTGATTCCTCTCCTTTAAAAAGAAACACAAAACAGTAAAAGAAGTTAATTTTAAAATAAAAATCAATAAACATCTGTCCCTTTTAACTTAGGCACATTGAAATTACAACCATTCGTTCCATCTGTTTCCAGCTATTTCATCATGTATCAAAACCAAACTGAGACCATATTAAAAAAATCTTAGCATCAAATATTGTTGTTTATTTAGTTTAAATATTTAGATGAGCAAAACAAAAATAATAATAAAAAAATCATATCATTGTTGTCACATCTTTTATATTTATTGTCCACTAGATGGCACCATAGAACTATTAAACCATGCTGCCCATCAGTTCAATAATTCGATCAAAGCCTCAGAGATTCAACAAATTTCATCTTACATCACTCAAATTCTTCTTTACTCAACCCTGTAATGCCAAATGTATCGTATTTGATAGATCCAGTTTCTGAAATGTTTTGCGTCTGACACCTTTTGCATAATTTAATGGTAAAAACTTTGCTCAAAATCCTATTGTACACAATCAGATATACCTGATAACACCCAGTAGAAGACAAAAAATAATCTTGACTTATCGCATAGTAATAAATTATTAATATCAAAAATGTATTTCTGTTTTTTCTTTTTACATATTTTGTTAAAAGGCCAAATAAGGACTTCAAACCAAAAAAAAGTAATTTTCCATTTTGTTTTTTTCTTGGATCGGGCTTTAAAGGGTTAAATAATCATAGAAATACTTGAGTAAAATAAAATATGGGTTTTATATTGGCTTAATTACAAAAGTAAAACGAATATTTTTGCCTTAAATGATACAAAATAATAATAATAAAAAAAAACTCTTAGGAATATTTTAAAAGAAACCAATAAAAAGTAAATTTTCCTCTTTTTCTCACTGTATTGGTAAACGGAACATAAAAATATTATCCTGGTACAGATATACTGTGATTTCAAAATTTTAAGAATGATATTGCAATTTGAACTAAACAGAAATTCTACATAATGACTATTAGAGATTTATTTGCGTCTTTAAATGGCATTAAAATTATTTAGAAATTGAAACATAGTCAACATTTAAACATAAAATCTAATAAAGAGGGAATGATATGCTTCTCAGCATCTGATCCATCATCTGCAGCTTTTTCCCAGCCTTCAATCCTATTAATATTAATGAAAAAAAAAAAATAATAATGTTAGAACTGTAAATATACAATCATATGTTTATATTACTTTTTTTATGTATTTGTAAATGTTTTCTGCACTTTAAAAAATGGAATTGTCCGGAGCTGTTTTAAACAAAATTTCCTTTTGTTATAAACTGCTAAAAATGCTAATTTTTAGCTCAAAAATGCTTATTTTTAGACAAAATGCATCTCCGTCTGAAGGGACACATAGTCGCTGCATGCTCAGTAGGGCTGCAATGGCTGCCCATCTTTAAAGAGTTGAGTTTGAAAAAATGGAAACTTCTGTAAAACATTTTTCACAGCTGGAATTTCATTTAAGGTCACCTCCCAGAGTGGCAGATTGATTTAAAAGCTAGTTTTTCGAAAGCAATGTTATTTTTTGACTGATTTAGTAGGAAAAAATCTTGGTTCTTGTTTTCTTTTTCAAATTTTTTTCCTTTGATGCCTGCGTTCATTAAAGATTCAACTCCTGTCGTTTCAGCCAATCAGACGGCTCGACAGAGACCCTGTCTGTGATGGACGTTGACGAGCCGGCTGACCTCCCGCAGCGTCCCGCTTCCAGCACAAACGAGGAGGAGTCCTCTGGAAAAGACTCGGAGTCGGACGCGGCCCATCTGTCGGACGGCCCCGGGCCTCAGCAGCCCGTCTACAGGGTGCATCCCGGCGTTTACATCGGACAGATCCAGGAGGAGAGCGAGGAGCTGGACCCTCTGTACCGGTCCCTCTCCATGGACAGCGCTTATGGTACCCTCTCACCTGAATCCCTCCTCCGAGAGCTGCAGCAACAGCCCGTCCAGAGTGGAGAGGAAGAGACGGAGGAAGTGGGAGAACAGGAGGCAGAGTTGGGTGAGCAGGAGATTGAGGAAGTGGAGGAAGAAGAGGAGGAGGAGGAAGAAGAAGAAGAGAATGAGTCTGTGGGGTCCCAGCTGTCTCTGGTGCCGTCGTCCAAACCTCGCAGACGTCCTCCTGTCCAGTCCAGGATCAAATGCATGCAGAGGCTCTCCTCTTTAACCTTGTCCCGCTCTGAAGACAACCTCCTCCAGCGGGTCCACGGCGAAGACGTCATCTCCCACGCACACTCTCTCAGCTCCCAGTCCCAGGACCTGGACTGTGAGGACATGGACCCGTCCTCTCTGGCTCACAGTCGGAGTCTGTCGGAGCTGCGGCAGAACAGCCTCAACCGATCGGAGGACTGCTTGAGCGTGAGCATGCCCTCCGACAAGCTGAAGGCCAGCCTGAGCCGCGCCGAAGCCATGAACAGTCGCAGGATCTCCGCCGGGCTGGATGAGCAGGATGGGGAGACGGCGCCATCTAGCGTCTCAGATAGGAAATGTAAGACGGAGGGAGACAGTAATTCACCTAAAAACAAAAAGAGGAAAACACCAGCCCAGCAGCACAAGAAGCTGACTCTGGCTCAGCTTTACAGGATACGCACCACTCTGGTTCTGAACTCCACGCTGACGGCATCGTAAGTCTGAAATATCAGCCTGGCCTCTACGGAGAGGCAATTTAGTCCAAAGTCATTTAAACAGTTATTATTCATTTAAAAAAATTCACAAAGGAAATAATCCATTCGTCCATCCGTCCATTAGGGGTGGAACGGTTCACAAAATCCACGGTTCGGATCGGTTCACGGTTTCGAGGTCGGTTTTCGCTTCGGTTCGGTATATGTTTATTGTTACACCGAAAAAAAAAAAAATGAATAAAAATTATAAAAATTAATGAAAAAATCCAAAAAGATTAATGAATTGTAATTATTTTTAATGATCCGCAGAAACCCTGGATCATTTCCGCATGTTTTGCTGCTTTGAATTTAATCATCTGGCGCATGCGCTCTACGATCTCGAAGGGAGCCACAGTGGAGGCTGTAGGCTTTGCTTTGAGCAGGCGGTCTGGAGCGCAGCGGGGCGGAGCGCTGACTGAGTATGTGGGATTTCCGGGTTAGCATGACATGTTGGTCATGTTGTATAAACAAAACGTTGCACAATGCTCGCACACTGTTGCACTTTTATCCACAACTTTCTTTCCGTCGTCATCGTAGGTCACTCTAAATGCAAAGTGGTCCCATACAGCAGACCTATAAAGTGCTGCTGGCGCGTCTTCCAACTCCTGTTCTTTCCCACTCGCCATTCCCACACAATTCTCCACAACAACTGATTTTTTTCTGCTACACCCGGCTACGCTGCTTCGCTTCTTCTTCTTCTTGTTTACTACTGGTGGTTGGCTTTGGTCGCAGTACCGCCACCTTCTGCTCTGGAGTGTAAACGCTTCGCCTATGAGAAAAAGGAGCAGCGCATGAACCGAACGAAACACACACGAACGAACCTAGACAGTCGAACCGAACGGTTCGGACGGTTTAAAAAAAACTTTCCATCCCTACCGTCCATACATCCGTCTATCATTTATCAATCTGTGTGTCTATCATCCATCCGTCTTTCTATCCATCCATCTGTCCATCACTCTTTCGATCCATCCATTCGTCCAACTATCAGTCTGTCTATCCATCCAACTGTGCGTCCCTCCATATGCACAACCAGCGTTCCGTCTACCCATTCATCCAACCATCTGTCTGGCTGTTCATCCATCCATCCATCCATCCATCCATCCATCCATCCCGTAGTCAATGGGCTCCAGGCCAAATGAAAAAAATATTTCAAAAAGTACATTTTTAGTTCACATAGTCATTTATGAGTGTACTTCAAAGTTTCTTTATTTCTTTTTTTATTTAATTTTTATTTTGATATATTTTTATTTATTAAAGCTTTATTTAAATATAAACACATGTATAAAAAATCTTAGTTTTATTTATTTGACGATTGATTTATTTCAAGATACAGTTATTTATATCAAATAACTATATGTTGAAATACAGAAATACAAATAACTTCACCATAATGACGTCAATAAATACAATATGAAATAAAGTTACAAATATAATCATATTACCTTTGTGAATTTTTTTTTTATTAATAATTATATATCTAGAAAAATAAAAAACGTAACAAATGTAAATACTAAAAAAAAAGTTGAAATTATTTGTAACGTATTAACTTTGAACATTTGATGGAATATTTATTACAGTAATAATTTAATTTGAAATGAAACTGCTCTCCATAGTATTATTCTAGGTCATTGTGTGCATGGCAGGGAACATGCACGCTAATATTTCTGTTTGTCTTTCCAGGGAAGTATAACGTCTCTTCCTAACGGCTGACCTGCAGCGCTTGGACATTACAAGGATTAACGCCTGTTTTGTGAGGATGGACTGATTTTCTACAGACAAAGATGCACTCTTGTCCCACTGCCCTCTCCCTTACATTAGGACTCGTTTTTTCCTTTTTTATTTATACAACAGCAATTGTTTTGTTTTTTTATTTTATGCTTCATTGGTTTCTGAGTTCCTCCAGCAAAAAGGGAGGGGCAGAGAGACAGTAACTGCCTGCACTTTGGAACAGAAGTAGCACTGGAGGGTTGGAACCTGCAGAGAGGAGACATCCGGGCGGAGGTCCGACAACCTCATCGCTGCACTCCACGAAAGGGTCATCGAACTCTTCGCTTCTTCTCGCTCACAAGTTGAAGAAAGCAACACAGAATCTGGAATACATTTGTTTGCTAAGAAAAAAAAAACTCTAAACCCCAACACGTGATCTGAGGCTGATCAGCTTCTAGAAAGGAGATCCAAACATTTTATTTCAGTAAAAACACTAAAGAGCGAAATATTCAGCCATGAAATGAGCGTCGAGTCTTGACTGAACCTAAATTGATCTCCGTCTCCTCGTTAAAATGCAAACACAGCCAAAGAGGGGAGGCCTATCTAAGCCCCGCCCCAAAATAAAATAAAAAAACAAACAAAAAAAAAAATAATTAAAGCAGTCCAAATAAGCCAATCACATTGCAGCATATATCTATATATAAAAAATCCAGTTTCTGGTTCATGTCTTTTGATGAACTGAGGACTAAAAACGAGTGACTGAAGCCGTTTTGGTGTTGTTGTTTTTCTGCACTATACGTGTTTCGGCTTGAGGCACAAAAAACACAAAATGACTACGGATTTCAGAGAAAGAGAAAGTCGCAGTAGAACGCGTTTCTTTCTCTTGGTGAGGTTAGCAGGTTGAGGAAAGAGGTTTGTGGTGATTATTCTGCAGAGCTTTAGCTGAACAGCTTTCTCTCTGGGAGATAACTTTTCAGATCAGTAATTTACTCCAAACATTTCCCAAACCAAATAGGTAAATAACTCTGTTTACTTTAGTTTTTTTTTTGTTTGTAATATTTATTACCCCCTGCTATGTCTTATAAGATATTGTTTATATTGTTTGCTTTCATGATTTGTAAATGTTTTTTATGTTAATATTTTGTTTCCGTCTTGTCAGGCATTAATATGCTATGAACCAAAATTGTGTCTTTTCTTTCAGGAATGACTTCAAAGTGTCTTATGAAATAATAAAAAAAAAATTACAAAATACACTTTTGAAATCTTTGTTTTTAGTTCTGTCATCTAGTCTGATGAAGTCCACCTCATTCCAGGGAATCCCGCATTTCTATAGAGAACTGTTTCAATCAAAAACATACAGATACTGATATTAATAGATTAATACACATTCAGTTAAATAAATATAATTTACCCATGAGATACGGCAGATAATTTGTAATATACTACATTTACTACAAGATCTTTATCTATTTAGGCATTAATTCAGTAATTGTTTGCTTCAAAGACAATTTTTTTAATAAAAATATTTAGATTTATTTTATAATGGTGTTTTATTATGTAACAGTTTTGTTTTCTTAAGTTCTTTGAAGTATTTTAGAAAATTGAATAATAAACTAAAATGAATACATCTTAGAAAAAAATGTATATAAAAATTACTTGAGGGGAATACATTCTGAAATTAATCAAAGAAATAATTTACATCATAATAGTAAAGCATGCATTGAAAGATATATACACACAAAATAAGCTAAAACATTTTCAAATGTACCTTTTTATATACACATCAAGGACCTGTTGCAAAATAAATATTAATCTTTTTTTTTTTTTTTATATATATATATGTTAAGTTTTCAAAGTGAAATATACAAAAATCACACACCCAAGTATAAAGCATATATATATATATCAAAAAATTTGAGTTCAAGAAAAAATATACACTTACCAATACAACAATAGTAGTAATACAAAAAAAAAATTCAATAACAGAGGGAAAGAGAGGAAGAGAGAGGAAAAAAAATGGAAACAAGCCAGACAAATTATCTAAGTAACGGTTACACTGTACTGATTACCATTTACACTTTAGGATAGTACTACATATCCATGAAGGCACGGGCTGCAAACTAAGAAACTGAGCGGCTGTCGGGGTCAGTCCTAGACTGAGAAATATGGTCCAGATACTACAGAACTTATCGTGGAGCCCTTAACATCATACCACAGTTTTTCCAAATAAAGAATATCAGTAAAATCGCTTATCCACATTTTAAACCAAGGAACCTTGTCAGTTTTCCACAACCTTAATATTACCTTCTCAGCCATTACCATTCCATAAACCACAGTCGTTTGTATAGAAATGCTGCAGTTCCTAAGGGAGGGAGAGTATCCAAACAATGCAATTTGGGGGTCCGGAATCAAGGTACATTTTTACACTTCAGAGAACCATTTGAAATTGTCACACCAATATTGAAGAGCCTGGGGCATGACCAGAACAATATTTATTAATCTGTAAAAGTATTTTTTTTTTTCAATATAGAATAAAATAGCTCTTTATATTACAGACAGAAATATGATTTTTTTTTTTATATCCCTGCAAAAAATTAAAGTTGGTTGTGAAGTGAGAAACCTAAGATTTTTAATGGCATGAATAATCAATTCAGTTTGTTTATATAGCACCAATTCACAACATGTCATCTTAAGGCACTTTACTGAGATAATCCAAACAGATCATCCAGTCAGATTGATTTAAAGTTTTATATCTAAGGAAAACTAGTTGATTGCATCGACTTATCGACTCTTCAGCAAAACCCTCACACTAAGCATGCTTGTAGCGACAGTGGAGAGGAAAAACTCCCTTTTAACAGGAAGAAACCTCCAGCAGAACCAGACTTGGTGTGAGCCACCATCTGCTGAGGCCGACTGGGGTTCAAGGAGACAGAAGCAGACACTGAAAAAGAAGCAGAGATACAAAAGGCAACTGTCAACCAGCTCCACAGGCGGCCCCGTCCAGGAAACACACAGCCAGGCAGACGAGCTCCGAGCCAGCTCCCATGTCAGAGGATGAAGAGAGCAGATCCACCCAGTCGGTCAGAGAAACAATCCTGCAAAGCACTGTCGATTTAGTTATAACTACACTCGTCTCCCAAAACAATGTAATGTGTTCTAAATCTTTATTAAAAGCTGATCTGCGGGAGAAAAGGTAAAACGTTATCCAGGCTCCATCAGAGCACTTAATGGATTCATTTGGAGTATTCAGATTTGGAGATAATTCATCATAGTTTCTGGGAAAGCAGTGGGATCATCATGTCGAGTACAGCTGTCTGTCTGGGAACTCCGTCTGCTTCCCAGAAAGTTCATCCGGCTCCGATCTGACTCCTCTTTCCGTTCACTACAAGGTCTGGTTATCAGAGCCGAGGCCGTGGCCCCGGGTAACTTCAGCGCCAAGGTGTATTTACAGGTGATTATATCAGCTAATCGGTGGATTACAGCATGTTGAGTCGACACAAGCCTCTAAGCTGGGGTGGAAAAAAAGACGGAGCGCTGCTGTGGGATTTTCTCCTTAATCTGGCCCCAGAAAGCATGTGGCCCCTCCTGCTCTCACATCTGGCCTGCTGGGATTTTCTCTTGTAATCCATGATTTTTAAACTATTTTATCATGCTTCACTGGTCATACGCTGGACTTTAATTATTAAAATGCAGCTTTCCATTTAGGTTTGATGTAATTACACATCGCTTTTCTATTAGCCTCTGCTAAGTAAGTAATGAAGCTGTCTCCTCAATATGGCCCAGGGCCAGCTGCCTCTACAGATTAGTTACAGGTAAATAAAGATGTGCCTCCAGATGTAATGACTGCTGGCTCTCAGAAACAGTTAACCTATCTAGGAAAAGTTGGCTTTTGTTTCTTTAGCGCCTTGATTAAAATATAAAACCATATAAAAATTATTTAGCTTTTATTTCTTCACCACTGAAACCATAAAGCTAGGATTAGTTATATTTTTTGTTGCAGAACCTCAGGAAGATGTTTAATAGCCATACTATGAATACATGCTGCAGGGATTATTTCATTCAAGATCAACCTACATGTTCCTGAACATTTTTTTTCATTAAAGGCAAAGTCCGTTCAGCAAGAAATAATCATGGGATTACCGTATTTTCACGACCATAAGGCGCACCGTACTAAAAGGCGCAGTCTCAGTTATGTGTTCCATTACTGTATTTAACACACACATAAGGTGCACCGGACTATAGGGCGCGGGTTTTATATACAGGTACATGTCCTCTACTACGTTTAAATACCTCTACTGCATATTTAAAAATAGAGCGGGAGCAAAACTGAGTATGATTGTGCTTTATTCATTTATTTATTACAAAGTATTAATCAAACCCATCGTAGTCATCATCCTCTGTTTCTGAATTAAACAGCTGCGTTAAATCAGACATGCCAATTTCCCCTTCTTCGCTGTCAGAGTCACTTTCCGTGCCGTGCAGCTCCTCGGAAATGATGCCGGCTTTGACGAAAGCTGGAACAACAGCGCCAGCAGACACGTTAGCCCGAGCATCTACAATCCATCCGCAAACCGTGGCGTAACTTGCCCGGCGCTGCCTTCCACTTTTCGTGAAACTGTGGTCTCCGTCGGTCATCCAACGCTCCCACGCCGCTCGCAGCCTTACTTTGAACGGCCGGTTCACACCGATGTCGAGCGGTTGAAGTTCCTTTGTCAGACCCCCCGGGATAACGGCGAGCACAGCGTTCATTTGTTTCACCTTCTTTTTCACATCGGCTGTGAGATGGGCACGCATGGAGTCACAGATTAACAGAGATGGTGATGAGTGGAAAAAACCACCTGGTTTCCTTACATAAACCTCCCTCAGCCACTCTTTCATCATCTCCTCATCCATCCAGCCCTTTTCATTTGCATTAATAACGACTCCAGCTGGAAAAGTCTCTTTAGGCAAAGTCTTTCTCTTAAAAATCACCACGGCCGGCAGTTTCTGTCCATTTGTTTGGCAGCCAAGCACAACAGTAAATGACCACGCCCACACGTCCCCCTTTAACGTTCTCATGGCGCTCTCAACAACGTCCGCAGTAACAACACACATAGGGCGCACCGCACATTTTGAGGGAAAAAAAAGACGTTTATATGCGCCTTATAGTCGCGAAAATAAGGTATTATCTATACCTAAAACTAAAATATGTTCGCTGTGATTTAATGAATTTAGCTTTAATCAGTAAAAAACATAGAAACATTAATTTTTGTTGCGATCACTGAGTCTAGAAGTGGCCATTTCTGCCCAAATATAGTAACCCCTCCCTCCTGCCATCTTCCAGCAGTGACGTCACGGTGCGGTAAGCCTAGCGCCATTCTCCCCGCTTTACGAGCTAAATCAATGGGAACTACTAGACACATCTGCAATCAACAACAATTATTGAAGATTTCCAGAGGACTTCACCATTGAAATTCACCAGAGCTATAGTGAAACTGAGAATGCCCACATGTATTTCACCTTTCCGATTCCCGATCCTCCACGGACGGGTTGCTCGTTGGATCGCCAACTTGAAGAGGGAGGATTTGCCATCGAACTTCTGGCCAGATAAAAAACCCGTAATATGTAGCCAACATTTGGAAGAAGAATGTTTTCAAGATGAATTGGATAATAGCGCGTTGTGACAAACACCAGATAGAGCACTGGGACTTGATCAACAGCCGATACCGAACCGTGACGTCACAAACCAGTAGGTGGCAGTAATGTTCTTTGACAAACATGGATGCCTCCAGTAAAGCACATTCAAATGAAAATTACTCTTAATTAAAACGCTTATCATTTATTGAATAGTATGTAATAGTTTCATATTAAAAGTACTTTAAGAAGTTTAAATTTGAATATGACCGGACTTTTCCTTTAATCTATACACTATACTTTGGGCACTCTAGAGTCTTGGTTACTAAAACCAATCACAAGTACTGTATTTGCATCAAGGGTGAGGAACATCGGTGCAAATAGTTAACTATGAATATATTGTTAAATATATTTTAGTAGATTTTAATTGTATAGCTAATTATTTCAGATATGTTTCTTCAGGTTAAGGATTTTTTTATTTTATTTTAGGTAAATAAGATAAACGCTTACTTTACAAAATACACAAATTTTCAAACAGAACAACATAAAATTAGAATTAAAGCAACTGTGTGTAATAATTACATGGATTTGCTGACATATGTGTAATATTTTATACAAAAGTATGTTATTATCATTTATGAACTGAAAGTCTCAGTCTTGTTATGTTATGTTAATTGTTGCATTAGAAATATCTTGCATGTATGGAGGCAGAAATGTTTGTGCTACATGCAGTCACTTTACAAAGTGTAGCATTCAGAACTGTGAATAAAACATGTTAAATCAGAATTATTTAAGATCATACAGACCACGTAGGCAGGCAAAAATAATTTGTGGATACAGAATTGGGTTACTTCTCTCTAGCTCCTTTGGAGATCTTTTTATTTAACCTCCTCGGCTCCTGTCATCCCTCTAGCACCTCTCCCTCAACCGGCCCTGGCTACACGCACACCGCTGACTCTTTGCGCCCTTCCTTGCCCTCTTCCTCATCACCCCCATGCCACAGTCAAGACTTGGACTCTGTAAACTGGGAATACACTTCCAACAAACATAATCTTGCTATCAAACTGAAGGCCTACAATTACTTGGTCTGTTTATATCACTATGTTAAGAAGCAAAATAACAGGTATAATTGCTTGCTTAGGTCTATATAAAACACATATCCTACACAGATGACAGGAAAGGTGTTGCGGATGATTTTGGAAGCCATTTTGTACCATGACGGCCTCCGTATTGTTAAAGGTTGAGAAGTGGTAGGAAGAGCGGTTCATGTCGCCACAGTCTGACCATTAGATTTCACTGAAAATTACACACTGTAGCTTTAAAAGGGTGATAGAATGATTCTATAGGGTATTTGGTCCTTAAGGTCTCTGAATAGGGTGTGTAACATTGGTTGGGTTGAAAATGGCATATTTGCTGATCTATGAGCCCTAATGCAGCCTGGTTAAAAGCCCTAGGATCAAACGACCGGTTTTCTTCCTTTTATTGTATGCTCGTGAATATTTAGATGAGCTGTGCTCTGATTGGTTGGTTTGCAACGATCGAAGCTGCTAAGCAAAGATGCGTCATAGCAACAAGCACTCACTCACTGAAACATCAAAGTTGTTGATATGGTAGGGTGACCAGACGTCCTCTTTTTCCCAGACATGACCTACTTTTCATACCTACGGTATGTAAAAAAAATGTCCAGGGGGAATTTCAAAATCGTCCGGGACTTTAGTCAGCCACAGTGCAGCACGTAGTCGAAACACACCGGGTATTCGAACCGAGCAGTGAGTTCCTGAACTGGTGCGGGAACCCCGGCGGATGGGGGGAGGGAGCCAGTGGGGGACCGAACCTGACCCGGTGATGGTAGCCTGAACACACGTGGCCCCTTGCTCCCCCCCACCTGCCTTACCGGCCCCCAGCACCCCTCCTCCAGCCGAGGACAGGCGGCTCATGGCTCTCTGCAGAGGTCCGGTCCAGTCAGTGGCCCAGCAGACAACACTTCATACCCCCCATCAAACTTTTCAGGGATCTTCTGATAGACAAAAATAATCCATGCCTGTCGATTCTTTAGATCAGGCACCCCCAAACTCGGTCCTTGAGGGCCACTGTCCTGCAGGTTTTAGAGGTTTCCTTGCTCCAGCACAGCTGATTTTAATTGAAAGCTGATTAACAGACTTCTGCTCTACTGCAATCATAATAATCAGCTGTGCTAAAGCAGGGAACACTGTGAAAATGTTCCCCTTTCTCCGTGGAGCCAGGATCACTGCATTTACTTCCGTGGTTCTGGCTCATTTTTAATAGAGAAACTGCCTGCTTTGTATTTCTTGTAGAAGTAAACCCAACTGTAGGCTAAACGGATCTACCTCTATTCATGTTCTTGGGCAGTGAACCAGTGGGCTGGTCTGTATGTCAATTTCAGAGCGTGACAAAAGTACAGGCCAGAACCAAATAAGGCAACATCCCCGAGTTTACGTCAACTCTGGGCTTCGTTTGAATTCGCCCGTTTTACGGTGGAAGTTTAGAATTGTGAGATTTGCAGAGAAAGGAGGTGTCGATGGGGTTTGAACTTCTCTGTACGTCCATTTCACTCACTGAACTATCATTATTAGTCTATGACAATGTAAATTGGTTTTGCATTCTATGACCCCTTTAACTAAAAGATGTTGACATTTCACTTCCTTCAGGGCAAGGCCACAAGTGGCTCTTTGGTTCTGTGGCTATCTTGAAATATTCTAAATGATAAATTCTTGCTGTTTTTGTTTCATGCTCTCTGGGGCCCATGAGTTTACACTGGCCCCACCTTGGCCCCCCAACTAAATCTTGCCGAGAAATGCAAATGAGCTAAGATGATGCTCTTATTTCTAACCAAGTTAGAACCTAACACTAGAAAGCCCAGAGATCCGAGAATTTTCGTCAGCCTCCAGTCCCCCCAACAATACTTCACAACTCATTAATCCCTTTTCAGATGTAAATGCACCATTAGCGCTGTCGTTGGAGAATGATTCCACACCCTTCAGTTTTGAGTTTTAGCTCAAGCCTCTCTGTTGACGAGTGTTTTACATCAGGCCAGGGGGGGAAATATCATATTTGTAATTAAATATAAATAGGTCTACGTCATCACTGTCACCAACACCGGAATAATTTCAGACAGTGGAGCCACCAGCGCAGCAATCAGGTCTGTACAATGAAATAAACTGGTCTGTACAATAAAAATAGCTGCATGAGCTGGAACGCTGTAGAAAGCAAGAATATTTATACAATAATGACCATCTGCCCTATTTACTAGTGGCAAATATAACTCAAGCGCGGCTGCAGCGGAGGAGAGACAGCTTCGTGAGATGAAGAGACGTTCTCATGGTAAAAAAAAACACAGTGCCAGGTGCACCATCTCTGCAACAGGAACCACATCACTGAGCGTTGTGTGCACTGCACATTAGGGGTGGGTATTGCCAAAGAACTCACGATTCGATTCGAATCACGATTCACGGGCCACGATGCGATTCTATCACGATGCATCACGATACTTGAATTATTGCGATGCATTGCAATATTTTCACTGAACAATGTTAGAAAAAAATACAGCCATTACCAGTGGCTGACTGGCTGAGTATGATCTGAGTAGTGTCTTCCAATTGATAAATAACTGAAAGCAACTGCATTCATAAATAGCTGTATTTATTGAAACGACTTTTGGAGATGTTGCCATGAAAACAAATATTACTGTAACTGGACACAAATATTACTATTGCTGGAGTGGACACATTGACAAAAATTGCTTAGGATTTATAAAACTAAAAATAACAAAATAAGGATTATCATGGCCTCAGTGGTCCTTCAACTCAATGAAATGAAAACATTTTGGAAGTAGCTGCCAAACAATATCATTCCATAAACACAAGAGGACAAACTGAGCCAAAAAACTGCATAGGCTTTATATATAACGAGATTATATAATGAGGCTCCAGTGTGCTGATCATTTTCTTAAACCCACGGTTCTCCACCACACTATATGGTCGCAAATCCTGGCAAATGAACTCGTGTTGGACTCTGTAATCTTCTTTGCACATGTAGATGTTGGGGCTAGCTTGCAATCGAAAGTTGTTTGTTGAAGCACATTTTGCGGCGCTGGCGGCTCTTGATTTTCTGGATGGTGCCTCTGCATGTGTGTTTTAGGTTCGTTGTGTTCCCAAAGTATTTAATTCTGGTGCAGCAGTGTTTGCAAATTGCGTGTGTCATATCAACTTCATTTTTATCTTTGGTATTAAAACCAAAATGCTTCCAAACATCAAATTTGAAATGCGATGAAGCCGGACGAAGTTTCTCAATCTCCTCCATGTTTTGTTTTTGAATGACTCGGCGCAGTATCCCGCGGCCGGAAATGCTTGTGACACAAGGCAGCGTGTGTCAACACATCCGCAGCGACATCTACTGGACTGGAAGTTGTATTACACTTGTTTTTGGCTGATGTTCGCCAACCATTCATGCAATTTTATTTATTTATTTTTTTAAATTAATAATCGATACTTGGCGTCAAGAATTGATGCAGTAGATCACGAAAATTAGAATCACGATGCATCATCATGACAATTATTTTGCACACCCCTACTGCACATAGTATACCTATCGCAAATGCAGGTAGGACTCACCTTGGGTTTGTAAAAAACTGCTAAATGGGACAATTGTAGCTTTATATGTAGTGCTTTTCCTTGGGTGATATAAATGTTACTCCGAAGTCATACTGTTTGTCAATTTCTAAGCTAAAATCTAGAATGACAAAAAGGCAAGACGAGACAAAATAAAATTATTCTCTAAGTTGTTCTTTCTTTCACATAGTGAGCTTTGCAATATAAATGAGTCTGTTGGTGAATGGACAATATAAATAGGCTCTCCTTGTTGGAAAAGCAGGGTTATGACTTGTTCTCAGCTCAGGAAATAAGACCGGTATGATATCTGGTTGTTTAATATGTTTGCCTAAAAAAAACCATGTAGATATGACTTATCAATATATTCCTACAAAAAGGTCTAATGTTGCATGCAGGTAATAAAAAGTGCTTGGAACACCCTCTTGTTCTGATGCCAGTTTGTTTCAGCCTTATCCAGTCTCATGTAGAAGGGCTGGTCATATCACAGGTTTTTTGCATTACAATAGGGACTGTTAGCAAGGTAGAGTGAATACGAAAACTTGCAGAGGGGTTTGCAGGAAAACTGAAATTCTCTGAGACTTCTAGGGGTGTTTTTACTCTTGATTGTCCGTGTTCTTTTTTTTTTTTTAACCTACAGGAGTCATGTTGTAAATGTTTGCTCAATGCAGCCGGGGCAACGCAGGGTTAACACCACTCACTGCGGCAGATGTCAAAAACCATGCTGTAAAAAATGTCCGATTAACACAAAAGGGGCACTTTGTCAAATCCCGATTAAAGGAGCACTTTCGTTTATTAAAACTCTGTCAATCCCCTGGACTCTTTTAGAGCAACGGATTAAAACCAGGTAGACACTATTGTCTTTCTAAACAATCCCTCTTTAAGCTGCAGCCGTTTCCTGCTGCCCTATCGAGGCCAGGCTGACTGCCTGGCTGTAATCTCAGCAGAGGCTTATAGGTCACTACTACCAGCACACATTCCCATTCATCAACCTCATCCCCTTTAAAGGGACTAGGTGATTGGATTTAGGACATGTTCTACAGGGGGAAAAGAACAGCACTGAGTCGTGTTTACAAGGGCTGTGCTGTGAAAAGGCCTGTGGGCCGGTGGCAGCCATATGGTGTGGCTAACTCTGGGAACATCTGCCGTCCGTCACAACCGAGCTCATCCTTCAGACTGGCAACCTTCACATGGTCCATGGGAACATCTGGCTCCTCTGCCTCTCATGGACAAATGGCAGCAATGATTATGGTTTTGGCCTTGATGTGAGGATGGATTTGGTAAAAACAATAAAATCTGTTTTAGGGAAGCAGTGAGACGAATCAAATTTTGTTCACACAGCATCCTGTGCCAATTTTTGCTTTGTCCAAAGTGCTTTGCAGAATTGGAAAAAAACAAAATACAGAATACATTAAAACAAAAAGTGTATTGAGTATAAAAAGCCTAAAATACAAATATCTTAGAAGGAAATATGTACAAAAAGTAAAAATTTTATTTTGTGAGAATGTTTTTGAATACAAGCAGTTCTGGATGTTTGACCAACTGCTGAAAAGTGCTGAAAATCAGCACTGTTATTTCAATTATAGCAGTGGTAGGCAACATTGGTCCTGAAGTGCCACCATCCTGCAGCTTTTGCATGCTTCCCTTCTTTATCACACCTGAAAAAAATGTAATGCTTTATGGCTGCTAAACTTACTGACATGCAAAGGAGCATATTTTCTAATTTTCTTGTTATATGGGGAAATACTAAACTAAATACTATACTACTATTCTCTGCACAGATCTTTTTATTTACCTTTTTGATTTAAGGGCAAATACACTTACCGTATTTTCACGACCATAAGGCGCAGCGTACTAAAAGGCGCAGTCTCAGTTATCTGTGCCATTTCTGTATTTAACACACACATAAGGCGCACCGGACTACAGGGCGCGTTTTTTATAAACCGGTACATATCCTCTACTACGTTTAAATACCTCTACTGCGTATTTAAAAATAGAGCGGGAGCAAAACTGAGTATGGTTGTGCTTTATTCATGTATTTATTACAAAATATTAATCAAACCTGGGAGCTGGCCATGAGACAGATACATCGCTGATGACACAGAGCGCTGTGATCACTCCTCTGAAACAGTTTGACGCATAAATTAACTTAAAATGCAGAAATCTGCCTGCAGAATATGTTCGCTTTTATTATCCTGGTGCCTGCAGTTTAGATTGTACCAGTTAGTTCTAGTTAGTATTAAAAAAAAAACTACAAATGTTTTGATTGGTTTTTGCAGCGTCAAGCTTCAAATTTCCTAACAATGATAAAATTGATAAAATGTATCATTGTCTTTCTTTTATCTTTTCCCATGGCCGGATCCACTTTGGGGTGGCTGGCTGCCGGCGGAGCCCGCTGACTCGTCCCCGTGGCTCCTGGGGGTCTGGCATTGCGCTGGCTGGGGGATTTCCTCTCCTCTAGAGCCTCTGTGCTCTGGAGGGCGCGTCTTTGGCTCTTCACAACCACTTTTGAGCATTTCTGCTTTAGATAACCTTATATTCAAAGTGCACTCTCACAAACAACTGCAGGTGCTTGGCTCCAGGTACGCAGAGATTCACTTATCTTCTTCTTATCTTCAGCTACCATAGTAGACATGTCAGATTAAATAATACTACTTATACTTCAGCGATGGTATCAAGGTGTAACTTTATTGTATCTCTTTTTACATCTCTTTGCAGGTGATGAAGCAGACTGAAGATGTTTTATCCTTATCTCCCTTTTATCTCCTTTTTCTTTAATCTTTTCTCCTTTTCTTTTCCTTTCCCGTTCTACTTACATTGCAGTGTCCATCTGATCTGTAGTACTCCCTGCCTTATTTATAATAAAACTATTTATATCCATAAATCAAGTGGAACACTATGGCGATAGCTGTACTGCTCCACTTGTGAAAGCAAAATCTGTTAGGTTCTTTTTTGGCATCAAAGCAATTATTTTTATTGCCACATTGCCAGACAAGACGCTGTAAAAAAATAAAATAAATAAAAATTCCCAACAGCTATATCTTTAGCAGTTAAAGTTGCTCCCTCGTTTTAATTAGATATATTATACTGGGAATAAATCACACATTTAGGTTTGAAATAACATAAAAAACATAAAAAAAAGGCTTTTGGAGAAGACTGTATACATTTTTTTATTAAATCAACATGCTGTATTTACTCCATTGCCTTTTTTTTTTTATCACCAGAACTTTCCAATGACAGTGTTTGTCTTCATAGTTTTATTTTTAGCTCAGATTTGAATTAGATCAATTTTAGTAATTTTTAATTTTTTTTCTTTAAGTACCTTTAAGTGGAGGCATAAAGCGCTGCAAACTTTTTTTTTTTATTAGAGTATTTTCTCCAATTTGAACAAATAAGTAAGGCGATTTGCCAGACAACATTTGAATAACATGATTTAGACATAAAATAAGTAGTGTTTTTTTTACTTTATGGCATTGAGGTTTGACACTGAAAAATAAAAGCTTTTATTTCTTTACTATTTTAAAATAAACACTGCACACTGATGCTGAAAATAAACCACTTTTGCTGTACATTTAAATTCCAATTTTGATTTGTATCCTTTTATTTTGTCTGGTTGTGGTCTAAAACTAAAACCCTGAAGAAAAAAAAAGCAGCACTGCAGTGTCAGTTTCTGTGTAACACAATGCTGGAGTTTTACCAATGGATTTGGTCTACAGTGTTTAAAGTATAAAGGATTTTCCACATCCATTTGGTTTTCAGGTTTTGTCCAAACAATCCTCCAACAGTAGCAAGCTGATGAAAGTATTAGTCGCTGCAGCTAGAAGCATAAAATCATCCCAAAAAAAATTTGACATATGCTCAACTGTCTTTATCCCTGGAAAACTTATTTTTTCCTAAATTAAAAGAGCATAAGGTCGCACCTTCACACATAGTGTAAACCCCTCACCTTAATAATTGTATTAGTGTATAAGAAGCTTACTGTAATTACAATATTGTATTTTAAGGGCAGCAGTCTGGAACATGAAACATAAATCTGTCTTTTCTAAATTAAATGGAGCTTCATTGAAAGGGGAGTAATACAAGAGGAGGACAGAGGGATTAACGTGTAAGTCCAGTACATTTTAATATTTACACTGCAATCGCTCAATTAATCTGACAATGTGTTCTGTTCCTAATACCTGCGCTGACTGGATCTCCAGATTTATCACCGGCGTATGCATTGGATGGGGTATTCATGACTTAGAAAACAGTGACCCAAATGCAGCATTCCTGCAGTATAATCAGAGAAAATAATGCTGCTTTAAAATGATTTGGGTTCACTTATGCTTCATAACACTCAATCATTGTACATCCATAACACACTTGCAGTGTTTGGAGCCTTAAACTACTCTTAAGAATTCTATCTCCACCAGCCGAATAATCTTTCCAATTGTTCTTTGCAAAAAAAAAAAAAAAAAAGCTGTAACCTAATCAGATTGACTGGAAAGCATCTGTGAATGACAGGTGTTGAGCATTGCTGCAGGGAAAAATGGCCGGAAATATATTGTTTTTATTCTTTAATGCTAAATTCATGAAATCACCATGGATGTATGAGTTTTAGGAATAAATAATGACCCATTGGTTATTCCTTGCTGACCGGACTTTTCCTTTAACCCCACACTGCACTACAAAAAAGATCTAGAAATAAGTAAAAATGTCTTAAATCAAGTGTATTTATGTATTTAGCCAATGGAATGAGTATTTTTACTCTTAAAATAAGATATTTAGATAAAATGCACTTAAAAGAGTCATCTAGACTTCAATTTTTTTCCAGTGTGCTGCCCGGGTTCCGCACAATGGCAGCCCACTGCTCCCCAAGGGGATGGGTTCAATAAAGTTCAAAAATAACCTGCATAAATCCACTTCCGTTGTTAAAAAGCTTTAATACTTTTTTGATGCATTTCTTATGATAATTAAAATCTAAATGGTCTTAACTTAAAGTTAAAAACATAGTCTGTTTTCATAAATATATTTAATGATACATTTCTCAGAGCTATTACAATGTGCAATATGGTAAATGCTTTGTTTGGTTTCATTTCTTTTCACCTGCTTAATTAAATGATTATCTGTAAACAACACAAGAAGAAAAATAAAAAAGGAAAAGATGAAACAACAGTTTGGTCATTGAGTGGAACCCAGTTTAATGTTCAGCTTAATACAACCCTTTAAGTGTGGAAATAGCACAGCAAAGATTGAATCACTTGACAATTATTATTATTATTCATTATTTATTTATTAAAATAAAGAACTATTCAAATCTAGTCATGCACAGTTAAGCAAAGGAAACCAATGAACTACGTGCCCATTTTTCCTTCCTTAAGCTTCCAGGCCGTTTCAAAAGCCAAATTCCTTCCTTCTAACAGGAAGTGAACTCCAGCACAACATAACCTGAAAGGACAGCTGACCTCATTGACGGCCAGAAGGGTTAAAAATGCAGGGAATTAATAAAGGTATGTAGAGTACCCCAATAATTTTACCTAAGTAAGAGTAACATTTTTTTTCCTTAAGTAAAAGTAGAAAGTCATCAAAGAAATGACTCAAACAAAAGTAAAGATGGCTACTCAAGTACTGTGGGCTTGTAACATCTGGTTTAATGCTTAAAATGATGTAAAAAGATGAAGAGTTATGTGCAACTTCTGGTATTTCAAAGTAATAAAATGAAGTACAAATAAATAACATTATTACAAAGGAACAAGTAGGGGTAAAAGAAACACATTTCCACATAATTTCTTTAACAAACTTACAAAATCTATCCTAACTACAGTTTATATAAATAAAATAACACGTATAAATAAAAACGTACATATGCAAAAGACGGCTCTGGAAATCTAAAAGGAACACAGTAAACAAATATTTATTAAAATAAGGATTTTTTTCTCCCCTTGGTATAAGCAGGTCAAGACAATATACATTTTCAATAACATGATTCATCTTTAAATTGTAATAAAAATAACTCCATTATCTTATTTCAAGTTCATAATATCTGTTTTCCTCCATGGGGAGAGTGTCTTATTTACCAGAGCACCTTATTTTCCTTATTTTTAGAGCAATTCTAGAACTGCATTTCTGAAAAATTTGCTTTTTTTTCATACATAGCACTGAAAAAAATATTGATTTCCAATTACTACAAAAAATGACAAAAATTGTATATTTATTTATGAAATATAACTTGTATTTTTCACAATTTTCGTGGCTCTACACAAGTTTTATTAGCTGAACAGAATATAGAAATAGCTCTTTGAATTGTAAAGGTTGTAGACCTCTGCTCCAGATATTTCAGCAGGTTTTAGCAGAACTATAATGCCAAAACGCACATTTTAACATAAACTATGGAGTTATCTTGGTTGATGGTGCCTTTAATCCCAGGACCCACATCAAAGCGTTTTATTTTTAACCTACATTTTAAACTTTAGATTGACTGAAATCTACTATAAATCAATCATAAACATATGCATTAGGCGGTATACCTTAGATTTTGGTTTTATTTATTTGAGTTTAATGTAGGATAAAAAGTCAGAATTCTGACTCTTATTCCAGAATTCTGACTTTTTGAGAATTTTGAGATTGATGCTTTTCTCCCCCACATTAAACTCAAATAAAATAAAAAATCTGTTAACTTTTTAAAACATTTTTTCACAGAATTCTGACCTTAATCTTAGAATTCTGAATCAGAATTACAAGATTTAAATCTGAATTATGAGATTAAATTTAGAATTCTGTGGAAAAAAGTCAGAATTCTGAGATTAGATTAACAATTCTGCCTTTTTTTCCCTTATTAACTATTAATTCTGACTTTAATTTCAGAATTCGGAGATTAAAGTCAGAATTCAAAGAGTTGAGTCAGAATTCTGAGATTAAAGTCACAATTCTGACTTCTTATTATATCAACCTCAAATAAAATAAAAAAAATCAGTTAACCTTTTACATTTTTTCTTTACAGTAGCCATACTCCTCTTCCGCATAATTGTTCAGACACATTTTGGGGAGTTCATTATAATTCCGTCATACGGTGGGGGAGTCATCCATGGAAGGGATGTGTCTTTAAAGGGTTAAACTCAAATAAAATAAAATATCAGTTAAGTTTTAAAAATATTTTTTCCACGGAATTCTGACTTTAATCTGAATCATGAGATTAGTCAGACTTCTGTCGAAAAAAGTCAGAATTCTGAGATTAAAGTCAGCATTCTGACTTTTTTTCACTTATTAAACTCAAATATAATAAAAAATCAGTTCACTTTATTTTTAAAAAATCACAAAATTCTGACTTTAATCTCAGAATTCTGAGATTAAAGTCAGAATTCGAAGATTTCAGTCAGAATTCTAAGATTAAAGTCACAATTCTGACTTTTTTATATTAACCTCAACTAAAATAAAAAAATCAGTTAACTTTTTAATATATTTTTTCTACAGAATTCTGACTTTAATCTCATAATTCTGAATCAGAATTACAAGATTTAAATCTGAATTATGAGATTAAAGTCAGCATTCTGACTTTTTTCCCTTATTAAACTCAAATTTAATAAAAAATCAGTTCACTTTATTTTTAAAAAATCACAAAATTCTGACTTTAATCTCAGAATTCTGAGATTAAAGTCAGAATTCGAAGATTTCAGTCAGAATTCTAAGATTAAAGTCACAATTCTGACTTTTTTATATTAACCTCAAGTAAAATGAAAAATCAGTTAACTTTTTAAAATATTTTTTCCACAGAATTATGACTTTAATCTTAGAATTCTGAGATTAAAGTCACAATTCTGACTTTTTCTTATATAAACCTCAAATAAATAAAAAAATCAGTTAACCTTTCACATTTTTCCTTTACAGTAGCCATACTCCTCTTCCGCATAATTGTTCAGACTCATTTTGGGGAGTTCATTAGACGCCATACAGTGGGGGAGTCATCCATGGGAGGGAGGTGTCTTTAAAGGGTTAAACAGAAGGAGGCGCAGCTGCGGTCAGCTCCTCTGGGTGGAGTAAAGTTTAGACATGTAGTACAGCTAATTATCCTAACGGAGAACAGTATGGCAGAGTGGAAAAAGCTCTGAAAAAAGGCCAATATAGCCGCGGAAAAGGGGATAGAAAGTGCCGGGGTCTCCGGGATGGGTGATGTGAGCGAAGAGTCGCTGCTGGATTATTTCTACTCTGCCGGTGGGAACTCCGGCAGAGTGAGAAACGCTGACATCCTGAAGACATTCAAGCCCTTCATTGGCCACAGCGAGCCGCAGCTCCGCGGTAAGTAGACTCCATGATGTCACATTATCTAGCTGAGACCACCGGGGTGATGACGAGGAGGGAGGCGGCCGCGCGGCATTTCGATTGAGGATAAAAAGAGCCGCCCGCCCGCGTGCGTCTGTCTGCTCGCGCTCAGTCATCTCCAATAAACGGCATTGTTTTCTGTCCTTTAAATGTGTCTGTTTGTAAAACCGACATCTGGTTAGCATTAAGAAGGCTCCCATTCACACCCCCAACTCAGCTCCAACAGGAATTGTGTCATTTCCTCCCACGAGTTCGTTGGTTGCAGCATTGAGGACCCATCAGCAAAATGCAGTGTCACATGAAGCCCCCCCCCCCTCTCTAAATTCAACTCTGAGATCACTACAGACAAGACTGATTAAAAAAAAACTATCCATATCTCCAGATTATGTAAGTCAGTCCTGCATCTAGCAACTCTTTTCATATTTGGCTTCCAGTGACTAATGGGGATTGTGTAACTGGATGGAAATTTTCCTTCAAACTGCAACAGTTTGAGAAATAACACAATTTTCCAGTTAAAGAAAATGCTTTCCAGGGTCCAATGCTTCTGGTTCACTTGCTGTTGCTCAATCAGATGAAATCGTAATACGTCACATTGATGTTTACAGATCAAGTAAAACTATGTAAGCAAAGTAAATACTTCTGCGAGCTACTGGAAAATACAGGTTCTAAACCGTTTTAAGGCTTTTATTGTAAGATTACTTACAGTAAAAGCGTATGCATGGGTTTTTACCTTAATAAATGTCAGTTAAAGTGAATACTTTTAAGACTTTTAAGCAGTGTTGGGCACGTTACTTTGAAAAAGTAATTAGTTATAGTTACTAGTTACTTCTCCCAAAAAGTAACAGATTTAGTAACTGAGTTACTCCACAATAAAAGTAACTAGTTAGTAGTAAAAGTAACTATTGCGTTACTTTTGCGAGTGTATGAAATTAATAACTGGGGATGTCTAATTCTGAAATACTGTGTTTGGGTTGTTATAGATACTGCAACATGTAGATCCATCCATCCATCCATCCATCCATCCATCCATCCATCCATCCATCCATCCATCCATCCAACCATCCATCCATCCATCCATCCATCCATCCATCCATCCATCCAACCATCCATCCATCCATCCATCCATCCATCCATCCATCCTTCTCCATATAGCCTAATGATCGTTCACGCTCTCCTTAGTTCCCCTGTGGCGCGAGCACAGAGTGGCTGTTACGCGCCTTTAGCGAGCATGCTCGTTTCCTGTCGCTTGCGCGGTGAATCGTGCCGCCGCGCTGTGCGGAGATGCAGGGGAAACCGTATCTGATGGGGAAACGCAGCTCGACGTAACACCAGTATTTCCATCTGGAAAGCGCAGTTTTGCTGCTGGAGTCCTCCTCACTCTCCACCCTCCCCTCTCTCATGACGCGCGCACGAGTCCTATCATGAAAAAAGGTTAATTGTGCGACCTGAGTAACGTGCAGTAACGGGGTGTCGGCAATTGTAACTGCGTTATAGTTACAGTAAGAGTAATAATTTTGATTACTCGTTACCAAAAAAAGGTAGCGCCGTTAGTAACGCCGTTACTTTCAACGCCGTTAGTCCCATCACTGCTTTTAAGGTAAGCAAATGTGTTTTTCATTTTTTTAGAAATGCTTTTTCACTTTCAAAACACAGCTGCACTTCTTGACTAATAAATGCAATTAGAAATAAATTATTTTCCCTCATAAGATTCCTCTGTAAAGCCGGGCATACACTGTGCAAATGTTTTTCAGTCGCTGCATGCAGCTACACCTCAGACGGTACCACGAAACCAGGTTTCAAAATTGAAATTGAAAAAGCTTTCTGGATGAGAAGCTAAGCGTCTTCAAACTTGGAAACAAAGTCCAGTTGATTGTTTTTCTTTTTCTTTTTTTTAATAACCATTTACAACAACTATTTTCATTAATTTCAGACAAAACTATTCACATACTTGTATTACGCTGTACTTACAATACTTAACACTGTTCGAAACCATTACCCTTTTTCCTATGAGCACGGAGCAGCCGGCTTGCTTAGACTCCCAATGAATCATGGGATATGGAGGATACTGAGGACCCGTCCTTCCAACCGGGTGGAAATTGCATTTGTCTTTGAATTCGAACAGACCATGGTGGCTTGCTATGACATGGTCGGCCGAACAATCTGGCCTTCGTATAACGATGGATTTGAATTTGGTTGCAGAGCCAAAATTTCTAGTTTTCTCTTTAGTTCTGTTTCTAGGGCTGAAACTATTCAATTAAATATGATTAATCGATTATTGTAATGCTCTTATTTTTGGAAAATTGGGATTTTCCCCCTCACTGCATGGCTCAGAATTCTGAGATTAAGGTCAGAATTTTGAGAAAAAAGTCAGAATTCTGAGAAAAAACTCAGAAATCTGAGGAAAAAAAAGTCAGAATTCTTCTGTAGGCTTTGCTTTGCGCGGGCGGTTTGCAGGTTACCCACTTTTAGCTCGGTCAGTTAGTCATATTAAGCTACACTACTTTTATTTAATTTGTGTCAACAACAACCGTTCGTTTTCTACAAGTAGAAAAATTGTTTTATATGTTTAAAATAACTATGAAAGTGATTTTTTTAGGATGTGCAATTTGTCCTCCTCTGCCCTCAGATCTTAATAAAAACAATAAAAATCAGCTGAGACTTTTTTTGTCACCTTGATAAGCAGCAGAGCTCAGTCTGTCTTAAGGGCAGATTAGACTTCTGCAACGGCACACGTCAAATGTCGCTTGGGTCTGGTCGCGAACCAGTTTTTCTGTTATGCTTCTGTACCGTTGGTCTAGAATTTCTAGGGAAGCGTAGCAGTTTCCCGCCAAAGAGCAGGGGGGAGCCTATTCGAGAACTCGCGAGAACTTCGGCGGATAGTCATGTGAACTTTGTTTTGGCAGAGACCTTGGCACCTTTATATAAGTTGTCTGAGGCATCATACAAGTGGTTGTACTTCTGAACCTTATCGATTAACTTTTTGTCGTTTTTTAAAAATGGCACCGAATCGAGAAGGACGACCACACAGACATACCAAGGACCAATCACAGCTGCTTTTTGTCTGCGCACTTCCGCTTGAGGTCTGCCCGGATTTGCGACCGTCCGACACGTAGTCAGGATTTTTTTGAGGTGCCCGACGAAGGGTTGCAGAACCTCTGCATGGGGGGTGAGACAGATTTGACGGATGCATAGGCTATGCGTCAGAAGCATAAATTGGCCTTTAGAATGCAGTGGTTTCCTTTAAGACTGACAATAATTGTTTTCTAGTTTTAGCTACTTTAGATCGCCGATGAAATGTAATATAGCAAATAAAGGTATTAATATGTCGGGACTTCAACAATTTTATCCTTAAGAAACGTACAGTTTGTCTGAGTGGAGTTGTCATATGTTGACGTCATAAGAAGGGGCGGGGCCCCGAGCAGATCTGGTATCTACACCAATTCAATTTCAATTCAGTTTATTTCTATAGCGCCAATTCACAACACAAGTCATCTCAAGGCACATTACAGTTCACCAGATCATCCAGTCAAATTGATTTAAAGTTTTCTATCTAAGGAAAACCAGCTGATTGCATCGACTCATTGACTAGGATGCAATCCCTCACACTAAGCATGCTTGTAGCGACAGTGTAGAGAAAAAACTCCCTGTTAACAGGAAGAAACCTCCAGCAGAATAAGGCTCAATGTGAGCGGCCATCTGCTGAGGCCAACTGGGGTTTAAGGAGACAGAAGCAGAGACACAACTGCAAAAGGCGGCCCCGTCCAGGAAACACACAGCCAGGCAGACGAGCACCGGGCCAGCTCCCATGTCAGAGGACGAAGAGAGCACATCCAGCCAGCCACGGTCAGAGAAACAGGACCACACTGGAAAACAGGCCGATCTCCAGCATCTATAAACAAGGGTGTTGATGGAAGCAGCACAGCAAAGGTCACCAGCCTGGTGACCTTTGCATGTCTTCCCCCTCGCTCTGCTCACATTTCCTTTCTGCCTGCTTTAAAAAAATGAAGGCCATGAGAGCCAGAAAATAATAACAAAAAAAAAAAAACAATTTTAAGTGAGGAATAAAAGATGAATTGGATTTTGTTGGAAAAAATGGAGATTAGGTTTTTAAGCCATATAGGCCAAACCTTAGAATGATTTAATCATTAATAATTAGTTATGAAGTTTGGTGCAAAGTATCTCCCCTAACTACAGGAAAAAGATTCCACACAGCCCATCAAGTCAATGGTAGAAACACTTAAAAAGAGAATAAACAGACGTGTTGCAATGACCCAAAGTGATGTAATGTCCAAAGTCCAGAATTTCTGTGGCGTGACTTTAGGATAATATAACGAAGAGGAGAGCTTACAAAGAACAGCTAAGTATTGGCTGCTAAAGATATTCTGTGACGACTGAATCATTTCCATGACGCCTTGACAGTGAAAGGCCTAAAACTGACGGGTTTGTTGCCTTCCCAGATTAAACAGATGCTTTCAGGGTGTAGTGCTTTATCGACCAAAACAGACACATGGCGCTTAGCTCCGACTCAGCAGCGCCTTTTCTTTCCACACAGGCTGAAATAAAGACATGCTGCGTTTTAACCCCCTTAAATGATTATCTGAAGCGACCTTGTGTCTGCAGCATGTACAGTCCAGATGCCGTGTCAGCAGGGCAGTTGTTGACAGAGGTTTTGAGTGCTGCCATCTGACATGGCTGTCCCAATTAGAAAAAGTGCTTCCCACACATCATAGCATGTGGCTGCAGCATTTCATGCTGGGACTGTATGATAGTGATTTAATCATAATTAAGTTCATGCATGCATGACTGGATGTACACCTCTAATGTGGGCGCCTTTTCATCTGATTGCAAAAACTGGGGCATGGTTGGGAAATATATTGGGGGGGGAGTTTGTGCAGACCTTTGGCTAATAAATAACTAGTTTGTGTTTAGTGTTACTGTGCTGGTGGGAGGTTATTTTGCTGGGACAGATGTAAACAGCTGCTTCCTCTGGGTTTCCTGTTGTTGATCGAGCTGTGGAGCTGTCTGTTGCATGCCTTCTTTGAGCTCACATCAGCAAAAGGAAATGCCTTACATGTCCCGAGATGGAAGCCCCCAGTTTAGCGCAGGAATGTGGGGAATACTTTGGCTTTGCAGAGCGTTCTTGGTCAGGATGAGTCTGGTCGGCTCAGAGGTGTGAACGAAAAGTCGTAGGGAAATCATATTTAAATGTCATTCCTGTCAGATAATATTGTTCAAAAATTTACAAAATTTATATTTAAAAAAAAATCCTGTCTTAAAATCAGTTTTTTTTTTGTCGTTATCTTATGCAGGCCAGTTAATTATACGTCAGCTTGTACACCAAAATTCGACCAATCATATATCAACGGTCATCTGACAATCAAATGTTTTCGCTCATAGCATCTTGATTCATATGTCGCAGCTAATATACGCAACGGTTGGATTAAGAAATCAGAATCATTTCCTTTCACATTGAGTTCCGTCCCAGTGTTCACGTAACCTGACTCCGCCACATGGATTTGCTCCGCATATCCATCTGGAAACCTTCCGTTGAAGTAATTTTGGGAAAGGGCGAAAATACTGGTTAGCTGATTGGCCTATGTTGGTGATAGACGGGCCAAATAAACCAATCAGATCAACGAAGCATATGACGTTATTACAGAGCGACGACGAAGAGGAGCCAATTGATAGATCAAACTCTTGCCGAAACCAGTCGGGAGAAGAGCAAAAACATCGTTTCCTCTGAGAAAAGCCTCCAGAGCAGTGTTTTGCTCTTCTTTCAGTGAAGAAATACTCTGTAATTCCGATAAAACTTGCTCGATAGCCACGCTAACGCTAGTTTCATCGGCTGAGCTGCCATGTTCTTTAGACTGAACTTCTCGTTGCGTCACACCTCAACCCGTCTCAAGGCCAACGCTGATTGGACGTTCGTTTGGTGAACGGCTCCAAATTTTCTTTAACGGAGCGTCTCCAGACTGATCTGCGAGTGAAACCTTGAAAGCCTGCGAGATCAGGATGGTCTCACGAGGCTAGTGTTCACGGGGATGGACGTCTGTGTCTTCGGGAGGCGTAGAGCTAAGAGAACTGGCAGCAAGGGCTCAAAAATGTACGGCTGGAAGCCTTCTACACCAAACCAAGCTTCTGCCGCCCTGGCGTCCTCTTCCACAACATCTTCGTCCCCGCTTTCCTCTAAATAAAAAATGGATGACAGAGGAGACTCATCCACGACCTCCGACACTAAACTCTCCTCCTCTTGCATGTTTCCGCTGTCCATAGCGTTCCTTGACAGTGTCGTTTCTAAGTCACCAATTTAGTGCTACTTGGTCCCAATGGAATTTCCCATTGGGAACCTACTAGCACTGAGTTGCTAAATAGTTAGCAAGATCCTTCCGAGAAACCGACCACAATCTAAATTGCTTGCGAACTTTCTGCCGCAACAATCCCGTCCCCTTGATAAACGACCAATCACATTCACTTTATTCACTCGTGTAAAGTCGGGCACCACTCTGGAGAATTCGGAAATGCAACGGTTGGAACAGCCGCTTCCCTACGAGTTTAATCTGATGGGCGAGCTGAAGCTTTCTGGTCCGATCTGTGATCTGCACACAGATCAGACCAATGTTTTTGTTTAGTGGGAAGATACTTCCTCTGTTCAGATTAAGGACTGTGACTTTATTCTGGTAATATTATGACATTTATCTTATAATGTTAAAGTTTCATTTATCACGACGGTACAACTTTATTCTGGTAAGATTTAGTAAGATCCTGATTGTTGTGGGTGGGTTAAACTGGATGACTGGAAGTAATCCTGCTAGATTGAGTTTGCTTTGGGGTAAGGGTATCTGTAGAGAACATGTCAGAGACCACAAAAGATTTGATTTGGCATAGCTTTACTTTTCATCAGAATAAGGTCCAAACCAACCGGCCACAGCTACAATGACATCATATAGATCAAGGCGTATTCCTTTGTTACAGTTGACTGATAAAAGACCAGTCTTAGATTGTAAGATTTTTTTTTTTTTTATCATCTGAAATGTCAGAAAAAACTAATGTGGGCCACATTTTTTTTATTTTTATTTTGAAAGGTTTAAACATAATTCTTTTCACTTCATAGATAAGCACTGATTCATTTGGGCCTATTGCATAAAATCCAAAAAGAAACGTTCAACTCGGGAAACTTTTTCCTGGCTCTTTGTGCAAAATGGTTTAACCGTCATGTGAATTCTGAATATTTCAAACAAAAAGATCAGTTGATTATAATGCTGCTTGCTTCATTTACTGTACCACTGTGTGACCTCATTCTATTTCATTCTTTTGCAGCTAAATACAGAGAGGAATTCAAGCTCATCATTGACCGAATAGCTGTGGTGAAGTCAGAGAATGTAAGTGAACTCTGCAGATATTTTTACCTTTTGTGGCAAAAAGCCTTTCCCATCAATATTACAAACCATGCTGACTTAGGACTGGCATTTATTACAGCTAAGAGATAAGAGGATATTAAAAGAGAATGGACTAAAAATAATGTTTCTTGTTCCACAGTGGAGAAGTTCAAGTGTCAAAAGAGCATGAAGGCATAAAATATATTTATAAATAGAAGCCATAGTGGGGTGATATAAGATATAAGATAAAATTTTCATTTTCAAAAAAATGTAATCGATCACATTTTTTATCTTTTAGTTTCACGATAAAGATGGCTATATATAAATGACTAGATATATTTTAAATGATTTTTCATGTCAATATGCATCTCTTGGTGCGTATCAATGCTCCATACTGACTGCTACTGAGAGCTAGCCTCGTGAGACCATCCTGATCTCGCGAGCTTTCAAGGTTTCACTCGCTAATCAGTCTGGAGACTCTCCGTTAAAGAAAATTTGGAGCCGTTCACCAAACGAACGTCCAATCAGCGTTGGCTTTGAGGCGGGTTGAGGTGTGACGCAACGAGAAGCACGACAGTTCAGTCTAAAGAACATGGCGGCTTCGGCCGATGAAACTAGCGTTAGCGTGGCTATCGAGCAAGTTTTATCGGAATTACAGAGTATTTCTTCACTAAAGAAGAGCAAAACACTGCTCTGGAGGCTTTTCTCAGAGGAAAAGATGTTTTTGCTCTTCTCCAGACTGGTTTCGGCAAGAGTAGCCTGGCTTGTGGTTGTTTTCATCGTCGCTCTGTTAGTACGTCATATGCTTCGTTGATCTGATTGGTTTATTTGGCCCGTCTATCACCAACATAGGCCAATCAGCTAACCAGTATTTTCGCCCCTTCCCAAAATTACTTCAACGGAAGGTTTCCAGATGGATATGCGGAGCAAATCCATCTGGTGGAGTCAGGTTAACTGAGAGCAGGACTGACCAGAGCCTCCATGGTGCCCAGTACTCGAGTTGAGGGAGGATGGCATCCCCCTTGTTAAAAAAATCTTAAAAATCATCCCCCTTTTTAAATGACCATCCCCCCCATACCATCCCCTGTGACATTTTATCACTGAGTGTGTAAATTTCTACTATATATTAACAGTAATACCAATAATATTGCCCTTTCAACATTTGGCGGGCTGCACTGTTCTGATCAGCATCACGGCGAAGCGACAAAGACAACGCGATTTGAGGGAATGTGAAACTAAGGAGAGGAGAGAATCTTCCACAGGGTCCATGTTTTAAGCTGCAGAGATTCCCTCCCCTGCCTAGTTTGGGAAATAATGAGTTTACAGTTATGCAAGTTTCTCCACATAATCATACCTGGTGTGATTATACTTTGTATTCAATGTTATTTAGCTTTAGTTTTGAAGCAGGTATTGTATTGTTCATGAATACCTGCTAAAAATACTTTATTGGCAGGTAACCGTTGTGTTTTGCTTTAAACTGTATTGTTAATGTATGTAATCCTACCAGATCTCAATATTTGATCAGCTTTTCCTTAAAGTATTTTTCCAATCACTTGGAAGTTATTCCTGTTACATTTTCATAGGGAGAGAAATATCTCATCCTAAAGAAGAAGTACAGACACTTGATGCAGGAGCGGGAAACTAAACATCATGGGCCAGACGGAGAGCCGGAGAGACGTCAGAGCCCGGCCACTGCAGAGTGGGACATCCAGACAGCATCACCCTGCAAGAAGGAAGAGCAGGAGGAGCCGATGTCATGTGGAGAACATGAAGAAGAGGTGAGTTTTAGAGTTCTGTTCAAATTGTTAAACGGCTAAAAGCTAAAGCAAGGAGAGGGTCATGATTCAAAACGATGCTGGGTTCTATAAGCTGCCATTGTTGCAGTTCTGCATCTGTTTATTCTTTTTGTATTGGATGCATTTGTTCTGAACAAGGCCCGTGTTGTCAGTGCACTCTGCTTTTTTTCTGCAGCCTGTGTCGGCCTTGAATGAATGAATGTTTGTTTGCAGTGAAAGCCGCTGATAGGGAATAATAAAGCTTTTTTACTGTGGGGAATCCAAGATGACTAAAACAAGAGGAAGGGTCAAAGATTTTAAGCCTAAAAAATCCCAAAAACAGAAACAAAAACAACCAAAAAAAAAAACAGAGCTCTTTGAGATAAGTCTGATAAACAGTTATCTGCTGGAAGTATTAATGTATGTTAATGAAATTAAGAATAATCTATGGAGTGTTTTATTCCCTGTTGTTGCGAGCAAAATCATAGCTTGTAAATAAAAGTTTGAAAAAAACGTCTTTATCAGAACAGGGAAAGTAACTTCTGTTTTCTCTGATATTTTTTTTGTTTTTAGATTTTTTTTCCCCCTTGATTTTATTTTTTAGGTAGTTTTTTCTCTTTTTTTTATATTTTATTTCTTTATTTCTCTTTAAATTTTTGGAATTGCATTTTACAGATTCTATTCACTCACCTCTGGAGGGAAGAGCAAAGAACATTTTAATGAGCCTGCATGAACATTAGCACCAACATTTTGAGCTTGAAGTGAAGAGAATGTGATCTGTAACTCAGAACTGAGTAAAATACAGTTTGAAAAAAATGGGAGAAAGAAAAAAAAAACATCTAAAAAAATGACATCTGAGAAAACAGCAAAGCTACCATCAAATAATTTATTTGCTTAATAAGTTTCATTTCTGGATTTCATTTATTTTCTTTTTTTTAATGTCCATTTTTTAATATTAATTGCTTGCAACAATAATGGAACCAAATTCAGTCCATATTGCCCCATTATAATTTGGAAGATCAAACTTTTATTAATGTTTTCACAAATATGGTTCAAAGCAGCACAAAAGCAACCATGTGTCGCCCACACCCAGTTTCAGTTCAAAAGAAAGCGAGAACAAAAAGCATGATGTCGATCTAACGGAGTGAACACTGTAATCGCACAGCTGCACCGGGCGAACCCAGCTAACCATGCATTAACTTATCCATCCACTCATAACATTCATTACATTCCAGGGATTGAATGATATTTTATTTCAGGATTATTTTAGTATGTAATCAATTAATAAAAAAAAATAAAAGGAAATATATTTAAGTTCTTATATCCTCATTATAAGCCTTTGAAAGTCTCCTATAGCCAAATATATGATGAAAGAATGCCTTTACATATATGTGGATATTAATTTGTCATAAAATATAACTGTCTTCTTTCAACCAGTGGACAAACACAGCCTCTCCCCTACGGGTTTTAACCTATTTAATGACGTCTTCGTATCACGTCACTTTCTTGGTCTGAACATAGGTCTAGACCTCTCAGAGCCAAGAAGCAGATTATCACTTATTAAACATTACATAAAAAAGAAAAGTTGCCGCCCTGTAGGGGTGTAAATAATAATCGTTTTGTATCGATGCATCGATCCAACAGCCGACGATCCGATGCATCGATACGTCCGCAAGAGTATCGATTCATGTTTTTTTTTTTTCCCTCCGGTCTATTTTTATCCATTTGCTCCTCCCGTGCTGCGGTGGCGCTAAACCTATTGTGCCCTTCTACCGCGCTTCCTGGTTATACTCTTACAGCAGTGTGTTGCAGTGAGCACAGACATTTTTAAATTATGCTCAATATTGAAGCGTGGTCTGTGCTACACGCTGTGGGTTTAGATACGGCCGAGGCGGTGAGGAAGTGGGGGCGAGTTTAGTCCGACGACGGAAAGACATGAGGGCCAAAAAGAGCGGAGATGCAGGTGGAAAAAGGGTCCCAGCGTTCTCCTGCACCTCGCTCTTCTAGCGGGTCAAACTTCACGAGTTGTTTTCCAGAATTTCGGTCATAAAAACAAAACAAGCCGGCCTCCTGTCTGCGGCACTGTTTGCGGTCAGCTACAATTTGGGAGAGGAGCAGCGGAGCGTCTGTGGAGGGGGCGGGACTTCTGGAGCCGAGGTATTGCATTGCACTCATTGCACTGATTTTCTGCAGCATTTTTGCAGGATTTTTTATGCAACTTTTCTACTTCTGTTATTTGCTGTTGTTTCTAAAAAAAAAAAAACAGAGCATAACGATATTACAGCTTTCATTGATTTATTTCAAACTTAAAACTTTGTTTAGCCTGTAAGATCTAAAAAAAAAAAATGTAAAAAATTAATCGATTAATCGAATCGAATCAAATTGTGCTGTATTCTTGAGTATCGAAAATAATCGAATCGTTGGGTCAGGAAATCGATACTGAATCGAATCGTAATGATGGGTGTGATTTACACCCCTACCGCCCTGTGCAGATTAGCTTTTAAAAGAGACAAATTTTTCTACTTCAAGCTCTGCCTCACATCACCCCTTCCTGATCAGTGGGTGAAAATGGGTGCTTGTTTAGAGTGCAGGTGCAGCCAGTTCAGGTAGGCGCATCCTTGAGAGAGATACTCTTCAACCACTAATTTTCACTACTGCTGCTTAGACAGTAAAACTCATCAGGATGACTCAAAGATGCATCAATCCAGCAATTTAGCACTTTGTGCACAATTATGGTTGAACAATTAGCATTAGAGCACAATTTAAGCCATTGTGCCTAAGATTTAGCTCCATCTAGTGGTGCCCTAAATGAATTACAAATGACCAAAAAGCATGCATGATACTACGGAAGCTGCAGAGTGACATTCTGTTCTTAATGAAAGGAGAGGACACATCAACACGCGTTCCAGTAACACTAGCGGAGAGATAAGCGCCTGAAAACAGTTGAAAAATAACTGGTTTTAGTTCAAGAAAGCGACAAAAATATTTTATTTATCCAAATTATTATATTCTCTTTTTCTGAAAAAGAAATACAAACACTCGCTCTTGACAAATAAAATTGTTGTTGCGAATAGTGTTGTGTCAATGCCATTGTTTGGCCCCGATACAGATATCTGCTACCTGTAGCATCTGTTTGAAATTGATGTGTGTGTGTGTATATTTCAAGAACTGCATACTACTTGGATGTTAAATAATTGCCATCATGGATTTGTCAAGCTGCTGCCTATCTTTGTGAAGCAGGAAAAAGACTAATAGAAAGTGAATCCAGTAGAACTTTTTATTGCCTACCTGGAATGGGTGACAATAGTTGAATAAACCCTTGGCTCTCAAAATGGTATCGGTGCCCTATTTGCTGGTACTCACCGATACCGATCTGGCTCCGATCTGCTCTGCAGTTTGTTCAGGTGTATTTATCTAAATATTACCAGGGGGGGTGATATAATTGGGATAATATGAATACTTTTGAACATATGTGAATCAAAGAGAATCTGTTGGAAATGAAAACCTGCATTTGACAGTTTTCTTATCAAATAATAGAGGTTTAGTGTTAAATCTTCCAATTTGGACAAACAATGAATCATTAAAGGTCTAGTTATTACTAATACTGCCAGAACTAAAGTTTTTGCAAATATGAAATAATTTTTCTGGGCAATTTTCACAGAAATAGCCTTTTTTCTTTTTTTTACGTTTGTCAGTGCAAAGTTGAAGCAAGATTTGCATCTTTTAAAGGTGGAACTGTCTCTGTTTTTAGTAGATGCTGGCTGATTGTACTGAATGTTCTCTGCTCTGATGTAGGAGCAGCAGGCAGGAACAGACAACGTTCAGAACTCTCAGCACCCACCTTCCGCCGCCCACACCAGCGAGCCCTCGGCGCTCAGTAACAGGGAGGATGAGCTGGATAGGGATTCGACATCAAAGGTGACACTTTGGTGGAAATGCAGAGACTGATCTGGTTCTAAGACAAACTAAACGGATCATTTAAAGCTACATGTTGATGTGATTCATGTCATTTATGTGGTTAAATCTGTTTTAGTTTAGCAAAAGATTTTGATCCCAACACCGAGGTGCATTTTAGGATCAGACAGTAATGGAGGAACATGATACACCAGGATATAAGGATAGGATGGGTATTGCTTAAAGTGCAGTCATTAAAGTATTGAGACGGTGCTATCAATCCTGCTGAGCCTGGTGGGGTCAAAGTAAGTCCCAGGCTTCACTCACAGTGATGTCATTCTTTCAGTTCTTATAAATGTACATAGTTACGTTATATGCCTACACAAAAAAAGTTCAAAATCCAGTTAATCATGATCAAATAAAGGCTATATGCTCCAACCATCCATCCTGAGGCTGTTTATGTTTTTAGCTTAATAGGGCTCCAACTAACTAGTGTTAATTTTACCAGCCATTTTTAAATTTAGTTTCAGATTTAGTCCAGTTTCAGCATCGCTTGTTAGTTTTTATCACATTTAGTCGACATCCTCCCATTTTTATTTAGGCTAGTTTTAGTCGACTATAAGTCAAGCATTTTAGTCTTTATTTTAGTCCAAGAAAACATCATTTTATTCGTTTAGTTTTAGTCAACAAAAACTGTTAACATTTTAGTCTAGTTTTAGTCAGGACATCATTTTAACCTTTTACTTTTTTGTCAGCAGATAATATTTAACATTTCCTAAAATTATTTCACATTTCAACATTTTCTCTCATCTTTTTGATAAAACACAATTTTAAGGAACACATGTAGACATGGAAGATGTTCTGACAATATTTATTTATTTCGAACATTCACTAACAATTATTTTGTTAATCAATTAATAATCAGATTTTTTTTTAACAGAATTAAACCAGGTAAAACTAAAAGATTTCCACTTGAGGAGTTCTGGATAGAGAATATTGACAGACGAAAAGGTCTTTTTTTTTAAATCTTAAATGCAAAATATGTATGTAAATAAATTTAATATATATATATATATTTTTTACAGTTTTGGTATAATTATTGCTATGTGTCACTGTGTCAGCTAAATTGGCCTGTAAATGGCCTGTACTTAGCTCTTTTTCAAGTAAGAGGACTTGACCAAAGCGCTTTATGCTATGTTCAGACTGCAAGCAGAAGTGGCAGCAGAAGCAGCTAGTTTACATGCAGTCAATGGTTGATGCGAATCAAGGCGCAGCAAAAGGTCCTGCAGCGCATTTTGAGTAGCAGCAGGAGCCAGCTGAAGTAGCGCCTCACAAGCTTCTAAGCATCTGACATGCATGACACGCTTCAGAACCAGCAGCTGCTAGAGTTGGAAAAATTTTACTTTGCTGCTCGACGAGCCGCATCAACCAATCAGAGAAGCGGATCTGGGAGCTGGCAGGGAGACAGCACTGCTGATGCAGAGCCCTATGACCTCTGAAACAGTTTATTAACGCCTAAATTAATTTGAAATGTCAAAACTTGCCGGCAAAAATTAAGCAGCATGCGCAGGTGAAGTGACATAGAGCTGACATAAACAGATGTAGCGCCACCTTCAGGCAGTACCACTGAACTCTCAGATGGTTGACATGTACCTATGTGTCTATAAACGCTTCAGCCACATCAGAATCCTGAACTTTAGCTCCAGATTTGGTGTACTCCAATAGTCAGACTGTTTTCCAGCACAACTCCAGTTTTATCCCATTTGATTAATTTTCTTGTTCCTTTTTACACTTGATCTCAAGACTTTTCTTTTTTAATTTTTGTAAAGGGATGCTTGAGAAAATACTCCAGTCCAAAAATAAAACTTTAAAAAAAGGTATCAAGAATGACTTTATTTTTTTTGTATTTTGTTTTTCCCAATTTTATTTCTTAATTGCATTTTAAAAATAGATATTTTTTTTTTTATTTCTGTTTATTAAGTTGAGTTTAGCAAGTTGTACTATGCAAGACCAGCAGATTCTGCAACAGCCTCTTCCCTGCTGCCATCAGACAGCTAAACTCTAAATCATGTCACAGATTCTGCATCACAATGATAACACCAAACCAAAATTCAGCATATTTGCACCATATATATTTAACGCTCTGAACTTCCATATTAAAGCATTTTTGCTCCATATCGCTTCTCCCACACTGTTTACATTGGATCACTGATGCACTTTATTAAATGGAAATAGTCTGAAAGCTGCGCATAACAAAATGTTATTTTGTATACACTCTGTGTATAAAAGTTGTCTTAAGTGTAAGTATTATTTTCAAATTGCATTTAACAAACACATTCTCATTTTTAAACGCTAACGCATAGACAGAGCATAAAAGTACATGGCATCATTCATGCACAATGTGCAAATAGGACAATACTACAGCATTAATAGACATATACTTGTAATTCAGTCTTGATGTAAAATTTTGACATAATATGTAAAATGTTATAACAACAATAATGTCATCAGTACCCGTATATTACATTTACATCATCAATTTAGCACTTTTGGCACATCTGTATTATTCTCCATTAAGACATTGATTTCATTTTTGATGGATTTGTATAATATGTTATATTACATGATTTAGAGACTTCATTGACATCATCTTTCTCAGATTTCTTCTCCAAACAGCTAAAAGTTAAGACTACCTTTGATCCAAGCGGCACCAAGCACATATGATACTTATTTTATGAGCTTCACAGCTCAGGAATGCATTATGTGACTGTTTTTCAGTGGCATTTTAAAAGTATTTGGAGCAAGAAAAACCTTAAGTGATTCCTTGTTTTACCCACCAGGTGGTGCAAGTTAATTACCCAGATCTGTAGCCTTTAGCATGTTGTGCCAGAAACTAAGAAGGACCAAGTGTGAAAAAAACCAACCTGAATTTGAATTAAGCTGCCAGTTGTTATGCTAAGCAGCAACATGGAGTGTTTTAAAAAGATAAAAGCCATTTGTGCTCATTACAGCGAAGAGAAACGACCTCCAGAAAATACCGTATGACTCTCATGACCCACTTTAAACATGCTGGACTTTGGTAATATGACACTTAAAACTGATTGGGTGTTTATCTAAGGTATGACTCACACTGCATGGACGGCTTGCAATTTATCAACATCAGTAGGAATACAGCGCTTTTCAAATTTGGCCTCAAATGAAGGATGTTTTACTTCCCTGCATACGTTTGGCCTTTGGGGAGCAAAAACTAACTCAGATATTCATTTTTGACTATATTTAACTAGTTATTTCTCAAATATAGTGGTCTAAAAGCAAAAAGGATGGATGTTGATGATTTATGCCCCCAAGAGATTTAAGATAGAAAGGGTTTTGGAAAAAAAATAAATCAAACCAAACTAAAGGGAAAACAAATACACATTTTATTCCTATTTGATTTATGTTTGTTTAGCTCTTTAGTATTTAAAGCTGCATGGCAAACACTATAATAAGTATTATTTTATACTGCAACCATGAATCCATACGACGGTTTTAGGGCCAGCCTAGAGATTTTTTTCCTTCTATTTCGAGAATAAAGTCGTAAAATTATGACAATAAAGTCGTAACACTATGAGAATAAATTTGTTAAATTTCAAGAATAAAGTCACAACAAGAATAGTCGTTAAATTACGAGAATAAAGTCGTAACACTACGAGAATAAAGAGGTAACACTACGACAATAAAGACTTAACACTACGAGAATATATTCGTAAAATTACGAGAATAAAGTCGTAACACCACGAGAATAAAGCTACAACAAGAATAGTCGTTAAATTACGAGAATAAAGTTGTAACACTACGAGAATATATTCGTAAAATTACGAGAATAAATTCGTAAAATTACGAGAATAAATTCGTAAAATTACGAGATTGAAGTCATAAAATTACTAGAATAAAGTCGTAAAATTACGAGAATAAAGTCGTAAAATTACGAGAATAAAGTCGTAGTTTTACGAGAATAAAGTCGTAGTTTTACGAGAATAAAGTCGTAAAATTATGAAAATAAAGTCGTAGTTTTACGAGAATAAAGTCGTAGTTTTACGAGAATAAATTCGTAAAATTACGAGGAAAAAAGTCACATCGAGAATAGTCATAAACTTACGAGAATAAAGTCATAATATTAAGAGACTAAAGTCCTAAAATACAAGAAACAAATTGTATTTTATGACACCTCCTACAAGAAGCTCTTCACTAAAATGAGAAATTTCGAGCATTATGTGAAGTTATACTTTGGCTCTGGTTTGACAAATAAGAAAATCTTTTAGCACCAGCATCAAATTGGGCAGTAGGTCAAAGTGGACTCAGGTTGCTGATTGGTGGCGCTGGTCAGGCATCATATGCTGGTCTTGCTCAAAGGTTTCTTTCTGAAACGGGTTGTTGAAGGATGACTTCATTCCGTAATGTTACGACTTTATTCTTGTAATGTTTACGACTTTATTCTCGTAATGTTTACGACTTTATTCCCGTAATGTTGCGACTTTATTCTCGTAGTGCTACGTCTTTATTCTCGCAATGTTACGACTTTATTCTCGTAATGTTTACGACTTTATTCCCGTAATGTTGCGACTTTATTCTCGTAGTGCTACGTCTTTATTCTCGCAATGTTACGACTTTATTCTCATAATGTTACGACTTTATTCTCGTAATGTTACGACTTTATTCTTGTAATGTTACGACTTTATTTTCATAATTTTTTTTTATTTATTCCCGTAATGTTAAGACTTTATTCTCGTAGTGTTACGACTTTATTCTCGTAATGTTACAACTTTATTCTCATAATGTTTACGACTTTATTCCCGTAATGTTACGACTTTATTCTCGTAATGTTACGACTTTATTCGCATAATGTTACGACTTTTTTCTCGTAATTTACAACTTTTTTTCTTGTAATGTTATTACTTTTTTCTCAAAATAAAACAAATCTCTAACCTGACCTTAATACTCCATCGTAAATCTAAACCACACATATTAGGAGCTCATTAATTTAATCAAAATCAGTTCCATAATAATCACAGTTCCAGGTTTAATGCAACGAGACAAAGGAGCAAAGGTCCTACTTTAGTTTGATATCAAGTCAACCCCTGTTTGCATGCATGGTTTGGCTTTAATGTTTGTAGATGTTTCCAAAAAGTATTGTAGTTTATGATAAAATGGGAAAAAGCAGCGAGAATCTTTCTTTACATATTTGATCCCTCTTCATCCCACAGTGTCACGACCGCCTGTGTTATTTTGCTTCTGCTGTCTGTTATTACCGGTCTTTCCCAGAAGGCATGGAAAAAAGTAGCTGTCGAAATGGAAAAGGCTGGATAAATAGTCAACCTCCACTTTTCGTGTTGGTAGTGCTGACATGTGGCAGTTTGGGTAGCAGACATTAAAGGGCTCCCTGTTTTACCGTCAGCCGTCTGTGTGATCTGAGAACAATTTGCGAGTTCCTCAAAAGAGTTGAGAAGAAAGGGGAGAAAATTCCTCTTTCGCATAAATCAGCCATATGACAGCAATATAAACAGCTGGAGTTTCTCTTAAACTTGTTAGACAAAAAAATAAAATAAAATAAACTACTTGATGTTTCTTGTTATTTGTTAATGGGATTGTTATTCATTACCGCTTAGGTGTGAAAGCGCCTCCTCTTTCTCGCTGTCTCATTACCTCCCTATCTGTCTGACACCCTTTTGGTCGCATCACAGCAGTGGGACCAGTGTGTGAAAGTGGGTGTGTGTCTGACCCGGGACGGTTGACCTGTGTCAGATCGGCTTTTTTTTCCCCGTCACAGCTGAGTGATGCTCTCGCCTGGTTTGTGTTTCAGTCGGAGTCGGAGCATGACGAGGAGTCCACAGGCAGCATGGGCTCCACTTCTGTCGCTGTAAGTCCCTCTAAGGCTTTTTCAAACAGTCTTCACCGCTGCTTAATGTTTGCCAAGGAGGTAAAACATATTAACAGTGAAGTTGACAAAGTCATAGCAGCTTTACTTTTGTTTGTAACATTCAGAATGACCTTTTAGGTTTGGTTCTTGCAAATAAAATCCACCTTCCTAGTGGTGTTAGTCCCCGTTAAACAAATAACTGAAGGAAAAACTTTTAAGCTCAGCACAGTGTAATGGTGGGTGTCTCCCGTAATGTGTCAGTTGGCTTGGTGTCAGTGCTTGTAGGAAATGGATTAGACGTTTGTGCTCTAAGAGTCTCCAACAGGATGTGTGTTTCTGTTCCAGCTGGATCCTACAGAGAAAGAGTGGATCTACCACGCCGCCAGCGCTCGAGTGCCTGACCTCTCCCAGCTCCTCAGGCAGGAGCCCTCGCTTGTAAATAAAAAGGTAGCCGCTCCTTATGGTCAGCTGCAATAAATACAACAAATAAAACAATGTGTTATCCACTTTGAAAGTATAAGGACAAGAATTTGTTCACTTTTCAAATAAAGCCTATTTATTTGCTTAAAGCCATAGGGAAGACATTTTTAAAATTTAAATAATCATGGCTTAAACATGTATATAAATGTACTCTTTATCAGACCATATTGACCCAAAAGTTAGAATATTTCTATTTTAACAAAATCCTGTCTTAAAATCTGTGAGGGGTTTTTCCGTAATCTTCTGCAGGCAAGTTAGTTATACCTCAGCCTGAACACCTAAATTCGGCCAATCGTATATCAACGGTCATCTGTCAGTCAAATTTTTTCGGTCATAGCATCTTGATTCATATGTTGTAGCTAATAAACGCAACGGTTGAAATGAGAATCATTTCCTTTCCCATTGAGTTCTGTCCCAGTGTTCACGGGGATGGACGTCTGTGTCTTCAGCAGGCGTAAAGCTAACAGAACTGGCAGCGTTGCGAGGCAAGGGCTCAAACATGTACGGCTGTAAGCCTTCTACACCAAACCAAGCTTCTGCTGCCCTGACGTCCTCTTAAACAACATATTCATCACCATTTTCTGCCTCTAAATAAAAAATGTATGATGGAGGAGACTCATCCACGACCTCCGACACTAAACTCTCCTCCTCTTGCATGTTTTCGCTGTCCATAGCGTTCCTTGACAGTATCGTTGCTAAGTGCTACTTGGTCCCAATGGAATTTCCCTTTGGTAACCTGCTAGCACTAATTTGCTAACTGGTTAGCAAGATGCTTCCAACAAACCGGCCACAACCAAATGGGCTTGCGAACCTTCCTCTACAACAATCCCGCCCCCTTGATAATCGACCAATCACATTCACTTTATTCACTCGTGTAAAGTCGGGCACCACTCGGGGAAAATTCGGAACTGCAACGGTTGGAACAGCTGTTTCCCTACGACTTTTAAATACCACAACAGTTTTTTTTGCAGCAAACCTCTGAAGTAATGCAATCTCATTGAAGTCTACCTTCAGTTCAACAGCGGCTTTGCAATCCATTTAAACTTAGTGAACAAAACGGCTTCCAAACTAATCCTCATTATCGTTGCTTAAAAGAGTAAGGCAGGGTTTACATTTGTGTTTAGAGCATTCTGAAGCCCCACAAGCCAAGTTCAGCACATGACCAGCAAAGGTTAACCCTTAAAGCCCAGAGGGTCTTAGGAGCAAATTCTGCCTGAAATTACATATGTGAATTAAGTTGTGGCATAAAGAAATATTAATAATTAGAGAAAATAAAAATATGATGATTATATTAAAACATAATGGTTGATTAAAAAAATGAAAGGAAGAAATTGAAAAGGAAAGGTGATCTGAAAACGTACCTAATGTTTATATCAGGCGCCCTAAAGTCGGTCGTCAAGGGCCGCTGTCTTGCAGGTTTAAGAGGTTTCTCTATTTTAGCACAGCTGATTCTGATGATTGCAGTTCAGCAAAAGCCTGTAAATCAGCTATCAATGTAAATCAGCTGTGCTGGAGCAGGGAAACCTCTAAAAGCTGCAGGAAAGCGGCCCCCGAGGACCGACCTTGGGGATGCCTGGTTTAGAGAGCTCAGTCAAAGACTCTAAAAAAAAAAAAAATGTAATCTTAATTCAAACAAGCTGAGCATTTTAGCTAGTTTGCTGTTTTCTGGGAGTTTATTCCAGATTAGTGGAGCATAAGAACTAAAAGCTGCAGAGTAGTTTTGATCCTTTAGACCTGAGAGGTCTGGCTGTAGATCCACTGCAATGTATTTTGTGGAGAAGTCATTCAGTAAATTAAAGGCTAAAAGAAGTATTTTAGAGTCTATTCTCTGAGATACACGGGGCCAATTGAAGGACTTTAGAACTGGGCTGATGTTCTCCACTGTCTTAATTCTAGTGAGGACGCAGGCAGCAGAGTTCTGGATCAGCTGTCTGATCCACTTTCTAGGCAGACCTGTGAAGACATAGCTGCAGGGATCAATTCTACTAAAGAGGATCAAAGCAGGAATTAGTTTATCAAGGTCCTGCTGAGACATTAGTCCTTGGAGATGTTTTTTAGGTGATAAAAGACTTTGTTCCTCCCTTTATGAGCCTCTGAAGGTTCAGGTCAGAGTCCATAACTACACCCAGACTAAAGGTCTGGTTATACTCCCTGCAGCAGTGTGTCGCAGTGAGCTTGTCGCAGATATTTTTGATTTATGTGCAATATTGAAGCGTGGTCTGCGCTATGTTATTCTACGCCAGAATGCAAGAGGGGCAATCAGGAACTAGCTGTGGGTCTAAATACGGCCGAGGCGATTAGGAAATTTGGACAAGTTTGTGCGACAACGGAGGGACATGAGGGCGAAAACAAATGGGTATCCAGGTGGAAAAGGGGTCCCAGCTTGCTCGCTCACCTTGCTGATCTAGCTGGTCCAACTTCACCAATCGTTTTCCACAATCGCGGTCGTACAAATAAAACAAGCTGGTAAGGTACCAAACAGGAAATACGCATAGTGTAGAGCGAATGTAGATTTGACCAATCAGAGGCCTCCTGTCTGCGGCTCGGTCTGCTGTCACCTACAATTTTGGAGAGGTGCACCAGGTGTCTGCGGATGCGGCGGGGGCACATTTGCGTTCACTGCGACATACATGCAGATGACCTAGTTTCTGAGTATAAATCAGCCTTAAGAGCCTGATTGGTGCTTTCTGGCTGGATTAACTGAAGCTCTATGCTATTTTTTAAACACTCTTCCTTTGATCCAAAAACTAAATTACCTTAGTTTTGTTCCATCCATGTCCTCAATTTCTTAGTTACATGCGTAGTTATGGGAACTTATGGTGTTTATTCAGATCTGAGTTAGAAGGAGCAGGTAGATAGTGAATAAAAGAGACCCTAAGATAGCCCCTTGGGGAACGCCTAATGTGATTTTTCTGGTCTTTGATGTAAAGTTAGCTACTGACACCAGTAGGTAGAAGTGGAACTTAAACCAGTGCAGTGCTGGAGCAGAAAGGCCGACACAGTTTTCCAGGTGTTTTAGTAAAATAAAGTGCAGGTTGCTGTGCTGAGGTCCAATAATACCAGCACTGCATTCAGACTGATGTCACTAAACACATTGATAAGGGGGTGTGTCTGTACTAAGAAAAAAAGCTTGTTAATAAAAGCAATCTGACTAATAAATGGTTCTGTTTTTTCTGTTTCTCTCTCTGTTGTGTTCATTGAAACCAGGATTTCACCTCGGTGAGTACGTTGTAGGATTTTTAACATGCTTTACAGTTATCATCGCCTCTGCCTGACCTGAAGCTTTTCTCTTCTTCGTTCCAACATTACGGCTGCCGGCTGTGACCCTGACGCCTCCTTTCAGGGGGTAGGTTCCATACAGCACCTTTTTTTTTTTTTCTTTCCTTGCTGAAACCAGTTTGTAAAACAGTACATCAAAAAGTCATGAAGGCTTTAAACATGTCATACCCTGTTTACTCCAGTGTCTCGAAAAACGTGCTTTACTTTTTCCACTGAAGGATTCTGGCGCGATCTTTCTCCTCTTCTAAGAACATCCAGATCACGCATTTCAAAGGTCCACTATCAAAAGGATTATGAAAGATAGCTTTTTAGCTCCTGTGCCCCCCTGACAACCTAAATCCTTTTATTTGTCTCCCAGTGCGCTTAAGAGATTTCAGCTCATGTTTGTTGTCCCTCCCCTCATGTCAGTTCTTTCACCGTCCTGTGGCCATGGCAGACCACCTTCTAAGAGTCGGCCTAAGCCTCTGCCATCTCCACCACGGACAAGATAGCCCGGCTGCCATTGAAGTGTTGGGAGATGGGGGGGCAGATTAAGGAGAGTCTTAATGCCTCACAAAGACTTTGCCCATTTAAAGATAATCTGAAAGTAATAGAGCAGGCTGGGATTAATTGTAGAACAATGCTGCATGTGCCCCTGGGAAGGTACTAAGTCCTCCTCAGGGCTCTTTGATGTTTCAGCCCTCAACCTGACACCGTTCAGCTGAGGTGGAGATAACACACGGAGATAGGGAAAATCAAAGAAGCCAAAACACTCCTGAACAGGGCATGAAAAACTAAGAGCTTTAACATCTGATCTATTTCTTCTAATGCTTTTGAAAGTTTTGTTGGAAGAGCTTTCAGTCGGTTTGAATTGTCCGAAATTACATTTCACATTCCGCATTAAAAAAACCCAAACTTTATTATATATTATTTATTTAAAAAGGATTTTATAAGCTTAATTTTAAATGAAAATTCTAACCCTACCCTTTTGAAACTGTGTCCAGATCGGTCTGATCACGGTAACCGAGGTAACTGTTGAGCATAAATGGCACACACAACTGAACCGGACCGGGCTAAAGGGGTACTAGTTCATCAATAAAACTCGGACAAAGACCGTTTATTTAAATTATTGAATGCAAACTATTGGTATTTCAACATACCCTGAAGCATCAAAATATGTATGCGTGTCGGGGCCTGGTGCGGGCAGAAGGGGGGGGCGGCGGCCGTGGCTGTGCTGCTTTGGCTTCGTCCGGTGGGGGAGCGGCGTGGTTCGCTCCGCTCTGGCTTTGTGCTCCCCCTCGGTGGTTGCGCCGGGCGGCTTTTCTGCTCTTGGGTTGATTCTGTGCGTGGTGTGTTGCATTGCGCGCTGTTGGCATCGGTCTTGGTGGGGTGGGGCTCGATTTTGGCCAGGGGGGCGTTTTGGGGGGGTCCCGCGGCGCTCGCAGCCGGTTCGCGGCCGGTGCGCATGGTCCCCGGCTGCAGGCGGGCCGCCTGTGTGTTTTTTCTGGGTGGTGCGGTCGCGGTGGGTGTTGCGGCCGGTCGCCGGGGCTTGGTGCCGGGGCGTGTTTCGGTGCTCTGTGGGCCTGGGGCGTTTCGGTCGGTGCAGTGGGGGGGCCGGTGTTCGGTGCCCGGCCCTACTTCGGGGTGGCCGGCTGCCGGCGGAGCCCGCGGACTCGTCCCCGCGGCGCCGGCATGGCGGTGGCTGGGGGGCTTCTTCGTGGCTGTCTCTCCTCCTCCCTTGGTGGGGGTCTGATTTCCGGGGCTGGCCCCTCCTTGGTGCCTTCGCTTCTGGGGTCCCTTTGGGCGCCTGGGGCTTTGGGTCTCCCGGCGCTGGACTCAGTGCTCTGGGGGGTGTGCCTCTCCGGCTCTCCACAACCACTATTGAGCATTTTTTCTATGGTTAAAACTTTACATGCACAAGTTCACCCTCACAAACAACTACAGGTGCTAGGCTTCAGGTACTTAGAGATTCACTTCCAAACAGAAAGCCCACATTCATATCTTCAGGTAACACAGAGTACATGTCAGACTTAATAATATTACTTTAGCGATAGTTTCAAGGTGTTACTTTATTGTATATCTCGTACCATGTGTTTCGGTTGTGCTGTTCTTTTTTTCATCTCGTTACAGGTGATGAAGCAGACTGAAAATGTTTTGTCATTGTCTCCTTTCTATCTCCTCTTTCTTTCATCTTTTGTCCTTTTTTTTTTCTTTTTCTTTTTTCTTCTTCTGTTTTTCTGCTCTACTTACATTGCAGTGTCCATATAAACTGTAAAACTCCCTGCATAATTATAATAAAGCAATTTATATGCATGAAACAAGTGGAGCAGTATGGCAATAGCCATACCGCTACAGTTGTGAAAGTAAAATCTGTTGGGCTCCTTTTGGCATCAAGACAATTATTCTTATTGCCACCTTGCCAGACAGGACACTGTTAAAAAAATAAATAAAAATGTATTTCCTACTAAGAGGCTTAAAAGTTTCATTAAATCCAGTCACAACAGCTTCCAAGAGTGCGTCTGAGAACTTCAAAACAAACTTCTTATCTCTGGCATGGATAGATGCAGAGATGCTGAGTTTGGAGGTAGAAAACAAACTAATTTTATTATCCTAATTATCCCTATTTTGAAGATGCACAAGGAAAATAAATATTTGGGCAGAATCAAGTGATGGATGCTGATTGTGAGTTTTAATTAGGTCATTAAATTTAGCGTCAATTTCCGCGTGTTTTGCTCCTATGAATTTAATAATAATGATAAGGTTGCTGATGCTCTCCTTGAGCCCTAAGGAAATCGGAACGGAGCAAGATGGGAGGAACTGCAGAAGCTGTAGGATTTGCTCAGGTGGTCTGAAACGGGGCGGTTGCAGATGATGTGGGTTTTCGGTGTATTGCTGCGCTCTGCTCCTCATCCATATGTTCACAGCTGCCAACCAGCTAGCTAACAGCTGTTTCTGCATGCAACATGCTTAAGCGCTCTTTCTACCCTAATAGGGCTTGGGATCCATGTTGCATTGTGGGACGTGTCGGCCATGTTGAGGGCTACGCGAACGTAAACATAGCTCTGATACAACATTGTTGTTGAAAGAAGAGACGTAGAAATAGAGAGAAAAAAGATGTTAAAATCCCAAAAAGGATCTGGAATTTACCGGGACACATAAAAATAGAGAAGCCAGGGACCGGAATGTTGACAAAATAAGCACTATTAATAATTTGGATCCATATGAAGTTCCAAACAATGAGTGGAGCACCGATGAGTGAGCGCCTATACTTCAAAACAGTTCCGAAGCTTCAAGTCCTTGGAGTCTCATGTGCAGATCATGAATAGATGGGTTCAGGAGCTGCAGATCATAAAGCCAGCAAACAGTGGGAACACAGTAATCCGTACGAAGGTAAGCTGTGCTCAGACGGGCTCTGGAACCTGCTAGTTTAGTAACTGCTAACCGCTAGTGCTAACAACCACTCACGCATGTAATGTACTTTTAACTAGCAGCTATGTGTTTCAAAGGTGTAGTTAGTAATGTTAACTGCCAACCCTATGGGAGAATTATCCTGCCATAATGCAAGAGCACATAATTTCAATTTGAGAAAGAATTTCATCTTCTTGCACTCAAAACATATAATGCTCACACTCAAAACATGCGCTCTCTCTCAAATATTTTCTCTTCTCTCTCAAATCTTTGTTTCTTCTCTCAGATTTAATGCTTCTTGCACAGATATTTTCTCCTCTCGCTTGCCTCCTTCTCTTCGTGCACAAACCGCGCTCTGCTCGAGTCTCAGATACGCTCGCAAACCCGTAGGCTCTGCTTGCGGATTTTTTTTGCTCTCTCTCAGATTGCAGGTAGATCGTCGCCTAGCAACCTTTTCCAGCCAATAGAACGACAGCCTCAGAAAGGGTGCGCATGTTTAACCCTAGTCTGAGCAGCGGTAAAGGAGGCCATCAACATGGCGGCCACGCAAAGTAATTACGTCATGACGCCCAAGCCCTATAAAAGTCTACATGGAACATTTACCCCTCCTTCATAAAACTGTAAAATCGGGGACATTTCTGGGGACAGATTTAGCCGGGGACAGGTGATCCAAAACGGGAACTGTCCCCGGAAATCTGGGATGTCGGGTTACCGTACTTAAGACTTACTTTGATTCGCTGGCTTTTAACACTGGCGGGACAACAGTTGTCTTGATATTTGCTTATTTAGTTTAAACTATTTTTATTATCGTATTTTATATCTGTATGCTGCATTTTAGTCTCTTGTTGTGTTTTATTATTTTTAATTATGTTCAGAGCTTTGTTTTTAGCTGTTTTAAAGCGCTCTACAAATAGCTGACGATGATGAATTAACAAGGAACCCTATGAGGCGCTAAACCTGGAAGCTACTGTCTAATGTAGCAAATTAATGCTAATAGTTAGCATTAGCAAATGTTTAGCTAAACTTTTCAAAAGGAAAGCAGACTCCTCCACACAGTTTCTGAGTCTCCTTCCTCACTTAAGTTGAAACCACAAGATTTCCAGCTTTTTCTGTAGAAAAAAAGCTGGACTGATGTCCACCCTCATTTTGATCCTTTTTTTCGTTGCTTGTTTATTTGGCTTGGATAACACTGAAGCCATCAGAGCTATCATTGAGCTAGCTCTTAAACTGACTTTAAACTGCTAATCCTATTCCCATCGTTACCAAAACTAAATATTTATTATATTTTTTGGATCTGTTAACATTTTTGCACAATCAATTCAGTTTCAATTCAATTCTGTTTATTTCCATAGCACCAATTCACAAAACACGTCATCTCAAGGCACTTTACAGTTCAACCAGATCATCCAGTCAAATTGATTCAAAGTTTTCTTTCTAAGGAAAACCAGTTGATTTTATCGATTCATTGACTCTTCAGCAATCCATCACACTAAGCATGCTTGTAGCGACAGTGGAGAGGAAAAACTCCCTTTTAACAGATAGAAACCTCCAACAGAACCAGGCTCACTGTAAGTTGCCATCTGCTGAGGCCGACTGGGGTTCAAAGAGACAGAAGCAGAGATACAAAAAGCAGCTGTAAAAGGCGGCCCTGTCCAGGAAACACAGCCAGGCAGTCATACATATTTTTTATATACTGAATATTTTTCTGTAAAATGAACACTTATTCTGCACTATTCTAGGCGTTATGTGGTTGTGTTACTTTTAAAGTAATTTATCATTTTGATGAAAAAGTAGCTAACACATTACAGTTAAAAAGCCATGTTTTGTTGGGTCGGTTGTCTAAAAGTGAGATTATTTTATTGTGAACTCTATTCACCAGTTAGAGCACTTTTGAGATTGTCAAAATAAAGGGGACTGAATATAAATGCAACACACACTTTTGTTGTGTTTGAGAATGATTTTTGAAAGCCATGTTTTCCTTTTTGTTTTCCGATTCACAACTGTACACCTCTTTGTGTCAATCCCACACATTAAATCAAATGTTTGTGGTTATAATAAAGTGGGAAAAAACTGATGGTTTTTTACATTCTTTAGAGTTCACCACCTTTTTTTCCTTCCTGTTTTCCATGTGATGCCTGCTTCCATTCCTGCTGTGATGGACTTCCTCCCACAAACAGTTTGTAAGTACATCATTTCACCATCCGTCCTCTCCGTCTTCTCCTCCACATCCTTACCAGACAGGCCTTTGTGTTTCCGACACTATGAGTCAACTTCGGCTTCCACTTTCTTCGTTGGGAAGCGCGTGGCGGGGAGGCTCAGAGTTGGCCCCCGACTGATCCAATACCTGGGTGGGGGGTGGCAGTAGGGGAACAAGAACAGAAACGAGGGAACACGCATCCTGTTTGGGGACTCGTACATCATCCCCGCTCTACAGGAAACCCAGCGAGCCGCCTATCAAACTGCCCCTTGGCCAATCAGTCTTCTGTTGTGACACTGGGTACACTAAAGATCAGGAGATACTCAAAGCACATGCCGTCTATCACAATCTGTCCCCCTGATGCGTTAGATGGAGCTACACTTTGCTTCTATTCCCTGAAGGGAGAGAAAAAAGACATGTTTCTGTTAATGGCTGCTTGTCCAGCCTGTTGGGAGAAGCGGTTGTGAACAGAAAAAGTCTCATCCAGGCAGTAATAAAGAGCTCCAGTTCAGAAGAAGTGGTATTTGGCTTGTGGTTGACACACAGGAGAGTAATACAAGGAAATCATCCGTCATCTGAGTCTTTATCCCTTTATGTTGAAAAGTGTTTAATATACTTTTAAGCTCTTAAACACAGCTTTAAAGATTTATTTTCCCCCAGAACTTTTTTAATTCAGTTCAGTTTGTATAGCTCCAATTCCCATAATGTCATCTTAAGGCTTTTTACAGAGACAATTCAACCAGATCATCCAGTCAGATTGGGCAAATGTTCTCTATCTAAGAAGGATTGCAGGATTCCCTCCTACTGGAAAAGCATTTAGAGACAGGAGTTGTTATCCACTTGCATTGTATCATCAACTCTATAGCAATCCCTCACACTGAGCCTGCATGCAGTGACAGTGGAGAGGAAAAACCTTATTTTAACAGGAAGAAACCTCCAGCAGAACCAGGCTCAGTGTGAGCATCTTCTGTCGAGGCTGACTGGAGGTTGATGGAGACAGAAGCAGACATAGAAAAGGAACACAGAAGCGCTGATCTATAAATACTTTCTATGTTAGAGAAAGTAACGGTAAACTAGCTCAATAGGTGCCGCTGTCTTGAGCCTCTTTCCCATGAAATGAACGGGCTATTGCTGGTTTTTCAAACATGGGTCGACTTGCTAACAATCAGCATTTGGGTCCCTTCCCACCGGTAAAAAAAGCTGAATCTGATGGGTGACCTCTGCCCCCCACTGCTGCGTGTCTGGTGACATTATCACGCAGAGTTAGCACTGATGATGTCACCAGTGCAACAAAAATCACAAAAGTAATTAATGGAGACCAACATGTAAGAAAGCCAGGGCGTAGTAAGTGTGCTTCATTGATTCGCTTTTTAATGTTCCATGTTTATCAAATATAAACAGAGTTTTTTTTCGGGCTAGTTAGATCAGACATAACTAGTGCAGAGTGTTGACGTCCGTATATTTTGGTCAATGGTATCACATAATTTAGCGGGTCGACCTGGGTCTGGTGTTCCCACTGTACGCGAATCAAAGTTGAGCCGTTTGACGCCAATTTTAACCTGGGTCACTTGCTGAGTCGTTTGACCCGGGTCAACACGGGTCAGTTAGCTGTTCCCACTGCCACTACAAGCTGATTATTCATTGGTTTTAAACGGGTTCTTCGGCCAGTGCGAAAGGGGTATTAGAGAAACAAACAGTTAAGCAGACAAACTCTGAGAAAGTTTTCACAGTGAAAGTTCATAGCTATTATGTCTCTGAGAGAAACAGGACTAAACACTGAAAAAAAGCCTACCATCTATAATTGAAGATATTGCGTTAGCAGCCCCTGATTTTTTCGCTCCAGGGTTGTATCACAGAACCAGGCCAGACAAACCTACTATGACGAGAAAAAGCATAAAGTTGGTGAATACTGGTGAATTGGAGAGTAGATATGATATGAAGAAGTGGCATTAGAAGTAGTCTCTATATCCTCCACCGGCCTTAGCCTATAGCAGCATAACTATAGAGATACCCTTAGCAATTCTAACTTTAAGCCTTATCATAAAAGAAAATTTTAAGCAAGCAAGAAGTGTAGCAGACTGGCTGTCATTTGTACTTAGAGGTAGATAGATTTGAATGTCATCTGCAAAACAATTAATGGAGACTTTTTGATTTTTAAACATAAAACCCAGAGTTAGCAAATACAAAGTAAAAAAACAGGTGTTGATATCGACCCCCTGGGGAGAAACCGAGGAGGAATGCTGTCTTTTAGAGAAAACCTCCTATTTAAGGAATAGGTTTAAAACTAGTTTAGCGCTGTACCTCAAATACCAATAAGTGACTCTTGACGAGTTGAAAAGGCTGCAGTCGAATCTAAAAGTAATACAAATGCTAATTTGGCTGCATCAACAGTTAAATTAAGCTAATTTAAAATGTTTGTCTGATGTTGCTACCCTAGTTGATGATGAGAGATTGTTCCACCATCCAAAAAACATTTATAGAAGATGTTCCACTGAGGGGAAAAAAGACACTCACTGCAAAAACGATCTAGAAATAAGTCAACATGTCTTAAATTAAGTGTATTTACCCTTAATTTGAGTAGAAAAATAAGATGATTTGCCAATGGAATGAGTATATTTACTCTTAGAATAAGATAAGTAGATAATTTGCCCTTGAAATAAGACACTGCAATTGTTTTGTCTTATTTTAAATGTAAATTGTCTTGTTCCATTGGTAAGGATTCACACTTACCTCCTCAATTCAAGGCAAAATGCACTTATTTAAAGTAAAAATTACTTATTGAGATTTAAGTTTTTTCCAGTGCAAATTCTCAGTCATTCGGGTCCCAGCAGTCACGAAACAGGCTTAAATTGGTGGCAATCGTATAAATAGCTTCTTCAAGTTGTGCTTGAATAATCTACATCACTATAGAATTACCTTGTAACCCTTTCCTGGTTTATGGGCATCTCTAAGAACATTGCAGTTGTTTCTTTTTTTAATTGATCTTCTGGGTATTTATTTCTGCACCTCGGGTTAGCTTTAAAATTTTAGGATTCCTGTAGAGACCGCATCGTTTGTATCCTGACCTGATCTGTAAAGCCTGTAAATTGAAGCTTTCATCTTCTTGTTTGATTAATCGTTGGGGCTGTTTCTCCACAGCACATGTTAAGTCAATAAAGACGGGAGGTTAAAGCCTTCTTCATTCATCCACAGATAATATGCAGTTCTGAATTGGTTACTGTTTGATTTGCCATGTTAAGGGTCAAATGGCTAAGGGGGTGGATGCGGTTGCTGAGACGACTTTTTCACCTACACAGATTTCACCTGTTGATAGCCCATAATTACACAACTTTGAACGTGGAGTGAAAGAGGGGGATCACAGCTGTGGTCCAGCAGGTGGATATGGTTTAAATCGCCTTATTTGTTCATGTGTGTTTTATTTTCCGAGTGTCTTAGAAGGCGGACATATGGGAGTATCTGTTGTGTTGATGGGAGGGCTCAGGTTACGCTCCTTGACGTGGGCTGACAGTAGTGCTGTGATGTCTGGGTGGGTCTCCCCTCCCTCGGGTCACACTAACATCATCAATCTTTCCCCCTGGTGACAGGCGGCCTGGCCCTCCAACTGTGGGCACAGTGCTGTGTTGTTTTGTAATTAGGCTGCGTTAGATGGCAGGAAACCCTCTCTCCTTCTTACCATCCCCGCATGCATGCACCCCTCTCTGCAAATACCTGGACCTCTGCCCCCCTGGCAGCCAATAAGAGGCACAACAGCTTGTAAAAATGCTACAGCAGTTATTATACTCGTAACACCTTTTTTCTGTTGGACTTTTGCAAACAGACTGCTCTGCATTGGGCCGCCAAACATGGCAACAAAGACATGGCAACGTTGGTGGCCGACGGTGGAGGCGACGTCAACAATAAATCAGTAAGTTCAGTTTAAAAGTGAGGTTATGAGTGGGATCTCATTCAACTTTATGATAATCGTATGGTTAGATTTTAGACAGACAAATTAAAATAATTGACTGGTACTGTTGAATATTTGCTTGAAAACTTTGTAGGATGACATTCTGCAAAAAATCAGGGATATTCAGATCCAATATTTAAAGATAAAATTTGTCCAATATGAAGCAATAAAATCCAGTATTGGAATGAATCAGCCTGCTTTTAAAATCTCTGATAGGAACAAGCTGCTGGAAACCTATTGGTAAAGTTGTTCTCATATATTTTGTTGTCAGTTATTGTTCTTTGTTTAAGCAATAACACTTAAATAATTTTCTATTGTGCTTCACTACAAAATAAGTAATACAAGTATGTGTGATCATAATCAGGTCAATATCAGTATCGTCCAAAACTCAATGCTGCGATATCAGTATTGTGTTAGAAATCAAAAGGTTTTATCGGGTCAGCAGAGGAGGGTAGTAATTTATTATATTTCAGAATCAGAAATACTTTAATGATCACAGAGGGAAATTACTTTTGTTACACACTCCAGTTACAGTTTTATATAATATATACACACATCCAACTATACAATATAATAATAAAAAAAAGAAACAAAAGAGATCAAATATATACACATATAGCTCTTCTGTATATATACCTGTACGTATATCTATGCATATGTAAAAACTAAATCCAAATCAAGTGAAAATCCAAGTAAAGTGATAAATCAAAGTAAAGTGATACATATATTTACTCCCTTCAGTAATTTTTAGACAAAACAAAAGTTGTAAGAAGCAATTGTACTTTACAATATTTTTTATTTTTAGTTCATTTTATTAAAATATCTGGTTACCCTAAAGCACAAGTAACGAGCTATTCTGAGATCAGATGAAAATGCATTAAGCAGTAGATATTCTAGCTTAAGCTTATGTATCCTTTCCGGACATACATGCATTACCTACTGCAAGGGGTACTTTCTAAAGCCCCTGTCACACCTTGCAGGTTTAGCCAGCGTATGCCTGAATTCCCAAAATCTTCTAAAACGCCGGCATACGCCGAACTTTCTCTGTTTTGTTTTTTGTTCAATTCATAACTAGCCCAGAACGTATGTCCCACGACAGCCTAACTTTTGCATAAAGCACGGCAGTGTAATGCCCATGAAATGTCACAAGCCAGTGTCCTGAGGAGAGCAGCGATGCACCCGGAGGCACCCGCCCTGCATAAAGATTAATCTAGCTGCCGTTTACCGCCCGACAAAAAAAAACTAAATAGATAAATTAAAAGAAAAGAGAAAGAAAGAGGGTTGGCAGTTGCAGCAGATTCAGCGTCATGTCTGCTAGGAAGTTTGTTGGTTGTGGACGTGAACGCAGGGAGGATCCATTACACTCACCTTTTGGCTCACCCTATGATGGAGTAGAACCGACGCTGTCCTCCTGTGAACCTCCATTATACCAAAACGCTGCCTATACACCATTATACAGTAGCTGGAAATTAGAAATGCGTTCAGTGGTCGTCTGGAAGACGTCAGATACATTGATATGCATTGGACGACTTATGAGTAAAGAATGTCAATGATCAAATTACTTACCTGTAACTTATGGCCCATGTATAAGCATATGCTGGCACACGTCGACATAATTGCCGTAAGTCAATGTGTGCCTTTGTGCTTCTCCGGGTTCATAACTTATACAAAACGTACCCATAACTTATCCAACGTATGCCAGCGTTTTTGCCAGATTTTTCGTACGTCAGGCATATGCTGGCTTAAATCGTCAAGGTGTGACAGGGGCTTAAGTTCATGTTGGAAAAAAAAGATTTGGCATGAAAATTAAAACCTGCATTGGGAGACGAAATCTGTTGTTAAAGTTTCTAGAGCATGCTTTTTTAAACGCCATTTAAATTCTATTATAAGTATTTATGAGATAAGATATTCCCTTTTGCATTGTGAAACATTGATTTATCCTAAAACATGACTTAATTTCTGGTATGATTTTTCTAAGCAAAGAAAGAAAGACGCCTATTTATGACGAAGTAGCTTATCCCACTTAAGCGGCATAAAATTCATAGGCACTCGACAACAGTCAAGTCATTTAGCTAGCAAAATGTTACCTTAGCATTGAGCTTAAACAACACAAAGTTGGATTAGCTGTCCCTGCCCCTGTCCACCAGCTTTACAGATGAAATTGCGCGTTTAATGAATAAATATTTTGTAAATCCACTTTGTTTCTGGCAACGGTTCTCAAAGCTATCAGGACTAAGTTGCAAGTCATTGTGGAAAAAGGGCTGAGCAATTACTTGATTTCGCAACACAATCTCAGTGACAAAAAGTACAGCTTTTAATGTATGTATATATATATATATATATATATATATATATATATATATATATATATATATATATATATATATATATATATATATATATATACACATACATACATGCATGCATACACACACACACACACATACATACATACATACATACATACATACATACATATGGAGCAATATGAAGTCATATGAACTATCACTGCACATCATCCAGAATCCATCATCCCCACTGTCAAACACAGTGGTGGAAGTATCATGCTGTGCAGATATGTTTCCTCAGCTGGGACAAAGAAGCAATTTCAAGTAACTGGGGAAATAGGTGGAGCCAAGCATAGAGCAATTCTGGAGACAGTCAGAAGTTTAAAAAGAGACCGCCGACTGAGGCAGAGGTCTAGCTTCCATTAGAACATTAACTCAAAACAACCCAATAGCAATGTTCAAATGAAGCAATCAATGCCCAGGCCTAAAAGCAGCTGAAAATATGAAGCAATTTTAAAGAGTCCTTTCTGACAGAGCTTCAAGGTTCTTCCGGTAGAGGCATGCCCCAACGACCCGCAGCGATGCGTAGTCGCAAATAGACACATGCTACTTTATGCCACAGCTTTCACATTCTGTCAAAATCCATACATCATTCTCTTCCTGCATCACAACTCTTCTGTTTTGAAGTCCAAGCATGGTAAAAAAAATGAAAAATTCATGTTATGATTATGCAAAGCCTTATGTTAGTGTGACACTTCCTGACAACATTACTGCCTCCGGGCTCAAAACATGCACTTATTCACACAACCACATTGATCCTTTGTAAATATGCTTGATCTCTTTAAACAGTTGAACAATATAGTGAGTGTGCTGGTGAGGTCAGGCTGTACAACATTAATTCCTGCTTCCCACCTCAAATAATAAAGTCAAGTCCAGGTTAAATCATTTCCGCACCTTCTGCATTATGGCTGCGCTCGATTAGGATCCATCTAATAGATCACTGCTCACTCTAAGGCTATAGCCTTTTTTATTTAAATAAGCAGATACTGATAAATGAGGAATATGGAAACAAGTAGACACAAAACAAGTTAAACATGTTAAAAATATAGCAAAGTGGAAGCAAAGTTAATTGCTTTGTTTTAGGAATTACTTCGGAGAATGCATTACTTTAGCCAGATGTGGTGTTGCACTTAAAAGGTTTATTGAAAGTTCTGAATAGGACCAATTGAACAAGGGTGTTTAGGCATAACATGGTAGTAGGCAGAGGCTGTCCAGGTCGTGACCAGAGTTAGAAGCCGATACAAACCCATTGAGGGCGGGACGAGCACAAGATCCACATATACAGCCCATGTCAAACCTCAAAGACTTAGCCAGCGTATGCCTGACGTACGAAAAATCTGGCAAAAATGCTGGCATACGTATATTGGATAAGTTATAGGTATGTTTAGTAGAGGTGTAAATCACATCCATCATGGCGATTCGATTCAGTATTGATTTCCTGACCCAACGATTCGATTATTTTCGATACTCAAGAATACACCGCGATTCGATTAATTCGATTAATCGGTTAATTTTTTTTATTATTATTATTTTTTTACACCTTACAGGTTAAACAAGGTTGCAGAAAATCAGTGCAATGAGTGCAATGCAATACCTCAGCTCCAGACGTCCCCGCCCCCTTGAGAGATGCTCCGCTGCACCTCTCCCATATTGTAGCTGACCGCAAACGGTGCCGCATACAGGAGGCCGGCTTGTTTTGTTTTTATGACCGAAATTCCGGAAAACAACTCGTGAAGTTTGACGCGCTAGAAGAGCGAGCTGCACGAGAACACTGGGACCCTTTTTCCACCTGGATCTCCGCTCTTTTCGGCCCTCATGTCCCTCCGTCGTCGGACTAAACTCGTCCCCACTTCCTCGCCGCCTCGGCCGTATCTAGACCCACAGCGTGTAGCACAGACCACGCTTCAATATTGAGCATAATTTAAAAATGTCTGTGTCAAGCTTGCTGCAACACACTGCTGTAAGAGTATAAAGGAAGCGAGGTAGGAGGGCACAATAGGTTTAGTGCCACCACAGCACGGGAGGGAGAATTACGTCCAGGAGCAAATGGATAAAAATAGACCGGAGGAAAAAAAAAAACATGAATCGATTCTCTTGTGGACGTGTCGATGCATCGGATCGTCGGCTGTTTGATCGATGCATTGATACAAAACGATTATTATTTTCACCCCTAATGTTTAGTATAAGTTATGAGGACGCTGAAGTACGCTCAAACATGCTGGCACACGTCAATATACGGCAAGTATGAGTATACGCTGGCATACGCCATACGTATCGCATAAGTTATCAGATCAGTTATCTGAATGTTGACATAAATTAAGTGTAGGTACACATAAGTCGTGGCATCTACAGGTGCTGGTCATAAAATTAGAATATCATGAAAAAGTAGATTGATTTCAGTAATTCCATTTAAAAAGTGAAACTTGTATATTATATTCATACATTACATACAAACTCATATATTTCAGATGTTTATTTTGTTTAATTTTGATGATTACAAATGACAACAAATGAAAATCTCAAATTCATCATATCAGAAAATTAGAATATTGTGAAAAGGTTCAAAATTGATGGCCCCTGGTGCCACACTCTAATCAGCTAATTAACTCAAACCACCTGCAAAAGCCTTTAAATGGTCTTTCAGTCTAGTTCTATAGGCTACACAATCATGGGGAAGACTGCTGACTTGACAGTTGTCCAAAAGACGACCATCGACACCTTGCACAAGGAGGGCAAGACACAAAAGGTCATCGCTAAAGAGGCTGGCTGTTCACAGAGCTCAGTGTCCAAGCACATTAATAGAGAGGCGAAGGGAAGGAAAAGATGTGGTCGAAAAAAGTGTACAAGCAAGAGAGATAACCGCACCCTGGAGAGGATTGTGAAACAAAACCCATTCAAAAATGTGGGGGAGATTCACAAAGAGTGGACTGCAGCTGGAGTGAGTGCTTCAAGAACCACCACACACAGACGTATGAAAGACATGGGTTTCTGCTGTCGCATTCCTTGTGTCAAGCCACTCTTGAACCACAGACAGCGTCAGAAGCGTCTTGCCTGGGCTAAAGAGAAACAGGACTGGACTGCTGGTGAGTGGTCCAAAGTCATGTTCTCTGATGAAAGTAAATTTTGCATTTCCTTTGGAAATCAAGGTCCCAGAGTCTGGAGGAAAAGAAGAGAGGCACTTCATCCACGTTGCTTGAAGTCCAGTGTAAAGTTTCCACAGTCAGTGATGGTTTGGGGTGCCATGTCATCTGCTGGTGTTGGTCCATTGTGTTTTCTGAGGTCCAGGGTCAACGCAGCCACATACCAGGAAGTTTTAGAGCACTTCATGCTTCCTGCAGCTGACCAACTTTTTGGAGATGCAGATTTCATTTTCCAACAGGACTTGGCACCTGCACACAGTGCCAAAGCTACCAGTACCTGGTTGAAGGACCATGGTATCCCTGTTCTTATTGGCCAGCAAACTCTCCTGACCTTAACCCCATAGAAAATCTATGGGGTATTGTGAAGAAGAAGATGCAATACACCAGACCCAACAATTCAGAAGAGCTAAAAGCCACTATTAGAGCAACCTGGGCTATCATAACACCTGAGCAGTGCCACAGACTGATCGACTCCATGCCACGCCGCATTGCTGCAGTAATACAGGCCAAAGGAGGCCCAACTAAATACTGAGTGCTGTACATGCTCATACTTTTCATGTTCATACTTTTCAGTTGGCCAACATTTCTATAAATCCTTTGTTTTTATTGGTCTTCAGTAATATTCTAATTTTCTGATATGATGAATTTGAGATTTTCATTTGTTGTCATTTGTAATCATCAAAATTAAACAAAATAAACATCTGAAATATATGAGTTTGTATGTAATGTATGAATATAATATACAAGTTTCACTTTTTAAATGGAATTACTGAAATCAATCTACTTTTTCATGATATTCTAATTTTATGACCAGCACCTGTAGCTTATCCAAAACCTATGAGTAACTTGTGCATAACTTATGCGTTACTTATCAAGAACTCATCTCCAATGCATATTGACGTATTTGACGTGATCCAGACAACCGCCTCAAAGTGATTCTAACTTATAGCTACTGTATAATGGCCAAACAGAAAGGCGTTTGCAGAAATTTAGCTTTATAGTACCAATTACATTTGCATTATTACATTAGTGATCAAATGTCACATTTTATTAACTCTTTGAAAACAAGTTTTTCTTCAAATATTTCCCCCCCCAAAAAAACTTGGTGAGAAGAAAAAAAAAGCTGTAATTGATAACAACAAAATAATAGGGCATCTCAGATTTATGCCACTAATACCCCATTTATACTTCCCTTGAAAAACCGATCAATGCCGAGACCGGTCCGAGCTCGGATCAGTTAACCAGGCCGGGCTCGGTTCTGACGTCCGTTCACACATCACGCTATCTTGGTTCCTCGACTCCTCGCCTCCTAGTGACGATCTGCTGTATTACTGTCAGTATTGAAGGAGGAAATCAAGCAGTAGGTGGCGGTAATGCACTTCTTCTTCTTGTTTACTACTGGTGGTTGGCTTTGGTCTCATTACCGCCAACTACTGTAATGGAGTGTGAATCGGGATGTGCAGCCAGACGGAGATGACACGTTCTGCTCATGCGCTCTTGTTATCAGAGAAGCGAGCCAAGGAAAAACCGAGCCGAGCCCACCTCTGGAACTGGTCTGCAGTTAGCTCGGTCCGGTTGTGTCTAGCTCGGTTTAATTCAGTTTGCTTTCCATTTACACATAAGTTATCTCAGTTACTGAGCTCGGACCGGTCTTGGCACGGTTTTTCAAGGGTAGTGTAAATTAGGGATGGAACGGTTTATGAAAACCTTCCGAACCATTCGTTTCGGTTCGCGTGTGTTGCGTTCGGTTCATGCGCTGCCCCTTTTTCTCATAGGCGAAGCGTTTACACTCCAGAGCAGAAGGTGGCGGTACTGCGACCAAAGCCAACCACCAGTAGTAAACAAGAAGAAGAAGCAGCGTAGCCGGGTGTAGCAGAAAAAAATCAGTTGTTGTGGAGAATTGTGTGGGTATGGCGAGTGGGAAAGAACAGGAGTTGGAAGACGCGCCAGCAGCACTTTATAGGTCTGCTGTATGGGAACGGAAAGAAAGTTGTGGATAAAAGTGCGCAAGCATTGTGCAACACGTTTTGTTTATGCTAACAGCAACACGAACAACATGTCAGGCTAACAATCAACATATACCGAACCGAACCGTGGATTTTGTGAACCGTTCCACCCCTAGTTTAAATGGTGTAAAAATTTCCATATTTGAGCTCTGAAATCTGAACCACCAATGGAATCAAAGTTTCGCACTTACGATAAAATCATACATACTGCCTTATTTAGAGTTCAGTATGTATGATTATATTATTTTGGGGCCAAAATGCTCTATCTATCGACGGATTTAGATTTTTTTCAATAAATCTTTACTTATTTATATACAGCGGAGTAGTGGCCTAGTGGTTAGGGCATAGAGCTTAGAATCCTGAGCCTCTGAGTTTGACCCCACTCCCACAGTCTGCCACTCTGGGTCCCTGAGCAAAGACCCTTAACCCCAAAACTACTCACTGGGCGCCACACAATGGCAGGCCACTTCTCCCCAAGGGAATGGGCTAAATGCAGAGAGAGAGTTTCGTTGCTCTGTACTTGTGACAGTGTAATCAAAATTGAAAATGATCATTTTTGATCAGGATTTGGCAGTGTAAAGTCAAAGAGACAGGATCCACATTATGATGACATCCAAAACTACAAGAAAATAGAAAAACAAACAAACTTAGGTACTAATTAATCTTAGCTTGGATGCTTGGATCCTTTTTTTTTTGGCAAATAACAACTGGGAAACACTTCAAGTTTCCCCGTTAAGCTTTTCCATGAAAGCCTCACTTTATGACAGTAATATGGTGAAGATTCTCAGTCATCCAGGTCATAGTCATTCCGAAAAATTAGAAAACAATCCGCTGGACTTTTTTGGATTGTTTTTAATTGTTTTTTTTAAAACTTTTTTTAGAATGTTTATGATGAAGTTCCATGTTTGTACCTCAGGTGACCTGTCAAACATATGGAAGCTGGAAAAGAGTTGCACCGATCTGATTGCTTTTCTCTCCTCTCTTGCAGCATGTGAGTATCCAGGCCTTCCTCCGGCAGTGACAGGGATGTGCGCTACAGTAGGCAATTTGACTTGAAAGGTTGCTGCGGCGGCCCCTGTGTGATGTAATGCTCCTTACAGATCTCTCTGAAGTTCCAGCTGTGCAAATGGATTACAGCAGAGAGAGAGAGAGAGAGCTGGGGCCGTGGGAGGACGTCGCTAATAAATCATGTCATGTCATGTTAATTGTCTCCCAAAACATAGAGCCTGTTTGCAGGCATGCGAGCCAACAGCCGCGCAATTTTCAGCGAATTACCTAGCAATTATGTTTTTATCATTATCTGGTGTTTCCATAACCTTTCCTAATTTGTATCTTTCTTTTTTTCCATTATGTTTTTATTGGCTTTATTTGGACGTGGGAAATATAAAGGGGGTAGGTACTAAAACCTTCCATTTCTTCATCTGAATTACTCCCATAGAGAGTCTCTAAAATCTGAAGTTTTAACCAACTTTTTACAAGTGTTATGTTTAGAGGTTCTTGACATCTACATGTTTGAAGCTTCATATCAATCTGTTTGTTCTCTGCAGGGATACACACCTCTGCACATTGCAGCCTTGCATGGTCATCGACACATTGTTGATCTACTCATTGGAACTTATGGTAAACGTTCATCTCAAATTTTAACTCAATTTTTCCGTTTCAGGTTTAACTTAAATGTAGAAGCTGCTTTCAGGGCTTTCCTTTGCGAATTCTACTTTGAATATGTTTTTTTTTTTGTCAAAATGTTTTGAAAACAACTTATCATTAAAAGAATGATGCCAGGTTCCAGGATTTCTTTACTTTCGGATCAAGGGTTGTTCCTTTGAGCTTCTGCTTTAAGGTGTCAGTGAAGTAGATTATCTGCTGCCTCTCTCTGTGTTCAGGGGATTTTTGTCGTTGTTTTCAGGGGCAAAAGAAAACGTGCGGGACTACAGCGGCCGTCTTCCCTTCCATTATCTGAGTGTCAAAGACCTCGAAGGTCCGCAGGAAGACTGCGACCTGCGTGAGTGTTTCATGCTTTTTCAACTTCACCTTTAAAAAGAAATAAATTGCATCTTATTTTTCCTTTATTTCCTTTTTATTTATACAGTATGGGACATCTTTGTTTTTTTCTTCGCTTTTTGCAAAAAGCCTTTTGAAGTGAATCTTCACTATCCTTTAGGTTTTTATAGGTTAAATTAAAAGCATTATACATTTTATTAAGTCTAGGGCTGCAACTAATAATTATTTTTTGCAAATAGATTTGTCTGTTGATTATTTTTTTGATTAATCAATTAATCGGCTAGCCAAAGGTTCCTTAAAGAAGATTACTTACGAAAATTAAAACGGATGAAACTAAACTATTAATTGATCACTAAATTAGTTTTTTCATCATTTAATCCGATACATTTTTACAGCATTAATTAAGTCAATAATTTAGATGGAGTCCGATTGAAAATATATATATTACTGCTCATTATTTCATCTTGCATTGCCACAGCTTTATATAATAATATGTGATAATTTAGACATTGTAATTTCTATTTACAGGCAAACATTGTGTTTTTATAGCAGCATCTAAAGACGAATAAAATTCCTTAAGATAAATTCTTGTTTTATTGCTATAACATCTTTCACTTTTGATCTAGCCTTGACTTTGACTGTATTGATAAATAATTGTTTTTTACCCAATCCCTTTCTCACATTTATCAGCAATGTTAACCATTTGTAGTTACCGTAAATTCCGGACTATAGAGCGCACCTGATTACAAGCCGCACGCTCTAATTTTAGAAAGAAAATCAATTTTGTACTTTTATAAGCTACACCGGATTTTAAGCTGCAGGTTTCCCACGTTGTATGAGATATTTCCAAATAAAGATATTACACATGAGCATTTTTTAAAACGTTTGATTTAATCCGTATGATAAAACAAACAAATACGGTATATATTATAAATGCTTTTTTTTTTTTCAAACTACCTGTAACACATTTAAATGAAGCTCTAGCGGAAGTTCAATTGAAGAAACTCTGGCTTACCTCCATCCAATCAGAAGCTGATCCGTCTCCGAAGCGAGCCAATCAGCTTCGAACTACTCCACCACGAAGCCCAATCAGCGTCCTGCTTTCACTTTATAAACTCCTTCAAATCCTCATCCCAGCCCACTATCCTGCAATCGCAATGTCGGACTTCGATTCAGACGACAATTCACCCACCTCCATCCCCTTCTCCGCCATCGCAGCTGAATCGTCCTCCATGACACCACTTCACCTCAACCTCATCAGAGAGTATTAATCCCAGTTGTCACCATCCCTCGTCTCATCGCATTGGTCCGGCAGAAGACCACCATGTTGAGCCCGGTTCTGCCAGAGGTTCTTCCCAAGGGGGAGTTTTTCCTCTCCACTGTCGCTTCATGCGTGCTCATCATGGACAGTTCACGGTACCTGCATCACCAAGCAGGACCTCTATATCCCGAGTCTCTGAGTGAAGCCCCGGCGTCAGCTCCCTCAGTCTTCTAGTCCCACAATTCTGCTCAGCAGATCACCTCGTCAACCAGCTCGGATTAAACCACCACCAGTTTCAGGCCGGGGGGGGAACATCCCTATTGTCATTCATCTACTCATGCATGTTAAAGCATAATTCAACATGAATGTTCCTGTCGAGGTCTGAGCGCCAAAGACTATACTTTCTTATCAATAAATTCTTCTAATTATCTTTTCTCTCTGTGTGAGTTTTTCAGATTGAAATATACGTATGTGTCGGTAACACGCAAATAACGCTGCATATACCGGTACTTTTAATTGAACAACGCACAGAACAGCAGCCGACCAGGAAAAGTCATTAATCACTTTCTTCCTCCTCCTGCGCACTAAAACCCTCAAAGTCCTCTTCCTCTGTGTCTGAATGGAACAGCTCCAGGATGCCGTCACTGACTTCAGTCTCAACCTTGTCGCTCTCACTTGAGCACTCGCGGTCCTCTTCATCCCGCAGCAGCGGATGTTTTTACATGGCTCCACGCATCGAGAACCCACTGGCAGACATCAGTGAAAGATGCCCTTCCCATGCGGCCAGTTTTGGTGAAGGATTTCTCGCCACTGGTCATCCACGTCTCCCACTCACTCCCAATCAATTTTATAGGTCTGTTTTTCCCGCCATGAAAAAAAAAGTATTAGCCACACTGTATTATAAGCCGCAGTGTTTAAACAGCGTGAAAAAATTAGCCGCTTATAGTCCGGAATTTACGGTAAATATAACTGGGACTTTTTACAGGTTATTTTAATGTGACCTTTTTAATCTAAGAAACATTTACCTACCGGGTTGCAGAGAAGCGTCTTTCCCTTAGGCACATTCCAGTTACCTCGTATTATAACTCCTACCCTCGATCCTAGCTCCTTTCCTTAACCTTGCGCAGAGCCAACAGTTAGAATTCTATCCAGGGTAGAATACGGACAGCCCTCAGCCTTACAGATGTCATTACGCGATGCACACATAAATGATGCTGTTCAAATTAGGACTACAGTCTTCTAGAAAAAAAACTACAAAAAAACATAATTTACATAACATAGTTAAAAAACAGTCTTAAATTGAAAGGCAACATGACTTTATTTCAGTTTTTTGAAGATGTTTCTACGAGTTGACAGAAAGTTGTCAGACATGCTAACTCTATTAGCTTGTGGCTACTACAGGTGTTTAGACAATTATTTTGTAAGGAAGTCATTAAATTTACTCCTTTTTTGGGTTTAACTGATTCTTGGGTCTTTTGAAAATTTTCGTCTTTGTCTTTTTTTCCCGCTTTTTAAAACTCCATCACCTATTGTCTCTTGCTTCTCTCGGTTGCAGAATTTCAAGTCGCTCAAGCCAGGGAGAGGAACAAGAATAGGAAGTTGGTGTCGTTGTTCCACTCTAAGAAGAAGTGGGGTTCGGCGGAGGAGCTGGCTCCGATAGAGGAGGAGAGGACGGCGTCCCATCAGCTGTCCCTTCCTCCTTTTAGGCCCAGGAAGTTCTCCCGCTGAGGAGAAAAGCAACTTCTTCACTTACATTCACACGCAAATATGGACCAAAAGTAGTGCCGTATATCATCTATAAGAGCATCCTTAAACTCACACAAAACTAAACAGTTCAGAACAACTTGAACGCATAAAGGAAACAAGATGCTGCAACTTTAAATCAGTTAAAATCACTGCAAGTGCTGCTTTATTTACGTTATGCTTTTCACTGAAGTATTTTGAAGTTTTTTTTTAATGTTACTTTATGTTACTTATGACTTAGCGTGTTACAGGGTCACATCGGCCCAGGCCGCATGATTCTCAGAGCTTTGCTTTTTTATTCAGAGTAATTCAGGCTAATTTGTTACGCTGGAGATGAGTAAAACAAATTTAATTACTCTGCAGTATTTTTACTCAGCAGAAACTTGTTCTAATTGATATTTGTGGAAAAAAAAGAGGAGAAAACATGTGAAGTTGATTTAATTTGTATCGCATTGCAGCATTAATGAGTGTAAAAACACATTGGTCAATTCTTAAAAATGTTTTTTAAATTCACTACCCGTTTTAAACATATAGTGTATAAAAAATTAGGTAAGTTGGTTTTCTTAAAATAGGTGTATTTTCTCTTGATTTCAACAAACGGTAACATTTGTCAGTGGAAAAAGAACATATATAAGGTTAAAAAAAATGTTAAAGGCAAAATTAATGATTCCACTGCTCAGATTAAAGGCAAATACACTAATTTTAAGAACTTTTAACTCATTTTTGAATACTTTAGTAAATATTTGTACATGAAAATCCATTTTTATTTTACAAAAAAAGATATAATCCACTTATAACATTAGCTTTATAAGTATCATCTGGGAATCCAAGTAAAATAATAATAAAAAAATAGCTACTTTCATGCGAGATGAATCAACTTTGTTTTGTATGAAAGACAAAACGGCTTAGAAATAAAACCTGTAGATGTTTTCAGTTCAACTGTTTCATCAATAAAACACGAGGAAGTAAAAGAGGAAAGGAGAATTCCTCATTTTAATATTTAACATCTTTAAACTTTGATTTGAAGTTATTTTTGAAATGTGAACTTTTTGAGAAACTTGTGGAGAAAAAAACCCCCAAACAACTATCCTGGATTACAGATCTGTTCAATTGCGTATTTTAGTTAGTTAGTTTTTTTTAGTTGCTGTTCTTTAAAGGTCCAGTTGGCATGTTTTCTGCAAACCGATTATTGTCACTGTTTTTATTTATTGTAAAACTGAATCACCATTGGTTGCATTTTTATCTTGTGTATTCTGTATCCCGCTGTTCACCATATTTATACGATACAAATATTTATATACTTTCTTTTGTATGAAACTGATGAGTCTTTGTTTTATTTAGTTAGTTGTTGGAATCCGCTGCTGCTTCCAGTTTGTCTTACTTCTATATTTGTTGAGTTTCCAAGCAGCTTTGATCTCATCTGAACTACCTGACTTTGTGGGCTACAGATGGAGTAAATATGGCCCCCTCTCACCCTCCACACAGCTTTGGACTCCTAATTCCTGATTAACTGAGAAAGGCCCAGCACTTGCTTTTGGATCTTGGATATCAGACGACACAGAGGGGAACAGAGGCAAGTGTTTTTGTGCTTCATTTTTGAAGCGGGATGTTGGAGGGATAAGAGGGGAGTTTCTGTAATAGATACTTATCTCACTGCCCTCAAGCCCCTCAAACAAAGTCCCCTTCTGAAGAGATTATAACCCAGGGAGGGCACATTAACTTTAATCCCATGCTTTGAGGCCTTGCACCCCCAACACCAGGCCTCTGCCCCACTTATTTTAACCCTTCTGTTGTTATGTTGGAGAAGGAGGTGAGGGGGGGGGCTTGTTTCTAGTGCATGTATGTGTTAGTTCTATGGCTGCACATGAAGGTAATGTGTGTGTGTTTGTATGCGAAGCGGGGGGGTCTGTTTCAGTAGCACGCTGACTCTAATGAAAAGTGTTGAGGGGTGCATACTGCTGTGTAACTGATTCCTCTCTCTGAGGAGATTAGGCGCTACATTGTTGGTTCGGTTGCTCATTTCCATGAGAGCGCAGCCTCCCACCAGCGCCTGCTCGGCTTTGTTATTTTGAGTCGGGACAACACTGGGCCCAAAGTCCTGGGCTTCCTTGTTGCTTTTGTTTTACAAATGGGCCAAAATGTAGATGTCACATCACAGATGCTCAATAACCTCATTAGCTACTCTCTGTGAGGCTTTAGAGAGAAAATAATGGATGCATGAACTTCACTTTGTTCACAGGGCACCAGTTGCGGTAAAGGGGGGAATCTGGTAATGTTCTGTTTTCCTGTGAATTTACAGAAGAAAAACTTCAGTTTGTGTGTGTTTTTTTTTTTTTTTATATACCTATGTGTTAAATTAACTGTTAATGAAAACAAAAGAAAAGGTTGTAAATGTAAGGCAGTAAATGTGAATAAATGTAAGCGTTATGAGCATTGTTGGGGAGTAACGGATTACATGTAACGACGTTAAGTAATTTAATTACAAAAAAAGAGTAACTGTAATTCGTTGCAGTTACAATGAGAAAATATTTAATTCAGTTACAGTTACTTCCGAAAATATTAAGAATTACAAATTTAGTTACATTTAAAAAAAAAATTAAAGAAAAACCTTTGCGAAATATGTAATGATATTTTTATTGCTTCGCGCCCTGTATCGCTGTTTCCCGCTACGGCTCCTTGTCTAGTGGCCCTAATATATATATATATATATATATATACACATACATATATGTGTATATGTATATATATATATATATATATATATACACATACATATATGTATATATACACATATATATATATGTATGTATCTAATCATACATCTTATTTTCTAATCATCTAATCATCTTATTTTAAGAGTAAAAATACTCATTCCATTGGCAACTATCTTATTTACCTACTCAAATTAAGGGTAAATACACTTTATTTCAGACATTTTTACTTATTTTGTACATCCTTCTTCCAGGGTTTGAAGCCAATTTCCATCAAATTTGTCACAGTTTTGTGCCGCCCAGCAGGAAAGTAGTCCCAGTTAGCAAACAGACAGAAGCTGGGATAGTAACACTGTAAAAACCGAAGGGAAAATGGTAAACATTTTTCTGAAAAAAAAATTTTTCCCTTAATTTAAGCAGGTAGATACAATAATCTGCCAATGGGATTGGCATTTTTGCCCTTAAAAGTTAGATTATTAGATATGATCTACTTGAAAAGGATAAGGATTTTTTTCTTGTTTTAAAATTAAATCATCTTAATCCATTGGCAAATTATCTTACTTACCTGCTCAAATCAAAGATAAATAAGCTTATTTCAAGGAAAATTGACTTTTTTTAGTTTTTGCTGTGTTGTACCAAGATGACATCAAGATCTTAGAGGTTGTCAATAAACAGTTAAAAATGTAAATGGTTTTAGGAACCATCAGGGTATGGGAAATATTCCGTACACGACCCTTTAAATAGAAATAGAGGAGCAGGTGATGATCTGCCTCTGCACTGCAAAAAAAAATAAGAAATAAGTCTTAAATTAGGTGTGTTTACACTCAATTTATGTGGGTAGATTAGATGATGTGCCAATTGAATGAGTACTTTTACTCTTAAAATTTAATTATTAGAAAACATGCACTTTAAATAAATAAATATCTTTAAACATAGTCTTGTTCCATTGGCAAAGTGTCTCCCTTACCTCCTCAATTCAAGACAAAATACACTTATTTCAAGAAAAAAAAGACTTATTTAGATTTTAAAATTTTTCCAGTGTGTACAAACCTTTCAGCTTCTGACCCACATAATCGTACCAGTCAGTCATGACCCGACCCGTTGGTTGAGCATGCAAACATCCCTTCAAAATCGTTGAACCACATGTGCTATATTCTCACAAACAGCATCACCAAACAAAATAGATGGTTTTATCCATTTGTAAATGATGTTTTGATTAACTTAAACAGAAGTATTGTTCATTATAATTTCTGTTATGGATCTGTTGATGAGCCCAACTCCGGGAACCAATGGTTGAATACATCAGATGACATCAAGTAGAGCTGAGAGGAGAGATGCTAACATATGTGATTAAAAAGTTGTCCTTGACATGATAAAGTTCTGAAAAATGATAAAATGATAAACATGATAAAGTTCACCCCCAACGCTAACTCTTCTTGTGCTGAAACAGGATCAGGTTTCCCTAAAACACCATAATAGAGAGTTTTATTCTCATTTATTCATGCATTTCACACACAGAACCTGTGAAACAATAAACGGCTGCTTAAAAGATGAGATCTCCATTCCAAAAAAGTTTTTTTCTGAAATCCACTGGACTTTGTTTCCAAGTTGGAAGACGTTTTGATTCCCATCCAGGAAGCTTTTTCAATTCAAATGTCAGAAAAAGCGTTAAGTTGCTTTATAGAGTAGCCCAACAAAGCCTTGTTTTACTAACCTGACTCTGCCAGATGGATTTGCTCCGCATATCCATCTGGAAACCTTCCGTTGAAGTAATTTTGGGAAGGGGCGAAAATACTGGTTAGCTGATTGGCCTATGTTGGTGATAGACGGGCCAAATAAACCAATCAGATCAACGAAGCATATGACGTACTAACAGAGCGACGACGAAAACACAACCACAAGCCAGGCTACTCTTGCCGAAACCAGTCGGGAGAAGAGCAAAAACATCTTTTCCTCTGAGAAAAGCCTCCAGAGCAGTGTTTTGCTCTTCTTTCAGTGAAGAAATACTCTGTAATTCCGATAAAACTTGCTCGATAGCCACGCTAACGCTAGTTTCATCGGCTGAAGCCGCCATGTTCTTTAGACTGAACTGTCGGGCTTCTCGTTGCGTCACACCTCAACCCGCCTCAAAGCCAACGCTGATTGGACGTTCGTTTGGTGAACGGCTCCAAATTTTCTTTAACGGAGAGTCTCCAGACTGATTAGTGAGTGAAACCTTGAACGGAACGGGTCCACCCCTTTGGAATGGGGGTCGTTTGGCTTCTTTTGTTATCCTGCAATGCTTGTCTATGTCTTAGAAACAAAGTCCAGTGGTTTGTTTTTTAACTTTTCTGGAATGACTATGACCTGAATGAATGAGAATCTTCCCCAGCATAACATCTCCATGTTTGCCACGTTGGCGGCATTTTATTGTTTTGATGTGCATGCAGGTCACTGAAATCAGACCCCAAAAACATCAGATTCCTGAAACGTTAAGCATTAAGAGCTGCAGAGTGAATGTAGGGCTGCAGGTAGTTAACAAGCTGATCTGCAGCAGCGAGCACACCAGGGGGAAACATCAAGCTGTGGAGCTCTGTGTAGAAGCCCCACCTGGCAGGGGCCAAGCACACCCAGACTCCAGGAGCAGCACCAGCTGTCACAGCGGCCCTTCCAGTCCAAACCAACGCTGGCTGTCAGTCACCCAGCGGAGGGCCGTCAATCAGCCCCCACCCAGGAGGGAGCCGGGAGGCGGGCCACAGCCCAGCCTTAAACAAAGACATACTTACATGTCAGTACCACTACTATTTTAAAAGAATGATAGAGTGGCCCTGATAAGAGTAATGACAAAGGATAAAGAGTGGAAGGGGGTCTGAAAAGAGAGGAGGGGGGTGAAATAGTAAAGAGGTGGGAGAGCTTGATAACATTGACACTTTGCTTACATCTCCCATATGTGTCGGTACCCCAGGAAAATCCTATTAGAGAGGAACAAGGGAGCTGCTTGGAGAGAAGCATGTAATTAAAGATTACTGACTCAGATCCCCCCCCCCCAATCAGATGCCCGTTTGTGTTACAAACGACACAGGTGCATCCGAAGAAATCAGAACATCATAACAGTAATATTGGCTTCTATTGTATACACATCATTTTCATAAACGGTAATAAATTCCTGTTATTTATCAAAACCTTGAACATATTTTGCCCATAAAAACATTCTTTTTTTACATAGAATTAGAAAATTGCTCAAAGAAACTAATAAAACATTATTGAAGTTTAATTTAAATTTAATCTGAAAGATTACAGTGTCCTCTTGTCGTATTATAAGTTATTTTTTTTTGGTAATCGTGAGTAATTGATTCTAGATTTAATAATTGACTGATTCTTGTCCAACGACTAAATATAAAGTAAAAAAATAAAATAATTGACTAATTTACTAATCAATTAACTGTTAAATGAAGAACAGATTAATAATTAGGGAAGAATTTTAAGAAATATATTTTAAGATGTTGCATACAAGATGAAAAACTTTTTTTGTCCATTAATATGCTCCATCCAGAACTCCTCAAGTGGCAGTTTTAGCCTCACTTGGTTTGAATTCTGTTAAAAAAATCTTTAAGGAACCTTTTTGTGTAAGATTATTAACTGACTTATTAATGGATTAGCTAAATAATCATTGGTTGCAGCCCTAAAATAAGAACAGGGTGTTAGCCTACTGCGGCTAAGCCATTTAGCACCTCCCAGTGAAGTTGTGAAAATAATGAAAAAAAGTCCAAAACATGTTGATTCCAAGAGGAATCAGACTGGAACAGCGCTGGGAAAACCATCTTTAATCTCAGAATTCTGACTTTAATCTTAGAATTCTGACTTTAATCTCAGAATTCTGACTTTAATCTCAGAATTCTGACTTTAATCTTAGAATTCTGACTTTAATCTCAGAATTCTGGCTTTTTTCTCAGAATTCTGGCTTTAATCTTAGAATTCTGACTTTAATCTCAAAATTCTGACTTTTTTCTCAGAATTCTGGCTTTAATCTCAAAATTCTGACTTTAATCTCAAAATTCTGACTTTAATCTCAGAATTCTGACTTTAATCTCAGAATTCTGACTTTTTTCTCAGAATTCTGTCTTAAATCTCAGAATTCTGACTTAAATCTCAGAATTCTGACTTTAATCTCAGAATTCTGACTTTAATCTCAGAATACTGACTTTAATCTTAGAATTCTGACTTTTTTTCTTAGAATTCTTACTTTAATCTCAGAATTCTGACTTTAATCTTAGAATTCTGGCTTTAATCTTAGAATTCTGACTTTAATCTCAGAATTCTGACTTTTTTCTTAGAATTCTGACTTTAATCTCAGAATTCTGACTTTTTTCTCAGAATCCTGACTTTAATCTTAGAATTCTGGCTTTAATCTCAGAATTCTGACTTTTTTCTCAGAATTCTGACTTTAATCTTAGAATTCTGGCTTTAATCTCAGAATTCTGACTGATTTCTGACAATAAAAAAGTCAGAATTCTGACTTTTTTCCCATACTAAACTGAAATAAAATTTTAAAATCAGGAAAAAAAAATTTTTCCAGTTGCCCTACTCCTCTTCCGTACTAACCACTAGGCCGCCACCGTATAACACTATCGGGAGGAATGCTTGGTCTATATTGGTCTATTTTTTCAATAGGAATACAACATGACTACACCCCTTTAATCTTCTCAGTGTACCAAGGATTGTTTTCCTTCCACCAAACCTTCCATTAATATGCCAATTATTTACAGCGTTCTGTCATCAGCCAGTCTCTTTAGCAAAATAAAACCAGTTTTTTTTATTATAATAGGACCCCTTTCATAATATCCCAGTGTTCTAAAAGCTGAATAATCAAAATGACTCTATAGGTGATAAAAACGTGAGTCCTCACCCACCCTGCGCCTCAGATGCATGAAGCCCTGACATTTTCCTTTGATTTAGTGTGAAGTCCCTCAAAAATAAACTAACAAGCAGAATGTGTCAAAGGCTGTGGATTCACTCCAAGCTTTTGTTGTCTCGTTCACACCCACCTATGAGCTATTCTAATTGCATGTTTAGTCCCTTTTGTCAGCTTGCAGGTAGGGGATGGCCTTCAATTGAGGCTCACACCTACAGCTATTGTTCTTATCTGCTCTCCGGATCGCTCACACTGTCATCCTGCATTTTATCCCAAACCACGGCCTTTTGTTTAGTTTGGTCGGAACATGGAATCTGCAGAGGATTTGCAGATAAGGGGGGACACGGAAAAGCACAGTTTGAACACAGAGCACCGGCTTAAAGGCTCTCGGAGATAAAGCTAATTTCATCCTCTCTGCTATCTCGTATGATCTCTCCTGTGACTGAGGACAATCCTCATCCATTTGGCCAATTCTCTCCCCCTGTAAACGACCGACATCCTAACAGCAAACAGGGTTGGCCGAAAAAACCTGTCAGAGCAGGACCAACACCTGCATTGTGGCAGAGCTGCCAAAAGAGGAAGGGAATGAAAGAAGTTCTACGAGGAGGACAACAGCTGCAGCCCCTGAGCTGTTTGTGTTGGGAGATGAAGATTACTGATGCCAAAAGCCTTCCTCTCTTTGCTCTCTGGTCAACCCATTGTTACTCTTGTACAAATTTGCTTTGGGCTATTTGAACCCCACCCTGATAAAATTCCTGCCCTCCCTTCACCTGAGCTGCTTTTCTCTGTTGCTACCACAGCAGCTTTTTCTCCTTGCCATCGCTCTGCAGTTTGCTCTCTAAGATGTTGGAGAAATGTGCAGACTGAATTTTTATTTTCATTATTGTTACAAAGAACATGTTTTGGAAATGGAAATGTGAGAGAAATGCAGAATAATCTAGAAATGAAACTAACTAAAGGAGGTTTTTAGTTTAACTTGATGTTTTTGTCAAGATATTAAAGTTATTTTCTATATTAACTTTATTTTTTTATCATTTTAGTTTTATTTTTTTTAATATACTTCCTTTTTTCTAAGATGTTTGAGAAATGTCCAGACTGATTTTTTTTTTCTTCAATTTTTGTTGCAAAGAATATGTTTTGTAAATGGAAATTTTAAAGAAATACAGAATAATCTCGAATTGAAACTTGGAAAAATCTTTTAATCTAAAGTAGGTTTTTACTTTAGTATCTGACAAAAACGTAGTTATTTTCTATATTAAGTTTTTTAAAATCATTTTAGTTTTATTTTTTTTATATACATCCTATTTTTTTATCTTATTATTATTATTTTCTATCTTTTTTTTGTTTCCAGTATTTTTTTTCTTTCAAATTTCTCTTTTTCAGATTGAGTTTTACAAATTGCATTTGCTCTTGATGCACACATCGACTAATATAAAATGTTTTGCTAATGTTCATGCAGACCAATAGAAGCACCTCCACTCCTCACTCTAAAGGAAAGAAAGCAGCTTGTAAAACTCAAACTGAAAAAAAAAATGAAAACATAAAATAAGAAAACATAATCCATCCATCTTCTCCTGCTCACTCCGTCAGCGTCATGTGGGGCCAGTGCCTATCTAAGGCAGTCTATGGGCGAGAGGCGGGATACACCATGGGCAGGTCGCAGGGAAACACAGAGATGCACAACCATCCACACACACTCGGACCTAAGGAGAATTGAGAAACACCAGTTAACAGTTTTGAACTGTGGGAGGAAGCTGTGATACCCAGAGAGAACCCAAGTATGCACAGAGATAACATGCAAACTCCCTGCAGAAAGAGCTTTTATCTTCTTGCTGCAAAACATCAGATACAAACTACTTCACTGTGCGGGCCTAGATTCAATATATTATTAAAATATTTCTGATTCTATTAAAAACAATAGAAAAAAAAAACGTTTTTTTTTTGCAACCCTCAACTAATGTTTCCTTTTTTTTAAAGAAACTGTTTCTAGACTGCATTTATTTTCCACAAATTTCCATCTATTTTTTTTTTCTGTCATGCTTTATCCCAGCTGGGGTCTTGAGGGGTGCTGGTGCCTATCTCCAGCTTTCGATGGGCGAGTGGTGGGGTTCACCCTGGACAGGTTGCCAGTCTATCGCAGGGCAACACAGAGACAAACAGGACAAACAACCATTCACGCACAAACTCACACCTAAGGAGGATTTAGAGAAGCCAATTAACCCAGCAGTCATGTTTTTGGACTGTGGTAGGAAGGAAGCCGGAGTACCCAGGGAGAACCCACGCATGCACAGGGAGAGCATGCAAACTCCATGCAGAAAGACCCCGGGCCAGGAATTGAACCCAAAACCCACTCTACCACTGGGCAGCCCCTTTTTTTTTGACAATTTACAAAATGTTTTTATTAATTTTATTTTTTCTTTTGGCCTCCACGGTGGAGTTTGTAGCATGGCTTTTGCATGTTCTCCCTGTGCATGAGTGGGTTCTCTCCGGGTACTCTGGCTTCCTCCTACAGTCCAAAAGCATGACAGTTAGGTTTATCAGCGTCCCCAGGTGCATTTGTGTTCATGGTTATATGTGTCTGTGTTTCCCTGTGCAGAGTGGACCCCACCCTTCCTCCATTGACTGCCTTGGATGGGCATGGGCCCCACCCCAACACTGATGGATGCAGGGGATGAAGATTGATTGATGGATGTTTTGTTTTTGTTTTTTTCAAATTCCCATCAACAGAAACCGTTCTTTGCTTGCAAAAATAATTCAATCCCATAGAAAACAGAAAACTAATTTAAGAATCTGAAACTTCAAGGCTATAAAAAAAATCAATACCACAGTGTCAAAATAAGAGTCTAAAAGCTGAAGCATAACCTGAAAACTCTTAACCTGCAAAAATCTTGCATTAAAAATATGATCTATAAAGTTAGTTTAATAGCATTAAGTTTTAGCTGCATCTGCAACATTCACTTCAAAATATAATTAAAAAGAAATGAATCAAAATCAGAAGCGTGATCCATTTTATTTAGGGGATCTTGTGATTCCAGAGGACAAGAAGTTTAAATAAAATCTGATTTCTAGTTTAATATGTCAGATTGTGTTACAGAAAATTCAGAAAAACCTTTTAAACTGAATCTTTTTCAGAACACAACAGTAAGTATCTGTGGAATGACTTTAATTAATGAATTATGTTAATTGAGTCCTGTATGTGAAATCTGAAGCACTGCTTTGAATTCTATAATAGATACTTAATAATGAATCGTTCAAAGAACCGTCATCCAGGAATTGCATTTTATCATCAGACCAGCTCCAACAGAATATTCCAGCATATAGTCATATTTAATAAATTGGAATATTGGTTCTAATGTTCCTTGTTTTTCAGATTAAAAGTAGATTTTATAAATAAAAAAGTTTATAGGAGTCCTTCCTACTAGTCGGTGCCATTTGACCCTAGTAACAACCTATTAATTATTATTTTTCTCACAACATCATTATTTTATCCAATGAAGGATTAAACTATAAGAAAATTGTTAAAGCAAAGCTCAGGATCTTATTCTGTCCGGCTTATTATTAAATTATCTGCACAAGTTAAGGATAAAATATCCATCCTTTCCCAGGACAAGCCATTCTGATAAAGTTTTGCTTTTTTTTTTAATGAATTTATTGGTTGATTAATCTTATTTTTAGAATGCCAACAGCAACAAAACAAGCCAGAGATGTTTTTATTTGGTTGATATAAAAACTATGACAGCTTAATGAAAGCATGAGGCAAACAAAAATGTTTTCTTTATGTCTCATGAGATTCTAATGTTCTCCATGAAAAATTATATTTTCATTAACTCTGAATAAAAAAATATTATAAACAAAATTATCTTATTAATTAGAGCAACGAACCAGTTAAATTTGTTTCATGTAGTAAAAATACTCACTGACATAAAAATTACATCATTGTAATGGCAGTAAAATATTTTAGAATACTTTTTTCTGATGGATGGATGGATGGATGCTGGTTGGATGATGGTTGGATGATGGATGGATGATGGTTGGATGATAGTTGGATGATCGATGGATGATGGTTGGATGATAGTTGGATGATGGATGGATGATGGTTGGAGGATGGATGGATGATGGATGGATGATGGATGGATGATCGATGGATGATGGTTGGATGATAGTTGGATGATGGATGGATGGATGGTTGGATGATGGATGGATGATGGTTGGATGATAGTTGGATGATGGATGGATGATGGTTGGATGATGGTTGGATGATGGTTGGATGATGGTTGTATGATGGTTGGATGATGGTTGGATGATAGTTGGATGATGGATGGATGATGGTTGGATGATAGTTGGATGATGGTTGGATGATGGTTGGATGATAGTTGGATGATGGTTGGATGATAGTTGGATGATCGATGGATGATGGTTGGAGGATGGTTGGATGATGGATGGATGATGGTTGGATGATAGTTGGATGATGGTTGGATGATGGTTGGATGATGGTTGTATGATGGTTGGATGATGGTTGGATGATAGTTGGATGATCGATGGATGATGGTTGGAGGATGGTTGGATGATGGATGGATGATGGTTGGATGATAGTTGGATGATGGATGGATGATAGATGGAGGATGGATGGATGATGGTTGGATGATAGTTGGATGATGGATGGATGATGGTTGGATGATAGTTGGATGATGGATGGATGATGGTTGGATGATAGTTGGATGATGGATGGATGATGGTTGGATGATAGTTGGATGATCGATGGATGATGGTTGGAGGATGGTTGGATGATGGATGGATGATGGTTGGATGATAGTTGGATGATGGATGGATGATGGTTGGATGATAGTTGGATGATCGATGGATGATGGTTGGATGATGGATGGATGATGGATGGATGATAGATGGAGGATGGATGGATGATGGTTGGATGATAGTTGGATGATGGATGGATGATGGTTGGATGATAGTTGGATGATGGATGGATGATGGTTGGATGATAGTTGGATGATGGATGGATGATGGATGATAGATCGATGGATATTATCAATATTTCCATTAACATGAAATCCAGTCACAATTTAAGTCAAAATAGAGTAAGTATCACAATGAAATCAAGTAAATTAGTCCATCTATTTTAAAATGTGCATTTTACATAAATATATTTTCAGTACTTTGTAGGAAGAAGATAATTTTCATGTCCTTTACTGAGGAACAATGCTATTACGGTCTTATACCAAATGAAAATGTGTTATTAAAAATAGGAAAAAGCTCCAATTTAAATTAGCTTAATTAAATGTTTCGATTTGATTTATATTGTTTATGACTTAAGTTGAATAAATTAAGTAATGTCATCTTGATTACCAACAGAAGCTATTAATTTAAGGTTGTTTTTGCACATGGAACAAAACTAGATCACCCACTTTTCTTTCTTCAGGTGAACGCTGCTTCCAACTGCACCGCTGTGCAGCAGATCCGTTTATTTATTTACTTCACACCAAAAGTTATTTCAGGGTACTTTACAAAACTTAATGCAGTCAAATATGGATTTAAGTAAAGTGACTTCATTCTAATACAACACAATATATCAGTCAGGTAATCATAAAAAGAAAACAGATCAAATGTTGATCCTGAGGTTGCAGAATGGAAACATCTCCCAAGCAACAACTTAAATAGAAATCAAAGACATTAAACTATAATTTATTTCTGTTTGTGCCTCAATTAGACTCATTGTTAGGTGTTTTGCTTCTGATATGCTGCACTCATCAAAGACAGAAGGATGTCTCTTTGCAATGTGACATGGAAGGACCTGGAAAAGGAAACGTGGATGGTTCCTAACTTTAGAGCTGAGCGCATTTCATATGAAAACACATTATATGCTGAGGGTTTTTTTAAACGTCAAGTGCTCAATAGACAGAAAAGCAACCGTTTATAGGGAAAGTTCCAGAAGCATGAGATTTGAGGCTATTCGGCAAAGATACTGCTACATGGCTGTACATGTTATTTTGGCATTTGACCAATCAGAGGAGCCCTTGAATTAAATATTATCTACCATAAATTCAGTTGAAAAAAACAGTTAACCAATTATGAAAATGTTAAAAAGCTAATTGAAAAAAAAAAGTAGTGTCATCTGCATTGTTTTCATAATTTTTTTATAGCAGCACCTTTTTTTAAATACATATATTAGGGTAAAAGTTTATTACATTGACATAAATTTTTGCTATCAAAATATACACATTTTTGAATGGTACTAAAGTAATACGGTTTTGTCCTGTCCTCCATTAAAATTCTTGGCTTGAAATTTTTATTTTCAAAGTATTTAACTGAATTTCCATTCAATGGCTTAAAACTAACAAAAAAACAACATATTATAAAATTTCTAGGTTTTTGATGCATCTTCTTTATGTCTGTATGGAAGCCCATTTCCACCACTTAAAATTAAAAAGAAATGGTATGTAGATTCATGATTATGAAAGTTAACATGATAAGGAAATTTTAAGTTATAATAATCACTTTTAAAGTAATAATTATCATATTTAAAATCATAATTTCGACTTTCAATGTCATAGGTATGGAATATAAGAACATTATGAAATTCATATTCATAATTATAAAATTAAAGACATAATTATGAGATTTAGCATCATAATTATCAGATATTTTGTATCTCATAACAGTAATGACATACCATGTGCCCTTGTTCTTTTTTTTTTACTTTAAGGGGCAGAACTGGGCTTTCATATATCTCTTAAAAGTAAAAAAATATATATATATTTTGAAATTACATATATATATAAATTACATATATATATATAGATACATATATATAAAACACCATGAATCATAAAAGTAAGGCAAAACAAGATACATATATATAAAACATATATATATATAAAAAAACATATATATAAAAAACATGTATATATATATATATGTGTGTTTTTTTCCTTACTTTTATGATTCACGGTGTTTATATATATATATATATATATATATATATATATATATATATATATATATATATATAAACACTGTGAATCATAAAAGTAAGGGAAAAAAACACACATACATATATACATGTTTTTATATATATGTTTTTTATATATGTATATGTTTTTTATATATGTATGTATGTATGTATATATATATATAAATATAGGTAGATATATATATACTTATATAGAGAGAGACGCCATGAATCATAAAAGTAAAAAGTGAGGCAAAAAGAACAAACTTGGACATTAAAAACTGATTTAGAGGGAAGAACTTAGAACAATCTTGTTTACTTTTCCACAAACCAACATAATGCAGAAGATGCCGGCTCCTTTGAAGATGTCATTCTCTTATTTTCTCTAGAGGCCATGTTGATGGCGCTCTTATCTCTGACGCACACTTTGCATCTGTTATCTGGCAATTATCATATAATTAGTCAACAGCTGTTTGGTCTAACCTCGTTTTAATTAGAGCCTTTGAATCTCCTGTTGTTAAACTCATCGATGAATTGAAATCAAACAAAGATAAAGTCCTGTTGGAGGCATTCCAGTCAAACGACTGCGGTTTGGCTTCATTTCTGTATTTCCTGCGCAGTATTACGACAAATGTGCGCAAGTTTGATGCCATTGCGCCGCTTAATCTAATTCCGAGGAGCCAGGGGCCAAAGTGTCCCTGGCAGGGGCCTGTTAACCGAATTGGAGACATTTATTTCCTAAGTTTTCGTGGATCGGCGCGAGACATGAGATGTGTTAAAATCCTCATAAAACATCAAACGGTTCGAGGAAGGAGCCGACGGGCCCCAAACAGAAATACTTTTAAACATATTTTTGTTTTTTTTTACTGGATGCGTGAATTCTATCAGATGAAACATATTGTGGGATTCGTGGAGGGAATAAAATGTGTTGAATTTAAACTGGAATGGCGACTTTCCTGAAACAATCACCGATAAGACGCCCTAAAAGGAACAGCGGAGAGCTTTGATGGGATTTGCTGCCAGTGAAAGCTGTTGGGCTTTAGAGCGGAGCTGTCAGTCAATACCAGTGGGACCTCCTCCCCCCCTCCTAGGGTCTCCTTTGTGTATATAAATAGAGCCTGGAGTCTGGAGTCCCACACAGACGGAACTGCTGGTAATCAGGGAAAAATGCCCGCATCTCCTGCTGGATTTGGAAACTTCTTCCTGGATAGGAACCTCGTAATGCCCCCTGGATACCAGGTCCCGTTGCTGGGGCCCCCATCGGCCTTACAGCAGCAGCAGGCTCAACATCTGGCTGCGATGGCAGCTGGAGTTCCCATTTCATTCTCAGGACTGCAGGGATACAACTTCATCCCATATCCACACCACAGGCACATCGCGCACACGGTGAGTCACACTAAGAAAAGATGTTTAAAACAAAAAATGCTTTTGTTTGAAAACATTTTTAAGATATTTTTTTGCTTTAAATGCACAGAAAAAGCTCCCAACCGAGGCACGCGCATAGAATAAACGATTGTTGACCTTTAACCAAAGTTCTATGTATGGCAAGCCATAAGCGCATTTTTTTCTCTCTGATTGAAGCAAAAATAGTAAAATAGTAGTTTTAATATGTTAGGATGCAGTGAAAATAATCAAAACAACTCCGTAATATACCAGAGCTTAAAACCAAAAAATAATATTTGTTAAACTTTTTATATGAAACATTGTATTTCTTTCCAAAATGTGTTGTATTTATTAGAAATTATATAAAAATGTCTCAATTTAAAAGTCAGGATGATGCAAAAGTCCATAAAGATTCATCCCCGAGCTACATTTTACTTTATCGGCATATATGGAAAAGACAGTGAGAGGTGATCAGATGTAGACTTTTAAAATAGGATCAATGAAACAGTGTTTTGATTTTAAGATGACTTAACTTTTAAATATTTTTCTACCTGTTTCTTCAAAAAACTGGTTGGCTAAATGCAATGTTCATTTTACTTTAGATTTTATAATCTTTTAAATTCATTTTTTTTTTTTCAAATGGAGTTTTAGAAGTTGCTTTCTTTTCAAATTTGGCCTCACAGATCAAATCCCCTTCACTACTGGGGGGCTTTTCTCTGAAGTGAGGTTGAAGACACATTTCTATTGGTCCACTGGAAATTAGCAATAGCAACTTCTATAGGTTAAGAGAAAGAATTTCAGCTTGAAGTGAATAGAACGTGGTTTGTAAAAATACAATTTTGAGAAGATTACAGTTTGCAAAACGCCATCTGAAAAAGAAACATTTGAAAAAAAAAAACATTTGAAAAAATAAAATCTATAAAAAAAGAAAAATTGAAAATCCTGTTTTGATCAATAGTTTTTTTTTTTAAAGTTTCATTTCTGAATTAAAAATTCAAACTAAAGATTCCATTTTCAAAATGTGTTATTTCTTTGGAAGAATAATGGAACCAAATTCCCTCCATAGAAATCTAGGTTTTGTTTAAACCCTTTACAAGTGGTTAATGGGGAATAAAATTTCAGACACAAGAACCTGAAACTTTGATGATTTTAAACTTGTTCTGTCTAAAGTTCTGTGGTTTTAAGATTATAGGCCCTTATCATTACTTTCATGTTCTTTGGTTTGTTCTCATCCTTCTCCTTTCTGTCTTGCAGAGCAGTGGCTTTGACCTGAAGCCCACCTCTCCTTATCATCACGCCCTCCTGGCCCGCGGAGGCGTCCTCTACCCACCCTACCGTGCCGGCGCTGCCGAGGAACTCGGCAGGGTTGCCAAGGTTGCCACCCGGGAAAGCACGGGCGCGCTAAAAGCCTGGCTGAACGAGCACCTGAAGAACCCGTACCCAACCAAGGGGGAGAAAATCATGCTGGCCATCATCACCAAGATGAGTCTGACGCAGGTTTCCACCTGGTTTGCTAACGCCAGGCGGCGCCTTAAGAAAGAGAACAGGGTCAGCTGGGCATCCAAGGGCAAATCGGACGAGGAGGATGAGGAACAGGAGGGTGAGAGTGACGGAGAGGAGGGTGCTGCACAGCAGTCAAACTTGGAGGAGCGAGATGATGATGCAGACCATCAGAGAGAGCATGAAGCCGCAGATGAGCCAGAGCCGGAGAGCTCGCCGGCTGCGGAGGAGCGACTGGAGGTGCAGGAAGTCGGACCAGAACAGAAGGTTGGAAGCAACGATGCTGACCAGACATCCTCCGCTTCAGAAAGCAAAGAGAACAACGTCAGCCAGAAACCCAAAATTTGGTCTTTGGCAGAAACCGCCACCTCAGAGACATCAAAGAAACCTGTGGACAGTTTTTACCACCCTGCTGGGAAACTGTGGGCGGACTGGGCCTCACGAAGCGGACTGTTTGTTCCCACTTATTACGCCACGCATGAAATAGTTTGAGCTAATAAAATAAACAGCAACTTTTTAAAAACAAACTTTTGCACTTTAAACCTTCAGACCTCACAGACTTCCTGAAGTTTTTTTTAAGAAATACGAATCTGTTGGGGGACCAAAGAATAGGGATGTTTCTTTACTGTAAATAATTCTAGATGTATTTTTCCACCTGGATGATGTAAATTATATTTCCTTTGTCTAACCAGAAAGAGGTATTTTGTTAAAATAAACGTTGGCTTCTTCTATACTTACGTTGTCCTTATTGCTCTAATATATAGAATAAATTTTGGTCCATTATCAGTGCTGGAAGAGAAGAATAAATTGTGTAAAAAAATAAAACTTTTGAAAAACATTCATAAAAACAAAAATAAGGTTTAGAAAGTAGCTTTTCTATTTTATTAGATTTTATCTCTCAAAATATCTTTGTTTAAAATCATTTTTGTTCTTACTTTGTTTTTTTTTTAATCATATAATTTTTTTACATGTATAATATTTTATATTTTCAAACTTTATTTAAATAAATAAATACTTTTTTTTTTAATTAGGTTGCTCTACTATATGGAATAAATTTCGTTCCATTATCAGTGCTGGAAGAGAAGATTAAATTGTGTAAAAAATAAAAAACTTTGAAAAACATTAATAAAAGCAAAAATATGGTTTTGAAAGTAACTTTTCTATTTTATTAGATTTTATCTCTCAAAATATCTTTGTTTAAAATAATTTTTGTTCTTTGTTTTTTTTTTTAATCATCTAATTTTTTTTTTTTTGCATGTATAATATTTTATATTTTACTATTTAAATAAATAAATACTTTTTTTAAAATTAGCTTGCTCTAATATATGGAATAAATTTTGTTCCATTATCGGTGCTAGAAGAGAAGAATATTATGTAAAAAATAAAAAAAAAAACTTAGAAAAACATTCATGAAACAAAAAATAAGGTTTTGAAAGTAACTTTTCTATTTTATTAGATTTTATCTCTCAAAATATCTTTGTTCAAAATAATTTTTGTTCTTATTTTATTGTTATTTTTTTTAATCATATACATTTTGACATGCATTATATTTTATCTGTTTAAACTTTAGTTAAAGAAATAAATACTTTTTTAAAAATTAGCTTTCTGGTTGCGTTTCAGGTTGAGTTTTATGAGTTACATTTTTTTAGATTGCGTTCTACCGATCACATTCTCTTCATTTCAGGGCGGGCTTTCCTCTGGAATGAGGAGTAAAGAAGCATTTCTATTGGTCTGCTACGTTAGCGACAGCATTGGTATTGGTCAAGACTGAGCGTCAGTATCATTGCGTTTAAATTAAAGGGGCTGTCGTCTGTAAAACGTGATTTGAAAAGAAAGCAATTTGTAAAATTCAATCTGAAAAAAAAATATGTATAAGACATTAAAAAGTGCTAAAATTTAGAAAAGTCAAATCCATAAAATAAAGCTGAAAAAAGAAATAAAAGTCATTCGAAAAAAAATAATGAAATACCATCATAATCATTATTTGATTAACATTTTGTTCTTTTAGTATAATTTCTGGATATAATATTTTTTTAAGTTCAGTTTCCAAAACATGTTCTTTATTTTCAGCAATAATGGAACAAAGTTAACTCCATACAGGCATACAGTATAAGTAAATTTAGAGAGAGAGAGAAAAAAAGCACAAAATAAAAGAAGATCTAAGTTTTCTAAATCCTGAGATAATTTGTTTTCTCTGAAAACTTTATAATCTCAGACAAACATTCTGTATATTCTTTTCTAACAAAACCCTTTTAGAGTTTTTTTTAGTCTAAGATAATATATCTATTATCCGTACTGAAAAGGATATAGGTTGTTTGCCAAAAAATAACGTAACAGAATACGGAAACTGTGGCTCACTTACCAAACATTTACCACTTTTATAATATATTTAAAAAAAAACACCAACTTTAATGCTTTTCACATTTGTCACAGTATACATAGCAAGATAAATGGTTTATTAATTGTCTATTAAACAATGTTACATTATTACATAGATAAAATACATCCATAATGTAGTATTTAAATCAAATGTATTTCAACCTGGATGTCAAAATCAGGCTATACAGTATAAGCTGAGGTCAGAAGAATACGCAAAAATTGTACTCAAGTAAAGGTAACAACAAAGAAAAAAAAGTGGTTATCCAAAACATTATGCAAGAATAAAAAAAAGCAGTTAGTAAAAAAAAGACTACGCAAGTAGAAAGTAGCTTTTTGATCATCACATTTTATATTGTGGTAAAAGATGAAGGCAGACTTTAGGTGCAAGATCTGGTATTTTAAAGACTAAAATACATAAAAAAAAACACAAATAAAGGATATGATTACTAAAAACAACCTCCTGCAGAGGTATTTCACATAAATCGATATTTCTTTGACATAAAACTTATAAAATCAAATCTTACTTTGAATAATGTATGTATCTTAGAGCAGAGTAAAAAACGAGAAAGTTTGCTGATTTCTGAATGGCTTTATTTTTCACAGTGGACAGAGTAACTAAAACATTTACTCACGAAGGAGTAATGATACTTCACAAAAAATATTACTTAAGAAAACGTAAAAACTACTTTACAGTAAAATTACTAAAATTACTAAAATATATGACTTAATTAAATGTAACTAGTTACTACCCAACTCTGGTTATAAGAAATATTCCAGTTCTTTTTTGTGTGTATGTAATACAATAAAAAAAGAAAAGAAAAAAAAATATATAAAATAGTTGTACAGTTATTTTCTGTGTGACTCTTTAAATAAATTCCTTTTGAAGATTATCTTTTTTTTTTACCTTAAACATGTAAAAACAGAATTTTAGTTATGTTTGATGCCAACTATTTTCTTTTCCATCTGATACTGAGCTGAATAGAGGCTGATATCGGTGATACTGAGCCGATACTTTGTGCAAATACACCTGACATGTCTGTAAAATGCATAACACGGTTTAGTGTTTTATCACACTGGGTCGGTCCAGTTGAAATTTCTACTCAAATATCGAATTAAATGAATAAACGTCTCAATTATTGTATAAAACTGGAATATGACTGAACAGTTATAGCAAATTGGACAGTGAATAATAATACATGTATTTTCTAAAATCATTATGTGCCTACCAGGTGGAAAAAAGTAGTTCCTATCAAACCATGAATTTAGGCAATTTTATTATACATGTCCTCAAAAACGGTTGTATCAACAATATTGGTATTTTTGGATTTAAGTATTGATTGTTCTGGAATTGGAGGTATTGATATTTTAGCATCGATGCAAACTTAAATCGTTTTTAGTGTCAATATGTGAAGAACAGGTAAATAAAATCCAGGAAATCAGGAAATGTAGACTCTGTGTTTCAACATGATTCAACATCCAGCAGAACCCAAGGTTTCTAGATCTGACTGAGATCTGAGGAGTTTGGAGGTAAACTATTTGTCCTTGTTGCTGAGTGGAATAATTTGCAACAATAATCGAGCTGGAAACACTTTAAAATCCTGTAAATGATCTGCAGTGACACTGGTTTGGAAGGCACAATCTGAATGGATGACAGGACCAGCATCAGTGAAAACCTCAGAACCGCCTCTGCCAGCTTACCGTCTCACTATGACACAAAGTCAGTGACTTTCTTTTATTGCATCATAGTTTAGGTCTTCCACTCATTTTTATTTTGAATTTAAGTGATTTTTTTCCCTAAAATACATGTATTTTTCCTTGTTTTTGAGCAGGCCAGTAAGATCATTTTCCGAAGGAATAAGGTCATGTATTAAGACATTTGGCTTCTTTTTGTCTCTTTACCTCTGGGGACCTCTGGGGTCACTGAAAGGGGATTGAAGATAAATTTCTTTTTGGTCTGCATGGATGTAAGCAATAGCATTTTTAAAGGGCAATATTTGGCGTTTGTATCAGACTTAGAATTAAGATATGATCTGTACAGAAAGATATTTGTTTAACTCAACCTGAATAAGGGAAGTAAAAATATAAAACTAAAGAAAATTTGTAAAAAAAAAAAAAACGTTATAAAGTTGAAAATATATGATATAAAAAATAGAAAATATAAATATGAATAAAAAAAGGATAAAAAATGAGAAAAGATAAGATAAAATAAAGTTGAGAAAATTACAGTTTCTCAGAAAAACTTTTTTTTTAAATGAACATGTTTTTTTTAAGTTTATAGTTAAATATAATAGGAATTATATATATATACATATATATATATATATATATACATATATATATATATATATATATATATATATATATATATATATATATATATATATATATATATATATATATATATATTTTTTTTTTTTTTAAAGACATTTAATTCAAACATATTTTTTGTATTTAATTAACGTATTGTATATTTTATAATCTTATGGTATATTTACTGCAGAATTTGGATCAATATAAACAACATTTACCATTTAAAATGTCATATCTACATATTTCCTGAATATTTCCAAAAACATTTTAATGGATTCTTTCCCCTCCATATATCTCAGTGATCACATCACAATGTATATGAAAATCATCTAATATTTCCCTCCTGTTAAGGTGGTATCACAAAGTGTGAATTAATTCCCAATTTAGTTCATTTGTAGTGGCAGCTCTGACTAACAGCGAAGCATTTGCGCCACCTGGTGGATAAAATAAGAAACTACCAAAGAAAGCCCTTTACTTATCTGTAGGAGAGTTGGACTCTGTGCCAACTATTGTAGATTTTAAGACTTTTCCCTTCTGTGTCACAATTTGAAGGCAGAGGAAGACCATCAGGAGATATCTGGGGTCACAATTTCTGTGTTATAGAGTAACTCTTTAATAAAAAATGTACTTTTACGAATAGTTTCATTGCACCATACTTTTACTTTTACTAAAGGGATAAAAGAAGGTCCACATTCTTAACTTGAGTAAAATGTGTGGCTGTTTTACTCAGTTTAACTTTACTAAAGAAAGCACATTTAAAACTAAAATCCACCATCAGACAGCTTAAAGTTTACTAAATGTAGTTTTGTCTTTCGTGCACATTATGTGGTTTTAATGTTCTAATCTGCTGAGACATCCATGACATTGAGGTCAAGATAATATAAGATAATAATAAAACAGCAGTAAATATTGTCATTGTTCTGTCATGCATACCTTACATACTTTAAGAAATGGTTTCATATGTTTTATGAATATATAGGTTGTATATATGTATATGTATATATGTATCTATCTATATATAGATACATATATATATATCTATATATATATGTATCTATATATATATATATATATATATATATATATATATATATCTATATATATATATATATATATATATATATATATATATATATATATATATATATATATATATATATATATATATATATATATATATATATATATATATATATGTATATTGGCTGAAAAAACTAACCGCACTTCATGCACGCCTCGCAGCACAAATGAACCAACTGCTGATGGATGGGACCCACCCAGAATGGCTAACCCAAGGACGGACAATCCTGATCATGAAGGATCCCCAGAAGGGAACAACCCCATCCAACTACCGGCCAATAACTTGCCTATGTACAACATGGAAGCTCCTGTCAGGCATCATAGCGGCTAAGATGAATAGGCACATGGCTCAATACATGCACCCTTCCCAGAAGGGAATAGGCAGTAACACCAGAGGAGCCAAGCACCAGCTACTAGTGGATAGAGCAGTCACTCGAGACTGTAAGACCAGGCAAACAAATCTGTGCACTGCCTGGATTGACTATAAGAAAGCCTATGACTCAATGCCACATATATGGATACTGGAATGCTTGGAAATGTACAAGATCATCAGGACTCTAATAGCCTTCATCAAGAACTCAATGAAGCTGTGGAAAACAAGTCTGGAAGCCAATGCAAAGCCAATAGCACAAGTCACCATCAAGTGCGGCATATAATTTCCACTGTTATGCTGATGATACCCAGCTATATCTGTCTATAATCCAGATGAAGCTAACCCATTACATAGATTACAGGCATGTCTTGAAGACATAAAAACCTGGATGACTCTTAACTTTCTGCTTCTGAATGCAGACAAAACAGAAGTTATAGTCTTTGGACCAGAGTCTCTGAAAAAGAAGCTGATTAGCCAGTCACTTCATTTGGATGGGATTAAACTGATTTCAGATAATAAAGTAAAAGATCTTGGTGTTATTTTTGATCAGGACCTGTCATTTAAATCCCATATCAAAGAGGTTTCCAGAATTTCCTTCTTTCATCTGAGGAACATTGCAAAAATTAGAAATCTCCTGTCCAGGAGTGATGCTGAGAAACTAGTCCATGCATTTGTTACTTCAAGGCTGGACTATTGTAATTCTTTACTATCGGGAAGTCCACAAATTGTAGTTAAAAGCCTTCAGCTGATCCAAAATGCTGCAGCCAGAGTTCTGATGAAAATTAAAAAGAGAGATCATATCTCTCCTATCCTGGCTTCTCTTCATTGGCTTCCTGTTAAATCAAGAATAGAATTTAAAATCCTCCTTCTCACATATAAAGCCTTAAATGGCCAAGCTCCATCTTATATCAGAGATCTGATTGTTCCTTATGTTCCTAACAGAGCACTTCGCTCTCAATCTGCAGGTTTACTAGTGGTTCCTAGGATTTCTAAAAGTAGAATGGGAGGCAGATCTTTTAGTTATCAGGCTCCTCTCCTGTGGAACCAACTACCAGTTTTAGTCCGTGAGGCAGACACCCTGTCTACTTTTAAGGCTAGGCTTAAAACTTTCCTTTTTGATAAAGCTTCTAGTTAGGGTGGCTCAGGTTATCCTGAGCTGTCTTTAAAGTTATGCTGCTATAGGCTTAGACTTCTGGAGGACATAGGGACCCCCATTTCATCATTCTGCTTCATTCTCTCTCTATTCTCCTATTCTGCAGAATCTGTTAGTTCAATCTCTAACGTTCTGCTCTCTCTGCTTTTCCTCAGAGTAGCTTTGCCTCGTCTGTTCCTGTTTGGCTGTGACGTCATCCAGGAAAGAAACATCAGCTGTGCTGCTTCCATCAACACCCTTGTTTGTAGATGTTGGAGATCGGCCTGTTTTCCAGTGTGGTCCTGTTTCTCTGGCCGTGGCTGGGTGGATGTGCTCTCTTCATCCTCTGGCATGGGAGCTGCCTTGGAGCTCGTCTGCCTGGCTGTGTGTTTCCTGGACGGGGCCGCCTTTTACAGCTGCTTTTTGTATCTCTGCTTCTGTCTCCTTGAACCCCAGTCGGCCTCGGCAGATGGCCGCTCGCACTGAGCCTGGTTCTGCTGGAGGTTTCTTCCTGTTAAAAGGGAGTTTTTCCTCTCCACTGTCGCTACAAGCATGCTTAGTGTGAGGGATTGTATTTGAGACAATGAGTCAATGCAATCAACTGGTTTTCCTTAGATATAAAACTTTGTATCAATTTGACTGGATGATCTGGTTGAACTGTAAAGTGCCTTGAGATGACATGTGTTGTGAATTTGGCGCTATATAAATAAACTGAATTGAATTGAATATACCAGGGTGATGCACTATCCCCGCTGCTGTTCTGCATAGGCCTGAACCCCCTCAGCCAGATCATCACAAAGACTGGCTACGGATACCAATTCCGAAGCGGCACAATCATCAGTCACCTCCTCTACATGGATGACATCAAGCTGTATGCCAGGAGTGAGCGAGACATCGACTCACTGATGCACACTACCAGGATCTACAGCAACGACATTGGGATGTCATTCGGACTGGACAAGTGCGGTCGCATGGTCTCAAAGAGAGGGAAGATGATCAGAACCGAGGGGGTTGAACTACCAGAAGGCCACATTACAGATGTGCAGGACAGCTACAAATACCTTGGGGTGCCACAGGCTAACGGAAACCACGAGGAGATGGCAAGAAAGACTGCCACAGCTAAATACCTACAAAGAGTAAGGCAGGTCCTGAAAAGTCAGCTGAATGGGAAAAACAAGATCCAAGCCATCAACACATATGCCCTACCAGTCATCAGATACCCCGCTGGTATAATAAACTGGCCAAAGGAGGAGATAGAGGCCACTGACATCAAGACAAGAAAGCTCCTCACAATGCATGGAGGGTTCCACCCCAAATCCAGCACCCTGAGACTGTATGCCAAGCGTAGCGAAGGAGGCCGAGGGCTAGTGAGTGTCAAGACCACTGTCCAGGATGAAACAACTAAGACCCAGGAGTACATCAGAAAGATGGCCCCCAAAGACAAATGGCTTGGTGAATACCTCAGGCAGGAGAAAACCGAAAGCGAGGACAAGAAAGAGGAAGGAGAACCATCATGGAGGGACAAGCCACTGCACGGCATATACCACAGACAAATAGAAGAAGTGGCTGATATCAAAAAATCCTACCAGTGGCTGGAAAAGGCTGGACTGAAGGACAGCACAGAGGCACTAATCATGGCAGCACAAGAACGGGCACTCAGTACAAGATCAATAGAGGCCAGGGTCTACCACACCAGGCAGGACCCCCGATGCAGACTGTGCAAAGATGCCTCTGAAACAATACAGCACATAACAGCAGGGTGTAAAATGCAGGCAGGAAGTGCATACATGGAACACCACAACCAGGTAGCTGTCATAGTGTACAGGAACATCTGCCATGAGTATGGGCTGGAAGTCCCAAGGTCAAAATGGAAGACACCTCCTAAGGTAGTTGAGAATGACCGAGCTAAGATCCTACGGGACTTCAAGATCCAGACTGACAAACAGGTGATGGCTAACCAACCAGACATCGTGTTGATCGACAAGCAGCAGAAGAAGGCAGTAGTGATAGATGTGGCAATCCCAAGCGACAGCAACATCAAGAAGAAAGAACACGAGAAGCTTGAGAAATACCAAGGGCTGAAAGAGGAGCTAGAAAAGATGTGGAAAGTAAGAGCAGCAGTGGTGCCAGTGGTAATTGGAGCACTGGGGGCTGTGACCCCCAAACTGGGAGAGTGGCTACAGCAGATTCCAGGTAAAACATCAGAGGTCTCTGTCCAGAAGAGCGCAGTCCTAGGAACAGCTAAGATACTGCGCAGAACCCTCAAACTCTGGTAGAGGACCCGAGCTTGAGGATGACACATACCACCCCACGAGGGGTGAGAAAACAGTTGTTTTTTATATATATATATATATATATAGATATATATAGGTTTGTTTTCATTCATTTCTTTTAATAAAAAAAAGGATGCATAACTTTATATAATGGTTTGTCTAATTTATGTCATTTTAAATGTAAAACAGTTACTCACTACTTTTTTTTTTATCAAGTAGGTTTGTTACTCCAGTAGAAATATGTTGGAAGTGGTGCTACTTTTACTTCAGCACATTTTCTTTTCATTACACTCTAGATGTGGGCAGAGTACCCAAGAAAAAATTACTCAAGTATAAGTAGCACCACTTCCAACAAATTTCTACAAAGCAACAATTATTATTATCATCACATGCATTTATTGAGTGGGGAAAAGAAATATCCTCAAATGAGATAAGTGGTTGGTTTTTATCATGCAACAGTTATTTAGAGAACAGTAATTTTGCAGAAATAATAGTCAGAGTTACGTTCAATTGGAATTACCTGCTTCTTTGTTTCCATTGGCTATAAAGACATGGTCGCCCACTGGGTTTACCGTCGTCATAAGCTTCAGATTCAACTCAGGATTCATTCTTTACCTCTTAAAACAGTAACATTACTCCAAGTCAGCAGAAATCTCCATAGTTATGTGATTTTTTTTTTCATTAATTCCATCTGATGATTTTTTTTTTGGTCTAACTGCTATCAGTTATCATCCAGTCAGCTCAGAGCAAGCCTCAATGCTGCCTTCAGCTGCCTTTTCATGAACAGTTTAATAAACCGTTTTCTTTGTCTGACTGAACCTCTGGTTCTCAGATCTTCTCTATTGTTTCCCCACATTCTTGTAAACAGATTTGTGTTTGATGCTCTGTTCTAGTGCTGGGCTTTAATCTTAGAAATAGGCAACATTCCCTGTCATTTTGTGTACACACAGAGTGTATACAAAACAACATTTCGTTTTATTTCTTAAAGTGCAGCAATGATCAAATGTAAACAGACTAGGAGAAAAAATATGGTGCAAAAATGCATTGATATGGAAGTTCAGAGCATTAAATATATATTTGGGGAAATTATGCAGTGTTTTGGTTTGGTTTTATCAGTGTGATGCAGAGTCTGTGATTTAGAGTTTTCTCAGCAGTTCAGCAGTCTGATGGCGGTGAGGAAGAAGCTGTTTCAGGATCTGCTGGATCTGAATTGAATGCAGCAAAGCCTCTCAGTCCATGGTGGGGGTGTGAGGGTTCACTGATAATGATACGGGCTCGGGACCCGCAGCACTGGAATGAAATGTCTTTTATGGAGGAAAAAGAAGCCTCGATGATCCTCTCTGCTGTTCTCACCACTTTCCTCACTTTCTTCCAGTCTGAGACGCTGCACCACACAGTGTGACAGCTGGTCGGAACACTCTCTAATATGAAAAGCGCATTGCAAATGATTTTCTTTCATTATTGATTCAGCAAATAGAAATCTCCAGAAACTGCTTTGATGGCTTAGTGGCTTCCTGTAACAATGGTGACCAAGTCTCAATAAAAACACTTTTCATAAGGAGTTTGTTCTCATCCTGCCAATGACTATGATTTTAAGTTTTAATGTAAAAACATATAATTCCAATAGTTGAAATATAAAACCATCCTTTCATAATAATCCTTAAAGTTAATCAGATTTTCTACCAACCAACTTGCGGTCAACACTGACTACTGTTTAAAATGAGGAAGTTATGTCCCCTTTAAACATAACCTACCTTTTTTTAACAGCCTGGCAGTTGAAAGTTATTTATACCAGTATGTATTCAGCCTGAACATCCTATGGATGTTTCAGCTCATTATTTTGTTCATATAAGCTAAAAATCACTGCAACTAATATAATCTCATTCAAGGAACCTGTAGATATTTAGAAAACATTTAACCCTGTTTTACACATTGTAGCATTCAATTCATGGATTAAATAAATAAAATTTAAAACCATTTCTAAATCATAACATATTAAGTTTTAGTTTCGTCTAAACTTATAACTGCATTTTAGTTTACTTTTATCCTCCCCCCAATGGAAATGATTAAAATTATTTAACTTTTAATATAAACCCAGCTTGGCGCAGATTCCCCCTATTTAAAACTCCCCTATCAGACCTTGTATCTGTTAATTTTAGTGCACGAAAGAAACCTCATTCCCATGTGCACCCTTGTGTGTTCTTCGAGTCATTAACCGTGTGTGGGTGTGTTGTTACGTGACTGTATGTGTGTGTGTCTATGTGAGTGGATCTATATGTGGGAAACTGGTCAGGAGCCATGCCGCTACTGGTTTGGAAGAGAAAGTGTATCTTGGAGCAGTGATCCTCTCCAACATTCAAAACAGTTCGATGTTCGGACAAGTCCATCAGGTTTCCCTTTGTTACCACAGCAGCTTTGAACCATAAGAGTCTTGGGGCCCACGTGTCCCCACACCCCCTGAAGGATAAATCTGTACCTGTGTCATCAGCAGTATCACATAGAGGTAGAAGGAAACAGAGCGTCAAAGATATTCCTCCCTTCAAGAGCATATTTTATTGTTTATCTGCTCAGAGCACAGGAATGTACTCTGACTTGCTGCTGCGTTCCCAAAACTCAGCAGTACACAGTTCCTGAAGGTGTTGAATTCGACTGCACCCCCTCTATGCAAAGTGTCCAGCTCTAGACCATTTAAAATATTCTCCAAAAAAAAAGGCAGTGCTTCGATGAGAAAAAAAACAAAGAACAAAACAAAAAAGAAAATCTGTTCCATCATCCCCAGAACCAGTCAGTAGTTGTCATATCTGGACCCCTGACCCGATCCAAAAATGTGCAGGAAACATAATAAACTACCCTATTAAGTTTATATTCCATCTAAAGTATTGATTGCAGCTGTTAGTGAAGTAAAGTCAGGTGTTCTTATTTCTTCATGCATAAAAAGTATGCTTACCCATCCCCCAAACTGTATATAGCCCCTCAAATGCTATCTATAAATGCTATCTGCTTGCAGTTAAAAAAAAAAAAAAAAAAAACTAATTTATTTTTCTTTGCCTTTTCACTCACCAATAGTTGGTCTAGGAATTTAGGCTCAGTTAGATTTAAACTATTAAATTTAAATACTTTATTTGTATTTAAAGTTAGCCACGTTTGGACTGTTACACCGCAAAAGCAGACCTAAAAATAAGTGGTTCATTTATCAAAAATAATTATGTTTTCCTTTGAATTTGAGCAGGTAAATAAGATTATCAGTTAACGAAATGATTAATTAAGTTGTTTATTTTAACATAACTGATCTTATTCCTTTGGTAACTTATTTTACTTATGTGCTCTAATCTAGGAAAAATACACTTTAAAGAAAATATAACCTGCTTGTATTCAAATTTTTGCATCTCAGATGAAAAAGTTGAAGCACACACATCTTCTAAAAAAGAATCAAATTTAATGCAGTTTTCATTGCAGTCACACAGTGTCATAGTAAACTCAAAACACAAACTGTTTCATCTAACAATCTATATACAAAATGTTAATTAAAGACTTCAAACAACATTACTCATTCATACACATCGTTTCAGCATACTATGGGAGCACATTAGGGTCAAATAAATACAACTTCAGCTTTAAGTAAGTCTGTACTTATGACACAATAAAGGGGTTATTAGTTCTGTAATTAATTGTAGCTGATGGTAGAAGAGGCTGATAGCTGCGATTCCTGACGGGACAGACATTCAGCTTTCCCCATCTCCGCAACGGGACACACGATTTTCCCGTTCTCACTTCTTCCATGCTCCTCAGAAATCCCAGAAGGGATGCTTGCGTCTTCGGTTTCAACTGGAGTCTTCTCCAACATAAGCTTTGTGGGATCTTCCTTTGGTTCAACTTTTGGTCCGATACATTCCACACACACCTGTGTGAAGAAAATCAAAAACTATAATCTGCTATTAAATCAATACATGGATCCAAGACGCAGGCTAAAAAAAATAGCTCTGAAGATTTTTTCCTATTTTACCACATTTCTTGGTAGAATATTTCAGGTTTTTACATCTAAGGTCACTGATCCAATTCTGGAGGCTTTTAAGATAAAAAAAACCAAAAACTTTTAAATTTTTAATCTAAAATAAATCTGAATTTAAGCAAAGAAAGAAACAAACTCCACCCCTTTTGTTGTTCTTTTTGAAGCACCTATATCAAATACTAACTGAATAAAAAAAAAAATAAATAAAAGCAACATATTTATAAGATATAGCAAAACATGAACCTATTTACGGTGGCCGGGAATATTAGTTGTAAAATTAGTTGTACATTTCAGTTGTAATTTTGTTTTCTGAAATGTAAATTTGTTTTATGGTTTGTAAAAGTGTTTCGTTTGTTGTAATTTTGTTTTCTGAAATGTAAATTTGTTTTATGATTTGTAAAAGTGTTTCGTTTGTTGTAACTTTGTTTTCTGAAATGTAAATTTGTTTTATGATTTGTAAAATTGTTTCGTTTGTTGTAATTTTGCTTTCTGAAATGTAAATCTGTTTTACGATTTGTAAAAGTGTTTCGTTTGTTGTAATTTTGTTTTCTGAAATGTAAATTTGTTTTATGATTTGTAAAAGTGTTTCGTTTGTTGTAATTTTGCTTTCTGAAATGTAAATTTGTTTTATGATTTGTAAAATTGTTTCGTTTGTTGTAATTTTGTTTTCTCAAATGTAAAGTTGTTTCATGATTTGTAAAAGTTTTTCGTTTGTTGTAATTTTGTTTTCTGAAATGTAAATTTGTTTTATGATTTGTAAAAGTGTTTCAGATTTTGTATTGTTGGTTTGCACTTCCCGGCCACCGTACCTATTAGGTTAACGAAAAAGAAAAGATAAATAAAATATGTGAAACACTCCAATGTACAGAGATGTTAAACTATCATTAGAAGGCAGGGTATGTCGCTCTAACATACTGTCAGACTGTTTAGCATTTTGTTTCAATGAAGTGGATGCTAACTGTCATATAACTCTCAGGCTGTGTCTGAACATATTTCAGGTTTTTGCATCTAAGGTCACTGATCCAATTCTGGAGGCTTTTAAGATAAAAAAAACCAAAAACTTTTAAATTTTTAATCTAAAATAAATCTGAATTTAAGCAAAGAAAGAAACAAACTCCACCCCTTTTGTTGTTCTTTTTGAAGCACCTATATCAAATACTAACTGAATAAAAAAAAAATAAATAAAAGCAACATATTTATAAGATATAGCAAAACATGAACCTATTTACGGTGGCCGGGAATATTAGTTGTAAAATTAGTTGTACATTTCAGTTGTAATTTTGTTTTCTGAAATGTAAATTTGTTTTATGGTTTGTAAAAGTGTTTCGTTTGTTGTAATTTTGTTTTCTGAAATGTAAATCTGTTTTACGATTTGTAAAAGTGTTTCGTTTGTTGTAATTTTGTTTTCTGAAATGTAAATTTGTTTTATGATTTGTAAAAGTGTTTCGTTTGTTGTAATTTTGTTTTCTGAAATGTAAATTTGTTTTATGATTTGTAAAAGTGTTTTGTTTGTTGTAATTTTGTTTTCTAAAATGTAAATTTGTTTTATGATTTGTAAAATTGTTTCGTTTATTGTAATTTTGTTTTCTAAAATGTAAATTTGTTTTATGATTTGTAAAATTGTTTCGTTTGTTGTAATTTTGTTTTCTCAAATGTAAAGTTGTTTCATGATTTGTAAAAGTTTTTCGTTTGTTGTAATTTTGTTTTCTGAAATGTAAATTTGTTTTATGATTTGTAAAAGTGTTTCAGATTTTGTATTGTTGGTTTGCACTTCCCGGCCACCGTACCTATTAGGTTAACGAAAAAGAAAAGATAAATAAAATATGCGAAACACTCCAATGTACAGAGATGTTAAACTATCATTAGAAGGCAGGGTATGTCGCTCTAACATACTGTCAGACTGTTTAGCATTTTGTTTCAATGAAGTGGATGCTAACTGTCATATAACTCTCAGGCTGTGTCTGAACATATTTCAGGTTTTTGCATCTAAGGTCACTGATCCAATTCTGGAGGCTTTTAAGATAAAAAAAACCAAAAACTTTTAAATTTTTAATCTAAAATAAATCTGAATTTAAGCAAAGAAAGAAACAAACTCCACCCCTTTTGTTGTTCTTTTTGAAGCACCTATATCAAATACTAACTGAATAAAAAAATAAATAAATAAAAGCAACATATTTATAAGATATAGCAAAACATGAACCTATTTACGGTGGCCGGGAATATTAGTTGTAAAATTAGTTGTACATTTCAGTTGTAATTTTGTTTTCTGAAATGTAAATTTGTTTTATGGTTTGTAAAAGTGTTTCGTTTGTTGTAATTTTGTTTTCTGAAATGTAAATCTGTTTTACGATTTGTAAAAGTGTTTCGTTTGTTGTAATTTTGTTTTCTGAAATGTAAATTTGTTTTATGATTTGTAAAAGTGTTTCGTTTGTTGTAATTTTGTTTTCTGAAATGTAAATTTGTTTTATGATTTGTAAAAGTGTTTTGTTTGTTGTAATTTTGTTTTCTAAAATGTAAATTTGTTTTATGATTTGTAAAATTGTTTCGTTTGTTGTAATTTTGTTTTCTAAAATGTAAATTTGTTTTATGATTTGTAAAATTGTTTCGTTTGTTGTAATTTTGTTTTCTCAAATGTAAAGTTGTTTCATGATTTGTAAAAGTTTTTCGTTTGTTGTAATTTTGTTTTCTGAAATGTAAATTTGTTTTATGATTTGTAAAAGTGTTTCAGATTTTGTATTGTTGGTTTGCACTTCCCGGCCACCGTACCTATTAGGTTAACGAAAAAGAAAAGATAAATAAAATATGCGAAACACTCCAATGTACAGAGATGTTAAACTATCATTAGAAGGCAGGGTATGTCGCTCTAACATACTGTCAGACTGTTTAGCATTTTGTTTCAATGAAGTGGATGCTAACTGTCATATAACTCTCAGGCTGTGTCTGAACATATTTCAGGTTTTTGCATCTAAGGTCACTGATCCAATTCTGGAGGCTTTTAAGATAAAAAAAACCAAAAACTTTTAAATTTTTAATCTAAAATAAATCTGAATTTAAGCAAAGAAAGAAACAAACTCCACCCCTTTTGTTGTTCTTTTTGAAGCACCTATATCAAATACTAACTGAATAAAAAAAAAAAATAAATAAAAGCAACATATTTATAAGATATAGCAAAACATGAACCTATTTACGGTGGCCGGGAATATTAGTTGTAAAATTAGTTGTACATTTCAGTTGTAATTTTGTTTTCTGAAATGTAAATCTGTTTTACGATTTGTAAAAGTGTTTCGTTTGTTGTAATTTTGTTTTCTGAAATGATAATTATCACTATTGTATATTTTGTAAGAAAATTACATTTTTCTCTCCTTAAAAATACTAACCCTACTAAAATATAATGTGTTAAAGGTTAATAATGTCTTCTCTGAGAAAATAAATGCCATAAGATCCTTTCTGGCTTTTTTCTCACAATTCTGACTGAATTCTGACAATAAAAAAAGTCAGAATTCTGAGAAAAAAGTCTGAATTCTGAGATTAAAGTCAGAATTCTGACTTTTTTCCCATACTATACTGAAATAAAATAAAAAAATCAGTTAACTTTTTTCAGTTTTTCAGTGGCCCTCCTCTTCCGTAGAAAACAGCAGAGCTGCTCTAAAAACATTTTTTTCCATTAAAAGTATTTTCAAAGTTTTATTTCTGGATTGCTTTTTTTACTATCTCAATTTACAACATAAGTATTTTTTAAATGTCTATTACCATAATGTAACGTTTGCTTTAAAAAAAAAAAATACTGGAACCAAATTTACTCCATTGGTTAAGCAAATCTGATTTAGTTTTTTTCTTGATCAGAAATCAAAACTTGTGCAAATACTTATCATTATAGCGAGCAAAAGAAAACAAAACTTACATTTACCATTTTTTTCCTGTTCTTTAAGCATTTACTACCTGTTACAACAAAAAGAAAAACACGTTAAGTGGCGGATTACACATAATCTGTGTAAGTATTCAGAGTGGAACTTACTTTTGAAATAGAACAGAACCATTGCAATTATTAAAGCTATGATGAAGAAGACGGTCAAGGCAATGGAGAGTATGACATGGCTACGCTGGACCTCTGTGAGCAAAGCAGACAGAGAAACGATTACATCCCGACACACAAAGTCATCCCACAGTCATCTCAGTCATTTACATTTTATCATTTGCTGTAATTTTACTAACAAAGCATAAGAAAGATATTAAAAAATAAGTAAAAAATAAACAAAATTAGGGTTTTCCATTTCATAAAAAGGTATGTATTTTTATTGTCGCCTGTCTTGTGCATGAGTAACATTAACATTGCTGCTGCTTTCACACTTGAAACCACACAGCAAACAGGTCTACGGGGCGGTCACGGAGACAGTTTCATTCTGAACAACACAGATAATTTCTAACCACAGAAGCAGCAGATGAAGGAAAGGTAGCGGTGACTCACCGCATACGGTGTCGGTTTGGGCCGTCCCAGGTACCGTAGCGATGTATCCCAGCGGACATCTGTAAAGAGTTTCACTGAGTTAAAAGTTCCTGATTTCTGTAGTGAGTCATTAAAAATCACATGAATAAAAAACATTTTCACAACCAATGAAATTCATCATATTCCATCAACATTCAGTGTTTGTTTTTGGGATGTGATATAATGTAAAATTGAATCTCCAGTTTTTCGTACCAAATCCGAATACGTGTTTTATTTCTCTTTTATGTCTCAAAAACTTGCTGTTATTTAAATCATCCCCTCTGAAAGGTGAGCTTAATTTAAATAGATATTGAATTCAAGCTGTTAAACTGCTTGTAAAACTACGGAGCTCCTAAAGCGACATGGAGGAAAAAACAAACTTTACGAGATCCCACAATACTTTTGCGAGATCTCACAAAAAATAAGCTTTTGCGAGATCCCGCAATATTTTCGCGAGATTTCGCAAAACGTTTTGCCATGTCCGCGAACTGAAAGTAAAACAAACACACAACAGCGGAGGTGCAAAGTGTACTGCTATGGGAGGCATGACATTACACGAATGAAGAGAGACAAGGTCAGTATGGTCAGTACGCAATCATACAGAGCCCCTAAAGGGACATGGAGGGAAAAAATAAACTTTTGCGGGATCTGGCAAAAAATAAACTTTTGCGAGATCCCGCAATACTTTTGCGAGATCTGGCAAAAAATAAACTTTTGCGAGATCCCGGAATACTTTTGCGAGATCTCACAAAACTATTGCGGGATCTCGCAATAGTTCTTTTTTTCCCCCTCCATGTCCCTTTAGGGGCTCCGTATAAAACAATGTTTCAAACCAAACAATAAAAAATATAACAAAATAAAAATGTGCAGCTTGTGGTATCACACAAAGTGCTAGTTTATCAGTTACAAAAATGCATCTAAGAAGAAAAAGTCACTCTGAGCTATGGAAGCTCAAGAGGTCCATTGGTGGAAAGAAATCCAGATATTTCAAAAAAATGAATCTTTATAAAAAGAAAATGGGATTAATCAATATTATCCATTAATCACCCAGCCCTAATTTGCGGTTAAACTCAATATCCCAGAAAATGTTCGATAGTCGAACCATGGGGATAAAAAGATGACATTAAGGTAAACAAATATCTTTATCCACAGAATTTTTTTTTTTTTATCTCAACATGCTTTCTCAACATAATTACAAATTATCTAGTTATATATATGTGAATAAATTCAAAATAAACAAGAACAAGTAGCTCAATTTCCCGACATATTGTGAACTGCACCTTAAGTTAATACCTCTATTCAGAGAATCTTTCGTTTGTTTCTTGCAAATTATGTGAATTCTTAGGTGGCAGCTGGTTCATGGGCTGAGCTAGGTATATCAAAGAAAAGTCTAATTCGGCTACTAACATCGCAATTAGTTGCAAATTTAAAACTACTTTCAGCTAGCAATGACAAGATGCATCTATGAACTCTTCATTCATTGCTGACCTTACAACAATATTGTTAGGCTACTACTGTTAGCACTGGCTAGTGCAGGGTTTGACTATCTACCAGAATCATAATCTATCATGGTCCTTTGGCACAGATAGAAATGAGAACGTAGCAATGTAGTGCAGAGACAGAAATGTGTTGACAGAGCCTATTCTGTAATATATAGTTACACAAACAGGAAACTGTTTTATAACCAAAGTTAATTGCACTGAGAAACATTTTGTAAAAGCGATCTGCTCAGGGACTTTAACATTTTTTTTTTTTACCTGGGGCTAAGCCCCCCTAAATATACGGTCCCAAAGACATCCCTGCCTAGAGCGTGCTGTGTCACTCAGTCACCGAAATTCAGTCACACCCATTCCAGTTATACTGTATATTTTAGGGTTGAAACAATTAATTGGATTAATCATGATTAATAATTATTGAAATAATCCTCAAGTTATTTTGCAATAAATTAATCGTTAACTGGACTATAAAGACTGTAAAACATGCCTTTAGCTGACAGAGCGACCCACTTAGGGCAGCAATCATTTCAGCTAGCAATGACAAGATAGCCTCGTGAGACCATCCTAATCTCGCGAGCTTTCAAGATTTCACTCGCTAATCAGTCTGGAGACTCTCCGTTAAAGAAAACTTGGAGCCGTTCACCAAATGAACGTCCAATCAGCGTTGGCTTTGAGGCGGGTTGAGGTGTGAAGCAACGAGAAGCGCGACAGTTCAGTCTAAAGAACATGGCGGCTTCAGCTGATGAAACTAGCGTTAGCGTGGCTATCGAGCAAGTTTTATCGGAATTACAGAGTATTTCTTCACTGAAAGAAGAGCAAAACACTGCTCTGGAGGCTTTCTCAGAGGAAAAGATGTTTTTGCTCTTCTCCCGACTGGTTTCGGCAAGAGTAGCCTGGCTTGTGGTTGTGTTTTCGTCGTCGCTCTGTTAGTATGTCATATGCTTCGTTGATCTGATTGGTTTATTTGTCCCGTCTATCACCAACATAGGCCAATCAGCTAACCAGTATTTTCGCTCCTTCCCAAAATTTCTTCAATGGAAGGTTTCCAATTGGATATGCGGAGCAAATCCATCTGGCGGAGTCAGGTTAATGACAAGATGCATCTATGAACTCACCCAACTTAATAATTCATAGCTGACCTCACAACAATATTGTTAGGCTACTACCGTTAGCACTGTTAGCGGAAGATGTATTTGGGCAAAGATGGCCGCTCCCAGACTCAAGTGATCGCAACAAAAGTTATTATTATTTTTTCTTTACAGATTAATGATGAATGCATTAAATCACCGCAAATGTATTCGTTTTTAGATTAAGATCCATTGATTATTTCTTGCTGATCGGACTTTTCCTTTAATAGGTCTGGAGTTTCGCTTTGAAACTTTGGGTAGCTACATGCAAGCTGGGTTCCCACTCTTCAATGTTGTTCCTTAAAAAGAGCTCAGTAGCTTTGTGTGGCTGTAATATGACAAAGTGGGAAAAGTTTCTGTAATGAAAACCAGCTAAACTCACCAGCTATGACATTTTTTTATGGAGTAAATGAGGAGCTAATTCATATTAAAAAACATTTGTTCAGAGTAATTTCTAAATAACCTAAAGAATGACTGGAAACTTTGGTAAAACTAAAGACTAAAACTAAAACTCAATCCGTTTAAATCATTTGTGAAACTTCAGGACTTACTCTGTGTGTTTAACACAGCCGTCATTCATGGAGGTCTCATTGGAGAATGTTCCCTCAGGGCAGCTTTGGCACTCAGTGTCATGTTTTTCGTTCCCTGAAAGAAAAGAAAAGTATTTTCTAAAGAAAACATAAAAGTAAAAAAAAAAAAAAAAAAAAGAAAACGAAAGAAAGCAAATCGATGTAGAAAACAGACATCTGTGGACGCACCTTCATGCAGAACTCCCTCACCCGGCCCACATGTTTTGTGAGGCAGACATGAAAGGCAAGCTTTGCCCGAACAGTGGAACCCTTGTTTGCACGTGCAGACTGTTTTCTTGTCTATTTGATGGACCGGAACCTCAAAGTTTTTGTCTGAAAGGAAAAAAAGTAACACTAGTAAAAGACAACCAGCAAAAGGAAACACTTAACTAAGCAAAGGTCTTACTTGGGTCACAATATGGCTGCCGTTCACATTTCGCTTCAGTGGAGTATGTGTCCAGGTATTCATCCTTACCACACGGCTCGCACTTCGGAGCACGACAGTTGTTATCTATCATTTTTTTCCCTGGAGAAAAAATGATAATAAAGCGGTTTTAAAACATGAACTGATTCTGATGTAGAGCAGAATAATCTTTTTCTTCCCATATCTGAGAAACTCCTCCCAGCATCTCCTCGACAATTTATCAGTTACCAAAAGAGCAATTAAGCCTTATTTTGAGCAGAATCTCTCCCCTCTAAACACATAATCATCAGCATAACAGTGAACTGTCAGCCACATGTGGTGTGAGCTGGAGTTTGGTTATTACTTTTAAATGCAGAGTGAAAAATGCTGATATCTTAGTGGAAAACACGGCCATTAAGAGCGGCAAGGGGAAGTGTTGTTGAGGTGTTGCCCTATGTCCAGCAGGCTAGGTGGAAAGCAGAGTACACACTGGACAGATTACCAGTCCATCACAGCAAGTTAAGAAAAAGTTTTGTATATGAAAATAAAAAAAAAACAAAACAGAAATGCCTTGTACGAGCCAACAGAATTTACAAAGCTTCCTGGATAGGTGTCCGAATTTCAATTCAAATTTCCCAAAAAGGACATTTTGAATTGTAAAAGCTCCCTTCAAATTGGAAACCAAGTCCGGCTGATTGTTTTCAACTTTTTTGGAATTCCTAAAAAAAAAAAAAAAAAAAAGAGCAAAAGTCTGGTTTGCTTCAAATTCATGTCTGTTTGTGGACTAACTTTGTTATTTTCTGCATTTTACACATCACATTTTTTACACTTCAAGTCCAATAGAAAAGCTCGCTGTTGACCAATAAGAATGCTGGTCCTAACATCCATGCAGACTAGGGATGGGACGATTTATGAAAACCGTCCGAACCGTTCGGTTCGACTGTCTCGGTTCGGTTCGCGTGTGTTGCGTTCGGTTCATGCGCTGCTCCTTTTTCTCATAGGCGACGCGTGTACACTCCAGAGCAGAAGGTGGCGGTACTGCGACCAAAGCCAACCACCAGTAGTAAAGAAGAAGAAGAAGCAAAGCAGCGTAGCCGGGTGTAGCAGAAAAAAATCAGTTGTTGTGGAGAATTGTGTGGGTATTGCGAGTGGGAAAGAACAGGAGTTGGAAGACGCGCCAGCAGCACTTTATAGGTCTGCTGTATGGGACCACTTTGCATTTAGAGTGACCTACGATGACGGCGGAAAGAAAGCTGTGGATAAAAACAGTGTGCAAGCATTTTGCAACACGTTTTGTTTATGCTAACAGCAACACAACCAACATGTCAGGCTAACAATAAACATATACCAAACCGAAAACCGTGACAACGAAACCGTGAACCGAACCGAACCGTAGATTTTGTGAACCGTTCCACCCCTAATGCAGACCAATAGAAATGCGTCTTTACTCCTCAGTCCAGAGGAAAGCCCAGAAGTGAACAGAATTAAATGAAAGAAGTTTAGAAAGAATGCAATTCGTAAAACTGATTCTGAGAAATGGAAATTTGAAAAATGTAAGTTTAAAGGGTTCATATAATGATTCTATAGGGTATTTGGTCCTTAAGGTCTCTGAATACGGTGTGTAACATTGGTTGGGCTGAAAATGGCATATTTGCTGTTCTATGAGCCCCAATGCAAGCCTGGTTAAAAGCCCTAGAATGAAACGACAGGTTTTCTTCCTGTAAGGGTATGATCATGAATATTTAGATGAGCTGTGCTCTGATTGGTTGGTTTACAATGAGCGAAGCTGCTGAGCAAAGATGCATCATAGCAACAAGCACTCACTCACTGAAACATCAAATTGTTGATATGGTAGGATGACAAGACGTCCTCTTTTACAGGACATGTCCTACTTTTCATACCTAAAAAAAATGTCCGGGGGGAATTTCAAAATCGTCCTTAATTTTAGTCAACTACAGTGCAGCAGAAAAGAGCCGTGAGCTCCGGGGCTGGTCTGGGAACTCTGGCGGTCGGGGGGAGGGAGCCAGTGGGGGAAGGAGCAACCGAACCCGATCCAGTGACGTTAGCCTGGGTTTGGATTTCGCCCGTTTTATGGTGGAAGTTTATAATTGTGAGATTTGCAGAGAAAGCATGTGTCGATGGTATGGAAGAGGATTAGGGCCACTGAAAAAAAACAAAAAAGTTAACTGATTTTTAAATTTTATTTCAGTTTAACATGGGAAAAAAGTCAGAATTCTGAGAAAAAAGTCAGAATTCTGAGATTAAAGTCAGAATTCTGACAATAAAAAAGTCAGAATTCTGAGATTAAAGTCAGAATTCTGAGAAAAAAGTCAGAATTCTGACAATAAAAAAGTCAGAATTCTGAGATTAAAGTCAGAATTCTGAGAAAAAAGTCAGAATTCTGACAATAAAAAAAGTCAGAATTCTGAGATTAAAGTCAGAATTCTGAGAAAAAAGTCAGAATTCTGACAATAAAAAAGTCAGAATTCTGAGATTAAAGTCAGAATTCTGAGAAAAAAGTCAGAATTCTGACAATAAAAAAAGTCAGAATTCTGAGATTAAAGTCACTTTATCTCAGAATTCTGACTTTTTTCCCATACTACACTGAAATAAAAAAAAAAAAAATCAGTTAACTTTTTTTTTTTTCAGTGGCACTAATCCTCTTCCGTACGGTGGGGTTTGAACTTCATTGTACGTCCATTTTTTGGGCTGCTCAGTGGCACAGAGGGTAGCACTGCTGCCTTGCAGCAAGAAGGTTCTGGGTTCGATTCCTGGCCTGGGGTCTTTCTGCATGGAGTTTGTTCTCCCGAAGCATGTGTGGGTTCTCTCCGGGTACTCCAGCTTCCTCCCACAGTCCGTAAAACATGATTGTTAGGTTAACTTCTCTAGATTCTCATTAGGTGTGAATGGACACTGTTTTGTATTCCTTGACCCCTTTAAATAATTTACGTTAGAAAAAAATTCAATATGAGAAAAGAAGAGACTTTCCAAATACTTTTTTGATGAATACAGTTTTTCTTTTTCAAAGTTTCATTTCTGTTTTTTTTTTATTTCCATTTACAAAGCTTGCCCCTTGGTTGCAACAAAAACGGAACAAAATTCACTCCGTATGTTAATGGTAATTCTAGCACAGTTCAGATTGTTTCACCCAGAGGAACTCTGCTCAGCCACCTCATCCTAAACATATAAACTTTTATGATTCTTCCTCTTAAAATAATCAGAATCCAGAATCAGTTCCCAAACCTGGAGAATATGGATTGATCCACAAGCCAGGAAAGTGAAAGGGAACAATTACAGGAAAAAATAAGTGAAAGCAAAAGTCAAGGGTCCTCTCCCTCCCTTCTTTCCCTTCATCTACATCATATGTTTAATTGCCTCCTACTTATTCACACACCTGGTTCGCACATCTGGCAGCACTGAGCACCTTTCTCATACTGGGTGAGGGTGTCACATAAATGCTCTGTAGCTCTCACCACCTGCAATGCAGAAAAAAAAAACAATATATCAATGAAGCCCACGCTAGTTATTTACACGCGTGTCCTCATGTGATCTCTGGTGCAGTTTCTGTCAGAGCTTCACTTCCTCAGAAGGATCATTTCTGTGCAGATTGGAAAGTCCCAGAAATTCAGCATGCGTGGGGCTCCAGGCGTTGCAGGTGGAGGTGGTTTCTCCTGTTTTTTATCTTATTATCAACGTTATTTTACGTTTTGGGTTTCAAATATCGAAAGTGAAAGTATGAGAAAAAAAGGACGGGTTCTAATGCGCCTTAAACATATAGAGGTAATTCTTTACAGTTCAAGTTCAGTTATAATAGCCTGTAAATCACATTTTATATACATATGATACTGGAAAAAAAATATATATAAGATGTTTTTCATTTAGGTTAAAGGCTGCCCTCTTTTTGGGGGGTTTTATCTACGCAAATAAATAAATAATGGATCCAATAATGGACTCACCATCAGAGCGCTCAGAAAGAGCAGCAGGGATCGGAACATGTTGACGGAAACAGACGCGGTCCTGACAGACGCTCCTACTGATCTACAGACAGACGCTCCCAGACGCTCCTACTGATCTACGATCAGCAATGTTCTGCGAAAGTCTTTTCTGTATGGGTGGGGAGGAGTTGAAACTAGACCACGTGACTCTTTGATTTCTTGACCATTTCCTGTAAAAGCGACCCCAGCATGACGGGTTTTTCCCTCCTCACATCCTAGTTTATTCTCACTATGACATCAACTATAACATGGATTTACTGGATCCCAATGTGACGTAAACACTATGATCAAATTGTTTATGTAATCCCCTCATATGCTTCTATGTCCAGCTTTACTCCATCACTTTACTATTTTTACGTTTATTCTGTTATTTTTTTTATTTATTATTACTATTTTTGTTCAAACCCCTGGCGAGGCGTTGGAAATTGTACTTATATCTTCTTGTAGCACAAAAATTCTCTAATAAAGCTAAAAAAAATCCGAATGTGACGTCATCCTTCCCTTTTTTGCACCCCATGTGTGAAAATATGTTATTTCAGGATTTAAATAAATGAAATCCGCCTAAAACCTGTCTGAAGCTGGTTTTAGTTTGTCTAAAAGTCTTTAATCGTGTAATAGAGCGCAGTTTGTCTCTAACATTTCGCTTCTTTTCTCTCCTTCAAAAAAATGCAACGTGTCCTGACATGTCTGCTTCCTGTTTGGATGAGATTTTCAAACTGTATCATGTTTTCTACACTGCAATACAACAATATAGTGTTTGAAATATATTTTTTAATGCAACAAACCGTCACAAAGTGTCTAACTCGTTGCACTTGCAGCCAGATTTAAAAAAATAAGCTTTAAAGTTACTTTACAGTTAATTTATGGATAATAAAGGAACCTTAATGTGTTTACAATGATATAATCATTATTTCTCAGGAATAAAGATGTCTTATTCTGTTATTTTGTCTGAACTAAACTGTGTAAGGATGAAGGGATTCCCCAAAAACTTTTTATTAGGGGGGGTTTCCCAGCTCTAGCTGCTGTGAAGGATTCCCCCTCAGTTCCTGATACAAGCTTTCTAAAATGCACTTCTTTAATTAATCAGATCATTTCAACAAGCCCAGTTAAGGTCTGCCTTTTCTTTTAGTTCGAGGAAAATGCAGAGGGAAGAACTTTTTAAGCACAAGCAAAAATAATCAGGGCTGTATGGAAGTTTCCAGTTTCTGTCCTCCTCTTGCTGCTTGTGAAAAATGAAGTCATTACTGTAGGTGAAAAAAATACAATGAAAGTATTGTTTTATTTAAATGTGTGCATAACAAATGTAAGAAAACTGAATGGTTCCTTTAAAGCTATTAGCCAATAAATAGAAACAAGAAAAATATGCTAAACTTTAGATAGTGTTTAAGGAAAATTGGTATGATGTGTTTTTATCTTAACATTTGCTGCTAGTAAAATAAAATAAAAATCTTATAGGACAAATTAATTAGGATAGAATTTAGAAATTTAATGAATAACCTTGAAGGGAACACCTAACAAATTCACCTGCGCATCAGAGATAAACCTCCTTTAAAACAAGGGCATTTAAAATGTGCAATATGTATGGAAGGCCATTTCTGACATAATTAAATACAAAGATAAATAAATATTCAACAAAAAATACTAATATGTACAATTAAACATAAAAAATACAGGAAATACTTAAATACAGACAACAATTAATTAGTAAAATAAAATATAAATATGTAACTCTGTTAACTGGCTCATTCATTTATTATAATTTATTTAAATTTAATGTTAGATTTTAATAAACCCATCACCTCTTTGTATGGTTTGATATTTTTGTATGTTTTTTTTTTTTAACCATTTTTATTTTTTCATAACTAATTATTTTTCTATGTATTTATTATTATGTATGCCTTATAATTCAAAGGAGAAGGGGGGCTCGTAAGGGATAACCTCTGGCTCTTGGTCTAGATACTAGCAACGCAGCCATAGTCATAACCAAGATGGCTACCGTCTATCAGTGAGCTAAGCCGAGGTATTTAGCTAATTTATTCGAAAACAATGCTTTAATTCCTGACTTTATTTGCCGTGTGTACTCTCTTGCCAAAATGGATGCTGCAACAAATATTAACTTATAATAGGGTTCAAAAAAATAAAAAGAAAGTGTAAAACACACAAAGCTATTAAAAAAATACAAACAAATGTATTTATTAAAAAATAAGTAATCGATAAATAAAAAGGCTGTGCATTTTTAATAATAATACATAAATGGGTTAATCATCCTAAAGATGAAAAAATTTAATAAATTAATAAAAATATGGAGTGAGTTTTGTTCCCTTTTGTTGCAAGTAAAGAAAAACTTTATTTAAAACAGGTTTGGAGAGTATCATTTTCTGGTTCGCCAAAGCTTTTATTTCTAAACGTACTGTTCATGTTTAATTTTCTTAAATGTATATATATATATATATACGGTATATATATATATATATATATATATATATATATATATATATATATATATATATATATATATATATATATATATATATATATATATACATATATATATAGTAAAGCAAGCCACAAGGCCAGAGTAAGAGTTTGCATGCATGTTTGTGATATGAAGCTCTAGCGGAAGTTCAATTGAAGAAACTCTGACTTACCTCCATCCAATCAGAAGCTGATCCGTCTCCGAAGCGAGCCAATCAGCTTCGAACTACTCCACCACGAAGCCCAATCAGCGTCCTGCTTTCACTTTATAAACTCCTTCAAATCCTCATCCCAGCCCGCTATCCTGCAATCGCAATGTCGGACTTCGATTCAGACGACAATTCACCCACCTCCATCCCCTTCTCCGCCATCGCAGCTGAATCGTCCTCCATGACACCACTTCACCTCAACCTCATCAGAGAGTATTAATCCCAGTTGTCACCATCCCTCGTCTCATCGCATTGGTCCGGCAGAAGACCACCATGTTGAGCCCGGTTCTGCCAGAGGTTCTTCCCAAGGGGGAGTTTTTCCTCTCCACTGTCGCTTCATGCGTGCTCATCATGGACAGTTCACGGTACCTGCATCACCAAGCAGGACCTCTATATCCCGAGTCTCTGAGTGAAGCCCCGGCGTCAGCTCCCTCAGTCTTCTAGTCCCACAATTCTGCTCAGCAGATCACCTCGTCAACCAGCTCGGATTAAACCACCACCAGTTTCAGGCCAGGGGGGGAACATCCCTATTCTCATTCATCTACTCATGCATGTTAAAGCATAATTCAGCATGAATGTTCCTGCCGAGGTCTGAGCACCAAAGACTATACTTTCTTATCAATAAAATTCTTCTAATTATCTTTTCTCTCTGTGTGAGTTTTTCAGATTGAAATAATGTATCAAATTTGCACGTATAAAATGTTTAAAACGCGAGTGAAAAAGGTTTACATGGATGTATTTTAAACAAAGCTGTGCTGCACTTTAGCAGAATTCTGGCTTCATACTTTTGCTGTAATTCTCCAGTGCTGCAAGTTTGGTTGGTGGCCACAGCATTCCTGAGGATTGCTCCACCACAGCTGGGTTTTCTCAGCCTAAACGGGGTTGTTGTTCTGACTCTAATATGCTGCTAAATTAATCTCTGGAGTGAGTTGAATTTGAGAATTTCAAATCCACATGTTACTTCAGTATGTAACAGAAAAGTGACCCAACAGGTCAACCCCTTAGCAATATTCATTAATGTTTAACAATCTATAAAATAATTATCAACTTTCTGTCCAAAATTGGAACAATAAAATGCTAATGTAAAGTTGATAACATTGATTGCAGGAATATTTTCCTCCTCTAAACTTGATTAAAATGTCTGCATTTTATTTAGAGTCGTTGACCTCTACAGCCCCTTCAAAGTTTCCATGAACTTCCTGTCTGCTTCTCTCCTCCCTCTTCCTGATTTGCTGGGTGGGCGTGTCAATCAAACAGTTGATGGTTTATAGTTTAAAAGACGGCTTTTTACTCTCTGCAGCCTGATCAATGACCTGCAAACTAATATGCTTGATATAGGTCTAAAACTGATCCTACTTGAACTTTAGCAATTATAATATAACTTTATTTTCAAAGTGCTTTCAAACAAAGCGCTTAAGAGCATGTGATAAAAATTGTAAAATAAAAAAAAAAACAAAAGAAACAGAAGGAAAATAAGTCTGCCGAATGTGGAGAGGGAGATTGATCTATAAAGGTAAGGGAAGGAAAAAAAACGCTGCCCTAGAGTTTTCCTCCTATCCTTAAATTGAGTTCACTCTGAATTTGTTTTTAAAGATTGACGTTACCCCTACATAGAGGGCAGCTAAGGAGTGCTGGGAGGTGAAGTCAGGCGAAGGAAAGGTTTTCTAGGGAGGTGAAAGGTGTGTTTTTGCCAATAACAGCAAAGCTGCATCTGCAAAGGTCTCCTACTATGTGAATTGCTGTCGCTCAGCAGGTGAAAAAGCAGGTGAAAAGCACCTGGAATTGAATATTTTTTCACTGGTTTCCAGTTTTCTGCAGATGCAACATTAGGAACTTTAAGAAAAAAGGTGCACTGAGATCAAAAGCACAGGGCGCAGTGGCGTAGCTAGACTTTTATGTAAGGGGCGGCAAGGGTAAGAAGCCACCAGGTCATTTAGGGCCTTTTAGGTGAGCAGCATTAGCAGATAGATTTCAAAATCAGCTTCAACTTAACTTAAACAATCAGAAACAGACTTCACGAGGGTGGCCTGAGGGCCCAACATCCTCTAGTGGGCCCTGTGCTCACTGCCCGGCCCTGCCCAATGAAGGCCAAACGGCTCAAATAAATGGAAAATAGCAAGAGGCCAAGCACACACCCCTGGGGGACCTGGTCTCATTTGACCCGTCTATGTGAAGTGATTGCCTTACACCAACTTCAAGGCCTGGTCATGCCCCTTCCAAATAATCAAAAACTCACAGTTTGGATAACGTTTGATCTCATGTCATGCTTTACTGCATACTGACCATGTTTGAAGCTGTTGGCCTTAGGAGTAGCTTGTGAAATTTCCGTATGAATAGAAAGGAAAAATGGCAAAAAGTCCTATGTCTTTGTCTTATGTTTACATTTGATCACTGCTGCACTTTAAGATATGTCCTGAGAACTGTACAATACGAAATTTATTTTCTATACACCCTGTGTGTACAAAATGACAATAAAGGTTGTCTAAGTCTAAGTCTAAAAAATTAACTTTTGACCAAAAATGAACGACTTCCTGTGGTTTTTAGGATATATCTCCAGGAGACTTTTTTTATGATTTGGGGAGATCTGTGTCTGCACCAAATTTGAAATCTCCATGGTTTCCCACGTCTTACTTTAGAACAGATATACCACGGCCATATTAAATTCCTTTAAAATACATACATTTTTGTCTGGGGACAATTTTCTGTAAAAATTGGTTATTATTGTTATGGGACTTCTTGCCCCACAGCACTGTTTTTTTCCATCTTTTTTGTTTTTCTTGGCCTGACACAGATTATTTTTCTAAAGCTTACACTTTTGGATCTTCCAGAAGGTTATGATCTCAGCCATAGCAGGTATTATTGCAGGTACAACGTTTCAAAACTAGTAAATAAATCCTCAAGGTTATGTAGTTATTAAATATTAAATATTTGACAGAAATTAATGCTGACATTATTTAGAAAAATAAAAAAGGAAACACCATAACACCATAACAATATAACGAGTTTGTTATGCAAGTCAAGACATGTTAGCTGAAAGTTCTCCAACTTCTGTCTGTAGGTGTGGCTGGACAGTAGAGAAGCTCTCATCTGAAAAAAAAAAAAACCTGTAACCTGAGCTGAAAGAGGGCGGTACTAAAAAGAGTGGTAGAAATCAGTGCAGTTTTCCTCTTGTCAGGTTACTGAGGAAGATCTTAAGCTGTTGCAGGACAATGAAAACAAAGCCAAACACTGCACCATTGGAGAAAAAGGAACCTTGATCTGTTGCACTGATATTCGTTTGCGATGCCTGGTTTAGGATCAAAGAAGAAAGACTATGTGTCCAAACCAGACAGACCTATGGGTGACTTGCCCCAGGTAAGATAATAATGCAATTTTCACTTACAAGATCTACCAAACCATTTACAGGTTAGTTTCATACTGTTATTACAGTATGTCTAGCTCTGCAGAAGGCAGTCAGCCCCCTGGCTTAAATGTACGTCACATCGACGCAGCAAGTCTTGGTGAAGTCCTTTCAGACATTTCTTACTTCCTCAATTCAACCTGACTTCCCCAAGACAAGTACTTTCCCTCAACGGGACCGTTTGTCTACTGAGAAATGTGTCACATGAGGACATTTTTTGAAAAAGGTTCCTGGTAACCATGAGTTTTGTTTTGTTATCTGGTCATGTCATATTGATCCTTCCAAAGAATAAATGACTAAAGAATAATATTGACATGAAAGATGTAAAAGTGCGATACAAGGTCAGTGACTGACTGCAAGTGTTGGATGTTTGCAACATTGTGTTACAAGATATTTATGGAAAAACAAAGGAGAAATAGTAGTGATGGCGGTGGCCTCGTGGTTAGGGCATAGAGCTTGGAATCCTGAAGTTGTGAGTTCAAAACCCACACCCAACGACTGCCACACTGGCTCCCTGACCCTTAACCCCCGCTAGCTCCCCTAGGGGATGGGTTAAATGCAGAGTGAATTTCGTTGTGCTGTATTTCTGAGAGTGTAATGACAATAAAACACTAGAAAAAAGAATAAATAAATGTGGATATCACAATAATTACTCTATATCTTTGCTAATTTGTGTTTTTAATCCCATATTTATTTCTCTGTGTATTCATTTCAGCTGAGCAACGAAATGCAGCTCAGCATCATGAACAGAGTAAAAAATGGAGAGATATCCATCGACGACGCTCTGAACCAGGCAAGAAAGGAAAGGGAGCAGCTTCTCCATGTGAGTAACCGGGCTAATCACTGACAGATAGAGGGTGTCTGTGGTTATAGAGCAATAAAAATGAATTACAAATACTTTTTTTAAAATTCTGCCATATAAATAAAGCAATTCAAAGGCAACAGCAGCTGTGACAAGCAGTGTTGGGCACGTTACTTTGAAAAAGTAATTAGTTATAGTTACTAGTTACTTCTCCCAAAAAGTAACTGAGTTAGTAACTGAGTTACTCTACAATAAAAGTAACTAGTTACTAGTAAAAGTAACTATTGCGTTACTTTTGCAAGTGTATGAAATTAATAACTGGGGATGTCTAATTCTGAAATCCTGTGTTTTGGTTGTTATAGATACTGCAACATGTAGCTATTTCTATCTATTCCATCCATCCATCCATATTTCTCCATATAGGCTAATGATCGTTCACGCTCTCCTTAGTTCCCCTGTGGCGTGAGCACAGAGTGGCTGTTACGCGCCTTTAGCGAGCATGCGCGTTTCCTGTCGCTTGCGCGGTGAATCGTGCCGCCGCGCTGTGCAGAGATGCAGGTGAAACCGTATCTGATGGGGAAACGCAGCTCGACGTAACACCAGTATTTCCATCTGGAAAGCGCTGTTTTGCCGCGGGAGTCCTCCTCACTCTCCATCCTCCCCTCTCTCATGACGCGCACGAGTCCTATCATGAAAAAATGTTAATTGCGCGTCCTGAGTAACGTGCAGTAACGGGGTGTCGGCAATTGTAACTGCGTTATAGTTACAGTAAGAGTAATAATTTTGATTACTCGTTACTAAAAAAAGGTAGCGGCGTTAGTAACGCCGTTACTTTCAACGCCGTTACTCCCATCACTGGCTGTGGCGGAGTGCAGTATAAATAACAATAAACAACCATGCAAAATGTGGAAGAACAAAAGATTACGATAAAAAAATATGAGAAGGGAAAAGACTATAACATCTGGAGATTTAAAGAGCTTCGGCTCCTTCACCTATACCCACATGTTAGGGAGGACTGACTGAGTCCGATACAGAGAGCTTTACATGCAGTAATCAATCACAGTTTTATTAAAAGCATGAATTACTGTTGTGAAATGTTATTTAAATGACTCTGATTTATCTTGGCCAGCTGTCTAATGTAAAAACTGAGAAAAACCCTGGTAAACTGATAAAAATGGGACTTGACCATTGCTCCTCTGTTTGAAAACCTCATGACATGTCCTAAGACGGTCCTCGAGAGTCCCTGTGCTTCAGGTTCGAGACGTTTCCTTGCTGCAGCACAGCTGGTTTCCACTGAGATCTGATTATCAGGATTTTAAGGAACAGAAATCATGAGAATCAGCTGTGATAAGCCAAGAAACATTGAAAACGTGTAGGACAGCGGCCCTCAAAGACCAACTTTAGGCCTGTAAGACGTCAAGAGGCCCAAATCAAAAGCAGGAACTGTTGGGACAAAATATCATCACCTCTGTTATCATTTCATTTAAAGTTAAAAGGTTTAGAGATGTCTACACTTTAATGTCTTTAGTAGCATGTATATCTGAGCATCATCAACATAAAAAAGAAAGGAGATCCCATGTTTTCTGAGTATTAAAGCCAGGGGAAGCAAACGAAGAGGGAAAAAAAGTAGGTTTTTGCTTCCACACGCACCAATACCATGCAACTGTACGCCCATCTTTAAAAATTCTGATATCATGGAAAAAAATGGATGGATTTCCTGAATGGATCAGGAAAGAAATTAAACTCTTGGAACATCTATTTGAGGAAAATAGTTTTATCCCATTGTGTAGCTTAATTTCACAGTATGGGATAAAAAAAAACAAATGTAACAGATCAGGTCCATGATAAAAGACAGATTTATGATTATGAAGTAGGTCTAAAAATGGCACCAAATGCAGAGGATTTAAAATGATGGTCTCTACTCAATTTAATTATATCTCAATGATGATACCGGTACAGATTTCCAATGCTATTTTCAAGCAATATAACAAGTTAATCACAGAGTTTTTGTGGAATGGGAAAAGACCAAGAATTAAGCTTCAAAAACTATTGGCCTCACGACATGTTGGTGGAACGGCGCTCCCAAATGTGGAATTATATAATATTGCCTTTGAGATTAATAAAATGGCAAGGCATTGGGGTACTGGTGGTTCCCAGCCGGGTTGGGTCAAAATTGAAGAAGGACCTGTGTGCCCATTTGGTATGGTGGAATATATGTTACAGAACACACGGGCAGGGGAGGCAAATTTAATCTTGGCTCATTCACGATGGGCATGGGCAAGGGCAGAGGCGTGCACAGACATTTTGGGGAGCAGGTGCTCAGGAGGTGGGGGAGGGCACTTTTTAGTGCACGTGGAACACTTCATTATAAAAAAAAATACACACGCATGTTGATTGAAATTTGACTTTTATTTGCAACATTCTCTAAACGTGAGTTTTCAATGGAAAAAAGTCACACCACCAACAGAACAGACTAAAGCGTACTACTTTAAAGTAGTACGCTTGCTCATCTTTCTTCTTCTTTCATCTGGCTCATCTCCCTGTTTTTCCTCAACCATCTGTTCTCCCTCATCCATCTGTTCTCCCTCATCCTGGTGGTCTCCCTCATTCTGGTTTTTTTCTGTCTCTGTGTCTTCCCTGAACTCTTCCTCATCTCCTTTCCTTGTAGATGTTGATGGTATAGAGCTTCCCTGCTGTGACTGGCTACAATATAATAAAAATAACCATCATGACAATAATAATGATATTAATAATAATAATAATAGCTTTAACAAATATGCCAAATTAGTTTAAATAATGGGCTATTAGGGCAACATGACTGGAAGTCTTGTCACGTGGATATGACTTATGGTAGCCTACAAAATAATAGCTATTTTAATACCTGCTGATTTTGTACAAACCACTGAAAAATAAAATGTGAATAGCTTTTAAGATTTTTCAATACGATTAACCCTCCTTTCTTGGCATTGTGCTGCAATTACTAAATCAATACACAATTAAGACAATAAAGAGACCAAAATGTGTTAATTTATGTTGCCTAACAAAACCTATACAACAGAATACGTTTGTCTTAACACATAGATTTGCAATTGCAAACTCTACCGAAATTATCTGTAGCCTATGTGGTGGTCCGCACGTTATCTGTCATTGACTTGGGCAACAGTGTAAAACTTTATCTAGCCTAACTAGTTTATCAGGTGACCAGTCGGCAAAAATGCTTGTTTGGTGCTGCTGAATGAGACATTTTAATGCACAATAAAATGATTTTGCGTGATCTGTATATTACCTGGCTAATGGGGCAGGGGAGAAGCAGTCTGTCAGCGATCGTTCCTGCTATCTGAAGACGCTTACTGACGCTTGCTATGATGCTGCGCATCTGGCATGCCCTGCGGGCGACCGCGCAAGTTCACATGACTAAGGAAGAGAGATAGGCTGGTCGGGTGTGCGCAAGGAGGTGGCTCATTTCGGGGCATTGTTTCAGTCGTTTTTAATGGCTCAGGTTTTCAAAAGATCATTTCAAAACCGACCTCAGTAAAATCTTAATAATAATAATAAATAAAAAAAGAGTTTCAAAAGGGTATTTTCGTTGATAAAGGGCAGACTTCCTAGTGCTTTAGCACCACCTAGTGTCTATGTATGCACGACCCTGGGCAAGGGTGCATAAAATGTTGGGGATTTCACAATATAAACAAAGATACTCTTCTTTATGGAATAACCCCTCCATCTGCATTGGTAAAAAGATATTTCTATGGCCAACATGGTTAGAGAAGGGCATACGTACTGTCCAAGATCTATATAGAGATCAAACACTCATGTCTTTTGAGAAACTTAACCCTTAATCCTCCAAAATTATATATAAAATATATAGTTTATCCAAAATAGATGAGTCTATTTGAAAAGGAAAAAGTGATTGATCTGTAAGGCTTGATCAAAATGAATGGCTTATAATTTGTCAGAGAACCCCTTTTACTATGACTAGAAATCTTAATTTATAAGAACTTCGATACAAAATCCTTCAGAGTACACTATACATGCCAACTATGTTTAAGATGAGTTTTGAACACTTTTATCTGCTTGAAATGCTCAAGTAATGCACCAGATGACTATAAAATGGAATACAAATGCAAATTCAATCTTATTTAATTTTATTTATTTAAATAAGATAGAGAAGTCTTTTTTATTTAAATGAAATAAAAAATATACATATTATTTGAAAACAAAAAAAACAAAACATAAATTCTGAAAAAGTGCTTCCAAAAAACTAAATCGGGGAAAACAGCAAAGTTACTCTTAAAACCTTATTTTTTAAAGGAAAACATTTTTCAAAGTTTAATTTCCTGATTGCATAACTTTTTTTTCATTTTAATATACAAAATATGTTTTTTCAAATGTCCATTTACAAAAGATGATCTTGCTTGCAAAAAAAATAATGGAACAAAATTCACTCCATACACTTCCACTTTATATTCACAACGAACATCTAAAACAGGAAGGCAGTTTAACAAAGTTATATTGAGGATTACACGGGTCTTTGTGACAATGGTCAAGGGGGATTGGATGGTTTAACTTGTCTTATGGGTTAATTTGCAGGCAGCATTGTACTGAGACTGTGATCAGATTAAAATGGAGTTCTAACAACAAAAAAGGGATATAATACATATAAAATATTTGAAGCATTTATTAAAGATGAGAGAATATAAATTCTAGTTAGGTTTGCCTTTGAAAAGCACCTGCATCACACTTACAATAGTTTGTTTTCAGGCAAAGGTTTTAAAATGAAGCAACTTCACATGCAAACAAAGTTCTGGCTGCAGTATTTCAGCAGAAAAAAGCATCAGAAGTTACTTTCTGAAAATTCCAAGCTGAAGAGAACCTGTTTTTCTTCATTATAACCTCCTGCTTAACTTTTGTTTTAAACATTGTCTTCTCAAGTATGCAGCTCATCTTGCTGGATCACTTTGAAACTTTTGGTTTGGATCGTTTCTCCTTTAGCCAGATCTGCTGTTGCAGGGAACGATGAAGAGTCTATGTTGATCATAGCTGTTAGGGTGACTTCCTCTATTCTCTATCATTTCTGTTTCAGGAACAGCCTCAGAACAATACAAACCAGCAATACAACTTCAGTGTTCATAAACATGGCCGCTACAGGTGGCAGAAGCGGGTTCTACAGGTGAGTTTGAAAACCACAGAGGCTTTCCAAGTTTAAGCTGACGCACTTTGCAAAAGTAGCCTTGCCTCTTAAACCTTTTCACATATTGTCATTTTACAACCATAAACAGCACAATATAGAAAAGCACAATTCCAATTCAGTTTATTTATATAGCACCAGTTCACAACACATGTCATCTCAAGGCACTTTATCTAAGGAAAACCAGTTGATTGCATCGACTCATTGACTTAAAGGCAATCCCTTACACTAAGCATGCTCGTAGCGACAGTGGAGAGGAAAATATCCCTTTTAACAGGAATAAACCATCTGATAAATTAATAAAAATAAAATAAAACATTTTAGTGTCATCTGATCTAAAATGGCAGAACGGCTTGAAATATTAGGATGTTTTCTTTTTTCTCCTACTGGTTCCCACAGTATGTAGGAACAATGTATGTATCGTATGCTTATAAGGATGTCTTACTTGTTTTGTTATTCAAACATCTGTTCATCTAGATTGATTTCAAGACAAAGATGTTGTGCAGTATAGAGAAAGGCATCATCAAACGCCAGCTGCCTTTCATGATTGTCAAGAGCTGTGATGATGGAGTTGGTTCTAGGTTCTCCATTTCTTTTAAAGGACACCATGACTATGAACTGGAGGCTACATCACTGGAGGACAAACATAAGGTAAACTGTTAGCTTAATCAGACACTTTTAATTAGAGCTTATTAGAAGTCAGTGCATTAAGAGTTTGTATCCTAAAGGTGTCTTCTTCTGGTGCAGATGATGCAGCTTGTGAATCAGATCATTCATGGAAACATATACAGCGGCTCTGAAGATGAGAGTTCAGAATCACAGCAGGAGCCTCAAGCATCGCAGAGCCTGAAAACAGGTGTATTGTTATTGCACAGAGGAGGACTGGCATCATTCAAATGGGTGAAGTACGGCTGCATCTCATTTTAACTTTCAATGAAACTTTCTATGAAAGAGCAAATGACAGTTTATTTAGATTTTGATTCAACTTCCTGAAATGGTGATGACTTTTTCCTGTTCGTGAAAAGACACTTTAAATAAACCTTAGCTGATTTTTCTTTATTTGTTCTACTACGTCTTATATGGAGTGACATTTTTTCCGTTATTTTTCATTTATTGGAAATTAGAAAAAAAATGCAAACAAGGAAGGAAATTTTAAAAAACTTCATTAATTTTTCTTCCAAAATTTCAAAATTTTTAAATGATTTTCATTTAACTTTTTATTTTATTTTATTAAATGTACAGATTTTTTTTATTTATTCTGTTTAATACATTTTTTTTCAGATTGAGTTATAAAAATTCCTTCTTTTTAAACTTTTACAAAGTCTACAAATCACATTTACATACACATGCATATATACATACATATATATATATATATATATATATATATATATACATATATATATATATATATATATATATATATATATATATACATATATATATATATATATATATATATATATATATATATATATATATATATATATATATATATATATATATATATATATACTGCATTGCACCAATTAGCCTCAGAGCAGATGCCCTTAGCTTCTGCCTCAGAGAAACAATAGATTACCGTGCATACACTTGCCGAGGATCTTCGTTTAGACCAGCGGTCCCCAACCTTTACTGCACCACGGAGCGCTATATGTCAGACAATATTTTCACGGACCGGCCGAGTCGGGGGTTCGGGGGGTGGGGGTGTGTGTGTGTGTGTGTGTGTGTGTGTGTGGGGGGGGGGTCACGGGGGATACGACTGGAATAAGATCAAATACAAACAGCATAAAAATAAAACAACAAGCCGGTCCCATCTAGGCATAATCGGAGACAGTAACACATGAAGTGTGCTCCGGATGTCCAGTCTGCTCCGTAGCTTTGTTTTGGTCGCTGTAACCGCAGAAAATCCTGCTTCACAAAGATAGGATGTTATAGATAGGATGAGTCTTGAACTGAATTAACCTGATGCACCGACTGATGTAATTGGGAGAGAATACCGCAAATTTTTTTATTTTTCAAAATAAAACATCACTCAGACTCTGATCGTCCATAAATTATATATATACACTTTTTCTGTGCGGCCCGGTACCAAATGACCGACCGACCGGTACCGGTCCGTGGCCCGGTGGTTGGGACCGCTGGTTTAGACATTAGGTTTGCAGTGGTACCATAGCTACTCTTCCTTATCATATATTAAACAGACATCAGTTCCTCCCCTTTTATTCCTTACCTCTTTGCTCTTTCTTAGTGTCCATGAGATTTTTTCTTCAGGAATGCTCTGTCTGGGAAATTCACAGAAAAAAAAGTATTCATACTTCAGTTGAAGTAAACAGAAAGCCTCTATTTACTAGTTTGTTAATTCTGCATTGCATATAAATATCCTGGAGCAACGAAGCACTGTTTAGATTTTATTATTTATTTCCTTTTGCTGTGTTGTGTTGGTCTGTTACCTTAATAACCAATAAAATGCAGAAAAAGGAAATCTGAGAAAAGAGTTTTATTATATTTAAAGCTGCTAAGTTGAGGGCACAGTTTCCACCTGAAGAATGCACAACTTAATTAAGAATAGCCCCACAATTATCAGCCCTGCCTACAATATTTTAGTGCCATTGTCCAAAACTGTTCCAAATGTGCTTTTAATCTCATAAATGGTAATCTAGATAAATAAATGTGCTTCGGCCCCTGCCAGAGCACTTGGTCATTACAGTTAAGCTGTAGATGATCAGCTGTGTTCATAGCAGTTCCTAAAGCTAATGGTGTGCAAAGCACAAAGGTTATTAAAGTGATTGCTGCTCTATATGTTTGCCATGAAAACTACGACACATTAAAACATCCAAAAAGACGTACAATTGGTTCTTGGAAATGTCTTATCCTCTAGGTTCCAAGGATAAGAGCCATAAGGGGCGGAGCAACAACATATCTAGGTCATAAAGCATCACTCCGAAGGGAGTCCGCTATGATCAGTAGAGCCTTAAATTATAGATAAACTCTGTATCTAAAGTTCACTTCAAGTCTGTTTATATATATGGCAACAAAATACAATGCATTTCATTTCAAGGCAGTTTACAGAGAGAATTTTATCAGATCATACAGTCAAATTTGTGTAATGTTTCCTAAGGAAATACAGCAGGATCCTGTCAAGGCAATTATCTATGTAGGTAGGGTAAACTAGCTTACAGTTAAACATATTAACTCTTAGTCAGTTTACATCTCAAAAGGGTATGAAAGAGAAGACATTTACAGGAGATAAGCACAGTACAGGCTGAGCATTTACCTACGTCAACTGGACTAAACACTTAAAAACTGACCAAACTGAATCATCTGTGATGGATATTCTTGATGGCAGCAGCCAGCTGGGCTGGATGCCCCCTCCGGAATGGTGTCACAGCTCACCAGGCCAGATAAAGCTAATATAAAACGAAAAAGTAAAGAGAACATAAGGTTAGGGGCTTAAGTGTCTGCCTCACGGCGCTATATAAATAAACTGAATTGAATTGAATTGAACAAAATATTATAGAATTGTATAACAGAAGAAGACTGAAACAGTGAGGAAAAGTTGTCCCTATATCCTCCAGCAGCCTAAGCCTATATCAACATAAGGTGTTATGAAGGTTTTTGTAAAAACAAAAAAACAAAAACAGTTTTAGCCACTTTTTAAGAAGCATTAAAGCCTCTTCCTTTAAATCGTTTAGAAAAAAAAAATGAGACCAGGTTTTTTACCAACTTTAACATAGGGTGCAATTTGTTCAAGATACATATTGTATAACGTAAACAAAGAAAAAGTGATAAATTAGCTTGGGAGATACCACTTTTTTTTTTAATAATCTATTATATACAGGTACATGAATCAAATCTCACAGCTTTAGTATGAAACAATAGAGTGGATTTTAATGGTGGCTGTTTTCCCAGTGCATAGCAGTTCGTTTAAGATAATAAACTGGTGGTATTGTTTAGTTGAAACTTACAGTTAATCATTTCACCGCATATTTCCCCTTGTTGTGTTTCAGATACACAGCTCAGCTGCACCCAGGGGAGCTAACACTGCTTCCAGTCAGGCAGCATAGCAACATAGATGGTGACGTTACATCCTCGGTTCCTCTTTCCATTGTAATTCATTTATCAGACGGTCACACCAGCGTACAGAAACCGTATGGCCCTGACACCTTTGTTCTCAACACCCACAAAAATGAGTACCAGTGAGTAACAACATGAGCGCCTTTTAATTTCACCCTGACATTTCAGTGTCACAGATTGAGATTTTTTTTTTTTTGCATGTCCTGTTCTGTGTGATTTAGAGTGTTATAAACAGGGTGTAATAAGTGTTACTTATAGGAGGTTCAGCTAAACAGAGAAGATGGGTGAAATTTTATTGATATGTTTCAGGTTTAGAGTCCCTGCCTCGGAGGAAGCAGGTTCTTCTAGCACTGTGCGTGAGCGGGATGCCTGGGTCAAAGCCATCCATAAACTGTGTTCACATTGGAAGAGGAAGTCCAGGTCTGAAAACATGTTTGTGGAGTCCAAGACATTACAGCAAATCAGCATACCGGAAGATGTGGATGACGACGACTCAGATCTTGAGACCAGTGACCATGAAAATTCAGATCCCACATCCAAAGGGAAAGACATCTCGTTATCAGGGGAAGCAGGTCACAGTTCTCCCTCGGCTGAAACAAAGCCGGTCCCCAAACCTCGCATTGGAAAGAGTGCTGTTCAAGTTACTGCTGGATCAGATCATTTGAGTCCCATTCCGTCTCCAACCTCTCCCTGTGCCTCTGTCCCAAAATTACCCTCCTCTCCTCCACCCTCACCCTGCCATGTTGGGGTTACTTCCTTATCGTCCGGCCCGGAGTCTCAAAACCCCCCCTCCCCTGATGTGAAAAAACCTCCACCCTCAGTAATACCGGCTCCACCACCTCTGCCTGTCAGAATAAGGAAAACCTTTAAAAAATCCCGGACAAAGGCTTTCCACTGGGACCTCATCGGGTCTGAAAAGGTAACAGTCATTTCTCACTTTACCAGATACTGAGGTACCCCTACAATAAATTGAGTTTCATTTTAATTCAATTCATTTTATTTAAATAGCACCTACTCACAACAAATGTCATTAAAGGACACTTTAGAGAGACAGATCATCCTGTCAGACTGATTAAACGTTTCTATCCAAGGAAGGCAAGATGATTGCATCTAGTCACTGACTTTACAACATACACTCTTTCTTGATGAGCATGTAGCAACAGGAGATATTAGATTGCATTACTGACATTGTTGGCATTGTTATTGACTCAACAACAATCCCTCACATCGAACTGCATGCAGTGATAGTGGAGAGGAAAACATGAAGAAACCTCCAGTAGAATGAGACTAAGTGTGAGAAATCTTATGCTGAGGCCAACAGAGGGTTCAAGGAGAGAGAAGCAGACACACAAAATGAACATAGGAACATTATCTATACAAGTTTTCTAATTTATTAAAATGAACAATAAACTAGCACCATAGGCTCTTAAGCAGAAAAGCCATGAGCCAGTTTTAATGTAAAAATGGATTAAAGAGAGAACATACAGCTAGTCACAGCCCATAGCCCTTGCTAGGAGAGATACAGGACTAAACACAAAAAAAGGCCTAACTTGATCTAAAACGGAGTCACCACCAAACAGGACCAGATTAGATGAAGCTAACATGACAAGGAAATGCAGAGAGAACATAAAGTTAGTCAAATAATGCAGACTAGGAGAATAGAGATAGAATGAAGCAGAATGATGAAAAGTGGTCCCTATGTCCTCCAGCAGTCTAAGCCTATAGCAGCATAACTATAGAGATAGCTCAGGATAACCTGAGCCACTCCAACTATAAGCTTTATCAAAAAGGAAAGTTTTAAGCCTAGCCTTAAAAGTAGACAGGATGTCTCCCTCGTGGACTAAAACTGGTAGTTGGTTCCACAGGAGAGGAGCCTGATAACTAAACAATATGCCTCCCAATCTTCCAATAGAACCTCCAGTAAACCTGCATTGAGAGTGAAGTGCGCTGTTAGCAACATAAGGAAAAATCTGATGATCTGTGATATAAGATGGAGCTTGATTATTTAGGGCTTGATATGAATTTTAATTCTGGATATAATGGGGAAACAATTTAAGGAAACTAAAATGGGATAATGGTGATCTTTCCTTTGAAATTTCATCATTTGTAAGAAAAAAAAAACATTTCAGATTCACATAGATTTTCCTAACTTCTCTCCTACTTTTCTTTGTAATAAAGTCTACACCATTCTCCCTGAGCTAGTAAAATGCAATTAGTTACATGAACTATTGTGAGGTTACAATAGATTTCTACTTCTTGCAATGGTTTTCTGGGACTCCATCCTCCATTCATTCATCCTCTTCCGCTTACCGGGGAGTCGGGTCGCAGGGGTAGCAGCTTCAGTAGTGAGACCCAGACGTCCCTCTTCCAAGCCAGCTCTGGGGGCACCTTAAGGTGAACCCAGGACAGCCGAGAAACATAGTCCCTCCAGTGTGTCCGGGGTCTCCCTCTGGATGTCCTCTCAATAGGACATCCAGCCATGAGGCATCCTAACCAGATGACAACTCCATGGGGCTGTGCTTTTTAATTTTACTTGAGCACATTTATTTTGAAGAAATAAATAGTACAATTATTTGACTACAATTTCTAGCTGGTGCACCACCTTTATTTCACTGAAAGAAGGACAAGGATGTCCTCCACATAAAGCTACATCCACATAAACCTACACAGACCTGTTTATAGACCCAATTCCTCACACTTGTCGTGTCAAGATACTTCACTAAAATGAAAGAAAGGTTCATTTATTCTATTGGATTATTCTTTTACTTCATTGAAATCAATTTATCTTACACTGATTCCAAGTAAAAACCGTGCAAAAGGAATGTATCCTGGTTAACAAACAATACAGTCAAATGGGTTAAAAAGGTTTCCATTAAAGGAAATCTAGCAGATTGCATCAAGCCACTTATTTGTATGTTGCTTAGAGCAGCGGTCACCAACCTTTCTACAGTTGAGGGCTAATTCAGGGGCACTGACTCACAGGAAGGGCTACCAATACTGACCTATGAATGGCAAGGGTCAACGTTCACCTAAACTTCATACATTATAAACATATCTTTATGGTTTCTTTAAATTTATAATTTTCTTTTTGACATTTTCATTTTGAAATCTCCATAAATGCTTAAATGCCAAATAAGATTACATGATGAAATATTCTATAACCCAATTAAAAAAAGAAGAGCAACAGAATACAGTGAAATTTCAAACGTAGCTCACTGTTGAGTTGTTCTATTTTCAGAAGACTCTAAGGACACCCCTTGTGGTCCTTGAGGGCCCCTTGGTGCCCGTGGGCACCATGTTGGTGACCCCTGGCTTAGAGCATTGACCCATCATTCGGGTTGTGATCAACAAATATGGGGTCTTAAGTACGACGGAGTATTAGGGCCACACATGAAGAGAAAAAATATTTTTGCCATGACGAGATTAAACTCGACATGTCGACTTTAAAGTCGACATGTCATTAAACTCGCCATTTCGAGAATAAAGTTGAAATGTCATGTTGAGTTTAATTTCGACGTGTCGACAATAAAGTTGAAATTAGTTCAAGAGAGCCAACCGCTGCACAGGATACATGCACAGAATCAGACATGCCTTGTGTAGATGATTTGGTCAAATTGTACTTTCTGTGATGATTATACAGTTATACAGTTGCAGCACGTCAAAGACTACCTTGACTCTTAAAACGCAGACTGCAGCTGTGGAGCGCGGTTGCTCTTTTCTCCAAACTTTGGAATGTCGAGATTAAAGTCGCCACGATATATCAACTTTATTCTCGAAATGACGAGTTTAAAGTCGACACGTCGAGATTAAACTCAACATGACATTTCAACTTTATTCTCGAAATGTTGAGTTTAATCTCGACGTGTCGACTTTAAAGTCGACATGTCGAGTTTAATCTCGTCATGGCAAAAATATTTTTTCTCTTCATGTGTGGCCCTAATACTCCGTCGTACTTAAGAGCCTCTAAAGCAGGGGTTCCCAAAACCTTCAGCCTGCAACCCCCAAAATAAAAATGCAACAAACTAGAGACCCCATTTCAATACATGTAATTACTTCATATATGTATTCATACATATAATGTATATTTATTGTTCATTTTTAATTGTGTAGTACATAATAGATAAATAAATACTAATGTAATTCATTTTTTTAACATTTATGTATTTCATGATGTATTTTGGCCCTCCATATATACAGGTGCTGGTCATAAAATTAGAATATCATGAAAAAGTAGATTGATTTCAGTAATTCCATTTAAAAAGTGAAACTTGTATATTATATTCATACATTACATACAAACTCATATATTTCAGATGTTTATTTTGTTTAATTTTGATGATTACAAATGACAACAAATGAAAATCTCAAATTCATCATATCAGAAAATTAGAATATTACTGAAGACCAATAAAAACAAAGGATTTATAGAAATGTTGGCCAACTGAAAAGTATGAACATGAAAAGTATGAGCATGTACAGCACTCAGTATTTAGTTGGGCCTCCTTTGGCCTGTATTACTGCAGCAATGCGGCGTGGCATGGAGTCGATCAGTCTGTGGCACTGCTCAGGTGTTATGATAGCCCAGGTTGCTCTAATAGTGGCTTTTAGCTCTTCTGAATTGTTGGGTCTGGTGTATTGCATCTTCTTCTTCACAATACCCCATAGATTTTCTATGGGGTTAAGGTCAGGAGAGTTTGCTGGCCAATTAAGAACAGGGATACCATGGTCCTTCAACCAGGTACTGGTAGCTTTGGCACTGTGTGCAGGTGCCAAGTCCTGTTGGAAAATGAAATCTGCATCTCCAAAAAGTTGGTCAGCTGCAGGAAGCATGAAGTGCTCTAAAACTTCCTGGTATGTGGCTGCGTTGACCCTGGACCTCAGAAAACACAATGGACCAACACCAGCAGATGACATGGCACCCCAAACCATCACTGACTGTGGAAACTTTACACTGGACTTCAAGCAACGTGGATGAAGTGCCTCTCTTCTTTTCCTCCAGACTCTGGGACCTTGATTTCCAAAGGAAATGCAAAATTTACTTTCATCAGAGAACATGACTTTGGACCACTCACCAGCAGTCCAGTCCTGTTTCTCTTTAGCCCAGGCAAGACGCTTCTGACGCTGTCTGTGGTTCAAGAGTGGCTTGACACAAGGAATGCGACAGCAGAAACCCATGTCTTTCATACGTCTGTGTGTGGTGGTTCTTGAAGCACTCACTCCAGCTGCAGTCCACTCTTTGTGAATCTCCCCCACATTTTTGAATGGGTTTTGTTTCACAATCCTCTCCAGGGTGCGGTTATCTCTCTTGCTTGTACACTTTTTTCGACCACATCTTTTCCTTCCCTTCGCCTCTCTATTAATGTGCTTGGACACTGAGCTCTGTGAACAGCCAGCCTCTTTAGCGATGACCTTTTGTGTCTTGCCCTCCTTGTGCAAGGTGTCGATGGTCGTCTTTTGGACAACTGTCAAGTCAGCAGTCTTCCCCATGATTGTGTAGCCTATAGAACTAGACTGAAAGACCATTTAAAGGCTTTTGCAGGTGGTTTGAGTTAATTAGCTGATTAGAGTGTGGCACCAGGGGCCATCAATTTTGAACCTTTTCACAATATTCTAATTTTCTGATATGATGAATTTGAGATTTTCATTTGTTGTCATTTGTAATCATCAAAATTAAACAAAATAAACATCTGAAATATATGAGTTTGTATGTAATGTATGAATATAATATACAAGTTTCACTTTTTAAATGGAATTACTGAAATCAATCTACTTTTTCATGATATTCTAATTTTATGACCAGCACCTGTACTTCAAATTGGACATCCTAATGATTGTAAAAAACAAAACAAAAAACATCTAAACACCCCTCTAAGTACAGTAGGTATTGCAACCCCTACTTTGCAAACCTCTGCTAAGCAGGACGGTTGATTATATTGTGTTGTTAACTTTCCAGCATTGCCTTATACCTGCCAGACATGCAGCAATCTTCACTTGTTACTTTCCATTGTTCTAACATCTGTTTATAGTCTTCTGTAAGTATTTGTTCAAAAGTTTAGTGTAACTATAATTTATTGGTTTTGCATCTTTTTGCCTGAATTATTGTTTATTTTTTATTCTTTAAAATACCCATATTTGCTCTTTATATTCTTGTCCATTTGATTTGGTATTTTTTCACAAAAATACTTTTCTACTCTTACCCTAGAAATATGTATATTTGTATGAATACTTTTAACACCAGCTTCAATAAAATAATGTTGGAATATTGCCATTCTTATTTAATATTTTTTGGTTTTGCTACTCTGCCAGATTTATTATTCATTGTTGTTTTTTACACATGTTCTGTCTCAGTACCAATAAATTAGGTTTTCTGTTGATGATGTTTTTTTTCAACAGATTGCGAAAACATTTTGGGTTCAGGAAAAGAGCAGAGGGCCTGAAATCGACACATCGCGTTTGTACGATCAGTTCGCAGTCAAGGATCTGGGAACGTTTGATACGTCTGACTCTGGTAGTTCTCAGCACATATTGCTCAACCAGAAGATTGCACACAACTTCAGTAAGTAGATCCAATCTGTCTGCATACTGGAGTTTAAAATTTATTTTATATGCAACAAGATGTTGATGGAAAGTTTTTTTTGTTGGGAAACCAATAGGCTTCCTTTTCCCACCCAATGGTGGGCAGCAGCAAACAAAATACCCTTTCATGTGCAAAACAAATAGCACAACCAGAATTTTTTTTATTATAAAAACAATTTAATGATGTTCTGGTAAATTCTTGTTTTTTGTTGTTGTTTAGTTTCTCTTTGAAAACTGGGAAACTTTGGCTGTAAAGTCAAATCCAGTTAATAGTCATTCCAAAACAAGTTAAAAAACAATCCACTGGACTTTGTTTCCACGTTAGAAGACGTTTGGCTTCCCATCAAGGAAGCTTTTTCAATTCAAAATGTCAGAACTCAATACTTTTTCTGACAGTTTGAATTAGAAATGCTTCCTGGGAAGCAAAACATCTTCAAACTCAAAACAAAGTCCAGTGTTTTTTTTTTTTTCTTCTTACTTTTTTGGAATTTGGCTGTAAAGCCACCGGATGGTTGTTCTGTATGATCACCAGCAGGGGGCAGTGTGGAACCGATCTTAAAGCTGTGGAGGGAGAGCCACAGTGGATTTTAAGATATTCTATCTCTCATTTAATGGCTTTTCACTTTTGATTACCTAAAGCTTGTACATTTCAAGACCTCACCTGAGGGAGAGCATTTCCAGACCTTCCCCTCTGAGGTCCCAGTCAGTCCCAGCTGTCAGGACTTACAGATGTGGCTGCGGCCGACTGCCAAATGGGATCAGACTGAATGTGCAGACTGGCCATGCAATTGGAGTTCACATGTTGATGAAAAATAAATAGGCGTGTATGTAAGATAAATCCTACCCTTATGCAGCAAACTATGGTTTGCTGATTGTGCTTCTGGACTTGTTAACTTTATGGTTGTTTTATGAAGTGAGTGATGACAGCCTGCAGGCATCCCGGGGCCATGCATCCTTCTGCTCACAGCTTTCTGAAAAATTGTGACACTTTATAACCAAGAGAGTAAGGCCTGGTTTGATGTTTCTCCTTCCTTTGTTCCTCATCACATCAACGCTGAGAGTCACATCTTTACTTTGAAGTATAATAATGAATCCTGGCAAAAAAGTTAGTTTACAGGACTAAAAAAATGACAGTAAACTTATTGTATGAGAAACAACACAGATAATTTGAATCTCTCAAATATTAATATTTAAAAACATTTTTTAAATGTTTTGGAATGTTTTAAAAGCCTATTGTAATGACGGCTATGATTAATTAATCAATCTATTATTTTTTTATTAAGTAATCTAACAAAGAGATAGTTAACATTTCTTAATAAGAAGCTGTTTGGAAATAGGATGATAAACCTTAATTTTACATTTTAAATGAAATTTGAAATTACAAAAACATGTACGAAATGATTATACACTGTTAAAAATCAAAATCTAGAGAAGTAATTTTTTCTTAAAATAAGTGCATTTGTTCTTGGATTGAGGAAGTCAAAGAGACATTTTGCCAATAGGAGAAGATAATTTACATTTGAAATAAGAAAACACAATTGCATTGCCTTAATTCAAGTGCATATTATCCATTTATCTTATTTTAAGAGTAAAAATACTCATTCCATTGGCAAACTAGTTTATTTACTTACTCAAAATAAGTTTAAATAAATGTTATGAAAGACATTTTTACTTATTTCTAGATTGTTTTTACAGTATATATATATATATATATATATATATATATATATATATATATATATATATATATATATATAATATATAATATAATATAAGAGGATCTTCCTTTATCTTAAATAGAAAATTATTTCTTTTTTCTATAGTTTGCCTAGAAAATAAGAAAGCAACGGACTAATGAACCCCTAAAAACTATTACTTCACTCTGTGTTAAAATACTGACACAATCAGCTGTTATAAGATTATAAAACACCTTCAACATATCCATCTAACCTTAGTGATAAAACTTAAATAATACCAGTGAAACAAGAAAAACTTCAATAACTCCTCTCAAATATAAACGCAAAGTTTAGAGGGTAACTTTTAGACTTTGCAAAGATAAATAATCAGCAGATCTTCCAAAATTAAGAAAACCAAGGCCGATTGATCAGTGCATCTTTACTGATGATTATTTCAATATTCTATTGTTCATTAATTAGGTTGATTAGTTGTTTCATACTTATTTATAATACAAAACACTTTATGTGTCAAAACATCCTTTAGAAAGTACAAAGTGACAGAAAAAGTGTAAGAAAAATTGTTAATTTAATGTCTTTTCAGATAAGGTCTAATTCTTTTTCTCATTTTTCTCCATAATCAGAAATTATAATATTTAATTTCTATTTTCCTATAATTAAATATTTAACAAAAAGATATGTTTTCAAAAACTATTTAAAAGTTTTGCATCTATTTGTATCACCCCGTTTTATTTTGATGCCTCAATAAAGTCAAATCAAACAACTGTCTTTTGTAACAACTTGCGAAACACAGGACCTAAAATTTCAGTCAGACTCACCAGGACAGGTTGAAATGTTTTGTGGAAAAAAAACAGGCAGTGAAAAGCAGGTACCCTCCAGCAAAGGGATCAGGAATCTCAGCACTGGGAAACAAGTTTAAAAGCTTTTGATTTCTTCTCTGAAGAGTAGGGGTGTAAATCACACCCATCATGGTGATTCAATTCAGTATCGATTTCCTGACCCAACGATTCGATTATTTTCGATACTCAAGAATGCACCACGATACGATTCCATTCCATTCGATTCGATTAATCGATTAATTTGGTTTTTTTTGTTGTTTTTTTTTTACACCTTACAGGCTAAACAAAGTTTCAAGTTTGAAATAAATCAATGAAAGCTGTAATATCGTTATGCGTTTTTTTTTTTTTGAAACAACAGCAAATAACAGAAGTAGAAAAGTTGCATAAAAAAAACTGCAAAAATACTGCAGAAAATCAGAGCAATGAGTGCAAAGCAATACCTCGGCTCCAGACGTCCCGCCCCCTTGAGAGACGCTCCGCTGCTCCTCTCCCAGATTGTAGCTGACCGCAAACAGTGCCGCAGACAGGAGGCCGGCTTGTTTAGTTTTTATGACTGAAATTGCGGAAAACAACTCGTGAAGTTTGACCCGCTAGAAGAGCGAGGTGCGCGAGAACGCTGGGACCCTTTTTCCACCTGGATCTCCGCTCTTTTTGGCCCTCATGTCCCTCCGTCATCGGACTAAACTCGCCCCCACTTCCTCGCCGCCTCGGCCGTATCCAGACCCACAGCGTGTAGCACAGACCACGCTTCAATATTGAGCATAATTTAAAAATGTCTGTGTCAAGCTTGCTGCAACACCCTGCTGTAAGAGTATAACCAGGAAGCGAGGTAGGAGGGCAAAATAGGTTTAGCGCCACCGCAGCACGGGAGGGAGAATTACACCCAGGAGCAAATGGATAAAAATAGACCGGAGGGAAAAAAAAAAAAAACATGAATCGATTCTCTTGCCGACGTGTCAATGCATCGGATCGTCGGCTGTTGGATCGATGCATCGATACAAAACGATTATTATTTACACCCCTACTGAAGAGTTCAGGATGACATCCCAGGAGGGCCACTGGTCAGGGAACAAGACTCCTCTAAAACGCCGCTGTTTCTCAGGGAACCCTGTTCTCTATGTTTTAACTCAGGCCTCCCCAAAGTCGGTGCTCGAGGGCCACTGTCCTACAGGTTTTAGAGGTTTTACCTGCTTTAGCACAATTGATTATGATGATTGCAGTTGAGCAAAAGTCTATTAATGATTAATGATATTATAAATTATGATCAGCTGTGCTGGAGCAAGGAAACCTCTAAAACCTGCAGGACAGCGGCCCTCGAGGACCGACTTTGGGGATGCCTGTTTTAACTGTTTCCTTGTCCCATCAGACCAGAAATAAATGGATTATTAACAGGCTTCTGAATTGCAGAGGAGGAGCCCTAATCTGAATCAGGTGTGCAGGAACAGAGACATTTCTTAAACATGCAGGTCAGAGGTCCCTGAGGACCAGGGTTGGGAACCACAGCCTCAGACCAGAAGTTTTCAAACCTGCTCCTGAAGCACTACTACCTTGCATGTTTTAGATTTGTCTCTTCAGCACGCCTGATTCAAATAATTGCATGACCTCTTTTGCAGGCATCAGTGCTGCAGAAGCCTGTTAATCATTCAAAGTGAGGTAACGGGAGTTAGAAGACATCTAATACATTAGAAGACAGAAGTTAGAAGACCAGACAGAAGTCAGGACTTAGAAACGTGGTATCCAGAGCGCAGGAAGTTGTCCCCGTGTGCAGAACAGAGGTCATTATCAGGCAGAGAAGGAATGCTCTAAACACACAAAGCCTTTCGATAATCTGGCAACATAAACTGGTCTGAAGGCAGGCAGATAGGCTGGGATGCAGGTGACAAGCATGAAGGGAAGGGGCTGACCAGCACAGGTAGAGATATTGTCAAGGTTTGGTTGTGGTTTTGGACCCAAATGCAGAGGCATAGAGGCAGGGGTGAGGTTCTTGAAGATTTAATGGAATAAACACAGGTAACAAAGGCAGGAATCCAACAAATCCAAAAATCCAACTTAAAAATGTAAAACAAACTAGAACCATGGAGACATCAGGCGAAACCAATCACGAGGAGCCAGGGTAAGACGAGGTAGGACAAAGTAAGACGATGTTAGTCGAGGAACCAGCACTGAGGGACTGCACAGGGAGCGTATTCATGGCTGTCTGACAAAGGCAGGACTAACGAGCTGATAAGGAGAAGGTGTGAAAAGAGCGGTCAAGGAAGGAGATAAGGAAACAAAGACCAACACAAGAGAGCAACAGAGGGCAACAAATAAAAACCTTAGAACTCAAATATACCCAGAAAATACAACAAAATAGCAACTAAACCAATAAAACAAGAAAACATGGAGCAAAAGTAAACATATATAGCAATTTTTTATGTGTTTTGTTTTGGTGCAAAATAAAAAAATGTGGGGGGAGAAACCCTTACCCCTTGCTCACACTGGCTCCGCTGCGGTTACCGAGCCGACGGAGACCGCAACTCCCGCACACCCCCTCTCACTCCGCCCTTTTGACTATGGTGCGGTGCGGCTCTGCGGCTCCGGCAACAGGTCCGGGGATTTAACTCGCGAGAACAGAAGTTCACTTGAGTTCACGTAACTTCACGCGATAACACGGCCCAAATAAGGATATTTGCGAGAGCTTGTTGCGGAGGGCTCCGGCACGCCGCAAGGATAGCTTTCTTGCTGAATTTTCTGCAGCGCCGGAGTGTCTCGGTAACCGCGGCCGGACAGCTCAGCAGCCGGTGAGAGAGGTTTACGTCTTTTTAATGATTTGGAATCACTGCGGCGCCGCACCCACCGCACCGAAACGGTAAGACCGGAGTCGGTGTGAGCCGGGGGTTAGGGGAGTTCAGGCTGCTTTTGAATTTGAATTATTCAACATTCAGTCTCTCTCTAATAAGTCTCATAAGAGCACCACATTTGACAGAGTGCAACTATCACAAGGAAGAGAAAGATGATCTGAAAGCAAAATGTGATTCTTGTAATCTTTTGAGTCAAATCATACCTGAGTCCGGGTTCTAAAGACTTTGGGCTAAAGCAGAAATGACACCAGGTCAAATCTAGTGTTCTAATGAAACTCTCAGGAAATAAACAAAACTGGTTCTTTTTAAACTACTTTATTATTCATTTTTTGTTGATCGAAATAGAAAATAAAACAAATAAAAACATTTCGCTAATCCTTTTTTGACACAGAGAAAAAAAAGAAACACCTTGTATTTTTATTTTCAATCAAACAGCCACCTGTTTTCTGGAACTTATTTCTAAAATGAAAATCAAACAATCAAAAGATAAACTGACCCTAAACACATGCAAGACTTTTTAATAGGATAATAAAGTGCATAAAGTTCAACGAGTAAGAATACTTACACAGCCTTTGTGTTCGTTTCCCTACATGCCACCTCACAGACTCCCTCACACAGGCTCACACATATTCCTCGTTTCTGCTCACATCTTATCACTCATAATACCTGACTGAATGTGTGCTTTTCTAGCAGCTCAGGTATCATCCCTTCACACACTGATCCCTTAACACTGAACGCAAGAAATCTCTCCAGCTTTTTATCTACACTCACAGAAACGCCTCGGCCAACAATGCGACCCCATCTTGATTAAATAATATTACAAATGAAAAGTGAGGAAAAAACACAGAGGTGATAATTAGTACAAGTATGGAGCGTCTCACCACTGCTGCACTCAGTTACGTTACAAGACACCAGAGTGTGAGGATAAAGAGGTGATAGTCAGCGTTGATCAAAGTATTCATTTCTCTGGAACTAAATCAACACTTTTTTCTGATTAACATCATAAACTTTAACTTATTCCATCATATTTTATGCAATAGACCAACACAAAGTAGAGCATAATGAAAGCAAAAAAATAAATAATAAAATGTTTTTTTTTTTTTATTCAAATCAACATCTGAAATAGGTGTTGTGCATTTGCATTCGGCCTCTCTGGCCAACACTTTGCTGCAATCACAGAGGTTTGTGGTTTAGAGTTTGTTTCTTAAGACTCTGCACATTTGGAAGAAGCAGCTTTTACCCATTTTTCATGACAGAATTAGATGAGATTAGATTAGGTTCAACTTTATTGTCATTACACATGTACAGGTACAAGGCAACGAAATGCAGTTTAGGTCTAACCAGAAGTGCAATAGCAGCAATAGCAGGATAAATAATGGTTCCATAAATACAGGACATGGGTTTTTCTACTGAATGAGTATAGAGATGAATACGGAAGAGGATTAGGGTCAGTGGAAAAAAAAAAAAAAAGTTAACTGATTTTTAAATTTTATTTCAGTTTAGTATGGGAAAAAAAGTCAGAATTTTTTCTCAGAATTTCTCAGAATTCTGACTTTTTTCTCAGAATTCTGACTTTTTTCTAAGAATTCTGACTTTAATCTCAGAATTCTGACTTTAATCTCAGAATTCTGACTTTTTTCTCAGAATTCTGACTTTTTTGTAAGAATTCTCACTTTAGTGTCAGAATTCTGACTTTAATCTCAGAATTCTGACTTTTTTCTCAGAATTCTGACTTTTTTCCCATACTAAACTTAAATAAAATTTAAAAATCAGTTAACTTTTTTTTTTTCAGTGACCCTAATCCTCTTCCGTAGATGAATACTTATTATAAATAATGAATATAATCTATAGATCACTAGTGATATGATCTAAATTTACAGCTGGATATGTACTGAATATAATATACAGGTGGATATTACTGTAGAAAAAGGTTTTTACAGTTATGTGATAGTAACCCTCATTCCATTGGGTTGGCAAGAGAATATGTCAGTATTCCTGTTTCGGCACAGATTTTAAATTCTGTGCTGGTAAGCGCTTTAACTAGGCCATTCTAACTCATGAATAGACTTTAATCTATACCAGGGGTCTGTAACCAGTGGTTCTAATAAACTGTGGTTCTAATAAAGCTGATTAAGAAATTATTTCAAATGATTATTTATACATTTTCAAAGGTGTGAAAGATAAAGAGATGAATATGATCTTCTTTCCCATACATGCCTGTGCGTTTGTTGGATATGAAAATGAGTTTTTCTCCCCACAGCAGTTACCACTATAGGCTCCATCAGTCAGTTCACGAGAGCGTGATTCAGGTCGTATTCTCAGAGCGTCCACATTATTGTGACACACTTGGCGCTCTGGTTCACCGGGATACTATTTTGATTCTCCGCCGCTATTGACACATTAGTGAGAAAACAAAGGCAACTTTTAAATCCATTACAGACTTGATGCCTCTAAACAGGAGACCTGCGCTAACGCAGCAGCTTCTTTTTTCTTTTTATACATACAAGAGAAGAAATGTCTTTGTATCCAGAGTTTGGTCTGCTATCATTTACACTGTTTGATGGAGAAAGGGTGCAAGAGCATGCACGAGCCCTTTTTTCCTCGTACACGTTCTGTTTAAAAGTTGCTGTCTGCATCGCTCATACTAGCTTACTTTCTAAAAGATTTGCAATTTTTCCAATATGTCAGACTCACCTAACTTGACTCCGCCAGATGGATTTGCTCCGCATATCCATCTGGAAACCTTCCGTTGAAATAATTTTGGGAAGGGGCGAAAATACTGGTTAGCTGATTGGCCTGTGTTGGTGATAGACGGGCCAAATAAACCAATTAGATCAACGAAGCATATGACGTACTAACAGCCAGGCAACTCTTGCCGAAACCAGTCGAGAGAAGAGCAAAAACATCTTTTCCTCTGAGAAAGCCTCTAGAGCAGTGTTTTGCTCTTCTTTCAGTGAAGAAATACTCTGTAATTCCGATAAAACTTGCTCGATAGCCACGCTAACGCTAGTTTCATCGGCTGAAGCCGCCATGTTCTGTAGACTGAACTGTCGCGCTTCTCGTTGCGTCACACCTCAACCCGCCTCAAAGCCAACGCTGATTGGACGTTCGTTTGGTGAACGGCTCCAAATTTTCTTTAACGGAGAGTCTCCAGACTGATCTGCGAGTGAAACCTTGAAAGCTCGCAAGATCAGGATGGTCTCACGAGGCTAAGACTCACCACCGGTAAATGAAAATGGGGACGAGCATGTAGGATGGCCTTATGTAAACATATCACCAGAATGACTGACGATCAGGAACACCATCGTCCACTATAACTTTAATGTAAACTCTTTAAGTTATCATCTAAATAGCGCCCATTTAGCCATACTGTATGGATAGTGGCGTAACTTCTCTGTTGTTATTTTAAGGTGAGAAGGTGATTTTTAGAAAAGTGGAGGGCATTATGCAAAACGTTTGATACATGATAGAAAAACACATTCGAGCAACAAGCACAGTAGAACAGTGGATTGGCAAGGCTTTAGTAATTGACTGCACTTCATGGTATCTATTTTGACCATTTCTACAAAGGCAAACACAACATCCTGTTAAAAAGCACTGCTAAGTGTCATGATTTTATCTAAAGATCTGACCCACATGCAGGAAACCAAACAGGGAGACCAGGGAAAAGTTTTACAGGTTTTATTGAGAGTAGGTTGAATGGAGTCCATTGTGCTCTGAACACTGTCTAACCGGGACTGAAAGGTGAAGGGGAAGATTCTGCGGTTAGTTCAGGCTCAGTGGGAAAATTGTGTCTTCGATTTGAAGAAGGGAATAAAGGCAACAGGACTCACGCTTCCAGAAAAAGGTGCCTCTTGTTGAATACAGTCGGTGTGGGTTGTTCCAGTGAATGGCTTGCTTGGTTGGATGACTTCCTGCCGAGAGGCAAAGACAAAAAACAGCAAGGTTAAAACTCAGGTAGACAAAAACTCAGCAAAACTCAGCTTGGACAGAGTACCCAAAACTGGCAAACACTCTGGCGTCGAGGTAGTGGCAGTCAGCAGCAGCACCTCCGGTAATGAGGCAACCATCCGCAGGTGTGTGAGGAGGCCGCCTGGTGGTGGAGGGAAGACAAACTAAAGCACAACTGGATTCCTGACACTAAGAGTATCAAGAGCTATATCACAGTTCACTGGTTAAGCCAGAGAATGTTTACAGGACTTGCCAGACAGGGACCAATGTCCACTGAGGGGTGGCTTGAAAAGGGATTGGTGCCAAAACCAGATTAGGGTCAGTCTTCACAAAACTGAATCACAAAGCATCCATATTGACAAAGTAAATCGGTAAAGACAGACTGGATTTTCACACTGCAAAAACGATCTATAAATAAGTCAAAATGTCTTAAATTTAGTGTATTTACCCCTAATTTGAGTAGAAAAATAAGAAGATTTTCCAGTGGAATGAGTATATTTACTCTTAGAATAAAACGGACATCTCTGCTTAGACTGCGGCTTCTTCGACCCGGCCCCGGATAGGTGGAAGAAAATGGATGGATGGAAGTAATCACTATATGATATGTGGCTGCAGTGTTTGCAAATCTAAACAAATTCAAAGGCCTTGGCTACTTTGGAAAAACACTGATTGATGTTTTTGGCAGTTTTTATTTAAAAGACTGAAACACTCTACAGGCAGGCATTAATGACAGTATCATCAACGTTCTCACACTTAAAAAGAGAAGATGTAAAACTCAACAAGAAGCAGAAAGGTTTCATAACAGTTATTATGCAAATGGGTTTGATTTTATTTAAATTCTGACAAATTTGCTAAAACCGGCTAGATGACAGCTGGACAAATGATCAACGTTTAATCTAAACTAGTAAAAAAAGCGTTCTCCCTTGAAATGTTATTTCTTTCATACATTAAACTACCTTGACAGATCTAAAGCAACACAGCCATTTATTTAAAGCTTGATATTTAATATTGATTAAACTGAACTTACTGGCAATCAGTTTTAATTTGCTTTGAAACCAAGGTGGTCTTTATACATCAAAGCAAAACTTCACTACAGGTCTTTCATTTAGATTTTTATTTAATCGATTTTAGTAAGTCTACATGACCACTGCCAATGTCAATTTTTAGGGAGCAAAAATATCATAAATAAAGCAAAACAGCTTGTGTTTAGAATTCCCCAATCACTACAGTCTTGCTTTTCTTAATCATTACGACTCTTGTGATCTTCTTCTTCAAATGGAATCTATAATCACATCTGTAAAATTCCTGAAATAGTGAACTGTCAGGGTCTAGTAATGAGAAAATTGAATAAATGAACCACTGGTTTGACTTGACAGAAAAACAATTCAATTCAATTTCAATTCAGTTTATTTATATAGCGCCAAATTCACAACACATGTCATCTCAAGGCACTTTACAGTTCAACCAGATCATCCAGTCAAATTGATACAAAGTTTTCTATCTAAGGAAAACCAGTTGATTGCATTGACTCATTGACTCAAATACAATCCCTCACACTAAGCATGCTTGTAGCGACAGTGGAGAGGAAAAACTCCCTTTTAACAGGAAGAAACCTCCAGCAGAACCAGGCTCAGTGTGAGCGGCCATCTGCCAAGGCCGACTGGGGTTCAAGGAGACAGAAGCAGAGATACAAAAAGCAGCTGTAAAAGGCGGCCCCGTCCAGGAAACACACAGCCAGGCAGACGAGCTCCAAGGCAGCTCCCATGCCAGAGGATGAAGAGAGCACATCCACCCAGCCACGGCCAGAGAAACAGGACCACACTGGAAGACAGGCCGATCTCCAACATCTATAAACAAGGGTGTTGATGGAAGCAGCACAGCTGATGTTTCTTTCCTGGATGACGTCACAGCCAAACAGGAACAGACGAGGCAAAGCTATTCTGAGGAAAAGCAGAGAGAGCAGAACGTTAGAGATTGAACAAACAGATTCTGCAGAATAGGAGAACAGAGAGAGAATGAAGCAGAATGATGAAATTGGGGTCCCTATGTCCTCCAGAAGTCTAAGCCTATAGCAGCATAACTATAGAGATAGCTCAGGATAACCTGAGCCACTCTAACTATAAGCTTTATCAGGAAAGTTTTAAGCCTAGCCTTAAAAGTAGACAGGGTGTCTGCCTCACGGACTAAAACTGGTAGTTGGTTCCACAGGAGAGGAGCCTGATAACTAAAAGATCTGCCTCCCATTCTACTTTTAGAAATTCTAGGAACCACTAGTAAACCTGCAGATTGAGAGCGAAGTGCTCTGTTAGGAACATAAGGAACAATCAGATCTCTGATATAAGATGGAGCTTGGCCATTTAAGGCTTTATATGTGAGAAGGAGGATTTTAAATTCTATTCTTGATTTAACAGGAAGCCAATGAAGAGAAGCCAGGATAGGAGAGAGATGATCTCTCTTTTTCATTTTCATCAGAACTCTGGCTGCAGCATTTTGGATCAGCTGAAGGCTTTTAACTACAGTTTGTGGACTTCCTGATAGTAAAGAATTACAATAGTCCAGCCTTGAAGTAACAAATGCATGGACTAGTTTCTCAGCATCACCCCTGGACAGGAGATTTCTAATTTTTGCAATGTTCCTCAGATGAAAGAAGGAAATTCTAGAAACCTCTTTGATCTGGGATTTAAATGACAGGTCCTGATCAAAAACAACACCAAGATTTTTTACTTTACTATCTGAAATCAGTTTAATCCCATCCAAATGAAGTGACTGGCTAATCAGCTTCTTTTTCAGAAACTCTGGTCCAAAGACTATAACTTCTGTTTTGTCTGCATTCAGAAGCAGAAAGTTAAGAGTCATCCAGGTTTTTATGTCTTCAAGACATGCTTGTAATCTATGTAATGGGTTAGCTTCATCTGGATTTATAGACAGATATAGCTGGGTATCATCAGCATAACAGTGGAAATTAATCCCATGCTGTCTAATAACTCTACCAATTGGGAGCATGTATAAAGTAAAGAGAATTGGTCCTAGCACTGATCCCTGTGGTACTCCACAGGTAACATTTGAGTGTGTTGAAGATCTATCATTAACATAAACAAACTGAATTCGATCAGATAGATAGGATTTAAACCAGTCTAGTGCTGTTCCTTTAATTCCAACAAAATATTCAAGTCTTTCTAAAAGAATATTATGGTCAACTGTATCAAATGCAGCACTAAGATCCAACAGGACGAGCACAGATACAAGTCCATTATCTGAGGCCATGAGAATATCATTAGTGACTTTCACCAGAGCTGTTTCAGTGCTATGATGAGCTCTAAAGCCAGACTGAAACTCTTCAAAAAGTTCATTATGGTGTAAGTGGTCGCAAACTTGTTTGGCAACTACTTTCTCAAGAATTTTGGATAAGAAAGGAAGATTGGATATAGGTCTATAATTGACCAAGTCATCTGGGTCAAGAGACGGTTTCTTAAGCAGAGGTTTAATTACAGCAACCTTAAAAGCTTTAGGTACATATCCCTGTAACAGAGATAGATTAATCACATCTAAAATGGAGGAGGAGATCAAAGGGAATACCTCCTTAAATAACCTGGTTGGAACTGGATCTAACATACAAGTTGAAGGCTTAGATGAAGACAATAATTTTGCTAATTCAGAAAGTTCAACTGGATCAAAGCAGTCTAAACCCGGTTCAGATTCCATGACTACCTCAGGTACAATTGCGGATAGAGGAGTGCTTATGATCTTATTTTTAATAAGATCAATCTTATTTATAAAGAATCCCATAAAATCATTGCTGCTAAGAGCAGGTGGGATGGACGGTTCAGCAGAGCTATGGCTCTGGGTGAGTTTGGCAACTGTATTAAAAAGAAATCTAGGATTATTCTTATTCTCCTCTATTAATGAGGAGAAGTATGCTGCTCTTGCTTTACAAAGGGTCCTCTTATACAGCAGTAAACCATTTTTCCAGACTAGGAAGGACTCCTGCAGGCCTGTGGAGCGATATTTTCTCTCCAGTTTCCTAGCATTTTGCTTCAAAGTACGCAGCTCTGCATTAAACCAAGGAGCAAGCTTTCTATTTTTAACGGTTTTCATTTTCAAAGGAGCTGCGTTGTCTAAGGCAGTACACAGAGAACTAGCAACCCCATCAACAAAATCATCAACCTGTGAAGGGGAATAAGCTATACTTTTGCACTCTGCAGCACTGCTCAGCGACACAGAGGAGAGAGAAAGTGAAGCAGATTCTTTAAAATTTATAACTGCACTATCTGATAAAGATCTACTAAAATTGAACCTTCTTTTGGGGGAGGAGAACTCTGTTAAAGTAATCCTGAAGGTTATTAGAAAGTGGTCAGAGAGGACAGGGTTGTGAGGAAATACTGTTATTTCTTCACATTCTATGCCGTATGTCAGCACAAGATCCAAAGTATGAAGATGAGAATGTGTGGGACTATTCACATTTTGAACAAAGCCAATAGTGTCTAAGATAGCATTAAAGGCTGCTCTTAAGCTATCGCCTTCAATGTCAGCATGGATGTTAAAATCTCCCACTATGATGACCCTGTCAGTATTTAATACCAAATCAGAAAGGAACTCTGAAAACTCATCTAAAAATTCAGAGTAAGGACCTGGCGGACGATACAAAGTTACAAGAAGAAGAGGTTTTCTTGCCTTGAAATTTGGATGAGGGAAAATAAGGGTTAAATGTTCAAAGGAGTTGTAGGTATTAACTGTTTTGGGAGTAATCAGTAAGTCAGACTGGAAGATTGTTGCTACTCCTCCTCCTCGCCCAGAACTTCTGGGTATGTGAAAATTTAAATAGCTTGAAGGAGTTGCCTCGTTTATGCTCACATAATCCTCTTGCTGCAGCCAGGTTTCTGTAAGGCAAAACAAGTCAATGTGATTATCACAAATCAAGTCATTAACTAGCAGACTTTTAGAGGAAAGCGACCTTATGTTAAACAGACCGCATTTAATTGTTTTAACTTTTTCCCCAATTGGAGTTATTTTGATTTTAATTAGATTATCATGATTTACTTCTTTGGGAATCTTTGCTAATTTATTAGATTTTGGTCGTGGGCAAGACACTGTCTGGATGGAGTAAAGAGTGGGTAACAGTAGAGAAGCTGCAGAGATGTGTGTAAAAACAATAGCCTGCATGATGACGTTCCTTCTGCAAGTCAATCATCAGAAAAATTTTGTCCCAAAAAATTATTTGCTCTTGTAAAAGTTCTTGTAACTACATTGAATAAATGACACTTTTTAAAAAATGTTTTAACAAAAAAAAAAGTAAAATCTGTTACATGATAAAATGAACTGTTCATATTACAGCTATGTCACTTTAAAATAGATAGTTTTATGATTTAAAGGAAATTGTGGTTTATTTTATTTCAATATACACAGTTGTGCTTGGAAATGTACTGTACATATCTCCCATTAAAGAAATTGTAAGCTATATTTACACTAGAGATTCAAATAAAACAAATTAATAATTAATACACATTTACTCGATGATTAGATTTTATTTGAATAAATAAAGATCTTGAATTTTTGTTTAAAAATAATAATAAAAAAGACAAATGAAAGCACCTTCCTGATGAACAGTGAACCAACATCCCTGTCTACAGCTGCAGAAGTGTGACTGAAAATTTCCTGAACATTAAAGAAAACAGTGATTTCCTCAAAGTGTTGCTCAACAACATTTTATTTCAGGAGCTCCACTAGGCTTGATTTATATACATATGTAAAAATGTATATGCATACAGTTGTGATGAGAGTTTACAAACCCTTCCTTTGAAGGCTGTACAAAATAGCTGCAAGTGAATTAAATTAAAACTAACGAAAGCAATAATAAATAATAAAGATCGTGAAGCACAGTTACACAACCCATGAATACATACCCATTTATGACACGCTGGCTCTCAAAATAGCAACAATGATCAATCATTTTAAAACACATTTCCTTAACGCTAACCTACTGTATCACCTTTTCAATTTGAACTAAATATATTAAATATGATTCAATCAAGATAACTTTAAACTAGTCTTAACTTTAAAGAAACACACTCTATACATTGCTAATGTTGTAAATGACTATTCTAGTCCTCTCTGACCACTTTCTTCCTTCAGAGGACAGCACAAACAGGCTCTAACCAGAGCAGAAAAAGAAGTGGGAGGCCGCGTTGCACAACTGAGCATGAAGATAAGTACATTAGAGTCTCTAGTTTGAGAAACTGACCCCTCACAGGTCCCCAACTGGCATCTTCATTAAATAGTACCCACAGTAGCTTGTTTGTGCTGTCCTCTGAAGGGAGCAGTACACACCATTGTAGGAAATCTTCAATTTCTTAGCAATTTCTCGCATGGAATAGCCTTCATTTAATTCTAAGAACAAGAATAGACTGTCGAGTTTCAGATGAAAGTTCTCTTTTTCTGGCCATTTTAAACGTTTAATTGACCCCACAAATGTGATGCTCCAGAAACTCAATCTGCTCAAAGGAAGGTCAGTTTTGTAGCTTCTGTAATGAGCTAAACTGTTTTCAGATGTGTGAACATGATTGCACAAGGGTTTTCTAATCATCAATTAGCCTTCTGAGCCAATGAGAAAACACATTGTACCATTAGAACACTGGAGCGATAGTTGCTGGAAATGGACCTCTATACACGTATGTAGATATTGCACTAAAAACCAGACATTTGCAGCTAGAATAGTCATTTACCACATTAGCAATGTATAGATCCATCGAAGTTCATCTTAAGAGGCCTCCGATATGCTAGTTGTTTGTTGTGCGCAGGCGATGGTTGCGCTGTGACTTAATTTAGATGACCCCGTTTCAACCCACCTCCAGCCCCTCCTCCATCATCATAACCAAAGATTCATCAGAGTTTCATTCCTCCACACTTACTGTGTTCCCTGTCTAATTTTAACCGGTCCAGCAGAAGAACGCCATGGTGAGCCTGTTTCTACCAGAGGTTTCTTCCCAAAGGGGAGTTTTTCCTCTCCACTGTCGCTTCATGCTTGCTCCTCATGGACAGGTTCTCTCACCTTGCGTTATCCAAACTGGACTTCCATCTTCCAGGATCCTGAGTGAAGCTCTAGTATCAGCTCATGCAGTCCACTGGATCTTGCTAACCAGCAGTCTACAGACTGACCAGCTTCTTCTATCTCCAATCCACCACCAATTCAGGCCTGGGGGGGAAACAGTCCTGTTCTTTGCTCCAGTTCATGCGTATCTATCAAAATTAAGCGCTGTGTTTCCTGCCGAGGTCTGAGCGCCAAAGACAAGTAATTGTATCAATTCATTTCTCCTAACTGTCTTTTCTCTGCATGTGTTATTCAGATTGAAATATATTTATATACATATATATGTATACATACATATATATACACTATATTGCCAAAAGTATTTGCTCACCCATCCAAATTATTGGAATCAGGTGTTCCAATCACTTCCATGGCCACAGGTGTATAAATTCAAGCACCTAGGCATGCAGACTGTTTTTACAAACATTTGTGAAAGAATGGGTCGCTCTCAGGAGCTCAGTGAATTCCAGCGTGGAACTGTGATAGGATGCCACCTGTGCAACAAATCCAGTCGTGAAATTTCCTCGCTCCTAAATATTCCACAGTCAACTGTCAGCTGTATTATAAGAAAATGGAAGTGTTTGGGAACGACAGCAACTCAGCCACGAAGTGGTAGGCCACGTAAACTGACGGAGCGGGGTCAGCGGATGCTGAAGCGCATAGTGCGAAGAGGTCGCCAACTTTCTGCAGAGTCAATCACTACAGACCTCCAAACTTCATGTGGCCTTCAGATTAGCTCAAGAACAGTGCGCAGAGAGCTTCATGGAATGGGTTTCCATGGTCGAGCAGCTGCATCCAAGCCATACATAACCAAGTGCAATGCAAAGCGTCGGATGCGGTGGTGTAAAGCACGCCGCCACTGGACTCTAGAGCAGTGGAGACGCGTTCTCTGGAGTGACGAATCGCGCTTCTCCATCTGGCAATCTGATGGACGGGTCTGGGTTTGGCGGTTGCCAGGAGAACGGTACTTGTCTGACTGCATTGTGCCAAGTGTAAAGTTTGGTGGAGGGGGGATTATGGTGTGGGGTTGTTTTTCAGGAGCTGGGCTTGGCCCCTTAGTTCCAGTGAAAGGAACTCTGAATGCTTCAGCATACCAAGACATTTTGGACAATTCCATGCTCCCAACTTTGTGGGAACAGTTTGGAGCTGGCCCCTTCCTCTTCCAACATGACTGTGCACCAGTGCACAAAGCAAGGTCCATAAAGACATGGATGACAGAGTCTGGTGTGGATGAACTTGACTGGCCTGCACAGAGTCCTGACCTCAACCCGATAGAACACCTTTGGGATGAATTAGAGCGGAGACTGAGAGCCAGGCCTTCTCGTCCAACATCAGTGTGCGACCTCACAAATGCGCTTCTGGAAGAATGGTCAAAAATTCCCATAAACACACTCCTAAACCTTGTGGACAGCCTTCCCAGAAGAGTTGAAGCTGTTCTAGCTGCAAAGGGTGGACCGACGTCATATTGAACCCTATGGATTAGGAACGGGATGTCACTTAAGCTCATATGTGAGTCAAGGCAGGTGAGCAAATACTTTTGGCAATATAGTGTATGTACACATACATATACATATTTATTAGTGTTGCACCGATACCGATACCAGTATCGGACGGGGCCCCGATACTGCACTAAAATGGTGGTATCGGTATTGGCGAGTACCAACAAATAGGGCACCGATACCATTTTGAGAGCCAAAAGTTTATTAAACTATTGTCACCCATTCCAGGTAGGCAATAAAAACTTCTACTGGATTCACTTCGTATTAGATTTTTTCCTGCTTCACAAAGGTAGGCAGCAGCTTGACAAAGCCATGATGGCAATTATTTTACATTATTATGGTATCGGTATCGGCTGATACTTCACAGCCAGGTATCGGGTATCGGAATCGGGGCCAAAAAATGGCATCGGCGCAACACTAATATTTATACTTTTTTTAAAAATAAAAACAGTAATAGAATTAAAAGGCTACATGATGAGTTGATGATAGTAAAACACATTTGCAGGAAAATATATCTTGGGCTCCGAGAAAAGAGATAAAACAGAGGTAAACTAGAGTTCAGAACAAAATCTTGTGAAATAAGATCTGTTGAGTTCCCAAAAGTTAAAAATTATGTCCTCACAATCTGATAAATCAGAGAAACATTTAATAAGTGCAGCAGCTGAATAATGACAGATGATATAGGATGAATCAAATCTAATAAAACAAAAGTATCCATTTAGGATCGTGTGCAGTTACACAACCAGGTTATTAAAACTGTTTCATTCAAAAAGCTTAGCCCCTAATTAATATGTTTATTTTTTAAGTTATACCATTATATGCACATCAAGACCCTGGTATTAATAAAAAAAGTGTCAAGGCACTTGTTATATTTAATTAAGTAACCTAAGGTATAGAATACACCACAGTAGAAGCAAACTGAACTTTAGGTTTCTTGTAAGAAATCAAATAAAATATTTAAATGAAATATAGAGAGGAATTTTGTTTGAAATACTGAGGCTACTGTTTGTTACCATGCTTAAGAAAGCAGCAGGTCCTATATTCTGGCTTCTTAGTAATGCCATGTCATCCCTAAGCCAATTAAACATGTGTTCAGAGGGCTGCAGCACCATGCAGGCCAGCCAAAAAACAACACCTACAGAGCAGATGACAGGAGGACATGGAAGGTTTTTGCGTGAATGTGTGAGGACCGCTGTACGTTACGTTCCACCACTTCTTAAGGCCGAGTCTGCTTTCATCTACATTAATGTTTAAATCAGTTAGATGATTGAAAATCAGAGCATTTTGATTCTATATAGGTTCACTTTTTGCTTTCATCTGGATTGATGGGGAGAGGGTATAAAAGTTAAAGCAATGAGGTAAAAGGAAATGACTGCTTGTTTTTTTAGAATCAAAACTGTTCCACTTTACATTTATATATGTATAAATATATATATATATAAATATATATATATATATATATATATATATATATGTTACGTTCAAAATATTGTAGGTTTATGATAAAAAAGAAACTGAGTCCACACAGAATAGGGTTCTGTGGCTCCTGCAAGAGGAGAGAGTCACGTTCAGCTACATCTGCCCTCTCTCTCTGTCTCCTCAGCAGAAGCTTTTTATTAGCAGATCATAACACATGGGTTGGGTTACAGAACAGTGTTCTTCTGACAAGGCAATTGATTGGGTCATAGGACAAAATGCTCCTCTTGATTGAATCACAGCAGGATGCAACCATGTGACTTTGCCTCATGACCTAATGATTGAATCACAGGATAGCAGGATGCAGGTCACAAAAGTCTACGACCCTCTTGATTGAATCACAGTACACAAATGTAGCATAATTTTATAATCATAACTCTAACAATATATATATTTTTTGTTTTACATTTTCTTACATTTATGAAAAAATAAAATTCCATCTGGTCACATTAATAGAAGTCATCAAAATAAGGCTATCAGAATTTCAGAAAATAAATGACCTCTTAAGTACAAATGTGAGGAGTGGTTGAAAACTTATTGACATTTTTAAAGATTAATTCAGGTTTAAATCATTCTTTGATGAGAAAGTTTAGATGTCATTAAATAGCTCAGAAAAAAAATCTTTTTTCTAAAAAGAAGAAAAAAAAAAAGAAATAGGGTGAGTTTTTTCTATTGTTAATAATTAGGTGAGTTTCAGTGTAAATTAGTATGATCAGAGTGTATTTCTATTTGGAACGTCTGTTTTGACTCATACGAATACTTACCTTCAGAGCCCCTCTGCATGCAGCCTTTATAAAGGCAGGAAATGTTGCGGCGCTAATTAAAAGTACACCTGTGGCTTCCTGCCCTCAGTGGGATAGCCTTTCTGTCTCCGTACTCCAATTTACCAGGTAAAAGCCCAGTTTGTCTGAGTGCCAGTCGACAAAGGGTTTAATCTGCACCTACATGTTAGAAATTGGCTGGGAGAGGTGGATGGGGCGTGCAGCGGGACTGTGTTTAATGCACATTATAGTTCAGATGTTTGATAATGAGGTGCTACATTTAAAAAATGTGACATGTAGACTTTATCTGCCCGTTCGAGGGAATTAATCCCAAGCTTTGAATATCATGGACTCAGAAACATGCTGAATAATATTCAGTTTCAATTTAGTTTTATTTTAGCAATCTGTCATGAGTTTGTATTCTACGCTCTGAAAAAAAATTTGATGTTGAATTTAATTAACCATATAATGTCAGCTGGTTCAACTAACCTTAACTGAAACTTAAAGAGAGTAATTAAAGATAAAGAAATTAAGATAAGTAAACCGAGCATTATAAACTTAAGATTGTATAAGTTAATGCTGTTTGCTGTTTATGGCAGTTTAGTTCAGTTTGATTCCTTTTATTTAGTTACATTAACCTTATGTTGCAGTTAAACAATCTAGTTTAGTGAAACCAGTTGACATAACTGAGTTAGAAGCATCTAACACCCTTCCATCTTTCTTACTGTGCTTTAGAGGATACAAAAACATTCCTGGGAAATAAAGAAAGATCCACTTTCATTAACTGCTACATGCAGTGGATTGAGCCGAATAAGTTGAATCAGTGAGAAAAGTTAAAGTCATAGGAAAGTCATATTTAAATGTCATGTATATAATGCATATACATGACATAATACATGTATATAAGTGTGCTGTTTATCAGACGATATTGTCCCAAAAGTAAGAAATTTCTATAAAAAAAAAATCCTGTCTTAAAATCTGTGGGTTTTTTTTATTATCTTCTGCAGGCCAGTTATTTCTACTTCAGCCTGAACACCTAAATTCTGCCAATCATATATCAATGGTCATCTGTCAATCAAATTTATTAGGTCATACCATCTTGATTCATATGTAGCAGCTAACGGTTAAAATAAGAAATAGGAATCTTTTACTTTCCCATTGAGTTATGCCCCAGTTTTCATTGGGATGGACATCTGTAGCCTCGTAAGACCATCCTGATCTCGCGAGCTTTCAAGGTTTCACTCGCTAATCAGTCTGGAGACTCTCCGTTGAAGAAAATTTGGAGTCGTTCACCAAACGAACGTCCAATCAGCGTTGGCTATGAGGCGGGTTGAGGTGTGACGCAACTAGAAGCGCGACAGTTCAGTCTAAAGAACATGGCGGCTTCAGCCGGTGAAACTAGCATTACAATTGGCTCCTCTTCGTCGTCGCTCTGTTAGTACGTCATATGCTTCGTTGATGTGATTGGTTTATTTGGCCCGTCTATCACCAACATTGGCCAATCAGCTTACCAGTATTTTCGCCCCTTCCCAAAATTACTTCAACGGAAGGTTTCCAGATGGATATGCGGAGCAAATCCATCTGGCGGAGTCAGGTTAGCAGTCTGTGTCTTCGGCAGGCGTAGAGCTGACAGACATGGCAGCATTGGGAGGCAAGGGCTCGAACATGTAAAGCTGTAAGCCTTCTACACCAAACCAAGCTTCTGCCGCCCTGGCTTCCTCTTCCACAACCTCTTCGTCCCGCTTTCCTCCTCTAAATAAAAAATGTATGAGGGAGGAGACTCATCCACGACCTCCGACACTAAACTCTCCTCCTCTTGCATGTTTCCTCTGTCCATACCGTTCCTTGACAATGTTCTTTCTAAGTTACCAATTTAGTGCTACTTGGTCCCAATGGAATTTCCCATTGGGAACCTACTAGCATTAAGTTGCTAACTGGTTAGCAAGATGCTTCCAACAAACCGGCTACAACCAAACTGCTTGCAAACCTTCCACCACAACAATCCCGCCCCCTTGATAAACGTTCAATCACGTTCACTTTATTCATTCTTGTGAAGTCGGACACCACTCAGGATAATTTGGAAATGAAACGGTTGAAACAGCCGTTTCCCTACGACTTTAAGCCTGAATGGAAGTTCGTTATTACCATAATAAACGCTATCCGAAAATCTTTTACCTAAGCCAACATTCTGGGAGACACATTTAGTTTGCAATAATTATCTGGTCCATATTTAGCTCTGATATTCTAAAACTTAATACTTCTGGACTTTTTTGAGTCTGATGCTGAAGCTGTCAATAGTCACTGTTGCTCATGACGCACACATGGACCCCAAAAAATGCTGTTGCTATCGTAAACGCAGACCAATAGAAATGCGTCTTCGCTCCTAACTCCAGAGGAAACCCCGCCCCCAGAAGAAAAGAGAATATTATCTGGAATTTGAAGATAATGAAATGAATAAAACTCAATCTTAAAAGAGAAATTTGAAAAAATAATACATAACAAAAAATAGAAATAAAATAATTTGCAAAAAAATAAAATTTGTGAAAACAAGTAATTCTCAAAACAACTTTTTAAAAATAGAATTTCTTCATAGCTTAATTTCTATTTTGCATTTGTTTTACTTTTCAAATTTTCTTTAACAAAAGGTGTTCTTTGATTAGAACAATACTATAACAAACTTCCCTCCATATACCTGAGGTATTGGCGAGAAAGTAACTAAGGTTTCTTTGTCTTTTGAATTCTGTTAGTGGTTTCATCGCTGGATAAGAGGACTGTATCGAGAGCAAAGCTTTCATGTCCATTTAAGTTTGCTTACCTTTTCCACTTGGTTGTTCTTTCAGACATTTTCCTCAAAAGTTTCCCAGTGCAACCAGAGGAGCTGAAGGACAAACTGTTTATTATTAACGAGGAAGAAGGAGGCCTGTCTGATGAGCACATCACCTCTCTTAGAAGGTACGACTTCTGCCAAAAACATGCTAATTAGTATGCAATACCCTTACTCCTCTCATTACAACCGAGTTGAGATTTGATTGATATAATCAGCTCATGCCTGAGAGGGTTTAGCATTTTTTTTATCTGCATTAAACAAAACTTGCAACTCACCAATCATAACCAAGAAAGAATGGAGTTTGCTGGTTTATCTAGGAGATATGAATAAAGGGAAAAAAGGTCACATGGTTTACACAAGAGATTTCACAATCTTTTAAACTAAAAAAAAACCTTTTATCAGAATGGCCGACTAATAAAAGTTTTATTTATGGCTATTTGTGGAAATGGAAACTATTGACATACCCCCAGGAATAAGTCAGTGGAAGGAAATGGGACGCTTCCTGACTCTTACCTGCAGTTTACTTGGTAGCTTGGGACATTTTTCCTCCTGTAAGGCAAAAGTGATCTAAGGTACTCTGATGTGGAGGATTTTATTTATTCTATGAAAACGTAATATATATTTTAATGCGCCCGGGGAAGGAACTACTCCCAACAAGTGCTGCAATATTAATGGCCACTGCTGTGCTCCACTGGCACAGCGGAAGACTTCTCTTGTTGAGAGGAGAATCCGTTTGGTTTCGGGGTCAGAACATCACTGAAATGACTGGAAAAGAAACTCCTATTGAGAGAGTTCAGATTCAGTGCCAGCGAATACACAGCAGCTCCCATCAGCGTCTCGCTGCTTTACAGATCCTGACAAAAACCATCAACCTAACTTGGCTCTGAATAATTCCTCCGGGTCTTTGTAAAGCAGTCTAATAGCCTGAAGCCTTAAAAAAAAATCTTTTGAATACAGAGAGGAAATTTTTTTATGAATTACAATTAAACAACTTTAACATTACAGCTGAGTTTTAAATATGATTAAAGACTCTATTCTTAAATGAAAAAAAGAGATATGACTTAAAGTCATAGGGAAATCATATTTAAATGTGAAATCATTCTGGCTTAAACTTCATCAGATCAAAAATTTCAAAATTTCTATTTAAAAAAAAATCCTGTCTTAAAATCTGTGTCTTTTTTCCGTTATCTTATGCAGGCCAGTTAATTATACATAAGCTTGTACGACTAAATTCGGCCAATCATATATAATCTACTAGCACTAAGTTGCTAACTGGTTAGCAAGATGCTTCCAACAAACCGGCCACAACCAAACTTGCTTGTGAACCTTCCGCCACAACAATCCCGCCCCCTTGATAAACGATCAATCACATTTACTTTTCTTCACTCGTGTAAATTCGGGCACCACTCGGGAGAACTGGGAAATGCAACGGTTGGAACAGCCGTTTCCCTATGACATTAAAAATTATCCATATTTTAATTTATCTGCTATGAATGTCACTTCTGAAAATCACATGTGAAACCCACATACCGCTTGTGAAATTATCATGTTTGTATGAATCGCATGTAAAAGCACATGTATATGTGTAAATTTGGACAAGCCATACAAAATCTGCAGAAAATAGCATTAAATATACATGCTAAAGTCACATGTGAAACCCTTGCATCAACTGTGATATTAATGCACACGTAAAAGCACATGTATATGTGTGAATTTGGACAAGCCATACAACTATGCAGAAAAATAGCATTAAATATACATGCTTAAGTCACTTGTGAAACCCTTGCATCAACTGTGATATTAATGCACATGTAAATGATCATGTATATGTGTGAATTTGGACAAGCCATACAACTATGCAGAAAAATAGCATTAAATATACATGCTAAAGTCACATGTGAAACCCTTGCATCAACTGTGATATTAATGCACATGTAAATGATCATGTATATGTGTGAATTTGGACAAGCCATACAACTATGCAGAAAAATAGCATTAAATATACATGCTAAAGTCACATGTGAAACCCTTGCATCAACTGTGATATTAATGCACATGTAAATGATCATGTATATGTGTGAATTTGGACAAGCCATACAACTATGCAGAAAAATAGCATTAAATATACATGCTAAAGTCACATGTGAAACCCTTGCATCAACTGTGATATTAATGCACATGTAAATGATCATGTATATGTGTGAATTTGGACAAGCCCTACAACTATGCAGAAAAATAGCATTAAATATACATGCTAAAGTCACATGTGAAACCCTTGCATCAACTGTGATATTAATGCACACGTAAATGATCATGTATATGTGTGAATTTGGACAAGCCATACAACTATGCAGAAAAATAGCATTAAATATACATGCTAAAGTCACATGTGAAACCCTTGCATCAACTGTAATATTAATGCACATGTAAATGATCATGTATATGTGTGAATTTGGACAAGCCATACAACTATGCAGAAAAATAGCATTAAATATACATGCTAAAGTCACATGTGAAACCCTTGCATCAACTGTGATATTAATGCACATGTAAATGATCATGTATATGTGTGAATTTGGACAAGCCATACAACTATGCAGAAAAATAGCATTAAATATACATGCTAAAGTCACATGTGAAACCCTTGCATCACATGTGATATTAATGCTATGTATACCTATGTGGATTGGGATTATTTTCATGTGCAATTCACATTAAAAGCACACGTGGTTTACATTTGAGGCAAATGTGTATCACATGTGAAAAACATGGGAATCCTGATTAGAAAACATGTGAATCACACGCACTTTTCAAATTCACACAGGAATTTCAGATGTGATATTCAAATGTAAAATTCATTGTATTTCTTTTGTAAGATTTTATCTATATGCCACATTGAACACATCATGTCCTGAATCGGTGTCAGTATGTACTTTTTAAGAATCCTTACATACAATTACATAACGATAAACAATACATACACACAAGTACTTTGATTTAATGACAAATTTAAAAGGGCCTTACACAGAGCACGACCTAATGATATTCACATTGAAAGAAACAAAACCTAAATATGTGGTTCACTTCTGAGAAATATGCCTTCACTAGTTCCACATGTGATGGGAAGTTGAATGGAACATGGAATATATGAACCAAACTCTTGATCATATGTAGAAAATGTAAACCACATATGGTTTGAATTTGATGGGATTCACATGTGAACACATGTGAAAATCATGAGACTTTTTTCAAGGGAATCTATTGTAAATAAGGTGTTTACAACCACATATTTGGACCGTGTTTAGTTTAGTTAAAAAATGTCTTTAAATATTTCTAAGATAAGTATTATATCTGCATCAAAACGAGAACCAACATTGTTTTTTTCTCTTTTTAGGTACGTCCCTACCCAAGATGATGTGGAAATGTATAAATCCCACAAGGGGCCAGTGTCAGAGCTGCATATTGTGGATCAGTATATGATGGAGGTATGCACTTTATTTATATAGCATATTTCAGTTGTAGGAAAATTCTGAATATTTTACATGAGAAAAAGGGAAAAACAAAAGCACATGCAGTGTCTTAGAGACAACACAAATACAGAGAATAGAGGTTAATGATTAAGAGACGATAATCATACATAAAGAAGATAAACTGATAGATTAAAAAATGGAAAGTTGGACTGAAAACTTTATTATTAATGTGTAAATATCTTAAAGATCTTAAAGACCACTCTTTAAGAAATATGTTTACAAAATGTCTTTAAAGCAACTATGGTTTTAAGTACTTAAGAGTTTTCTGGGAGTTTATTCTAGATTAGCAGAGCATAATAACTAAAAGTTGCTTCTCCATGTTTTGGTCTGGTTCTGCAGATCAGATTTGATCCAGAAGACCTGAGAGGTCTGGCTGTTGATTCACTGACAGCACGTCTGTAACATATTCTGGAGTTAAGCCATTCAGTGATTTAAAAACAACAGAAGGATGTTAAAGTCTATTCTTTGAGCCAGTGGACGGACTTTAGAACTGGGCTGATGTTCTCCTCTTTCTTAGTTCTAGTGAGGATGCAGGCAGCAGCGTTCTGGATCAGCTGCAGCTGTCTGATCCCCTTTTTAGGCAGACCTGTGAAGGCACCACAGCAGGGATTAATTCAACTAAAGATGAACCAGTCAATTAGTTTATCAAAGTCCTGCTGAGACATTAGTCCTTTAATCCTGGAGATGCTCTTTAGAGGATATAACCCTGACTTTGTTTCTGTTTTAATTAGGGTTGCGCCGATGCCATTTTTTGGCCCCGATACCGATATCCAATACCTGGCTATGTAGTATTTGCTGATACATTGTTAATCTTTAAGGCCTGAACACAACAGATGCGTACGACTTTTTATTCTCCAATATTTAGCTTTTGGAATTATATTTTCAGAGAAAACATTCTGTTCATTTGAGGCCCGGTACAAACGGCCACTGTTTTCATCCGTTGGGGCGAGGATGTATAAAGCATAATGCCGTCACACATTAACGTAAAGAAAAGAAATAGAGTGAGGCTTTAATAAATGTGTTGCACTTAGGCCACTTGCGTTGATTTCATCATTTTAGCTACTATTAGAGTTCTACTCACCTTCTGAAGGTGTGCGATTATAAGTGTGTGATTTAAAAAAAAAAAAGTCAAAAACAACCTTAAACAAACATTAAAGTTTTTTTATTTGAATTTTGCTGTTTTCCTCACGCTCTTCTTATGTGATATTCATATGTCTAAATGTGCTTTACAAAATGCTAATGCTAGCATGTCTAATATCTGGATTTGCAAACCTGCAGCTAGAAATGCAGCTTTGTCCTCAGGGCCGAATCTGTAATCACTGCCATAGTGTTTGGCAAAGTTAGTCTAAAAGCACAAGTAGCTGTTTTTATCAGAAATGTTAAATCAAACATGAATAATTGTCAAAAGTGACAATGCTCTTTCTTTATTTAGAAACAAACAGATTTGTTCCTCTAAAAATGGCGAAATTAGAACAGAGAGTCATTTATCCTTAGGACTCTATTAGTTTTGTAACATCTAATAATTAGTAGTGTCGTGCCGATGCCATTTTTTGGCCCTGATATTGATATCTAGCTGTGCAGTATTGGCCGATTCTGATACCATACCGAAACCATCTGTTTGAAATTGATGTGTGTGTGTATATATAAAGAACTGCATACTACTTGTATGTAAAATAATCGCCATCATGGCTTTGTCAATCTGCTGCCCTGTCAAAAACACAAGTAACGGAAATATAGAAATATAGAGACAGAAAAGGTTTATAGATCAGGCATGTTAAAGTTAAATGAAAAAGTATTAGATTAATGAAGTAGATGTGGAATAAAAAGGAGTAAGAATCAAAAGAAAGCAAAACTCTTTTCATTACTGGATAGCAATTAGTAGTTATTAAAAACGTGTCACATAAACATGTCAGTCGGGATATTCTGATTGTGTTTCGTAGGATCGCAGTGAAAATGTAATCCAACTGATTTGGGTGATTTATGCCAATAGACAATCAGATCATCCTTCATGTTAACGTTTGACAGGATCAACATTTTTTGTACAGTTTCTATTATTTTTTTCAGATTCGGTTTTATGAACTCTTTTCAAAATACGTTATCTAGATCACATTCTCTTCATTTCTGGAAGCCGACTTTCCTTTAGAGTGAGAAGTGAAGACGCATTTTTATTTTGACAAAATTATATTGGTTAATGGTTAATTAATGAATTAATTGGTTAATTAAGAGTGTTCTTGTATTGGCCTTGAAGTGAACAGCACTTGACCTGGGAATTTAATTTGTAAAGCATACATTAAACAAAGAACTTAATATAAAATATGTAAAAGAAAATATTTAAAATGATAATTTACAAAATATAAGATGAGAAATGTTTTTGAAAAGATCTGAAAAGTTAAAATTAGAAAGTGTAAATAAAAAAACAAAACAAAATAATCTTAAAAACTAAATCTATGAAAACAGCAAAATTTACTCTCACAACCTTTTATTTCAAGCCAGAAATTAAACAAAGTTTTAAAAAAAGAACTTAATATAAAATATGTAAAAAAAATATTAAAAAGGATAATTTTGAAAATATAAGATTCAAACATATAAAATCAGAAATGTTTTTGAAAAGATCTGAAAAGTTAAAATTTGAAAATGTAAATAAAAAAACAAAACAAAATAACCTTAAAAACAAGTCTATGAAACTCTCACAACCTTTTATTTCGAGCCAGAAATCAAACAAAGTTTTAAAAAAAAACAAAGTTTTATTTCTGGGTTGCATTTATTTTTTATGTCAGTTTACAAAGCATGATCTTTCCTTTTAACAATAGGGAAACAAACTTAAACACTGATACATTTAATTCATGCTTGCATTAACAATTTCCCTCAATTTATTTTAGGTAAAATATCTTATTCTTTTTATTCCGCTGCAAAAATCCCACAAACTGCAAAAAAAAAAAGCTTTTGTTTAAACAGAGCAGATCTAATCAGGACGCCACATTTATGCAGAGATTAGACTGAAACCATAATTAAAGCAGGAAGCATCTTTCATGAGCTTCTTCACTCCTGCTTTTTGAGTCATCATCATTCACCTGCCTCCTCATTCACACACAGTGGGTGTTATTCATTTGGTAATCCACCTTCTAGAAAATCAGATGATCATCTGGCAAATCTGTGGAAGATTGGATGAGACGGAAATAACAGGCAAGAACCATCCAACACCTGACATAAGGGCTGTCGAATGCAGAGCACAGGGTTTTGCTCCTTATGGATATATACATGTATTCGGTTGTAGATTGAAGTTGAATTCAAAGATGAATAAATGCAAAGAAATATAGAAAAAAAAAACCTAAACACTGACCATTCCTTTAAATTAGTTTAATTTGACATATATCAGAATTAAATTCACACAGTTCAGTGCGACTTAGTTATTTGTGGTATTTTCTCTTTTAACGCACATCAATAATTTCCAGACCTGAAAAACATTTCAAAAATGAGGGAGGGAACAAAGGAGAGAAAAGATGAAATCTGAAGTCTTCTTTCGAAAGAAGAACCTTGATCCCGGTTTGTTTTAATCTGTTTCGAAAATTATTTGTTCTGTAAATGCACCTCTGTAACCAGTCCTTTGAAACAGGCACAAAATGAGGGTTTTATTTATTTATTTTTCTTATTAAAAAATATAAATACATCTGTTTTTTTATTTAGAATAGAAAGAATAGAATACAATCGAATAGAATAGAAAAAATGTATTTTCTATTCTATTTGATTCTTTCTGAATCTAATACAATAGCAATATAAGTTGAGATAAACCTCCAATTAATTTCCTTAATGCTGACATCACTTTTCTTATACCATTAATGCGATGTCCTACTGATGAAGCTTAAGTGAAAATTCAACCGTGAAGACTCTTACCAGCTTCACCTGGACAACCTGCAATGTCCCTCATCCAGCTTCAGCCAATTGGCTACACCAAAGCCAATCATCTTTCCAGATCACCTTCATTTAGCTCCATGTCCATCTCCTCTGGCTTATTCCATCACCAGTGTCCCTTTCAGCAATTTATCATTCCCAAGGACACAGGTCGACAGTGGCGTTGGATGTTGGAGTTTGCCCTGAGATCGAAGGATGGTTCAAGCCCCGACTCCGACTTTCAGTGTCATTGTGTCCTTGGGCAAGACACTTAACCTGCATTGTCTACTTCTGGTGGTCAGAGGGCCCGGTGGCCCCGCTTCTGTCAGTGAGGCCTAGGGCAGCTGTGGCTACAATGTAGCCACTAGCTGGCCACCATTCATAGTGTAAAGTGCTTTGGTCAAGTCTCAGGACTTGAATAAAGGCGCTATATAAGTACATGCCATTTACCATTTACAACGACAGAGCCAAGGGCTTGAACCGTCAACCCTTCGATTTCAGGGCAAACTCCTACATGCAACGCCACTGTTGCCTATTACAGTTAAAGAGGAATGGAGCCTAGGCGGCCTACATTCGCCTACGACACAGCCAATCAGATTTAAACCACGCCTCTACGAAAGCCTATCAGCATCCAAAGTTCATCGTAAAAGGTCTCCGATCCCCAACTCGTCTGCTACCTTGTATGCAGGCGGTGGTTGCTCCGTGTGACTTTATTCAGATGACCCAGTTTCAACCATCCTCCAGCCCTAAAACTCTAAAACTTCATTAGAGTTTCATTACTCCCAGACTCCGCATCTCATTTCAACCGGTCCAGCAGAAGAACGCCATGTTGAGCCTGCTTCTACCAGAGGTTTCTTCCAAACAGGGAGTTTTTCCTCTCCACTGTCGCTTCATGCTTGCTCATCATGGACAGGTTCTCTCAACCTATGTTATCCAAACTGGACTTCCATCCTTCCAGGTCCCTGAGTGAAGCTCTAGTATCAGCTCACGCAGTCCACTCACTGCAAAAACGATCCAGAGATAATTTAAAAATGTCTTAAATTAAGTGTATTTTCCCTTAATTTGAGTAGGTAAATAAGATGATTTGCCAATGGAATGAGTATTTTTACTCTTAAAATAAGATTATTAGATAGTATGCACTTGAAACAAGACAATGCAATTGTTTTTTGTTATTTTAAATGTAAATTGTCTCATTCCATTGGCAAAGCAGCTCAATTACCAACTCAGTTAAAGAAAAAATGCACTTATTTTAGGAAACAATTACTTATTTAGATTTACATTTTTTGCAGTGCTGGATCTCCCCATTAAGATCAGCAGACCGTCTCGCTAACAGCAGTCTACAGACTGACCGACTTTAGATTTATGTCCAATATTGATGCATTGGTCTGCCCTGTTATTCCGCGCCACAACGCAAGAAGTACAATCAGGAACTAGCTGTGGGTCTTTTGCGACAAAGGAGGAACATGAGGGCGAAAAAGAGCGAGGAGCCAGGTGGAAAAATGGTTCGAGCGTTCTCGCGCACCTTGCTCTTCTAGCTGGTCCAACTTCATGAGTCGTTTTCCAAATACGATCTAAACAAGCCGGTAAGGTACCAAACAGAAAATATGCAAAGTGTAGAGCGTATGTAGATTTGACCAACCAGGGGCCTCCTGTCTGCGGGTACCTACGATTTTGGAGAGGTGTAGCGGAGTGTCTGTGGAAGGGGCGCAGGCATATCTGTGTTAACTGCAACACACACGCAGACGACCTGGTTTCTGAGTATAAATCAGCCTTTACACTGCAATATTTGACAGCTCTATTTGGTTTGCTTATAACCAGTAAAATGGCTAATATTAAACATTTGTCACAATAAGATACATGTTGTAAGTCCATGTTAGATTAGGACAGTCAGGAATTTGTTATATTTTTATATAAATATTTTTTTCCTGTCTGATCAGTTTTTTTAAATTCTGAATCTGAAACACACTTCAACATTTAACAGTTCACAAGGTCCTCTTTTCATCAGAAAGCTTTTCACTTTTTCCTTCAAGCATAACTTCAGTGATTGTACCCAAAGAACTCAATCTCGTCTCCATTCAGTTCAGACGCGGACTTTGTGATGAGGTTGCAGGTATTGTGTCCTTCTGACGGCGCTGCGACACAGAGCCTGTTGGTTCATCAGAGCTGCATAGAGGGAAACACTCGCTTCCTCCTGCTGCCTGTCCTGTGGCTCCTTTGTCTTCATTCCCACCAAACAGAGAGCTTTTAAAGTTCCCTGCTGTTCCTGAGTTCTAGACCCCTACCGGTTTCAATGACTGCTTTAGTAATAAATAAACACTATAGCTATGTTTTTATACTTCAAGATGTTATTGACATCCCAAACAAATGCCATTTGTCTTCAAATCACAAAATGCAAATTATTTTAATGATCAGCCGGTCTCTTGTTAATCTGCGTTCTGAGCAGAGCATAAGTACAAAACACATATTTCATTGCATTGACCTTTAAATATAAAAACAGCCTTCAGTTTAAGTGAATTCATTTAATAAGTGAAAAATATCCATGTTATAATCCACTGCTGCCTGTTTTAACTCTACTGACTATTTCTATACAACCAGAGGTGGAAAGAGTACAAATAAATTGTAATTGAGTAAAAGTATCTTTACTTTGCCCGAATTTTACTCAGAGTGAAAGTAAATTACCCATCTCAAAATTTACTCAAGTAAAAGTACAAAATTACTTCATTTAAAATGTAATTTGAGTAAAAGTTACTTAGTTTCTTTAAGTTATTTAATGCAAAAAAGGATGAGTCATGAATCGAATTGAGCACAAGGTGTTTTAATCGATTTCAAGGCATATTTCAGTGGACATCCACACTTGCAAAAGATCAGCTGGGCTAAAGAACATACTTCCTCACAGCACAAGGACAGTCAGAACCTGAACCATAAAGTGCAAACAATTTTCAACCCTACTGTCCAACAGACAACTATGGAAGAGGATTAGGGCCACACAATAAAAAAAAGAGGACTGATTTTTAAATTTTATTTCAGTTTAACATGGGAAAAAAGTCAGAATTCTGACATTTTTCTCAGAATTCTGACTTTAATCTCAGAATTCTGACTGAATTCTGACAATAAAAAAAGTCAGAATTCTGAGACAGAAGTCAGAATTCTGACAATAAAAAAGTCAGAATTCTGAGAAAAAAGTCAGAATTCTGAGATTAAACTCAGAATTTTATATAGTAAACTGAAATAAAATTTTAAAATCAGTTAACTTTTTCTTTTTTTTTTCAGTGGCCCTAATCCTATTCCGTAGATAACACCAAGACAGGAACAAAGAAGTTTAAAGTAAATTTTAAAGTTTTCAAAATGCACACAAAATTAAATGCCCAAAAGATACCAGAAATCAAACTAAAACGCAACAGGATCCCACTGTTATTAACAAGCTCTTCATTTAAGGATTTTAACTGACACTTGTTTTACTTTAATAGTGATTTTTAACCGTCACTTATTTTTACATCAATTGCTTATATGCTTGAATTGTGTAAATAAAGTGCTGTTAAAAGTCAAAAGTCTTTTTTCTATCTTTTAATGGCGATTATGTGTCGGGGGTTTTAAATGTAGCGAAGTAAAACTACTTAGGTTAAAATTTACTCGAGTAAAAGTAAAAATTACATATTTCAAAAACTACTCAGAAAATTACAAACTACTCATAAAAAGTACTCAATTACAGTAACGTGAGTAAATGTAATTCGTTACTTTCCACCCCTGTATAAAACAAATTGAACTTAATCACTTGTTCATACATTTCTACTGTATTAAAAAAAAAATGTTTTTCAATTTTTTAATTTTGATTTATACATTTTAATCAATCTCTCTGTTTTCCTGGGGTAATGGGACATTTTAATTTAGTTATGCATTTTTATTATTATCTTTCCTATAATATTTCAATCTGTAAAAATTTGTCTAATGGAGCCTAGGTGGAAGTTAAACTGAAGAAACGATTACTTACCCCCCTTCCGCCTCACAAGCCAATCAGCTTTGAACCACACCTCCACGAAAGCCCAATCAGCATCCATAGTTCATCTTAAAAGGTTTACAAATTAACGACTCAGTCTGCCACCCAAGCACAGGCAGTGATTGCGCTTGGGTAAATTGGACTTCAATTTAGATGATCCCGATTCAACCCACCTCCATCCCCTTCTCAAGAATCGTAGTTAAAGCTTCATCAGAGTATCATTGCTCTCAGACTCTTGCTGCCTTCCCTGTCTCATCACAACCGGTGCGGCAGAAGGCCGCCATGTTGAGCCTGGTTCTGCCAGAGGTTTCTTCCCAACAGAGAGTTTTTCTTCTCCACTGTTGCTTCATGCTTGCTCATCATGGACAGGTTCTCTTAACCTCTGTTATCCAAACTGGACTTCCATCTTCCAGGTCCATGAGTGAAGCTCTAGTATCAGCTCACACAATCCACTGGAGTGGAGCCAGTCAAAGTCAGTCTACAGACTGGTCAGTCTACAGACTGACCAAATTCATCCATCTCCACTCAACCACCAGTTTCAGGCCTGGGGGAAGCATCCCTGTTCTTATGGTCCTGTTTACGCATATTAAAGCAAAATTCAGCGTTAATGTTTCCTGCCCCAGTCTGAGCGCCAAAGACTTAAGTAATTGTATCAATAAAATTCTTCTAATTGTCTTTTCTTTCCATGTGAGTTTTTCAGATTGAACTACTTTTTAGGCAGGGTTTCATACTGTGTGCGCTGCTGTTGGTCAACAAAGTTAATTTGTAGAACTTCCTAAAACAAAAGGCTTTCATTTCTTAGTCCAGCATAATTTCCATCCTGATCTCGCGAGCTTTCAAGGTTTCACTCGCAGATCAGTCTGGAGACTCTCCGTTAAAGAAAATTTGGAGCCGTTCACCAAACGAACGTCCAATCAGCGTTGGCTTTGAGGCGGGTTGAGGTGTGACGCAACGAGAAGCGCGACAGTTTAGTCTGAAGAACATGGCAGCTTCAGCCGATGAAACTAGCGTTAGCGTGGCTATCGAGCAAGTTTTATCAGAATTACAGAGTATTTCTTCACTGAAAGAAGAGCAAAACACTGCTCTGGAGGCTTTTCTCAGAGGAAAAGATGTTTTTGCTCTTCTCCCGACTGGTTTCGGCAAGAGTTTGATCTATCAATTGGCTCCTCTTCGTCGTCGCTCTGTTAGTAAGTCATATGCTTCGTTGATCTGATTGGTTTATTTGGCCCGTCTATCACCAACATAGGCCAATCAGCTAACCAGTATTTTCGCCCCTTCCCAAAATTACTTATACGGAAGGTTTCCAGATGGATATGCGGAGCAAATCCATCTGGCGGAGTCAGGTTATAATTTTGCATCTTTTAACTTAAAATTCAATAAACCATCAATTATTTTCAGGGTTTTTTTAATGTTTTTTTTTTTCAACAGCAGCTTTCTTAGAACATTTAATAACTTATTGAAAAAAAGAAATGGGTTGGGGTCTGAAAGAAGGTTAGAATTTAATATGATATAAAAAAAAATACTAATAAAATTAATAGTTTAATCTGTTTATGACATTAAATCAGTGTTTCACAAATATTTCCGGCTCTGACCCCAAAATACTAAAGCAGTAGGTTGGTGACCACCTTAAACCAACTAGAAATACTTTACTTTTTAGATATACTAGTTAGAACTATATCTAACATTTCATTTAATGCATCTTTGTGTATTTTGATTATTCAACTGCACATTTTAAAATTTAATGGTGTAATTATTAGTGAAAAGTAATAAAATGAATTTTTGAATCATGTCTTAGATAAATGCATAAATAAATGTTAAATCTACGCTCTCATTTATGTATTGCATTTCATATTTTTTCCCTCCATATTTCTCAGGGATCACAATGATTGTGAAAATTATCACTAGATAATACAAAAACGGAAAATGGAGCTATGTTTACATAGTTTGGAGGAGTATTGTTGATTTTACTGTCCAGATATTTTTACCATGAACAATAATCTGTGAAATATTTTAATCTTTCAACTAAATTCTTCTTCAACCAGTAAGAGTTTATCTCAGCTCTAAAACAAGTGATTCTATTTTTCTAATAATTCTGCTTTACAGCATCCCCTTCATATTGTATAGCAGTTATATACACTGTGCCCTGATATTAATAAAAATGAAGTCTGTGGTAATTGTTAACACATTTCTAGTGTTATAATTATGTATAGAAAAATTAACACCTGAAGGATGATTATAATGTGTGAACATATTTGATCCTTCAGAGGTTTGAATATCTGCATTACAGCTACAGCATCTTTAAAGTTATCATTAAAAAAAATAAATGAACCATTTTTTAATCAAATGGTTTTACACATCACAGCATCATGGAAATGTAAACTGTCGTGTGAAAAAAGTAGAAAAGTAGTCTCGTTTAATAAATGGAGATTGATGGATTTCAGTTATTTTATTTTGAAAGAGAACATGCCTCACAGTTTGCAGTTCTGCCCTGTTCTGATCTAGACAGTGTTTGTCTCACTTACTTACAATAGGGGAAAAGCTGTGAAGGTTGTGATAACAAATTACAGGCTCTGTTTGAAAAATAACATTATGAAAAAACCTTGAGAAAGAACTTGGCTTGTTATATGAATAGTATTTCTTTTCCCAAATGACTTCTCCAACTCAGACACTTTGGGGCCTTTCAGGTAAAACAGACTGAATAAAAACATTTTTAAGTAAGTAATCAGAAAAATAATTACACATAAATCAATATACGAAAAGCCCTAAATACTGTAGCTTGTAGTATTATTTCAATCAAACAGAAAGTTACACAAAAATACCAGATTTTCTAGTGTAAATAAACTAAGTGCACCCAGTGATTCAGCTGCTTGTAGAACCATCTTCAGTAGCAGCTCCTCATTGTTTATTCCTGCATCCCTTTGACAGGTTTCCTATTTTGCTGAATATTTTGTTCTCATCTCCTTTCACCATAATTTTCTTCATTCACACAGCAGCACTTTGACCAGGCGAAGGTCTGGACTTTAACTGGGCCATTGTAACACTTTGATTGTTGTTTTTCTGCTGTTGGCTTTGAAAAGATTGACTTAAATTTGAATCCTCTTTACTGACAGGAAGCTTTGAGGGTGACTTGATGTCGAATGCAAAATATACAGGTTCTGTAAATCGCAAACGAGCCCAAATCATCAGCCTTCCACCGCTGTGCTTGATGGTTCTAAAATGCAACAAAACTTGATTTGTGAAGCTCTGTAAAAAATACAGTAAATCTATGACCACCTAATACAGGATAAAAAAAAACTCTGATAAGAAATAGATACATTAAAATAAAACAAATCTTTCAAATTGATTTAAAAGAAAATTAGTAGGAATATTTTTTAGGAACAGATTTTTTTTAAGGAAGTTAATTTGAGATGTTTGTGTTGATATGCTGCGTTTACCTTTCACCAAACAGGATGCAGTGCATCATTATAAGATCTATATATATATATATATATATATATATATATATATATATATATATATATGTGTGTGTGTGTGTGTGTGTTTTTCCAATTGGATTAAGTTTAAATAAAAGTTTCTATTCAATCTGAACTTTGCAAATATATACGTATATAAGTATAGGATTCTTCATAGCAAACCTTTAAAACAAGCTATTCTTATTTTCTATTAGAAACTTAAACATTTAAAGGCATTAGGAGAAGTTAAGCTCTTCCCAGGATCTCTCTGAACCCATTTGCTTCCTAAATTCTCATCAACATTTCATATACTGACTAATATTCACTAATATTCTTAGCTCTAACCAGAGATGGCAAAAGTACTCACTTTCCGTGCTTGAGTAAAAGTACAGACACTTGTGTTAAAAAATACTCTGGTAAAAGTGGAAGTACTGATTAAACTTCTTTACTCAAGTAAAAGTAACAAAGTACAGGCTTGTAAATTTACTTAAAGTATAAAAGTAAAAGTAGAAACCACTTTTTTCATGCCATTGTCTACATTTTAAATGGATGTCTGCCAATAGGACTAGATCTCCGTTGTGTTCATTTTCAATCATCTCGTCGTCCATGCTACTATGCTAACGCCACCGCCACCAAGCTGCAATGATTTGCCGCGAATGAATACCGCCGAATCTGTCGATTCATCTTGTAGTGGTGCGTCAAATGCAACGTAGATTCCCATCCAATTAGATTGTATTTGGTATTGATGCCATGAAAAATAATAACAGTAACTCCATTGAAATGATTCAAAACTAAAGTAATGAGCCAATTTTTAAAAATGTAAGGAGTAGAAAGTACAGATATTTGTGTAGAAATGTAAGGAGTAGAAGTAAAAATCACCATAAAAATAAGTAGTAAAGTTAGGTAAAAATATCAGAAAAATCCACTTGAGTACAGTAATGAAGTATTTGTACTTCGTTACTTCCCATCTCTGGCTCTAACACTGAGCAATTAGCATCTGGTCCATGTGTCCACACGACTTTAACTTATTTCTATAAGTGCAGCCGCATTTTGTGTCAGTACCGTTTTGACTCGTTAAAATTTTTCTAAAATAATTATTTAGATCCTTATTTTTCAATAAAATAATGTTTTTATGTTGCACCGTTCTGTGGATGTTTTACTTTTTGAAACAAATAATCTTTTTCATGAAAAAGTCGTAGCTTTGATCTTTAACATGCCTACTGAGGTCTGTTATTACTAGATGAGTAAAAAGTTTTGCTTTCTGCTCAGGAATAACTTTCCATTGGTACATCCACTCCTTTAAAGACTTACGCTATGCTAAACATTTGTTACTGGTGAATAATCCTTTACCTTTAATATGGTGGATGTCATATTACCACATTCAGTGTATTCTCATTATCAGTTTGTATGAAATCGTACGAAAGGTTATGCACAGTAATTTTGTACGTTTTTGACGTTTTTTTTGTCGTATTTCGTTGCATTTTTACGTCTTGCCTCGAGACAAGATATCCTTGCACATGCGCATCTTACGCACCATTCAATAAAATAGAAATTAACATACAATTAACCCTGACCCTAACCCTAAGATACAAAACAGCAAGCAACCTAGTGAGAGACATCAAGTAATTATTGCACTGTTTTTCCCGGTTTTACGTCCGTCCGTGGATCTGCTTTTTTCGTCTGTCTGGCTGCGCATGCGCACTGATCTGTTTTTTCGAGGAAAAACGTCAAAAACGTACGAAATACTGTGCATAACTTTTCGTACCATTTCATATGAACTGATAATGAGAATATGTTGCCACATTTCCTTAGATCTCTTCCCTGGCTGATCCATTGGAATCAGTGTGTCGATAATGGCCTGGATAGTGTGTTAATTAACCCTTTCACGCTTCAGAAAAGCAAACTGCATAAACTCCTGTTATTATGATGGCGGTTCCGCTGATGATTGATCACTTAACCAAGTGCATTTGATTAATAACACCTGATTGCTTCCTTCTAACTGATGTAAATAATTCCAGAACATGATTGGAAAGGTGGTTTTTTTATTGTATACTGGTGCATAAAACTCTGTAACATTGAAGGAAAAGCCTTGTTTTATCTGAATGTTGCTTCTATATGTTGGGGGTTCCCTACACTGAGAGATCTGCACGAACTCCAAAATAGGAAAATCATTGCTGAGATTTCCTAACACCAATCAAGTATCTTTCCTTAAGTATCTGTCAGATCGACTGCCCTTTGGCTTTGGGGAGATGATATGTCAGCACAAGCGAGACGCTCTGACAATGTGGAGTGATTTATTAGAGGTTAGCTCAGACACAAAGGTCGACCAGGCGGCCCAGCCAATCGTTTCAAGGTGTCAAGCCTTCAGTTTGTCTGTTTAATCGGCCTGTCAACAGACCTGCAGCGCAGCAGGAATCGGTTGAAAGAACCTGCTGCAGATGGAGTATAAACAGCTGCTTTAGATCTTTGTGAATAATCATGGAGACGGGTGTTCTGATGGTGTGATAATTGCACTCTCTTATCTCCATGTATTCATTAGCCTCATCTGTTTTCTCTGCTGCAGATGTGTAACATCCCCTACCTGAGCACACAACTCGACCTGCTTTTGACTTTGAGAGAGCTCCCGATCAGCATGAACGACCTGCAGCCTGTGAGTTGACTTCCTCATCCACAGACGAGTCCTCCAGTGAATTCTGTTTCCAGATTCCTTGACATTTAATTCGGGTGGTGGTTAAAAACTCCAACAGAGACACAGAACACTCCTCTATCATGGAAACATGTTTACTTGCCAGGGTGTGCTGAATCGAGGTGAGAATTATACAGCAGAGGAACAACAGAGACAATTATTTAAAAAAGTATCCCTTAGATAACAGAAATTACCTAGACTTTGTCAACTTTTATTGTCATTTTGTACAGCTTTCATGGCATTTCCATTTCCTTAAAGTGCAGTGATCAAATATAAACAGTGTGGGGGGATAAAAAAATAACATAAAATGCCACAAAAAGCACATCAATATGGAGGTTCAGAGCATTAATATATATGGAGCAATTATGCAGTGTTCTGGTTTGGTGTTGTCAGTTTGATGCAGACGTGACATGATTTAGATTTTTCTCTCAACAGTTCAGCTGTCTGCTGATGGTGGGAAAGAAGCTTATAAGTTTTTTTTTTTTGGGGGGGGGGGTTATTAGGGGGGCAGAATGAAAGATTAACAAGCAAACACTCACACATACACACAAACTAACAGGTCAAAAGAGCATTTATTAGTAAATCAATTTAGCCACAAAGCTAAAGTTGCAGAATCCTGATCCAACAGATGAAAACAATGATAAAGCTGAAGCTTAAAGTTAACTTCAATCTCTAAATAATTGTCAAAGTAAATTTTGTTATGGTCAAATTGGGTCAAGGGATGAATGGCTCTCTTCTTTCGGTACATATCATCACAGGAAATTGATTGGACGTCACTCTGCAGCAACTGATGTAAAAGAGTCGAATAATTCTTAAAATTTGTGTCATGATTTAACTAAGGTCTGACCCAAAATGCAGAAGTCCAAACAGAGAGACACAGATGAAAAGTTCAACGGGTTTTATTGAAGAGGTTTAAGCTCGGTGCAGAGTCTCTCTGAACTCTGCTCCGCCGGAACTGGAAGGCGAGGGGAAGACAGACTGTTAGTTCAGGATCAGTGGGAAATTTGCTTCGTTGATCTTTAAGGAGAGGATCTGATTGTTGACTCACGTTTCCAGAGAAGTTAAGGATCCTTGACTCCAATCTGTGTGTTGATTTTCCAGAGTATGTCTGATTCGGTGGAGGGCGGAACAGGGTTTACCCAGAACTTGGACGGTGTAGGTGAACGGAGACACTGATTGCCACTCAGATTTCCTACTGTACTTGAACGGGTCATGGTGAAATGATTGCTCAGAGAGTAATTTCAACGTCCTCAAAAAAGACTGGATCCAAACCTCCTGTTTGAATCCCTCGCTCAGTTTAAGACTCAGTTGATCCCTCCTGGGACACGAGGTCCGAAAAGGTCAAGTTTGCAGGATGACTTCCTGCCGAGATGCAAAGACAAAAACAAAATTAAAACTCATGGAGACAAGAAATCAGTCTTGCTCAATGAAAACTCAGCTTGGCTAGAGTACCAAAAACTGGCAAACACTCTGGTGTCGAGGTAGTGGCAGTCAGCAGCTTAAGAGCACTCCGATAATGAGGTAACCGTCAGCAGGTGTGTGAGGAGGCGAACCGGAACCAGGCGCGTCCTGCTGGTGGAAGGGAGGACAACACAAAAGACAAACACACAGACTAGAGTCCTGACAATATGTGTATTTACTGTTATTTGAGCAGGTAAATAAAAAATGATTTCCCAAAGAAAATAATATTTTTGTTCTTCAAACAAGATGATATTTCTTCTTTTCCAATGTTAAATGATCTTACCTACCTGCTGAAATAAAAAAAAAGTGATTATTTCAAGAAAAAATACATTTAATTACCATTTAATGATGGTTTATTTTGGCAAAAGGAAAAAAATAACACTACTTAAAATGACACTATTGTCTACCTTTTAATATATGCAGGAAAGTTTATTCTAAGGAAGTGAAAGAGTGGAATATTAACAAGTGATGACTAATATAACGTTTCTGTTTTTGCCATAAGGAAGCTACATCCTTGAAATAGATTTCTTATTGCACTTACTGCTGCTTTTCCAAGTTAGAAAGAAAAAAAGAAAATCTCTCCTTTTATGAGGTATTTCCCTCTGGCCTCACCTCACCAGCAGGATCAGTTTTTTAAGGACAGAAACGCAGGGCGGGGGGGCTAAGAATGGAGGTCAAGGGATGAAATGACAAGCTTGGATGTTTTAAAATCAGATCCTTCCAGCTGTAAGGAAATAAATAAAAAGCTTCCTCCCCAGCAAACACACACATACAGCCAATTTATTATCTTATGCAAACCTTGATTATGACTTTATGAATGCATAAAAGTTTAAAAGAGACCATCTGTGGATGAGTTGAAATTATTACACAAAAGCTTTTTCTTCAAACTTTAACATTAAAGTTTGAAGTTTTCATTTAAGTACATATTCTGTTCCGTTGGCTGGTTAATAGTCTTAATAGAAAGGTTCGCACTTCAAGACACTTCACTTCAAAACAGAAGAGATGGGTCTTAATTAAATCAGGTTCAATTGCTCTGTAGGTTGCATAAAAGTGCTTTAAAAAGCCACTCTGTTTTAAACATAGCAGACACGGAAACCTTCCGCTAACTCCTGCTCTTTATTCAGTTTTTTAAAACCCCTTAAGCCCAGGGGGTCTTAGGAGCAAATTCCGCCTGATTTTAGGTATGTGAATTAAAGCAAGTACAGCTCCCAAACTATAAATTGGAAATACAATTATTTGTATTTGTATTACTGAAAGGCATTGAAGAATATTTTTCAGGTGGAACCACTGTTTTAAAGGTCACCATGTCTGATTTACAGATGATTAATCAAAGAAAAAATGAAAAATATTTAGCCTCGCCGTTTTTTTCCAAAATAAATACTGCAAAACACCCAAATTAAAACTCTGGATGCACCCTCAGACTATATAGATCCACATCTGGACTATTACTCAAGCTAATTTGGACGAAATAAGTTGAAGCATGTTTGTTCCACAAATGTTTTAGTGGGCAGTGTGCTTAGAATGTGATTTTGGCACAAAGCCAAAGTGCAAAAGTGTGTTTTTCCAATCATAAAAGGGAATCTGGCCTGACAAATATGCTGATGTACATAATTGGAGACCTTCTGCAATAAGACAAAGCCTTTGCTCCTAAGATTTAGCCATTTTTTCAATTAAAATTTACCAATAACGTCGCCACACAGGATAAAAAATAAGAATAACAGAGGAAGCTTATGTAACGCATGCCGGTTACATCACCTGAAATGGTCGCACAATTACCTCCGACCCCTCCTTGGAAAGGTCTGAGCCTCTAGTTTCCGATGATGCCAGCCAATAGGGGGCGTGGCTAAAAATAAATACCTGTTGTTGCATTACTCCTTCAGAGTCACATACGACAGGTGGAATTTTAAATTTAATTTTGTTTGTTTGCACAGCTATCAAACCAAAGGTATTTGTGAAATAATAATTTTGAAACATGGTTTTGTCATGATCTGTCCTGATAGCTTCACCTTAATTGTTAATTTCACTCACCTGCCTAGTTCTGCCAGGCTCCTAATTATCCACCTGCGTCTGTGCTTTCTAACCCGAGCGATCGGGCCGAACCGATTAAATAAGGTTCATATCCTGGTTCCTGGCGGCCAGTGGAGTGAGATGGTTTTCTTGTCTGTCTTGTCTTCTGATCTTGTCTTGGTCCTTCTCGGCGGAGCCCTCAGGGTTTTTTGCTCGGAAAGCAGAGAAAGCCAGTTTCATTCCCGTAAGCCTGGGTCCAAGGGGGAGACCAGTTTAAAGTCCTGCATAAATCCTGGAACAATGTCTTGTCTCTGTTCTCCCAACCATTAAGCCTGCCCGTCTGTATCTGTGCGTGTCTTTCGGGGCATGCCTCTGGATCTGTCTGACTCTGTGCCTGCCTTAATGCTCTGAGGAATCCTGAAACACAGGATCTATCTGTTCCTCTGTGGATCGGAACCCCTGGTCGGACTACGGACCCCTGGATCTTGGAACTGTTCCTGCCTGCTCTGTCTTCCCCTGACCTGGATAGGCTGCATGCATGTTATCAGAGACAGCAGCATCAGGGACACTTTGAGTTGCTTAGGGCCGCATGTCGTTGGCGGCGCATCGACTAATCCTGCCTATAATTGAGAGGATGGACTGAACTTTTAAACCAGAGAGTATCAGTGACTGGGCGGTGCCCCATTGCCCCCTTTACCCGCTGTCACTGCAGGTCCAAAGATCCACAGCAGCCCGTTTTTGTTCTGTTTTAATTGAAAGGCATGTGGATGAAACACCATGTGACTGTGTTTTGGCCATTTCTATAAATGGATAAACATGAACAGGTGCCAGTTGGGATCTGTACTGGGCCTGCCGCTCTTAAGGGGTTTGATTGGTTCAGGTGGAGTCAAATGAAAAAAGTTACTTTCAAAGAATATATTTCTCTATAATCTTTAAATGTCAAAAGAATGTTTCTAGTCTCGTTCAATTTGAGTACCCAGACTTTCCAAGTGTATCATTAGTCAGATTATTTTTTAACATTCTCCTGGTGGATCGTTGTTATTGGCGTTGGACTCCGCAGGCTGTGAAGATATTGCATTCACACTGAAAGCCCCTCCCAGCTCCCTCAGGTTTTATTTTGTATTTGATTCTCAAAAAGCTTGGTTTGTTTCTGCACCGCCGATCCAGCTCTAATCTCCTGTCTGCTAACTGTCTGAAAATGAAGAGAAACGGCAGATAAGAACGATGGCAGTGTGATCCATTCACGGCGATACTAATTTTTCTTTGTCTCACACACAGAGACAAACATATTGCGTGCCGGGGAAGATGACTCCAGAAGAAAGATTGGCAATTTCATTATGTTTCAATTTTCTCTTGGCTCCTTGTTTCTGTTGTTGTTTTCTTTCTCCTTCCTCAAATTTATTTAAGAAAGGTCACTCAATCTTAACTACCGGATTTGCATGCATGCGCTTGGGGATAAAAGAAAAAAAAAAAAAAAAAAAAATCCTGATCCTCCATCTTTGTACATTGTGTTCAACATTTATTGTCCTGTTAGCCACCCTAAATCCCTGAATTCTGGCTTAAATACAGCCTGAACACTAAGATGATTTACATGCTGCCTGTCAGAGAGGAAACACATTCCCTAGACGGGGGGGTCATCCTCACCTGGGATGATTTTTTTTTTGTCTTTGCTTCCAGGATGACAGGTTTTACTTGTAGACGTCGGCTCCTTCTTTAAACTGTTTGATGTGCCCAGTTTGATGCCATATGCTGAAGAAAACGTCAAAATTACACAGCTTGAGCTGGTAGTGCAGCAGACAGTGAGGCGTCCCCTGAAGCTGCGATGCGCTGCATGGCATGAGCAAATGCAATGATTTCAGAAATTGCATTCAGTCATAGAGAGACAAAAGCTTGAGCATCTTTGTTTTTTCAGGGTTTGTTTGTGTTTTTTTTTTGGTTGGACTGAATGTCCTGCTTCTAAGGAAGCTAAGGATTTGAATTAAACATTTCACTACAGTCTAAGAGGTGGATGCGTTTTTTTTTTTTTCTGCTGTGTTGCAGATCGATCTTTGTGGCAGACAGTGGTTATCAAAGGATTTAAAAAAAAAGTTTTCACACCCACTCTGTCCAGTCTTTTAAACAGTTAAAACAAAAAAGCAAACTGCGGTAAACCATACAGGAAAAAATAGCCTCTAAATAACAAAACTTCCATAATTGACATTAATACAGAATGAAGACAGAAATTGCATCGTTTAAACAAGCCCACATAGAAAAACAAGATCTGCCTAGGGTAATTATTTTTAGATTAACTGCTTATTTTATTGTGTAACAGAATTAAACACATAAAATATATATTTTTTTTATTTCCTCTCAGAAATTATAATTTATCCAGTTATCCTCTATGATGCCCCCGCCTGCAATTACCATAAGTTCCCCCTCCCAGACACACATTACTCATAGAATAAAAATCATTCAACTCAATAAATTTAAGCTGATTCTATTTATTGCAGTTGATAAATAACTAAAGGTTTAAAAAATGAAAAAAATAGTATCAAATCTACAAGAGTGATTTATTTATATGAATGAAAACGAAAATAAAATAAAAAATACAATAAAAAAAAAATAAAATAAAATTTATTATTTTTTAAAATGCAATCCAGAATCAAAACTTTGCAAAAAGATTTAAAAAATGTGTTGTTTGCTTAGATTTTACTTTTTCGAATGACTTCATTTTAAATCTATTTTTTATAATTTACATTTTAAATTATATGTTTTCAAAGTTTACTTTTTTCTCTGTTCTTTTTTTTATTAAAGATTTGATGTTTTCAGATTCGATTTTTATTTCCATTCTTTTCTTTTTCAAATTAAACTTTAGTCAGATTTGATGACAGCTCACATTCATCCTTGCAGACCAATAGAAATGCGTCTGAAAAAGAATGTGAATTGTAAAACTAAATAACATAAGATATGATAAAATCAGACAAAACAGCAGAGTTAAAATTTTAAATAATAAATCTGTCAAAATTAAATCGACAAAACATGTACCTTGTTTGCAAAAACAGTGAAACAAACTTCATACCAAATATCTATTGGCTAATAGTACTAATTTTGTAATTAATTAGTAATTAAAGTTTTTGGGGTTAATCTAAATGTAATTTAATTTGACATTAATGTAAATACTACAAACTGACCTATAGCAATCTTTTTTTAACTTCTCTTGAAGAAGAGAATCACAAGAAATTTGTTTTTAAAATCTTTCTATAAAGAAATAGAAGCACATTTCTGCTCTCATAGTTTTCTTTTCTTTCAGTTTTACAGATGTTCTTGTGCAGAGCCAAATTAAATGATGCAGACGGATATCTGCTTCCTTCTCAGTTTAATTGAGGCTGTCCCAATTGGAGGCTTATGGAGGTTATTCCTAAAATAGGAACATATGGCAGGATTGTTGTTTCTGGCTGGCATGGGCCTTATTTAGTGTGTGTGTGTGTGTGTGGGGGTGGGGGGTTCAAGTGCCGTAATTCCCAAAGCAATAACTTCCTTTTTCTATTGGCCAAATCTAAAATCCCACTTTTGATTTCTATCCATATTCAACAGGATCTGTTCAGAGATGGTTAAACATGGACTTTTCTGCGACATTCTACAGGGAAATTTGTACTTGAAAAAAATGCAAAACAAACAATAATCCTGCCCAACATCAGGAAATGGATCAGTTACTTTATGATTTCAAATGAGGTGTTGTGATAGAGCTATTTATAATTGGGGTTTAAAATTGTTTGAATGAATTATGTTGAGTGTTATTGTATAGAGTCCAACAAGCCTCTTCTGCAAACAAATGAAGCTTGAATTACAAACAAATGACTCTGGTTTGTGTTCCTCCTGTTTCTCTTTCAGCTGATTAACCAGAAGATCAGGATGTGCCAACAGCTGTACAACTGCAGGTCATTTGTCTCCGTGCTGGAGTACCTCCTCGCTATAGGCAATTACCTGAATGAGAACGCTGGAAAGGAAAAGGCCAAGGGATTCCGCCTCTCGTCTTTAACCAAAGTACGATTCCTACACCCTCGTCTGACCTTTGATTGAGTTTAGCCTCAGCCTAATAGCTCTGCTCGTTGACATACACCACATGGTCCCAGTGCATCTTTCAGTTTTCTCTGGGTCAGGTAGGTTCGGTTGGGTCGTTGATGGTGTCACTGCCTGGCTCACCATGAGAAATCAAACTTAGCATAAAAAGGACATGACTGGCTTGGTGCTTCAGAAATGGAGGTTGATCTTGGCATCAAACTAAAAGCAAGGTTTAGGTAGGGCTTAAAGGTGATATCTAAAACTTTTTCATCAAATTGGTTAATAAAAACATAAAACAAAATCTGCAGAGCATCTATATTAATTCAGATTTAGTGTTAATTCTACTGATAATTATTACCTAAATCAATATATTTCTAATACAATTATAGTCAAAAATAGATTAAAATACAAATTTTCTCTGAACTGTTATCTTAAAGGTTTAGAGGACAATCTTTTATTTCCGGGTGGATCATCTAAATAAGTGGTCCTCCTAATTGTCAATCATTCTGGTGATATCATATCTGGCGTGTTTCTGTGGTGAGCTCCGACAGCCACTGAAGGTCACATTTCTCACAGCGGTTCTTTGAAAATGGTGGAGGGTCATAAGATAAAAGGTGTCTGCGAAGTGTATGAGAAGAAAAGAAAGGCCTCCAAAGAGGCAGATACAGGGTTCGTACAGGTGCTGGAAATCCTTGAAAATGCTTGAATTTTGTCGTGTTTTCAAGGTTTGAAAAGTGCTTATATTTTGGATAAAATGCTTGAAAATGCTTGAAATTGTATCTATTTCTTTCGCAACAAATACCTATCTAACTGAATCATGTGTTTATTAAATGGAGAAATAAAATGTTGGAGAGCCCGAAAATGAAACCTGCTCGCTTATGTGTGACTGCGATCTGCCAGTCTATTTCCATGTGTGACTCCGCCCCCATGAAACCACTACTGCATCATGCCGGGAGGCTGTCGTTTCAATGAACGTTGGCTGGAAAATGAAAAATACAAATTATGGATTAAATGGGGACAAACCCCACGAGTTGCCTCTTGTAAAGTCTGCAAAGAAGATGTGCAGCTTTTCACAATGGGCGAGTCTGCGCTGTCGAGTCACATGAAGGGTAAGTCATAGACTTTTAAGTAAGCAAACGGAAGTAGCCTAATACACGTTAACGTTAGCGCCTATTTGTTTACGCTAGTAACGGCTAGCTAGGAATTTACAGGCTAAGTTACTGAGTGACTGAGACTGTATTGCGACACCCTCTGGTTGGTTAGGTTGCGCTCTGACAAATTAAGATAGGATTTAGTTTTATGTATTCATTTCGTACCCCTTCCATTATTGACATTAATATAGAAGGAATACTCAAATCGCGTCTTTTAAACGAGCCCACAAACAAAAACGAGACCAGCCTAAATTCAATGGATTTTCCAGGGTTTTATTGAAGCCAAACATCAACAGACACATTTTAACATATTTAACATAAAAGTCATATTTCCAGATAATGACTCCTGTAATATATACACATTTTTCAGGCAATAGCAATATTTATTTTTATTACTTTTTTCTTCTCCGAACGTAGCTCTTGCTACCATTTTCGAGTGACTCCCGCTGCTGTTGCAGTTTGAGGGTCAGTGTTCTGGGCGATGAGGTGAAGCCTGCTCAGCTCTCTTTTAATAAAGCAGAGACTTTGTTCTCCCTCAGAGGTGTTTCCAGCTCTAATTGAGAAGAGTAAACTGACAGACTATTCAAATTAATGACCAGCAGCTTTTAAGAAAATGCATTGAGGTTATATCAGGCGTTGTTTTTTTGCTGGTGAGCATCAATACTTGGTGCAGATCTTGCGTATGTAGTCCTTAGAGACTTAAGCTGGTAAACAACCTAACCTAGAAAGAAAAAAATGACAGAGCCTTTTAAAGGATGAGAGAGATCCTCTATGAATTTCAATTATGTGCCTAGACAAACTCTAACATCAGAGTTTTATCATCATTACTTTCTCTATCAAAGGTATTACCTTGAATACTAATCATGAAAAATATCTTTCACCTTTTTTATTATATAGTTCTGATCAAATTTGGTATTTGTTTATCATGATTATGACACAATAGATGCTTTGTTTTGATCTGTTTTTGTACAGAACATTCTACACTTACAAAGGGTATTGTAAAGCTTTTAAAAAAAAATTATATTTTAGCACAAAGGCATTACCTCACTTTAAGTAAAAAAATATTTTATTTAAGTACATTTATTTAGACACAGTGTCCCACATTTCTTTTTTCCCCTTCTTTGTGTAAAATCAGCAATGGCCCAGTTATTGGCAATCCTGCTGCCAGTGGTTCATATAACCCCCCTTTTAAGAGCAGGACATTATGTAGAATAACATGAAATTAGTCAGTAACGAAGTATTTGTACTTTGTTACTTGACACCTCTGTGTAGGACACTGGGAAAAATGGAAAAACCAACCCCAACAAATCTGGAATGTCAGCTGACATGGTTTTAGATGGTCTCAAAACTATTTTTGATGTTGAGACAGAAAATGCCTTTTCTTGTTAGATCTCAAGATATATGTAATGGTCTAATGGTTACTACCTTTACCCCAAAGCTGCACCTTTTTCTAATCTCCGATTATTGTCTTCATTGTTGTGCAAAATGAAAAATATAAACTTTAATCTTTTTTTGGCCTTTGGAGGCAGCTTCGCACACAGTAGTTCCATTTGTTTTTAACTTTTACATTTTCTTTTTAAAGGCATACTATGCAACATTTTTCAGTTTATTAATGTGTTCCATAACGTTTTGGATGATTAAATGAGTCATTTCAGGTGGAACAAAGGTTTTCTCGGCCGCCCTGGTGGTCTGTAGGGGAACTACCGTACTTGCAATTGCAGGAGCCCTCGGCCCGCACCCACAGGCTCAGAAGTCTCGTGCATCGCGAGAGTCGGTCTTGCTTTACGGCGAGAACTGCTACATGCCCCCCGTGAAAGACACGCTCGTTGCTAGCGCAGTGGCGATATTTGTGCAGTTATTATGGTTAGTTAACATGCTAAATTTTCAAACTCGAAAATTGGAACAAAATAGTCACTTACCGCAGTAGAGATGGTGATTCGTTGCGTTCGCCTGTCTACTAAGCTCAAAACAACCGCGCCTGGCTTGACAGAGAAACCAGGAGAACAGCTGAGCATATTTACGACAGTGCACTTTTACTTTGGCCCTCTGGGGGGAGCCTCGCTGGAAAATCAACACCGGTTGCATAGTGTACCTTTAACTTGATATGCAGAATTTTAGGTGAGCTAAAGCATTCTTATTTACATCATTTAGATATGAAATTGTGAGTTGGAGTCAAGAAGTATTTCCCCAAGGGTTATATTAATGAAAAAGTCCGGTCATATTCAGAATTCAAACTTCTTTAAGTACTTTAAATATAAAATTATAACATACTGTTCAATAAATGATATGTTTGTCAAAGAACACTACTGCCACCTACTGGTTTGTGACGTCACGGTGCGGTATCGGCTGTTGATCAAGTCCCAGTGCTGTATCTGGTGTTTGTCACAACGCGCTATTATCCAAGTCATCGTGAAAACATTCTTCTTCCAAACGTTGGCTACATATTACGGGGTTTTTTTCTCTGGTTAGAAGTTTGATGGCAAATCCTCCCTCTTCAAATGATCCATTGATTATTCCTTGCTGACTGGACCTTTCCTTTAAAACCATGTGTTCCCTAATGTTGACTTCCTCTCTACTAAGAAAAATTCTAATCTAAGTTAGAATTTCTTTTAATTAATTCTGTCTTAGCTCATGCAATAAAAATGGATTTATTTTTAGTGTTACTACATATCTAAACTACAGGTGCAAAAACTGTGTCCTCTATTTAGGCAGCTTGCTTTATTCCTGTAACTGTCTGCTAGAGTCTGGTGTTTTAATTTCAGCATGAATCTTCAGGTTTAAAGTTAAGGTTTAACTACAGAACATTCTTAGAACAGATTTTTGAAGCTAAAATTAACAGGAAATCTACAAAAAAACGGATTTTACATTGATTGTTATGTAAAAACTAACAACAAACCTTTGCGAGGATGGGATATTTTTATACTTATTGCATATTGCATATGCACTATATGTCTCTGTAAAAAGATTTTAATTAATAATAAAACAACTTTTTACTTTCTGTGGTGTAAAAACACATTTTCACCAATTGAATATTTGCTTTTAAGCTGTGTTTGTAAATTCAGTTGGATATGTCTTTTTTGTTGAATGTTCTGCAAATTCGAATAAGAAACTAAAGGGACAAGTTTAACAGTAATAACTAAACATTCTGTCAGCCTGACTATTTTCCCAATCTTTGGTTTCCTTTTTCTCTTTCACCAGCTTTCTCAGCTGCGTGGGAAGGACAGGAATTTCACCTTGCTCCATGCCCTTCTAGAGCAGATCATGTTGCAGGAACCGGGCTTGGCCACTTTTACCCAGGACTTGGCGGAATTTGAAACTGTCCCTGGAGGTATTTGCTCGTCAAGATTTGATCAAAACAGCAAAAAATACAAAACAACAACCAAAAAAAAAAAAAAATAATCAGTGTGCTGCTTTTTGGTTATGGGCTGTTAAATTTGATCAGCCTTTATATTTAGTCTCACTGATGTTTGTTTTTTCTCCGTCTTCTTTGGAAAGCTTCCATCAAAGGCTTGACCGCAGAAGTAGACGGTGAGTAGATGGCTTTTTTACTACTTGTCCAGAAACTATTGCTCATTATGCTTACAGCAGGGGTGCCCAACCTTTTTTAAACCAAGATCTACTTTTGAAGTTGATGGCATGCCCAGATCTACCAAGCCAGGTCATTTGCACAGGTGGAGAATAAACGAGGAAATTATCAATTGTGTCAAAAAATAGGTTGCAAAAACAGAACTTAACAATCTTATAAGAACTTCACACCATATCTCACTCACTCACTCACTCACTCACTCGACACTAAAAACTACAGAAAAGAGCAGTCAAGATCTCGAGACAATGGCCGTGCAGTCAAAAAATCTAAATAAACCAATTGATACACACGCACACACACACAGTCCAGTAGAGATGAAATAAAAAACGTTAGAACTGAAAATTTACAGCCATATGTTTATATCACTATTTTTATTAAAAGAAAAAAAAGAAAAAACTGTTTTCTCACCCCTCGTGGGGTGGTATGTGTCATCCTCAAGCTCGGGTCCTCTACCAGAGGCCTGGGAATATATATAATAATAAAAAAAAATAAAAAATATATATATATTTATTTTTTATTTATTTATTTTTTTTAATTTAACTACTTTTCAAAGCTGCACTTTTAAAAAAGATGAAATTGTCCAGAGAGTTGTTCCAAACTAAATTTCTTTTTGTTTTACACTTGTGTAAACAAAATGACAAATAAAATCTGTCTAAGATCACTTCAAAGTAGGAAGAAGGAGAAGGGAAGTCCACTATTTCCGAATGATAAACTTCTGGGCATTGGCAGAGAAACTGGCAGATGGATTAAAATTCAACAGGAAAACAGATAAAAATAGGAAAATACTAAGAACAAACTATGTGGATGTGAAGATGTAACATACAGCAGAATGGGTTGTTGACTGTTTCAGAAACTCTTTAATTTCGGGCAAAAGTTCCAAAATTTTTTTGAGGAATCTGCAACGACTCAGCCACCTAAAGTCTGTGTGCAGCAGCAGGTCAGTGTGGTCTGCACCTGCCTCCTCGAGCTGGGCACGGATCGACTGAAACTACGCCCGCGGTCGACTGGTAGATCGCGATCGACTGGTTGGGCATCCCTGGCTTACAGTATACTGCTGTAGTAGAAGGGATTCGATAGAACGTTTGCTTAGCCTTCTAGATCTCAATGCATTTTCAGTATACTTTGTTAAAACAGACATTTTTTATCTGAGGTCCACAGTGTCTAGGGTTATATTGTTCCTGTTGTATGATTGTCTTTTCACAGTACTGAAGAATGAAGTCCAGAAAGTTATTCAATGCAGAAAAACCATTAAGAAGAGAAACATTGGAGCTCATCACCCACACTTCTCTAAAGATCTTAAGGTGAAGAATTACATCTCTCCACACTTAATAGCAGAAAAAAAACATTCCTTTTTGATATTGGTGTAAATGTAATTACCCTTTACTGTCCCACAATGGGGGAATTCACTCTGCAATGGGGAGCAGTGGGGGGTTAAGGATCTTACTCAGGGACCCAGAGTGGAGGCTGTAGGGATCGAACCGGGTATTTGCAAAGGACAAGCACAATGCTCAGCCTCAGTTATGAACGAAATAATGTCTGTTCTGTAGGCGATTGGAAAAAAATTAATAACAAATGAGCTAATTAACAAAAAATACCTCTTGTGTAGCAAAAATAACACAAAATGTACCAAAAATGAACAAACATATCAATAGACTATCTTTACTTTCGGTGTCCAGGTGGATTTTCAGATCCCTTGCACCTCCATTGGACATCGAGACATATGTGCCTGCTTTGCACACTGTGCAGAAGGCCTCCCGTTTGTCTCGACCCGGTCTGAAAGCAGGGAAACTCTTTTGTAAATCGACGCTAAACATACATTTGCGCTTTTGCATGTTGTTGGCGTACTGACAGCCACGCAATCTATATTCTGATTAAGAACAGGGCTGCCCGCACTGACGCGGCTCAGGGGTTACGTCACACGCAGTGTCGTGCGCAGTGCCCTAGTGTCTGTAAATTTAATGGTCCAGTGAAGGTAATTTAAAAAACAAAACATTTCCTCACTTTCTAAATAAAACCCGGGACGCCCGGGACAGGACGTGTAATACGGATATGTCCCGGGAAATACGGACGTTTGGTCACCCTATCTAACCCACTAGGCCAACACTCCCTTACTCACGTAATATTAAGTTATCCCATGCGTTGCTTTCCTTTCCTTTCATTTGTTGTGGTCTTAGAGCCAGACAACAGAATATAATGATATATTCAGGAATTAACATAGATCAGCTAAACTTTATTATTCAAAATTGGAAAAAAAGAAGCGGCAAACGATCCCATTTTAGAAAACAGTTGTGAATTATTTTCTTCAAAAGAGAAAACAAGTCTAATTTTGTCACCAGCTCAACTCTCTATGGCTATCAAAGCAGACAGGAAGGTTTCTGGTGAATCTTTAAAACTCCTTTGAATAATTTCTGCAGAGAGACAAAAACAAACTTAAGTATTACTGGCTGCTTCAGTCATGTTGGAGCAGACTAGACCTGCTGTCTGAAACCATACATCAGAAAAAAAAACATCCCTAGTCCTGGTTCCACGTGTTTTATGCTAAGCAGACAGCTTTAGTAATGTATCATAACGATGTTAATTTGCATCTTTCCGGCTTGCATCTTATATTTTATTCTGTGTATGTAGGCTAAACAGCAGACAAGGTTTTTCCTTTATTTTTTTCATTTGATAGAATATGCCTCCATTGTGCTAAATGTATATAAAATTGCTATGTGATACTACACCCCCCAATCTCAGACACTCTGGGGAGGAAACACAGGTAAGTGACCACGATCAACTGATTTATGATTATCTGGGTTGGTCACTTACCTGGTTTAACAGTCCAGACCACGAGTGGCCCCAGTGCTGCAGTCCCAGAGGACATGCTGGAAGCTGATCCTGGTGATGGATCCAGAACAGACAGGAACAGAAACAGGTGGCAGGATCCAGACTTCCAGGCATCCACAGGCTTCCAGGAGGGTTCAGAGTCTGACTGGGACCAGAAGCATGACCAGGTGGTCACGCACAGGAGCAGACAGGATCAGGTGCAGACCGGCAGGCTCAGTGGAAGAGGGTAGCCGAGACAGGACGTAGAACCGGAACTTGAAGCAGGACTTTAAACTGGTCTCCTCTTGGAGCCAGGCTTAGATAAAAACTGAACCTCCCCACATAATGAGCCAAAAACCCAGAGGACTCCGCGGGGGAGGAACAGTGGACAATCAGGAGACGAGACAAACACTAAAACCCTCTCTCCACTGGCAGCTAGGATCCAGGACATGAACCAAATAAAACTGAACAGAAAGACTGACAGCAAGACAAGCAATGATCTGGCACTGAATGCTCAGGCTGAACTGAATATAAACCAGAGGAAACAGGTGAGAGGAATAAATTATAATTGAGGCAGGGAGGGAAAAAACGACAGGTGAAAGGAATGACTAATTAAGGAGCAAGCAGGCCAGATCATGACAGCTTTAAAGGGTTTTAATAGTGATGTTATGAGATGAGCCGAGGCTTCGAGGCGTGTGTCGAGTAATGGAGGGGGCGTTTCCCCGAAGCGCGTGACGAGGCGTGATTCATTTAGAGGAGGGGCCAAAATTGATGACGTCCGAGGCCTCGTTACCGTGAAACCACGTGACCGCTTCGGAAAGTGGTTCAGAAAGCGCAAGAATTTTGAAAGGCATCTAAACAGCCTCAGTGTTCAGTCAAGATGTGGGAGTTTGGAGGAGAGATGCTCTCGGCTGGATAGAGTTTGGATAGATTCTAAGAATAGATTGGTTGGAAAAACAACCAATCTAGTTGCTAATTTGATTAGAATAAACAATGTAATGATCAAAATTTGAGCAAACCACTGGACAAAGCCTGCGTTAACACGTCAGTGTTAAGAAGTATTTTCTACTGTGTCAGACTATCTACATAGGTGGCGTCAGCTGTAAGAGTCAGGCTCCCACTCTGGATGTTGATGGTTCAAGACCTGTCTTTGACTTTTGAAAATTTCGATTAAACTTAATTATTTTGGCTGATGAGACTAATTTGCATTGTTTTGCCAGAGTAAAAATATAGATTGGGTAAATTAGGTCGGTGCAGCCAAAAGATTGGTTGAACACAACTTCCAACCTGATTAAAACCAAAAAACGTGGAAAAACTATCATGTTTGTGTCTGCTTGAGTTTATTTCACTAAAATGACAGAAAAACGGTGCACCTTAAATTATTGTTCTAAGAAATTTTACACTTAAAAAAACTTACAAAAGATTTTATTATACACACCCACCATTAATAATTTAAAGGGAACTTAAAAGGGGAAAAAAAGAAAAACAGTTGCAAAAAAAAAAAAAATCACAGATTTTATTACAAACTGTAGTTCTGCACTCCACCAGTAGGTGGTGACATGTTCACATGGAGCCTCATGAACTGTGGGGATCGTTGAAGCAATTTGGCCAAACGGTTCAATGCCTCATGATGCTTCATCTCACCATCACTAGGTTTTAACAATATATAACCATGCACCTGGAGAATAAATAACCAAAATACAGCTATGGACATTTTTACAGTAATGAATATTTGAAAATAGCAGCAACATCAGTGTCAAGATGTGGTTTTAAAGTTCTTGTGAGGACCCAAAAGCAGAAGCTGAGAGGCAAGGGTGAGATCCTTTAAGATTTAATTAAGGGTGACAGGCAGCCAAACAGTAATCCAAAAATCCAACCTAAAAATGTAAATCAAAACAGGACTCCAAAAAAATCCACATAAGAATTAAACCCAAACCAGGACCATGGAGACATCAGGGAAAACAGTCATGAGGAGCCAGGGTAGGACGAAGTAAGACGAGGAAACAGCAAAGAGGGACTGCAGAGGGAGTGTATTTATGGCTGACTGAACAAAGGCAGAACTAACGAGCTGATAAGGAGCAGGTGTGAGTTGGACTGACGAGGAAGCCAAGGGAAAAGAAAACACAAGGGGGCAACAGAGTACAAGCGATGAAAAACCTAAGAAACTAAAATAAATCCAGAACACATCAAAGCTAGAAAAGAAAACATGGATAAACATGAAACTGTAAACTTAGAGAAAACCAACAGAACCAAGATCATTACAATCCGAGATGTTCAAAATGACAATGGCATGCTATTTAACTGACTAAGGTAGAAACTGTGCGGCATCAGCATGAATGTAACAACTTATTGACGGTTGTTGGAAACAGTGGTGTTTATAAAGTCTAACAGCTGCAGGTAATAATTATATAACTGCAGATATGTTGTTCATCCCTATTGGATATGATGTTCAGTGTTTTAATTATCCACAATTGCCTCTTAAAATTAAAATCTCATCTACTATTTTTCAAGTTTTTGTCATATTTTACAAAACCAGAATCTTAAAAAAAAAAAATATATACAGGTGCTGGTCATAAAATTAGAATATCATGAAAAAGTAGATTGATTTCAGTAATTCCATTTAAAAAGTGAAACTTGTATATTATATTCATACATTACATACAAACTCATATATTTCAGATGTTTATTTTGTTTAATTTTGATGATTACAAATGACAACAAATGAAAATCTCAAATTCATCATATCAGAAAATTAGAATATTGTGAAAAGGTTCAAAATTGATGGCCCCTGGTGCCACACTCTAATCAGCTAATTAACTCAAACCACCTGCAAAAGCCTTTAAATGGTCTTTCAGTCTAGTTCTATAGGCTACACAATCATGGGGAAGACTGCTGACTTGACAGTTGTCCAAAAGACGACCATCGACACCTTGCACAAGGAGGGCAAGACACAAAAGGTCATCGCTAAAGAGGCTGGCTGTTCACAGAGCTCAGTGTGCAAGCACATTAATAGAGAGGCGAAGGGAAGGAAAAGATGTGGTCGAAAAAAGTGTACAAGCAAGAGAGATAACCGCACCCTGGAGAGGATTGTGAAACAAAACCCATTCAAAAATGTGGGGGAGATTCACAAAGAGTGGACTGCAGCTGGAGTGAGTGCTTCAAGAACCACCACACACAGACGTATGAAAGACATGGGTTTCTGCTGTCGCATTCCTTGTGTCAAGCCACTCTTGAACCACAGACAGCGTCAGAAGCGTCTTGCCTGGGCTAAAGAGAAACAGGACTGGACTGCTGGTGAGTGGTCCAAAGTCATGTTCTCTGATGAAAGTAAATTTTGCATTTCCTTTGGAAATCAAGGTCCCAGAGTCTGGAGGAAAAGAAGAGAGGCACTTCATCCACGTTGCTTGAAGTCCAGTGTAAAGTTTCCACAGTCAGTGATGGTTTGGGGTGCCATGTCATCTGCTGGTGTTGGTCCATTGTGTTTTCTGAGGTCCAGGGTCAACGCAGCCACATACCAGGAAGTTTTAGAGCACTTCATGCTTCCTGCAGCTGACCAACTTTTTGGAGATGCAGATTTCATTTTCCAACAGGACTTGGCACCTGCACACAGTGCCAAAGCTACCAGTACCTGGTTGAAGGACCATGGTATCCCTGTTCTTAATTGGCCAGCAAACTCTCCTGACCTTAACCCCATAGAAAATCTATGGGGTATTGTGAAGAAGAAGATGCAATACACCAGACCCAACAATTCAGAAGAGCTAAAAGCCACTATTAGAGCAACCTGGGCTATCATAACACCTGAGCAGTGCCACAGACTGATCGACTCCATGCCACGCCGCATTGCTGCAGTAATACAGGCCAAAGGAGGCCCAACTAAATACTGAGTGCTGTACATGCTCATACTTTTCAGTTTCATACTTTTCAGTTGGCCAACATTTCTATAAATCCTTTGTTTTTATTGGTCTTCAGTAATATTCTAATTTTCTGATATGATGAATTTGAGATTTTCATTTGTTGTCATTTGTAATCATCAAAATTAAACAAAATAAACATCTGAAATATATGAGTTTGTATGTAATGTATGAATATAATATACAAGTTTCACTTTTTAAATGGAATTACTGAAATCAATCTACTTTTTCATGATATTCTAATTTTATGACCAGCACCTGTATATATATATATATATGATCTAATTTCTGCTCTTTTTTCAGGTCTGTTTTTACCAAAACAAAGAGGTGTGTGTGTTTTGTGGTTTAAACAACTGAAGCTTTCTGCTCCTCACTGTATTGCAGACGGTAATTGAGAAGTACAACGCGCAGCTCGAGTCACTGACGAAAACCTGCGATGAGATGAAGCAGCTCTACTCTGTCATACTGGTAATCCCTGAGTTATTATTTCAATCTCTTTTAAACAGCTTCAGAGATGGATGCTCCCGATCCCTGTCTGGCCGTGTCAAGATTTCCCTTTTCAATTATATGTCACCTCATCTCCCTGATGCAATGCTTTTGAGGGTCAAATAGATTTTAAGAAGAGAAGGTTAAATTTATGACATCAGGTGTCCACAACCATATAAAAAATCAGCAAAAGTATTAATATCAGAGAACCTTTTCAATTTTTTATCACATAAAAAGCATTACTGTTATGCATTTTAATGTGATTTTTCTGCTATGAAGGGGAAAAAAGTAGTAAAAAAGCATAGATGTGAATGGATTTGTACCAGCCCCCAAAAGGGTTGTAACTAATGATCGTTTTGTATCGATGCATCAATCCAACAGCCAACGATCCGATGCATCGACACGTCCGCAAGTGTATCGGTTCATGTTTTTTTTTCTCCTCCGGTCTATTTTTATCCATTTGCTCCTGGACATAATTTTGACTCCAGTGCTCCGGAGGCGCTAAACCTATTTTGCTCTCCTACCTTGCTTCCTTTAGCCACTACCCTCTCTCTTCTTGCCGTATTTTTTGATGCAAGGCCTCAAAGAGCTGCACTCTACTGGCTGGTCGGTTTAGCAGTAAACTGCTAGCACTAGCCATGCTATACAACAGACAAAGAACAGCAAGCAAGAAGCGGTTGTAGATGCACAAAATTCAAGGTCCAGAGAGCAGACTGATGATTTTAGGAATTTGAAAGAGCGCCATTGTGAATCAAGAGACTGCATTTGAATATGTTAATGCAGATGTGATTATCATGTTCAATGTTTACAGTACGGATGCAAATTATTGATTAATTAATTAGTTGATAATCTACATAAGCCTTTTTTTAAAGAAACATCAGTTTTGATCTTTCCATTTTATATAAGCACCTACATATTTTTTGGTACAATATGCTATATTTAAATAGATAGTGCAACATTTTTAACAGCTTATTGTTCCAGCTATATAAAATACTGAATAAACAGAAAATCAAGTTTTCTTCCGTATGAAAATATACATCTTTAGAAGATTTAACAAAACTAGAACCTACAGTAGGTTATTGGATAAAAAAAAGAAAAGGATGGATAAATTATGTTAAAAACTTATCCTAAAACTATCTTTAAAAGACAGGGTATGTCGCTTTGCACTGTAAGACTGTTTGCCACTTGGATGGTTATTGTTATATAGCGTTATGTTTTTAGCATAGTCCACCATTCAGTGCTGGGAGAGACTTTGTGCTGCTAAAAAACGCCTTCAAACAGTGTCCGGTTGTGTGGAGGTTTGTAGAGGAACGAACTGAAGAGACGGAAGGTGAGGTGGTTTGTTGCAGATTTAATTTGATATATATGTATAGGAGTGGTGGCAACAGAAACATAAATCCAGAAATTAATAATTTAGGAACATAGGAACCAGAACAAAGAGAAATACATAGGTTTGGGATGGAATGAAGGAATGAAGAGAATCCTGCAACCAGTAACTGCAGAGGAGGAGTATATATGCCAAACAAAACAAAGAATTGAGTAATCAACTGATTGGGAGCAGGTGTGAATAGAAGGATCTAGAAGGGAGCTATGGGAAAGGAGACTGGCACAAGGGGGCAGCAGAGAGTAAACAAGAAATGCATAAGAACTCAAATACAATCAGAAAACAACTAGAATGTAATGGAAACGAAACCAATGACCTAGAAAACACAGAATGACATAAACCAAAGTGTAACTGAAAACTCAAAAGGAAAACTTAAATAGATCCAAAAAGCCCAGAAAAAAAATCTGCATGCTAAGAACACAGAAAAATATAGAATTAGTAAACACAGCAGTTTCTTACATTTTCAATGCCTCTTTCTGTCCAAGACTGACAGTTATTCCATCAAAAATCTATTGATTGTGGATGTTTTCATCTCCAAACCCTTGCTAGAAGAAACTGTTTCTCATCCTCAATGTTTTGTAAATAAGAGAAGCTGTGTGCCTAGTTACAATTTTTTTCTGGGTGTGAGGTACAGAAAGTGTGCCGCATGAAAACTACAGTATTTTAATGTAACTTTGCCAATAGGACCATGTGAGTATGTCGAATATAAACCTGGCTTCAGAGTTGCTGTAGACAGGTATTGCAGCACGGTTGAGCTTGAGGTGATAGTTCTTTGTATCTGCCAGCAGATGGAACCACATCTTATTATGCATACTATTTGCGCCCTGTGCTGGAATTCTATTTAGGCTCACAAAAGGATGCTTGGTGTATATAACCTTACTTTGTCATCATTAAATGTTTGTTTTTTGTTTTTGCATTGAAATATAACATGATTATACACCTTTCATGAGAAAAAAACAGACATTGCTGACTGTTAGTATGTAGCACCCAGCATGGGTTCTTCTATTCATGCTTTCGTTGCCAGAACTACCTGGTTAGGTACTGCACCGTATACTTTTGGTTTACATTTGTACTAATCCCGATTTGAGCTTCTCGTTGCTTTTCTTTACCAGTGTTCTTAAACTTTGGAGGCCTTCCCAAAACAACATATATTTTGAGAAAACTTAATCAAACCACTTTACAAGTTGATGATCAGTGGTTTAGTAGATTAAATCTATCAGGGTAACACTCTAAATGCGGACAAACACCAATTCCCAGCATCGCTTTTTCAGAATATTTTTTGTACAATATGTTTGTTGAAATGTATGTATGTTGAAAAAGCCACTATAGTTGTGTTTATTGAAGGGTCATTTTCAAAATTCCCCTGAAGCATCAGAGGCTTAAGTGCTCTCTGATGTGCACCAGCATCTAGAGAAAAAAGGGACATATTACAATAAGTCTGTCTGTGAACAGCCCTCGCCTCTGAACATTCGTCTGGACAAGAAATCTCCCATAAAGCAAACCCCTCTGTCACATAGATCAGATTTAGTGGAAACATTGCCCCCTCTGTAATCTTTCATCCTTCTGACCATTAAGGAGAAAATTTTCTTTGCTCACTAACCCCCCCGCCCCCCTCGATTAGGCTTCTACAGCTCAGTCCCACTTCTGACATCTTAACTGGTGAAAAGACATGGCTTCTTGAAGAGTTACCCACCAAAAACAATCAATACAAAAGGCAGTGCCAAGTTTCTCATCATTTTTGTATATCCACAGACGATCTATCATCATAGAGGTCCACTCTGCCTTCCTGCTGTATTTGAACACAGAGATATGATAGTGTAAGATGAAGCTTTAGGCCTGCAAGGGAATTGTATTATTACACCCACTGAAAGTCTCCTCTCCGCTCCAAACGGTTTCACAGAAGTGGATGCAGGGGGACCGTCAGCATCCTTCTATAGCTCTCTTTATCTGTTGATGGATGAGCCTATTCGGTGGCCTTTAGAAAGAATACTGAACCTTTCACAAGTTAAAGAAGTGGCTGAATGAGCTTAAAGAGATGCCTGTTTGCTTATTGGGGATTATATATATATATATATATATATATATAGGACCTGGAAAGCTTGGTTTAGCATAAACAGAGAAATAAGTTGCACTACGAAATGTCTGATTTTTCTTCTGACATTGTTTTGTTACTCGTTTTGTATGGAGTAAACTTTGTTCCATTATTTTTGAAAGTAAACATTTTTGTTCATGAAAAATTGTAAAGAAAAACATGATTTGTCAATGAAAATGTAAAAGAAAAAGGTTTAAAAGTAAATCTGCTGTGTTCTAATTTTATTTTTTGAAATAATGTTTTTTTGAGAAATCATCTTTTGTTTTCAACTTAGCTTTTTTGTTTTGTTTTATCATGTTTCTCAAATTGAATTTCATGAATTGCATCCTTTTAAATTAGCATTTTTGGACTTTCCTCTGCAATGATATATTTCTATTGGTCTACATAGACATTAGCAACAGCATTGTATAGGTCAATGTGTGTGTTAAGAGGACACATTTATGTTGTGCTTGAAGTGAAGAGAATCCTTTCTGTGAGAGGGAATTTGAAAGCAATGCAATTCCTTAAAATTCAATCTGGAAAAAAGAAATAAAAAAAAAAAGCCTGAAATTATAAACTCTAAAAATGTTTTGAAAAAAGTGAATATGAGAACATGGTAAATTTAATATTTTTGAGTTTTTATTTAAGAAGCTCTTCAGTTAAGCTTGAATGTTTTAGTTTAGGCATCTGGACTTGAAGTCTTCTAGAAAACTTCACATCCAGTTATAAGAATTCAGAGAGGCTGTAAACGTGTAATTTTTCACCAACAGGATAGATGCTATACCAGAAAACCTCATTAAAACAGCCACACTTCTACTCCATGATAACCAGCTCTCATATTTTCCTAACCGATGAATTATATTTGCTAAAGGTACAGAAGTCAAAATAAAGACAAAGTAAAACATGAAAAAGGGTCAAACAAAAAAGCAAAATAAATATTTTTGAGCATGAATTCATAGTGTGACAGTTTGTAGACCTGCTATTCAACTGCTGAAAGGGAGTTGGTTGGTTGTTTGAGTATACACTTTGACTCAAATAAATAAAACAATACATAGTGTCATTGAGGATGAAGACCATATTTAATTGAGTTGACAGCTGCTGTCAATGTCCTCTGTATTATGGAAGATCTATTATGAGGACTTAATCAGTGTCATAAAGGTTCGATGGATTTTTCAAGTTCAAGTAATCACAAAGCAAAGTTCAAAAACCACTCAGTGGGTTATGGTGCAAATATCACCAGTCATTAAAGCAAGTTTTCCCTTTTGGAAAAGTTAGAAGGTTAATATTAGCATAAAATGAAGAATGCTGCTTTTAAAATCATCCGATCCTCACTTATTTAGAGGGGCTCTGATTTAGGAAGAAATCAGAATTAAGAGGGATTCAAATTTGCTTTAAACATAGAAGTCATACAGCACCCTTTAAAAAACAAAAAGTTTATATAAGTACTTGCTGTTTTGTGAACAGACATCTGCCCACTTGGATTTCTTTATGGATAATTTGTGTTTTGCTGTAATTAGACGTTTGTGTCAGAAAAGATCTATCCATTCTCCGTGATACTTATCCCAAGCGGGGTCACGAGGGGTGCTGGTGCCTCCAGCTGTCAATGGGCGAGAGTCGGGGTACATCCTGGACAGGTTGCAAGTTTATCGCAGGGCAACTCAGAGACAAACAGGACAAACAACCATTCACACACACACTCACATCTAAGGAGAATTTAGTTTTGCCCTCCTACCTCGTTTTTGAACGTGGTAGGAAGCCGGAGTACCCAGAGAGAATCAACGCATGCACAGGGAGAACATGCAAACTCCACGCAGAAAGACCCTAGGCCGGGAATCGAAGTCAGCAGTGCTACCTACTGCCCACTGAGCAGCCCGCCACAAAAGATAAGGCTAATAAATATAAAAAAGATCTCAAATGGTGATTTAATTTATTCAAGTTGAAAAAAGTGATTAAAACCAGCCTGATCTATTATTATTAGTGACGGCTCCCTATAGCTAGACAAGGGGTCCTAAAAGTGGGGGTTGACTCAGGAAAGCCCGATTCCCAAATCCCTGAGTTTAGACCGCCCACAAGCTCCTGATTGGCCCACTGTCTTTTCCTGTGTGATTGGCCGTCACTGCTGTCAGTCCCGAGAAGCTCACTTTACAAACATCTGATGCGCCACTGAATCTGTTCTTTGATTTGATTGTCAAACATGCTGATAAAAGATACTTGCGCATCATGTCCAGTATTTTTTTAAGTATAATTAAATTCGTGGGGAAACGGCTGTTCCAACCGTTGCATTTCCGAATTCTCCCGAGTGGTGTCCGATTTTACATGAGTGAATAAAGTGAATGTGATTGGTCGTTTATCAAGAGAGCGGCATTATTGTGGAGGAAGGTTCGCAAGCAAGTTTGATTGTGGCCGGTTTGTCGGAAACATCTTGCTAACCAGTTGGCAATTTGGTGATAGTAGTTTCCAAATGGGGAATTATATTGATTTTGTGGAAGAGGACGCCAGGGCGGCAGAAGCTTGGTTTGGTGTAGAAGGCTTCCAGCCGTACATGTTTGAGCCCTTGCCTCGCAACGCTGCCAGTTCTGTTAGCTCTACGCCTGCAGAAGACACAGACGTCCATCCCTGTGAACACTGGGACGGAACTCAATGGGAAAGGAAAAGATTCTGCGACATATGAGTCAAGATGCTATGACTGAAACAATGTAATTGACAGATGACCATTGATATATCATTGGCTGAATTTAGGCATACACGCAGTATAACAAACTGGCCTGCATAAGATAACGGAAAAAAAAAAAACGTTAAGACAGGATTTTTTTTTTAAATACAAATTTTCTAAACTTTGAGACAATACCATCTGATGAAGAGTACATTTATAAACATGTTTAATCCAGAATGATTTGACATTTAAATATGATTTCCCTACAACTTTAACAATACAACAGGACCAAAGAAACTAAGAGTTTTTGAATTTCTTGAAGCTTCCAAGAATGACACAAAATAACTTTGTAAGTAGGCCTATAAGGTTTTCACACAATGTAGATCCTGTTGTAGACACTGTTACATCCCTATGGTACATAACACAAGAGTACCATATAAGACTTCTCCTTTAAGTATCTTTGCACTCTAATTTTCACTCCATGCTACTCCTTCTCAGCCACTTCCTTCTTCTTCAAGCTGCGATCAATAACATTTGAAGCACAATAATGCTGTGAAAGACTAAATAAAGTCTGGCAGTTTCACAACGGCCATATTAGAAAAATGAGCTCAGAGTGGCACTCAGCCCAACGGTAGAAAGACTTGCTCTTTTTAAGCAGTACTGTTGTAGACACAGTCTTTCCTTATCTCTCCTCTGCTAATGCTTGTAAATGACACAGACTGTTTTAGTCATCTTGACGATCGTGCTTTGGTTTTTAACATCTTCATATATGAAGCAGGTATTCTGCCAAAAGTGCACATTCATAGTAGATACTTATATGCACATTGTGAATCTTTAAGGCCTGAATACACCAGTTACATACGACTTGTTAATCCCAATATATAGTTTTAAGAATTGCATTCTATTCAGAGAAAACCTTCTGTTCATTTTAGGCCCAGTACAAACGTCCACAGTTTTCATCTTCTGGAGCGAGGAAGTATAAAGCATAATGCCGTCATACGTTAACGTACAGTTCAATCTGAAAAACTGACACAAAGAGAAAAGCCAATTAGAAGAAATTTATTGATACAATTACTTGGCCTTTGGCGCTCAGACCACGGCAGGAAACATTAGCGCATAATTTTGATATACATGCATGAACAGGAGCAAAGAATTAGACTGCTGGTTAGTGAGACGGTCTGCTGAGCTTTATGGGGAGATCCAGTGGACTGAGTGAGCTGATACTAGAGCTTCACTCAGGGACCTGGAAGATGGAAGTCCAGTTGGAATAACACAGGTTGAGAGAACCTGTCCATGATGAGCAAGTATGAAGCGACAGTGGAGAGGAAAACTTCTTGTTGGGAAAAAACCTCTGGCAGAAACAGGCTCAACATGGCGGTATTCTGCCGGACCGGTTGAAATGAGACACGGAATTTAATAAGAGTCCGGTAGGAATGAAACTCTGATGAAGTTTTAGCTGGAATGGTGGAGGAGGGGCTGGAGGTGGGTTTAAACGGGGTCATCTAAATGAAGTCACACAGCGCAAAGACCGCCTGCGCACTACGAAGCAGACGAGCTGCAGATCAGAGGCCTTTTTAGATGAACTTTGGATGCTGATCGGCTTTTGTGGAGTTGTGGTTCAAAGCTGATTGGCTGCGTCACAGGTGGATGTAGGAGAGCAATCGATTTCTTCAGTTGAACTTCCGCCTACGCTCAATATAAGAAATGGAGCGAGGATTTAATAAAATTGTTACACTTAGGCCACTTGCGTTGATTTCATCATGTTAGCTACTATTAGAGATGCCTCTCACCTTCTGAAGGTGTGCAAGTATAAGTGTGTGATTTTTGAAAAAGTCAAAAACAACCTTAAACAGATTTGAATTTTGCTGTTTTCCTCACGCTCTTCTTATGTGATAGCTCTATGGCAAAATGTGCTTTACAAAATGCTAATGCTAGCATGTCTAATATCTGGATTTGCAAACCTGCAGCAAGAAATGCTTTGTCCTCAGGGCCTACTCTGTAATCACTGCCATAGTGTTTGGCAAAGGTAATCTAAAAGCACCAGTAGCTGTTTCTATCAGAAGTGCTAAATCAAACATGTATAATTGGACACAGTGAAAATGCACTTTCTCTATTTAGAAATAAAAAGATTTGTTCCACTAAAATGGCAAAATGAGAACAGAGAGATATTTTTCCTCAGGACTCTATTAGTTTTGTAGCATCTAATGATTAGCAAAGTGTTTTCCAAATCCATAAAAAAAGCAAAAATGTGAAGTTACAGAAGCAAAAGTTTGTTTTATTGAGTACGATGTGTCTGACAAAGCTTTGCTGTTAGAGCTGCCTGACATAGATATATTAATGAATAAGCATGTTCTCAGATTATGGAGCCCAGCAGGGTTAAAGGCTCTTTGTTAATGTTGCTATGCTAATGCAATATGTTTTTTTTTTTTTATAAAAATTGATGTTTCTGCTCTTGGCAGCCGAGTTTACATGATAATTTAACTATAAGTTATTGTTTGTTTGAATTTTTTTAAAGTTAATCCCAGGAAAGGTAAGATAAATGGGAGAGGCGCTCAGGTCTTAAATTCAGTCTGTGCAGTCAAAAGCATTCAGTAAGCCAATTAGCACACTTTGTACTTCTGACCCTTTCGGGATAAAATTTGACTTAAGAAATTCCTTTGCTGGTGACCCTTAACCACCAGAGGGTAAGTATTAATTAGGTACTACATGTCTGCCTCATTATAGGAGTGCACTCATGAACACGAATGCATGCCGAGACAGAGTATGAGGTAATTACATCAGAAAACTGGGCTTGGAAAAGACTCAGACACCAGATCATTAATGAAAGTAAATGTAGTTATTTATTCTTAAACTGGTTTTGCAGACCCTAAGGTCTTATGAAGCGTAACTGCTGCCAAGCTGAATATTTCAGGAAGTAATCTTGTTTTTTTTTTCTTTTGTTTTTTTTTCTGTGAAGGTTAAATTTGGAGAACCACCGGATCAGGACTCCCAGGAGCTGTTCGGGATGATCTGTCACTTCCTCCATGACTTTAGAAGGGCACACGCTGAAACTGTTTGAGTTCAAACTGTGGGAGTAGCAGTTAGGGAGGCAGAAGGTTTATGGGGCTTATTTAACTGACACTCTGATCCCAATGTAGTGGGTATGCTTGATGTCAAAACAGTTTTTTTTTTTATAAAATGACCTCCAATTTGAGTTGTTGATTATATAATCAATTAGTACAAGTATAACAGAGGTGGGGACTGGAGTCAATTATTAAAATCACTTCAGACTTGACTTGACAGAAAAATAAATAATCAGACTTCACTGAATGTTAAGCACATGACACCAGACTTAAATTGGACCTGAAACTTTACCTAAAATCAAATACCTAAAATGCTCCTAAGTGAAAAAAAAAACAACAAAAAAATATCAGATTTTGTGATTTTTTCTGTAGCATTTCCGATCATCATAATGGAAATGTTATTTCGTTGCTTTCTTGACACAAGAAAGTGTGTCATTTTTTCATCCTGAGAGCACCAGATAAATAAAAAAAAACTGGAAAAGAGGGTCCTGTACCAATTGTAATAGCACAAAATAGAGAATTTTTGTATAAACCTCACATCAGTATGTGAATAAGTTATCAGGATGGAACTATTGTTGCAGGAAGATCTTAGGAGGGATTTTAAGAGCTGTGCAGTTTTAATGGCCTTTTTCAGGATGTCATGGTTGGTCAAATATAGAACAGAAAAAAAAAGTCCAGCAACGAGAATCTTTACCGCTGTGGATAAATTTAAAAACAGACATGCTCACACACCATGTAAACATGTAATATTCCTGTTGATGTACATTAAATCCTATTACAAAAAGAAAAGACTTGAGTTTTTTTCTAATTCTCAGATTAACTAAAAGAAAGTAGGGCCACACTGATTCCACATCATTTTCTGATCATGACATTTAAAGAGATATTTTACATTCTTCAAATGAGATTCTGGCCAGTGGAAGTTGAGGCTGGACAGCCAGACTAATTTAGACTGCGTATGCGGCATGTTAGTCTAGAGGGTATAGCCTTATTCCAAAGGCAGGAATAAAACCGTCTGCAGAAACATTTAGAAAGAATCGGATAAATACAAATGTAGAGAAAAAAAGCTCTTACAGCATATATTTTAATATAAACAGCTCTTTCAGTACGGAGGGTTGAAGAGGACAAAATTTAATTAAGAATGTTTCATGAAATGTATTTAATACATTTAATGTTTCCTTAAATGAACCATGAGATAAAGAAAAATATGTACCATAAAATACTTAAATGGAAAATGAAATTGTTTATTTTTAATCTAACATTCAATATTATTGAATCATGTATTAAATAAAAAAAGGTACATTTAAACATTTAATGGTTGTATTTACTTATTTCATTTTACATTTAATTATTTAATGGCACTGTTGTACCATTAAATATATTTGATGATTATTTTAATGAAACATTTTATCATCTACAGGCTGAATGCTATTAGCTTTATTCGAGAAGAAGTTAAGGTGTTGATCTGTGTAAGAGACTAAATCAAAGTCCTCCATGGGCACAAGGCTAGAGCCTTGAACAAGCAGGGACGGGTTAGTCTGCAACCTTTAAAATCAAAAGAGTCATTTTGCCCGGCGTCCAGCTAAATAAGAGGTTGTTTAGATATGCAAATATATGTGACCTTTAAAAAAAAACATTTTTGTTAAATATTTGCTATAGGAAATCTGTTGCCTTCATAACATCCTACAGTGTTTTGTACTTTTAGGTTTTAAAACAAAGAAAAATGTAAAATATTTCATAAAAAGTATGGATTTTGTTCTGCAGGATATTAATTGATGTGTAAAATAAATAAAATAACAAAAAATAAAACAGAAAAATAGACCTTTTGTCATGATTTAATTAAAGGTCTGAACCAAAATGCAGAAGACCAAACAGAGAGACCAGGGAAAAGTTTAACAGGTTTATTAGAATAATGACATGAGTACAATGCTGCTCTGAACACTGCTCAACCGGAACTGAAAGGTGAGGGGAAGACACTGTGGTTAGTTCAGGCTCAGTGGGAAATTAGATTCTTGGGCTTGAAGAGGAGGAATAGGTAGCAGACTCACGTTTCCAACCAAAGGTGTCCTTTATAGAATCCAGTCTGTGTGGGATGTTCCAGTGATTGTCTTTTTTGATGTTGGGCAGACAGGGTTTACTCAGACTGCGGTTGTTCCTTGGTGAACGGAGAAGCTGACTGCCACTCAGATTTCCTGCGGTACTTAAATGGGTCTTGGTGGAGATTAATCCCTTTCTCAGTGTGAAGCACAAATGATCTCTTGGGGAAAGTGGGTCCAAGACTCCTGTTTGTAACACCAGCTCAGCTTGAAGCTCTGTTGATCCTTCCAGGGAGAGAAGGTCCGAAAAATCCAGTTTGCAGGATGACTTCCTGCCGAGAGGCAAAGACAAAAACACTGTCAAAACCTAGGTTGACAAGAATTTAGCTTGACTCAGCAAAACTCAGCCTGGCTTGAGAACCCAAAACTGGCAAAACAAAAACTCAGGTTAGACTCTGCTAAACTAAGCATGGCTAAAGTACCCAGTATTGGCAAACACTCTGGAACTGAGGTAGTGGCAGTCAGCAGCTTAAGAACACTCCACATGTAATGAGGCAATGATCTGCAGGTGTGCAGGGAGGCCCAATGAGGACGGGGCACCACCTGATGGAAGGAATAGTACACCCAAAACATGATTAGCCTTCATTTTCTACTCACCCCCATGCTGAACAACACTCTGGAGTACTTTTTTGATATCTCAAATGCATCTGGAGATCTGTGAGGCTTCTTGCTGTCTGCTGACATTCAAATAATGGAGGTCTATGGCGCCCGAGGCAGAAAGGTCCATAAAAGTCCACAAAAAATGTGTCAATATTCCTCCATACTGCTCTCCAATGTATTCCAAGTGTCCTGAGTGGGTAGCGTCCATAATTTACTCGAAACGAAGACATTTAGAATGTTTTTAGAGCATAAACAGTAGTGTATAGGATTTCCTACAAGCGCACGCCTGCGAGTTCATGAGTCTACGGAAACCGCGGCAGACCAAGCCAGATGAAAGTGCGCATTCAGCGTCTGCTCTTGATAATGCAAGCGTAGAAGAAGAAATGGGCTGTTTACCTGTGCAAAGAAAGAAACAACGAAAGAAAAATGTCTGAGGACTTCAGTGTTGAGGAAAAGCATGAGTTCTTTGAACTCGCAGGCGTGCGCTTTTAGGAAATCCTATACACTACTGTTTATGCTCTAAAAACATTCTAAATGACTTCGTTTCGAGTAAATTATGGACGCTACCCACTCAGGACACTTGGAATACATTGGACGAGTAGTATGGAGGAATATTGACACGTTTTTTGTGGACTTTTATGGACCTTTCTGCCTCGGGCGCCATAGACCTCCATTATTTGAATGTCAGCAGACAGCAAGAAGCCTCCCAGATCTCCAGATGCATTTGAGATATCAAAAAAGTACTCCAGAGTGTTGTTCAGCAATGGGGGTGAGTAGAAAATGAAGGCTAATCATGTTTTGGGTGTACTATTCCTTTAAGTCTTTGTGACAAGATCTTCTACAAGCATGTTGTGGAGAGTGTGATTTCTTCTTCCATTTGCTGTTGGGTTAGCAGCATCAGAGATAATAACTCATATAAATTATGTAACTCCAGCTGTTTATTTCTCAAGCAGCATACATCCTCAGATAAACATTCAAGAATGTTTTATTGCCTCTTTATTTTAACCAGGAAACACTAAGTTAATGAATAGAATAGAATTTTAATTTATTGTCATTATATTGTCAAGTACAAAGGAAAGAAATGAACCCTCTGCCTTTGACCCATGCCCGTGGGGTTCAGTAGGCTGTCGGGGGGCAGTGTTGGAGTTAAGGGTCTTGCTCAGGGACCCAGAGTACAGCTGTGGGGATCGAAATTGGTTCTTGCAACATTCTCAGAGTGCAAGCGCATTGCTCTATCCATTAGGCCAACACTCCCCCATAAAAAGAATTTATGTAAAATGGAAATACAGCTTAAAACAATGGAAATATCCTTAAAAAACAACATGTGCCACAGGTAGAATTGACCATTTAAAATTACTGATGTTTGAACTTATGTTAGTCATGTAGTGGTTATAAACCAAGTTTGAGTTGATATTAGAGCTCCACAGGTCAGTCTGTGTGTCAGCATCATTCAATGTAACTTGCACTTAGGCATACCATCTTCTTTGAGCTGGGAGGCAAAACAGAAATGGTAAGTCAAGGTCAAGGTCTTATGTACTGTCTGTTGGACTGTTGCAAGCGCTCCACATCTGGACCTGCAATCACACAAACACATATTTTCTAGTACATTCCAGTGTTTGTCCTCACAGTGACTCTCCTGCTCAAAAGGTGACCAATAAGACTGCGTGCCTTTAGTCCTGCCTTTTGTGCTGAGGATACGTGCTCAAGAACATTAATGTGATTTTCGTTCTATTTACAGGGCTTGTTCTGCAGAAGGTGTCCGGCACTCTACAACTTTATATGTGGTCAAAATAAATAAGGCTTTGGCTTTGAGAACTTAAGACTAACTTCAGCTGTTCTTTTGACTGCAGCACAAGAAGTGAGTAATAGAAAAAGTTGATAACGTAATCTAGTCTAACACAATAATCACAAAGCATTAACATTGTTTTTTGAGTAAACCATAATTTAGATTAATTGAAGTAATTTTGAGAACTGATTTATTCAAATGTTGTTGGTTTCAAGCTGATTTGTTTATAAGAAAATATTTATATATTTTGATATACTTGTACCTCTCTGAATGAGCCTTTCCCAGCATGGGTGGAAATAAATCAACTTAACAATCATAGTATCCATGTCAGTATTGTCCCACAGTTGGGAACTGAAGTGTGGAAAACAAGGCAAGTATGCAAATAAAGGCATGCAGTAGTACAAACAAGACTATTACTATGAAAATATACCTAAAAGTTTTTGATTAGACTGTACAGAAAAGGAAAAGTCATTAAAATATATATATATATTAGCAGTTTAAATGTTAAATCCAAGATTGATGGACAGGTTGTGGTTGGAAAATTTAGTTGCTCTTAATTCATTTATTAATTTATGCTATTTACTCAGTATAGAAGTTTTCACTCAGCCTGTTTCACCTGCAAGGCCACACAATTCCACTGCGTGAGGGTGTTTGTAGACCAGACATACCTTCTTCCCATAACAAACCAGATTCTTTCTCAACTCAACTCAAACTTCATTTATAAAGTACATTTAAAACAACCGGGGTTGACCACAGTTAAGGAACATAAGATAAAAACAGAAGGCTAAGATACATTCTCAAGACAATACTTACAATTCTCAAGGTTTATTCATAACATGTTACTGTTTAACCAAAGTGTCTGTAATTTGTTTTGACTCTGACTACTTTCCATTATTGTAAGTAAGGGTGAACAAACGCTGCCCAGGCAGAACAGGGCTGATTGCCAAGCAATAAGGGCTGAATGACGAACTGTTCTGTCTTTGCAAAGATACAAATAAAGTGCCGACTGACTGAAATCCATCGATCTCAGTTTATTTAACTGGAGTGAATAGTTGAATACTTTTGTCCCACTACACGGATATAACTCATTGATTACAAACCCAAGAAGACAAGACATGACTTAACATAGTACAGCCAAGCTTTAAGCCGACTGGATGATGGCTGTCTGGCTGAAATAGGAAATGAGCAGACTGGATCTAGGTGGAAGGTGGTGGCAGACAGAAACACTTGAAAAAATATGATGACAATCATGAGTCAAGGAGGGCAGACCGAGCACAGGAACCCAGGGAGGCAGGCGGTGCACACTGAAACTGGAGCGAAGATTCAGTGAGGGAAGGGAGAGCACAGGAATACAAGAAGACTGGCTGTGCACACTGACACTGGGGTGAACCTCATATAGGCAAGGAGGAGACATTCTGGTGGGGAATAAGTGAGAGAAGGAGGTATAAATAGCCACAGTAATAGCTTGGAGATATGAGGATAATTGGCAGTGGTAAGTGCATCTGCTTTGTCATATTAGCAGAGTGAAGTAGAGCAGAGTGGTAAACAATCAGTCCAAAAACAGACCAGCATGAGTCATGAAAAAGCATAAACCTAGAAAAAGAAATTCCCAAAAAGTTAAAAAACAATCCACTGGACTTTGTTTCCAAGGACGTTTCGATTCCCATCCAGGAAGCTTTTCCAATTAAAAATGTCAGAAATAGCATTGAGTTCAAGAGGTTTATACAGTAGCCCAACAAAGACTTGTTTTGGCTTAGAAAAACATGCTAATTAAACCACGTGAACGGGTCCACCCAATAGGAATGGAGATTGTTTTGGGTTCTTTGTTAGCCTGCAATACCTGATACCTGTCTATGTCTCTACAAGGGGGTCGTTAGAAGGAATTTTTTGCCTGGCTGAACAGGTGAGGTGTTCTGTTCCCCTGTATGGAGGTGGGGGTTGTGATGATAGAGGAGAGGAAACAACTCTATTGCTGCATTGTAGGTTTTGAAAGCTGAAATCTAATTCCACCCCCTCTGTTAAAGGTTTATTTTTTCATTCTTAACATAGATAGCTTCCTTCCCTCTCAAACCACTTGTCTTCTTTGTCCATAAGTGAACATTCTGGTCCTCAAAATAATATCCTTTGTCCATAAGGTGTAGATTTTCCTGAGGAGGCCGATCTTCTGTGTTGGGCCATGCATGTGTGCAGAGGTAGTTTGGTTTCTCCAATATAAAGATATGAACATTCCTCACTGCATTGGACTGCATACACCACTCGTAAGAAGTGCAAGTCTTAGGGATACATAGCGGTAAACAATGATTTCTTTTATACAATCAGAATAATTGTTTAGACAACAGTTTATGTTGAGCGTTACTTTTGAAATAACTGTATTTGTAGAACTGTACAAAGATGCTTTTAACTGAGTTTGCTCTAACTGGCTATTAACCAGTCTGTCGAGAATTTATTTTAATCAAAACTAAAGATGTTCACAGAGTCAGGATACTGACTACTCACTTCCACATGGAATCTTTGTATAGGGTAGTTCAGGGTTTAAAAAAAAAATTGTAATGAAAGCAATTGTTTCACATTTTCTGCTAATGGCCCTCACAGATAAGTAATAACTCAACAACTTTATTTCATTACACAGTTTTCACAACAATATGCAAAACTAAAATGTGTTTAAAAAAGAAAAAAGAACCTTCGGGACTAATTAAAGTCTTGCAAACTGTTCCTGACATTCTTGACATTCATTCTACATTCATGCAGACTCCAGATAAGACTTTATAAATGGAAATGTGTACAATAATTATAGAACTCCTCTCTCCCATTCCTACATGTACAAGTTTTGTCTGTTTTGAATACCTACACGCTTCTTTTTCTGCTTTTAATTCAATTCTAAAGATTTATATAAGAATACATGCATAGACCTTTAATGAAAATGCAACCTAACTTTTACACAAGTAAGTGTTTTTTTTATTTGTTATACCTACTTTGGAATCGTTCACTCAAAGGATTTAAAAAACCAACATTAGATCAGTATTTCTTTTCAGCGGATAAATAAATGATTGCTACAAACATATTAAATATAATTGTACCATTTCTTTGATGTACGGATAAAATAAATGGGAAAACCTTCAGATTCCTGCAGCTATCGTGATGGTTTTGGAGGATTTTATTTGGTTCAGGGACATTTCTCCTCCTACCACTGCAGCAACAGCTTTCCTTCAAGGTCAAAACCCTCTTCTTGGTGCTGGTAGAATGTGATTTTAAAGCATCTGATCAAAGAAAAAAAACCCTTTAATTACAAGGAAAAGTTGGACATTTTTATTTTAAGGAGAAAATAATGACTTTGATTAAAATTCTCAATGTGCAAAAACTACCGCTTCATTAGCTAGAAAGTTGGGGGGATTCTGCAAATGCTTCTTTTTCAGACCTTTATCATTTCTTAACGAAAAAAACGTGCACCTAGATGAAGCAAGAATGGTTATTTTCGTGACACTGCACCTGTTCTTTTTGAATAAGGAAGACACAAGACATTTAGAAAACAACACACTGATGAAGCCACTAAAGCAAGATATTGGCAGTTTTATACTCCTGGTGGAAAAAGTGGAAAAATAATCAAAAACAAAAAGCTGAAAAAGCATAAAGACAGATTTGAATAGCGAAATGTTGAGTCTACCTTGCTCAACCAAAAAAAAAAATGAACTACAGTCTGCACCTCAGTGTATTATCCAAGTATGACCCCAGAATGAAGAGGAAAATTAATTGACATGATTGGGCTTTTTTTTGCTCTAAAATGGGATATTTTATAAGTCTGTTTGGGTTCAGGAACAGCTGCCAAAACTCTAGATATACCTTAACCAAAATGATCGTCTGAAACCTGCAATAAATAAGAATTTCAACCATGTTTTGACACAAAGACATGCACACATATCTAAATGTTGAGAAGTAGGATTGTAGGATTGCAAAGGTTAAAGTTAACCGCCTTTAATGAGACCTAATTTGTAAGAATTTATAGGTTAAAAAAACGGAACAAAACATTGAGTCTTTCTGAGCTGAGCGGATAATGACTGTCAAACTTCAAGCTTTTGTAAAACGGTTGTCTAATCTCCTGTTTTGGCTGGGAAACTTCTGTTTTTTTTACCCATCTTTCTTGCCGTCCTCCCTTTATTAGCAGTCTCCATTGTTTTATCAGAATTTTTTTGGCCGCAAAAAGGTGGAATTCAGTGAATGTGATGCATAAGACCGCATCTACATTGGGGGTGTCAAAGCGATGATTGAAAAAGGAAAAATTTACATTTTGTAGGGTGACCAAACGTCCCTATTTCACGTCCTGTCCCGGGCGTCCCGGATTTTTTTTAGAAAGTGAGGAAATGTCCTGATTTTTTAAATGACCTTAATTGGACCATTAAATTTACAGGCGCTAGGGCACTGCGCACGACGCTGCATGTGACGTAATCCCTGAGCCGCGTCAGTGCGGGCAGCCCTGTTCTTAATCAGAATATAGATAGCGTGGCTGTCAGTACGCCAACAACATGCAAAAGTATGTTTACCGACGATTTACAAAAGAGTTTCCCCGCTTTCAGACCGGGTCGAGACAAACGGGAGGCCTTGTACACAAATGTCTCTGTGTCCAATGGAGGTGCAAGGAATCTGAAAAGCCACCTGGACTCCGAAAGTAAAGATATTCTATTGATATGTTTGTTCATTTTTGGTACATTTTGAATAGTTTTAGCTACACATAGTTTTTTGTTAATTAGCTCATTTGTTAATTTATTTTTTCCAATAGCCTACAGAACAGACATTATTTTGTTCATTACTGAGGCTGAGTATCATCTGTTATTGGGAATTGAGAGTTATTGTTAACTTTTATTGTTAAGTGAGGGATGTTTAGATGAGACATTATTTCTTTCATTGTGCTAATCATTCATTACAGGAATTGTTAAGCATTTTTAATAAATACATTTTGAATGAAATTATCGTTTGTTATTGGAGTTATTGCTGTTGACTTTTACTGAAAAGCTTTTTTTAGTAAATCAACTGTAAATATCATGTTATTGTAGGATTACGTAGGCCTATGTTAAGTGACTGCATGCCACAGACACCTCTATGCATGGGAAAAGAGATTAGTGAAGATAAGTGAAGCAGCACAACTAAAAGCTGCTTTTCCATTTGTTATTCTGAAAAGTAGATTCGATCCAGAAGACCTGAGTTGTCTGGGCTGTCAATCCACTGACATAAAGTCTGACATGTATTTCAAAGCGAGGCCATTCAGTGATTTGTCAACAAACAGAAGTATTTTGAAGTCTATTTTCTGAGATAAGGGGAGCCAATGGAAGGACTTTGGAACTGGGCTGATGTTCTCCACTTGCTTAGTTGTAGTGAGGATGCAGGCAGCAGCGTTCTGGATCAGCTGCAGCTGTCTGACTGACACTTGATGTAATCCATCGACCAAAGGATTCACTCAGTGAGTTGAAAACAATTAGGTTTCCAGCACAAATTGCAAGAAGTAACTAAGGTCTACTAATAAAACCTGAGAGTTGTTTTAAAGCAACCAGCAACTTGAATTACAAAAAAAATAAAAGAAAACAGGCTGAATAAACAATTCAGCCTGAAGAGACTCACACACACAGTGGCAATTGGAGACATTTATTGATGAATCTGTCAGTTCTTCGGCGCTTGGACCCCGGCAGAAGAGAGGGAAACTGCGAATAGTAGTGAGCTTGGATATTCATCGTGAGATTTGGATTAGAGATGTCTCACTCTGGGATCCTCACACTGGTGGTAGAGGGGAGGCCAGAGGAGAAGGAAGACAGAAGGAGCTTAAGCTGTACACCATGGATGTGTTAGATTTCAGAGCCTGCGTCCTCCAAGGACCCGGTCTTGGAGGGGTCAGTGAAAATACTCGGCTATGGATTCAAACAGGTCCAGCCTTCTCCGACTGTCACCACACGTACGCTCTGTCGCCTATCAAACCGTGACAGTTGACACACGAAGCAGGCAAAGAATGGATACCAACCTCACTACTGTTCTGGGTGCTAATAACATTTTCAAGGAGCTTTAGCAGCAGTACCATCCTGACAAATATCATATTTATAGTCCCCACACTACAGAGATATTGGAATCTGAGGTTAAATTACAGCCAAATTGATTTGCACAGGAATAGATAAAACTTATCAATGAACCAAACATCACCACACATCTAACTAAATAACCATTTAAAACAACTATTTTCATTCATTTTAGATGGAGCTATTCACATACTTTTTTAAAGAATTAACTGCACCTACCATGTCTTATCCTACCTCTTAAACATGGCTCCGTACTCCTCTGCTACTCTTTCTGCACTTCTCTTTATCTTTTTTCTGTCACCACTGAGTCTGACAAGGGATTTTCTCCCGAAAACCTACTTGTCAGGGTTGGTTGTGGTTTAGGACCCAAATGCAGAGGAAAAGAGGCGGAGGTGATTTCTTGTGGATTTAATCAAAAAGTAAACAAAGGCATGGATGCAAAAATCCAACTAATAAAGAAAAGCAAACCAGAACTATGGAGACATCTGGGGAAACCAAACACGAGGAGCCAGGGAGAGACGAGGTAGGTGGACAACAGCATGGGAGGACAGCAAAGACAAGGAACCAACGAAGAGTGAGAGCAGAGGGAGAACATATATAGCTGACAGAGACAAAGGGAGGGCTAACGAGCTGACAAGGAGCAGGTGTGAGAGGAGACAACGAGGGAGCCAAGAGGAAAGGAACACACACGCACACAAGAGGGCAACAGAGAACAGAAAAACATGAGAACACAAATCTAGAAATTACAACCGAACTGGAATTAAACCAATAAAACTAGAAAACATGGAGCAAAGTAAAGAACAACAGAACCAAGACCATGACACTACTGTCATATTGATGATAACTGTAACATTGTGTCTACTTTCCAAGTTGCTTTGGAGAAAATCATCTGCTAAATGCATAAACATAAACAATATTCACCACTGTTTGGCACCATTTCCCGTTTTCCTCTGAGCACGGTGCAGCCGGCTTGCTTGAATTTGCCATTTATCATGAAATATCCAAGGCTATGTAGGATTCAAAATTAGCAAAAAGAAGGCTGCATTTGTCAGCCACATAACGAGGAGTCTTCCAAACCTAACGAGCCTCTGCGCCGCGCTATGACCTAATTGGCCGACTAATCTGGCCTTCGGAGGACGCAGCCGCTGAATTCAAACTCAGCATAGGAGAATCTCAGTGGAGAGCTTTAAGAAGAACCTTACAGGACGGTTAGCTGATGAGGAACGAGGGCCTGTGATTGGCTGGAGCAGAGGAGCATGATGAGGTGACTGAATGAAGGTGATGTTTGGATAAATCTTTATTTAAATGGTGTCAAAACTTATTTTAAGAGAAAAGATACTCATCCCATTTTATCTTCTTAAATTATGAGTGAATATACTCATCTAAAGAAATTGTATTTTTCATTGTTATTTATTTTTAGATCAGTTTTTGCATATCCAGATATAAACATACAGTATCTCCAAAATGTTCATTTTTGTTTTGCATGAGAAGTTTCAAGCAACATTGTAATGAAAACAAAAACATTATTAAACAAGCCTAACTAGAACAGAAAGATGTAAAGTAGCACAGACGCACTGAAACTCCTCTCCCTGCTGCTTTCCTCATAGAGAAAACCACACTGCTTATTATTCCTAATGTGTTCTAAACAAGGCGCCGCTGATTTCCACATCATACTTTCACATCTCATCACTCTGCCCTTTCACCACCACAACAACACTGGGCTGTAATGCTTCCAATCTGAGATCTGCCTCTTCCAAACACATTGTGTGCACGTCTGAGCTGTGGTTAAAATCTGAGCGTGATTAGTTGGATATCTATTAAAGTTCAAATTTATATTTAATGCATCAGTCGTCTGCAATCCAGGATTTTTTATTGAGTTACTTATTGCTTATTTTCTCCTGCAGAAGAAGGTCATTAGCGAGCAGCAGAAAGTGTGCAGAGGTTATTGTTCTATCATCAGAGTGATTAGGCGGCGTATTTGTAGAAAAAAAAGGCTTAAGATTTGTTTCAAATTGAGACTCATACTATCATCTCCTCTTAATTATTCAAGAAATGATCAAAGTGCGCAGAAGCTTTAGGCTAAGTAATTATAAACGACTATTGCAGGTTAGATGTAAAATTACCCTGTTCCCCTTAAATGTATATTTGTTGAATGAATGCTTTAGATCAATCTTAAATGTTAGAATAGGCTCATATTTCACACAAATTTCCATGCAGTACTATGCTGGACTACTTTTTGCACTTTTTTACTTAGATCACTCTGACTAATTAGCAGCGCAGGGAATAAAACTAATTCACATAGCACCCAAAATTAACATGTTCAGGGTCACTTTTTCAGCTGTTTTATTTTGCATTTATACTTGGAAGCTATTTTAGTCATAGTTGGTCCAACATTTGTGGAAAATCATTTCAGCAATTATATTTGTTTTTTGTAAATTGCACAGTGAAGTAATTGACTTCAGGAGAAGACCCCCAACTCACTCGCTTGTGAATATCTAGGGGCAGGACATACACTGCAAAAAATTTAAATCTAATTAAGTCATTTTTTCCTGCAATAGGTACATTTTTTCTTGAACTGAGGAGGTAAGTGAGACACTTTGCCAATGGAACAATACAATTTACCTTTAAAATAAGAAAATACAATTGCATGGTCTTATTTCAAGTGCATATTATCTAAAAATCTTATTTTAAGAATAAAAATACAGATTCCATTGGCAAATTATCTTATTTGCCTACTCAAATTAATGGTAAATGCACTTAATTTAAGACATTTTCTCTCATTTCTAGATCGTTTTTGCAGTGTAGAAACTGTGGAGATCTTCATATACCTGGGTGTTCACATCAACAATTAAATGGACTAAATTCATCATATCTAGATGCACTATACATGCTGTATATACCCCATGCTAACCCCATTTATCCTTTTCCTCCTTTTGGCACCTTTATTTGACTATTGAGCCAAAGTGACAAGTAAATATATCCATTGTACGATAAAAAAAGTCTAACTTTTCTTACTTTATCTTATCTACATGCGTCTAAAAGTTAACATACGATTTGATTTCTTACAAAACCATACACATGTAGAAATAATATTGATAAAATACTGTTGAAATAAATGTCATACTAATGAATTTAGCAGCTCTTGAAAAATATGGTTAAAGTTTTGTTTTAAATTTCTATGCCATTCCGTTGCCCTCTTTTATGACCTGTAAAGGGAACCTTGGCACCTAAACTCACAACATCGGCTGACAGCACAGACAGCGGTGTACTGTTACGGAGAGACGAATCCGAAAAAGAACGTCGGCTATCTTTTGATCGCAGAGCACACCTTTAGAGCAGAGCTCGTTATGTTGCATATGTCGGAACCGCTAGCAAAGCCGGCAGCATCACACAGCAGAAAAAACCCCACCAAGGTCAAGCAAAGAAATGCGGAGGAGATTAAATGGAAACAACAGAAGATTTTAGGACTTAAAGACTCTACATGATATTTGATTTAATTTAAAAACATAGAGGTGACACATTTTTTTTAATATGATGTGCATTTATGTCAAAATTTTAGGATGTGTTTTAATAACTTTTTTCAATAAGGTGGAGTGTTGGCCTAGTGGTTAGAGCAGTGCACTTGTGCTCTGAGAAGGTTGCAAGTACCTGGTTCTCTATGTCCCTTAACCCCACACTGCTCCCCGGGCACTGAACAATGGCAGCAGATTGCTCCCCAACAGGATAGGTTAAATGCAGAGATAAATTTCTCCAATTTGAGATCAATAAAATTCTAATATTATTATTAAAAAATACATTAAAAAAATTAAAAGTATAGCTACAGTTATTACCATCAATCAATGAAGCAATTCCCAACATCTCTATAATGCAGAGTATGAGCTGAACTGGTTTCTGATGTTTTCTCATAAAATGAAATGACAGGCTTTTGGAACTGGTCTCACATTTCATGTGTCTCCAAGCCTGCTCCTCAAGATTGACTGACCTGCAGGTTTCAGATGCATCCCTGCTCCAGCAGCACCGAATCAAATGAATGCCTCATTACCAGGCCTTTATCTAAATTGATGGCGGTTATCTAGTCACACATGGATGACAGATTGTTAGGATTAGTGGATACTTGTTGAGGATCCAAGAGATGATTTCTTGCTAAATTTAATGAAGAGGTAAAGATCAAGCCATAATCCAGGACCGATTGACAAAAAGCATAGGAACCAAAAACTAAAAGACACCAGGGAAGAATAAACCAAAGGAATGAAAAAAAAACGGACAACAGTAAATGCAGACGAGGAGTATATTGGACAAACAGAACAAGGAATTGGGTAATCAACTGATTGGGAGCAGGTGTGGACAGAAGGATCTAGAAGGGAGCTAAGGGAAAGGTTACTGCCACAAGGGGGCACAGAGAGGAAACAAGAAATTTAATAGAGCTTAAATACAAATAGAAAATAACTTGGATGAAACTAAATGGAAATAAAACTGACTTTGAAAATACAAAGTGACAGAAAACCAACAAAATTTTTTTTTAAACAGAACCAAAAACTCCAGAAAGGGCAGAATCATGACATAAATATAACCAACAATATATAATTTTTGAAGTAATTATGAGTTTTTATGAATCAAAAGTAGCTTTTTGCAACTTAAATGGAAAATTATGTAACATTTAGGCCAATGTGTTTAAGAATCTTGAAACACTCTAAGTTTCTAGACTGATCCAAACTTTCTAAATTTTTCTAAAGGAAAACTGAAACCTGCCAACCTCTGATTGTCACACTCGGGGCTGCATCCGGGTGCAGGCCAGGTTTTCTCTTTCTCTCTCCTCAGCAGGGATGGACGGGCAGGTGCGCTACATCTGAGCTGATCACCACCCTTCTTAAGGAGCTGGAACCAGGAGGAGGGCGTCAGTTCGTTAACGCCACTGCGTTTGTACAGACCTAACCCAAACCTTGTCCTAGTGATTCTAAACCCTTGCCTTAATCCTGCTCTGAACCTTTTCTTGCAGAACCCCTGTTTCTGACCCCTGGACCCAGCCTGGAACCATAGACCTTGAATTCCCATCTGAAAACTACCAGGAACCCGAGAGGGATCTCGGGTTTATCCACCGCTTAGCCCTCCTACCTGCGCTCACCTGCCTGTCCACCCTCGAACCATCAACCAGGGAGAGAATACTGGTCAGTACTCGGACCACTGGGGACACTCCCCCCAAAACGGACCATAGCCTCTCTACAAAGCCCAGAAGAACCTGACCAGACCATACAGCTTCCAGTTCATATCCACTATCTTGTTTTTCAATAAACCTCTTAACCTACAACCTGCCTCTGTAGTTGCTCTCGTTAGAAGTCACCTTCAATTATGACACTGATATACAAAGTTATCCTGAGTAAACAGTCTCTAGTGTACACCTGGTAATGACACAGGTGAATGTGGTTGACCATTAGTAGATCAGTGGTCTGCAGCCCAGCCGCAGGCCCTGCAGAGGGGCTTTGGTGTTGTTTATTTTAGCTGATACTTTTATAGTGTGAGGGCTGGGTATATTTGAATTTTATTGAGCTGTTTAGAAGAACTCAGCAGGTTTGAGATGTCATGGAGATCTCACTTTACAAATAAAAGCAAGCCTTGTTGCAACTTCCATGATGGGGATAGGCAGAAATGAATCAAGGCCCCTCTAGTAGGTTTGTAAGTATTGTGTATTTAGACAAACCCAGAGGATGTGTTCTTAGGCGTCACATATCAACGCTATCTAAAACATACTTTGCTATCTGAAAATATAGATACTGCCAATTTAAGCTCAGTGATTGAAAATGTTCCCTTTTGCAGACTATTACAGTTAAATTTGTGTCAGGCTGAAGGAATGATGCTAAAAGATTTACTTGAAGGACTAGGGTACCACTGGGACTTGTTATTTTTTATTATGGTTGTGTTTGGAGGCATTCATACAAAAAAATCATTTTGGTTCAAGGTAAATACTTCTTTTTTGTATATTTTGTTCAATTTTAAGTTCAACACCATTTTATGAGTAGTAACTTGTCCTTGCTTGGGGAAGCTAATCCTTTGGATTCTAATTCCGTACCAAATCCCCGCCTCATTTAATAAAATAATCTTTCAAAGAATTTGATATATATATACTTTAAATCTTTATCTTTCTTTCATATCAGGTTTTATTATGAATATAATACATTTGGGACATCAGCACCACTAATAAGAGGGTATGTTTCCCAACTGGTTAAAGATGAAATCGAGTTTGTACATTAGGCTGAGGAGCTTAAGTATCTTGGTGTCTTATCACAGAATGAAGTGGAAAATTAATTGACATTTTTTCTTTTTTTGAGGGGGAGACAGGTTTGGTTTTTCTCAAAGCTGCTGGACTAAAGAAACAGCCTCTAAATCTGTTTTATTAAAGGGTTGATTTACTTTCCAACCCCCAAATGATAAAAAAACAAAATAAGATCTCAGATAAGAGGAGCTGCAATAAGCGTCTTCAACAACCTGGAATCAGTTTGGGAGTTCAGAGAGAGGAATTGAATCTTTATGGTCATTGCACATCAGGTATACACTAAAATTGCAGCGCTTCTCCAGTTGGTGCATAATACATATGAAAATAAAAAGGAAAAATATCAAAAATAAAACAGAAGTTATAGTATTTGATTATCATGTTACGGAAGAGGATTAGGGCCACTGAAAAAAAAAAAAAAAGTGAACTGATTTTTAAATTGTATTTCAGTTTAATATGGGGAAAAAAGTCAGAATTCTGACTTTAATCTCAGAATTCTGACTTTTTTCTCAGAATTCTGACTTTAATCTCAGAATTCTGACTTTAATCTCTTGAATTCTGATTTTTTTCTCTGAATTCTGACTTTAATCTCAGAATTCTGACTTTAATCTCTTGAATTCTGACTTTTTCCTCAGAATTCTGACTTTAATCTCAGAATTCTGACTTTAATCTCTTGAATTCTGATTTTTTTCTCTGAATTCTGACTTTAATCTCAGAATTCTGACCTTAATCTCTTGAATTCTGAATTTTTTCTCTGAATTCTGACTTTAATCTCAGAATTCTGACTTTAATCTCTTGAATTCTGATTTTTTTCTCTGAATTCTGACTTTAATCTCAGAATTCTGACCTTAATCTCTTGAATTCTGATTTTTTTCTCTGAATTCTGACTTTAATCTCAGAATTCTGACTTTTTTTCTCAGAATTCTGACAGATAACAAACATGTTGGCATCAAGCCATAGCCATGTCTGTTTTAGAGACTAGCTCTCTTGTTATAATGACCTTCTGCTCCTCCATTAATGAGGGGACCAATGTGTCACTGGCCACCTCAAACAACTCACATCTTTGTCAGTGAAGCTGAGTGCTCCCACATCTCTTCCTTCATGGTGCCCATCTACATTAAAATCCAAATTTCTGAGATTAAAGTCAGAATTCTGAGATTAAAGTCAGAATTCTGAGATTAAATTCTAAGATTAAAGTCAGAATTCTGAGAAAAAAGTCAGAATTCTGACTTTTTTCCCATACTAAATTGAAATAAAATTTTAAAATCAGTAAACTTTTTTTTTTTCCAGTGGCCCTAATCCTCTTCCGTATCATGGAATACAGAGCAGGGTTTCCCAAACTTTTTAGCCTGTGACCCGCAATGCAACAGTGCCTTCGACTGGCAACCCCCTAAGAATGCATAGCATTGTCTAACTCAATAATAACAAATACAAATTTAATGAAACGTAATTCTGTATTGGTAGTGGTATTGGAAAATAATTTTCCCTTTACTCATGTTAGCATTGCCATAGACAAAAAAAGAGCACAGCAGTCATGCATGGAATACATCTATAGCGTTTGTAAATAATGATTTTAAGGTTGCTTTACTTGTCCTTATGTCAACAAAACATTACTTATGAGTCAACTGAATATAATTGATATATGCTCTTGATAACAAGAGCATATATAGTGAAGAACCATATATGCTGGTTTTTCACCAACACACACAGACACACCCCCCACACACATATTTCCAGTGTTGGGCACATTACTTTGAAAAAGTAATTAGTTATAGTTACTAGTTACTTCTCCCAAAAAATAACTGAGTTACTAACTGAGTTACTCCACAATAAAAGTAACTAGTTACTAGTAAAAGTAACTATTGCGTTACTTTTGCGTTTCTCGCCCCCGTAACCCTCACCACCCAGCCCCCACCTTCTCGCCGTGTGTTTCCAAAGCCAGCTGAATAGAGCGGACGACAAAGACAAGAACCTGCAGAGAGTTTTGCATTTATTGCAACTCAACGTAAATGACATCAGATGTGAAGTTTTTTAACAGGGCATTCAGATCTGGTGAGTATATGAAATTAAAAACTGGGGATGTCTAATTCTGAAATCCTGTGTGTTTGGGTTGTTATAGATACTACAACATCTATCGATCTAGATGTATACTCTGTGTGTGACATAAAATATTGATCTCCATCCCTGCCACAAAGGCCATCAAATAATGTTTAAAATAAAAATACAGTAGGTTGAAAAGTCAGAGCATCCATCCATCCATCCATCCATCCATCCATCCATCCATCCATCCATCCATCCATCCATCCATCCAGATTTCTCCCTTTCTTCATATAGGCTATCATTTGATCGTTCACGCTCTCCATAGTTCTCCTGTGGCGCGAGCACAGGGGGACTGTTGCGCGCCTTTAGCGAGCATGCGCGTTTCCTGTCACTCTTGCCGCCTGCGCTGTGCGGAGATGCAGAGGAAATCATATGTGATGGGGAAACGCAGCTCGACGTAACACTGGTATTTCCATGTGGAAAACGCTAATTTGCTGCTGGAGTCATCCTCACTCTCCATCTCTCTGTGTGTGCTGTACGTTAACACCCGCCAGCGGAAACACCTACCTAACTGACAGACGGAATCTCACAATACATCAGCCATTCTCATCCTCCCCTCTCTCATGACAAGGCGCGCACCTCTGGATGACCTAAAAATAATCTTTAATATCTCTTAAACAAAAGTAGCACAAACAATATTTTTTTTCTGCACAAATCTGCACTAACGTTGCACTAACCATTCAGTCTATTTGCAGAGTTTTTTGACGTGGGTGGGGTGTCAGCTTCACGCAGCTGCGCACGAGTCCTATCATGAAAAAAGGTTCATTGTTAGACCTGAGTAACGCGCAGTAACGGGGTGTCTGCTATGGTAACTGCGTTATAGTTACAGTCAAAGTAATTAGTTAGATTACTCGTTACTAAAACAAGGCAACGCCGTTAGTCCCATCACTGCATATTTCCAACATGTGTCGTTTTTGTGTTTGTCTCCCTTCCACCAACAGGAGGCGCCTGGTTCCGGTCCGCCTCCTCACACACCTGCTGACGGTTACCTCATTAACGGAGTGCTCTTAAGCTGCTGACTGCCACTACCTCGACGCCAGAGTGTTTGCCAGTTTTTGGTACTCTAGCCAAGCTGAGTTTTGCTGAGTAAGACTGAGTTCTTGTCTATCTGAGTTTTAACTTTGTTTTTGTCTTTGCCTCTCGGCAGGAAGTCATCCTGCAAACTGGAACTTTTCGGACCTCCTCTCCCAGGAGGTATCAACTGAGTCTAAACTGAGCGAGGGATTCAAACAGGAGGTTTGGATCCAGTCTCCTTTGAGGACATTGAAATTACTCTCTGAGCAATCATTTCACCATGACCCGTTCAAGTACAGCAGGAAATCTGAGTGGCAATCAGTGTCTCCGTTCCCCTACACCGTCCGAGTTCTGGGTAAACCCTGTTCCGCCCTCCACCGAATCAGACATACACTGGAAAACCAACACACAGATTGGAGTCAAGGATCCTTAAATTCTCTGGAAACGTGAGTCAACAATCAGAACCTCTCCTTCAAGATCAACGAATATAATTTCCCACTGATCCTGAACTAATAGTCTGTCTTCCCCTCGCCTTCCAGTTCCGCCTGAGCAGAGTTCAGGGAAACTCTGCACCGAGCCTTACATCTTCAATAAAATCCGTCAAACTTTTCATCCGTGTCTCTCTGTTTGGTTTCACTGCATGTGGGTCCGAGCCTTAGAAAAAATTATGACAACATGGCTTACAACAAACCTATAATATAGATTATCCGTTCAGTCAGTAAGCTTTTTCTTAATGTTTGTGCATTTTGTGAAATAATTACCTACAATGTTGGGTCTGTCACAGATCTGCCTATACATTGAATGGGCAGCCAACCACTGGGTGCCCAAACAAACCAACTCTATTGGTCTTCTGCTGCAGGAACTCTCCTACTCAATGGCTCTGGGACATAGCATTAAAATATAGATCTTGTGCAGAAACCAGGATACACATTTGACCATAAACACAAATTTTCTGCCTGTTGCATTTTTGTTTTAAACCTTTTTCATTTGTGAATTTACTGTAGAATAGTCAGACATTTTACCTAAGCAAAAATATTGCTGCTTTTAATAACCCAAGTAAAACTAAAACACATTTTTTTCTCTTTTAAAAAAAAATAAGGTACTCAAGTAAGTGTAGCTAATTTCTACCATCTATTTAGATAATAAAAATACTTATGTTAGCCCTCATTGTAGACATTGGAAACAGTGTTTTTACTTTATTGTCAAAGATATTTGCTCAACCACCCAAGTCCTTGAATTCAGCTGTCCCAAACCTCTCCATGGCCACAGCTTAGGCATTTCATTACTCTTGAATGCCAGTGTGATGGATTGTTTTTAAGAGGTAAGCTGCTTTTATTTTTTGCAAAGTAACAGCTGTACTCTATGTCTAAAATATGAGCTTAACAAAAACAAACAACCCTGGGCAATTAACAATTAATCTGCATTAAATGATTCATAGTGCTCATGTACAACAACTACTTGTCTGGCAGCTGTGTGGTTCTTGATGATATTGTTGATCCTGATATGTTTTATCAGAGCAGATCTAACTCTCTAAAGGAGAAACATAAAAAAGAACTTTGCAATTCAGTTTCAATTCAGTTTATTTCATTTTTCATTATTATTATCATTATTATTATTAGGAAACTTAATTTGGGAAGCAAATTTTTAGTACTACATTGTCTTTGGATGCAATCTAGTTAAAACATATTGGTCACAGGGCTTGATGTCAACCATCGCCCGATCGCCCGGGGCAAGTAGTTTTTATTGTCGGGAGAGTACAAATTTCATTGCATTTGCCCGCCAGGCAAGTGCAATGATCGCAAAAAAAAATTATTTATCACTCAAAATTACTTTAAAATCACCGACATTTGCTGAAAACGACCCACAAGCGTTGCCGGCGCCATCTTTGTTGTTTTGTACACTCGAGTGATTTGAAAAAGCCGCATGATTTTCCGCTAGATGGCGTGACAGTAACCTGACTCCGCCAGATGGATTTGCTCCACATATCCATCTGGAAACCTTCCGTTGAAGTCATTTTGGGAAGGGGCGAAAATACTGGTTAGCTGAATGTCCTATGTTGGTGATAGACGGGCCAAATAAACCAATCAGATCAACGAAGCATATGACGTACTAACAGAGCGACGATGAAGAGGAGCCAATTGATAGATCAAACTCTTGCAGAAACCAGTCGGGAGAAGAGCAAAAACATCTTTTCCTCTGAGAAAAGCCTCCAGAGCAGTGTTTTGCTCTTCTTTCAGTGAAGAAATACTCTGTAATTCCGATAAAACCTGCTCGATAGCCACGCTAACGCTAGTTTCATCGGCTGAAGCCGCCATGTTCTTTAGACTGAACACGCTAGATTAAAAATGATCAGTCAGGGATTAGGAAAATAATAATAACTGTATGCGCACAGTGTAAATATTTCTATCATATGGCAGTCTTCTGTACAGTGGTCATACATTAAAAAATGTTTTCTCTTAGACATTGGAGTGATGCATTTAAATGTTATTGAGCTAAACATGTTAAATTGGTGAGTAGTAGTAGTGTAAGTTTTTAACCTGTCAAGTTTTTTTTAGATTTTTAACATTACAATTTATATTTTTCCAAGCACGCAACAGTTTAAAGCAAAGTTTAGTTTGAAAAGAATGTGCAGGAAGGATTGAAAGTCATGTTAACACGGTAATGTAGGCTTGAGTTCATTATCTGACGCATGCAGATACACACCAGGAACCTGGAAACTTACTGAATTACAAAAAAACAAACATGTTTCATTGGTATATATATTCAAAAATGAATATTATGAATGAATGAATATTAGTGAACTATATTTATCAAACATTATACTGGGCAAGTAGAAATTGTTTCTGGGCAAATGAAATGTGAAAGCCGCTTGCCCGAAAGGCAAATGGTAAAAATCCTTAACTTCAACCCCTGGGTAGGGCTGGGTATTGTTCAAAAAGTTTCGGTTCCGGTACCAATACCGATACCTTCACTTCGATACCGGTTCCTGAACGATACTTTTTTCTATACCAGTTTTATAATATCAATTCCAAGAAAAAGAAAATTACACAACATAATAAAGTACAAATCTTGAGTTTTATTTTAAGCTCTGATCACTGCAAAAAATTTTCATCTTAGTTAGTAATTATTCCTTAAAATAAGTGCATTTTTTCTTAAATTGAGCTGGTAAGTGAGACACTTTGCCAATGGAATAAGACCATTAACATTTAAATTAAGAAAAAACAACTTAAGTCTCTTATTTCAAGTACATAACATCTAATTATCTTATTTCAAGGGTAAAAATGCTCATTCCATTGGCAGATCATTTTATTTTCCGGCTTAAATTAAAGGTGAATACACTTATTTTAAGACATTTTTACTCATTTGTAGAATGTTTTTGCAGTGATTTTTCCATTTACATTTTTCCTCTTACATAAAAAAAAATTCAGTGTCTAATATTCACTGTTACATTGTGAGGACCTTTTTACTTAGCAGTTTTCCTTTAGAAAAATGACCATGTCTGACAAACAAGCCCGTTGAATGGGATCCTACTGACAGCGCACCGCTGGTATGAGGGGGTCTGAGCGGCTCCGACAGAAATATTGGAAGGCAGGATGAACTGACTGCACTGATTAAGTTTTCAGGTGGATTTTCCCACTTAAAAACATAATAAAACTACTTTATTCCCACTGATCACAGCAAATATAGCTGCAAGGCAAATAAAGTATAGAGTAGCTCCGCCCAACGCCACTTTTCGACCGCGCAGCCAGAGCAGCAAAGCTTCTACAGCCGCGCGTCAGAAGCTGGTACAAGCAGCAAAAAGGAAGCAGCAGACGCGATTTTGCTGCTCTTGCTGCGTCCGGTGTGAAAGCAGCATGATTTACTCCGCTCTGGCTTTGCTCCGCCCACGGGCTGCTGAGAGGAGGATGGTCGTGCCGGCTGCGGTCCGCTCTTCTTGCAGTCAAACACCGAACACTTTCTGCTCTTAAATTGTTTTCGTGCACGATGTATTGCATTGCGCACTATTGGCATCAGTCTTAATAAAGTGAAGCCGCACTTTTGACCTGGGGGGCATTTTAAAGGGGTTCCACGATGCTCGCAACCAGTTCACAACAGATACACATGAACCCTGGCTGTAGGCGGGACCACCTGTGTATTTTTCCTGGATGACGCAATCACGTTAAGTGTTACAGCCAATCACTGAAACTTGGTACCGAAAGACGAGGCATGTTTCGATACTCGTTAGAACCGAAGCATTTCAGTCGGTACCATAAAAGAACCGATGTTCGGTACCCAGCCCTACCCCTGGGTCAGCTTCAGATCTTTTTAGAAATATTAGTAGGTACTTTTTTAATACATTTTTCATTGATGGTATACTACTTTTCTTAAAACAATGCTATGCAACTTTTAACCGCTAGGGATTGCTGGTCCCGTAGCTTCTTAAGATTAAGAAATCTGGGGGGAAAAAACAAAAGTTGAATTAGGCTGTAATTTGGTAATAAGCTGGTCAAACAAACTAGTAAATGTTATATTCAAGCTTGTTACTTTTCTAAGAAAGTGAACAGTAGCCAGTTAACCTAATCTTTTTTTTATCCTGGCTTGACTTGCCAGACATAGCCAGGTCCGCATTTTTTATTTTGTTTTAAATTACTCAGTTATGCTATAGCTCATAACATATTTTATTTTTTTTAATTATTTTTATTTCTCATAACATATTTTAGTGTCTAGCTTAATTAAAAAAAATGAGGAGGAAAAATATTTTATAATTCTAGCCTGCTTAGTCATAGCCAAATTGGGACAGGAGAGAAAATGCCAAACAGGCATACAAACACTAACCTGACTCCGCCAGATGGATTTGCTCCGCATATCCATCTGGAAACCTTCTGTTGAAGTAATTTTGGGAAGGGGCGAAAATACTGGTTAGCTGATTGGCCTATGTTGGTGATAGACGGGCCAAATAAACCAATCAGATCAACGAAGCATAACGTACTAACAGACGAAAACACAACCACAAGCCAGGCTACTCTTGCCGAAACCAGTCGGGAGAAGAGCAAAAACATCTTTTCCTCTGAGAAAAGCCTCCAGAGCAGTGTTTTGCTCTTCTTTCAGTGAAGAAATACTCTGTAATTCCGATAAAACTTGCTCGATAGCCACGCTAACGCTAGTTTCATCGGCTGAAGCCGCCATGTTCTTTAGACTGAACTGTCGCGCTTCTCGTTGCGTCACACCTCAACCCGCCTCAAAGCCAACGCTGATTGGACGTTCGTTTGGTGAACGGCTCCAAATTTTATTTAACAGAGAGTCTCCAGACTGATTAGCGATTGAAACCTTGAAAGCTCGCGAGATCAGGATGGTCTCACGAGGCTATACAAACACACAGTGGCTATGTTCACACTGCGGTTATTCATGCAGTTCGGATTTTTTTGTAAGATTAGATATTTTTATGTGACTATTCACATGAACGTGGCCCTGAAGTCACTGGGACACCATACCTATTGTGAAACATGGAGGTGGAAACATCATGCTTTGGGGCTGATTTTCTGCAAAGGGGATAGGACGTCTTATTCATATTTAGGACAGAATGAACGGGGAATGTATGGTAAGATTTTTAGCCAAAATCTCCTTTCAGAGAGAAAGTTGAAGATGGAATGTTGCTGTGTCTTCATCCAGCAATAAAGGAGGGGCTCTGTTAAAAGCATTTCAAAATCCTGTGTGGAAGTTTTGATTGGTTGTTGCAGAGCGACAGCCGCGAAACATCACTGCTCTAGAGGAGATCTGCATGAAGAAATGGGACAGAATATCAGCTAGAGTGAGCAAACCTAAGGGAGACTTACAGGAAATGTTTGACCTCTGTGATTCACTACATTTTCAAATAAAGTCTTTTAAAATCTTTAAAATTTCCCCCCTTTTCTTTTCCTCATAGTTGAAGTGAAAATATGTTGAAAATTACGGACCTTGTCTTCTTAAGTAGGAACAACTTGGACAATCAGTGGATAGTTAAACACTTTTTTGACCCATTAAATGTGCAATGGAATAAGTAATGTAACATTTGTTTGTTTATCTAATATATAATGTAAATATTAAACAGAGCATCAAATTACAAAATGCACAACTAGATAAAAAAATGTATTCTCATTGAATAATTTAAAATTTTAAATCATTAATTGAATAATTAAATGATATTTGAAGAAAAAAAAATGAGTGAAAAATTAATATAATTGCTTCACTTTATACTCATGCATTGATATAAAATAAATTCTGTTTGAATTGTTGATTTTGGGGTTACAGGATTAAATGTTTGGAGACCACTCTGTAGCAAAACATTCCTCTAAGATGGCTTCTAGTTTTTCTGTCCAATCTAGGTGTCATTTCGTCACAGTGAGGTTGCGGGGCCTGAAGCAAAGTCAGCATGGCAAGCTTTCCTTATGGATCATACAGCAGGTTGGTCATTAAATACATATTTTTATAAGATATTTGAAATATAAATGCCTAAACTGCAATAAAACTTCTCTTAGGGTAGCTATGAAGGTCATTAACCCATTGTACTAAGCCTTGATGTACACTGTCCTTTAACTACATTGCCTAAAAGTGTCATTTTTAATGTTTAGGGTGAAATAATGAAATGCACTGTTTAAAGTTTGCAGCTCTTTTTCATTCCTCAAACAATGAAAAAGAATTCTAAAGGTTTCTCTGTTTTTGTTTTTTGATAAACCTTAAATCATTTAGGCTTCACACAGATTTTCAGAAAGAAACTGGTATGAATCACCCAACCTCGAGGGCCGAAGCTGCTTGCCTGGAAATTTAAAGCAGTAATAAGGCCTTTAAAATCTATCTGACTGTTTAGCAATAGTTTTTGTCCAAACTATGAATGGTAAATCATACTTTACTCGATCTAATGAGTCTGACTGAACTACTCTGAGCTGTGAGTTTAAATCAGGAACAGTGGTTCTTCTAGACCAAGGAAAGTTTGGGAAACTCTGGTTTAATGTTTGAGCCCCAAAGCTAAATAGTCACTTAGCTTATTCAACTCTGAGTAGGTCCACTCAGAAAAAGCAATAATTAGTGGAACCTTGATACGAGTCACCATGATAACAGGCAACAGGAAGTTCCTATTTTACACCACTTAAAATGGAGATGTTAATGCAAAAAGTAAATAAAAAGTAGAATGTGTTTAAAAGACAGAAACAGCACCACAGCTAGAAAAAGAGAGGGAGATAACGAAGTAGAAGATTGCTGCTAGACTTAATGTGTACGTTTATACCCAGTCCTTTATGGCAGGCAATTTTGACATTTATTAGAAACACTTTCCTCTCATTTTATACATTTGCAGTGAAAAAGGATTCTTCCTTTCAAAATCACATTCCCCGTCGTAACTGTAATAACTTATTTTCTACATTAGATTTTTGCAGCAGGATTACACAGACAAAGTTTTCCCCCGTCTTGTAATGAAGGAAAACCCCACAATGATCACATAAATAATCTGAATCTCACAAAAGTAATAATAAATTAAAAAAATCTATGAAAATGAAAAAATGAAATTCAGTCTGTCAGGACTCCTGTTTTGTGTTTGTGTTTCTGTGTTTGTCTCCCTACATCCACCAGCAGGAGGCGCCTGGTTCTGGTCCACCTCCTCACACACCTGCTGATGGTTTCCTCGTTAAACGGAGTGTTCTTAAGCTGCTGACTGCCACTACCTCGACGCCAAAGTGTTTGCCAGTTTTGGGTACTCTAGCCAAGCTGAGTTTTGGTGAGTCAAACTGAGGTTTTTGTCTCTCTGAGTCTTAACCTTGTTGTTTTTGTCTTTGCCTTTCAGCAGGAAGTCATCCTGCAAACTGGATCTTTGGGCCTTCTCCCCCTGGAAGGATCGTCTTGAGCTTGATACTGAGCAGGGGATGCAAACTGGAGGTTTTGGACCTTCTCCCCCCCGAAAGGATTGTTTGAGCTTCACACTGAGCAGGGGATACATCTCCACACTAACCGTTCAAGTACCTCAGGAAATCTAAGTGGCAGTCAGCTCCACCGCTCGTCAAGGAACAAACTTTACCTTGGTAAACCCTGTCCGCGCTCCAACGAGTCAACCAATTTCTGGAACAACCCACACTGACTGGATTCTCGGAAGGACACCTTTTCTGGAAACGTGAGTCCAGTTGCCCTTCAGTTTTTGCTAATCTTAGCTCAAATTTCCCACTGAGCCTGAACTAAACACTGAACTTCCCCTTTTCACTTTTCAGTCCCGGTTCACCAGCGTTCAGAGCAACACTGGACCCATCTCTACTTGTTTTCAATAAACCTGTTAAACCATCCCCTGGTTTCTCTGAGTGGTTTTCTGCATGTGGGTCAGAGAGCTGAAAAAGATCATGACAATTTTCAGTTATTTTGTACTGATTTCATGCAGAATAAAAAAAAGATAGATTGATTGAGCTTCCTCATATTTTATTCACACAAAGGAAGGAGTCTTTTACCCCTGTCAAATAGAGTAATTTTCTATCTGTATCAGTCACAAATATATCTTGAATTTATCAACATTTCAAAACAAAAAAAGATAAGGAGAGACAGCTTTTCATAGAGACATGATTATCTGAGAGTGATTCATTAGTAAACATGTTAATGGGCTTGTTCATTAGCGAGCAGTTAGCTTATTTGGGTGGTGAGAGAAACATCTTTATAATAGACAGAGCCATGAGGTGATGTAGCAGGTACTTCTTAGCCTCAGTGAAATGAAAGTCAGAAAACTAATAGTCTCAAGCTGCTGTATTAAATATCATAATCCTAAATCATTCCTTTTCCTGATAGATAGATCAAAATGATAGTGACATTTTTTATTGATTTATTAATTTGCTTTTCATAATAGTAATAAGTTGGTGCAAGGTCATCACTTATCATGCAAGTGGAAAAAAAAAACAAAAAAATAAGCAGGTATGAAATCTCTTCTTCTGAAAAATATTCCCAAAAAGCTTCAGGTGAGGCTAAAAACCAGGATTCTTCCTGCTGTGAGGCAGCAGTAAATACAATGCATCTTCATCACTTACTTTCATCTGTACGCCTCCTTCTGTTTTTTTAAAGAAAATTGTTTACCTAAAATATGATAAATTATGTAACGAAGAATAGGAGAGCAATTTTTGTTTTGTTTTTACATGTTTAATTTATGAAATTAAGGATGACTCAGAACATGTATTATAAGTCTCCAATCCGCTAATCTTAGATTAAAACAGCTCTGCAAACACCACAAATTGGGTCAAAACTCATTCGTTTGCTTTTAATTAGTTGTACAAATATGGATTTCTTGATGACCTTCACGATAGTTGGGTCTTGTTTTTAGATTTAAAGCTAAAAACATTGTCTAAATTACCAGTTTCAGCATTTATTAGAACACCTATCTGTCCATCTACCCACTGTCTATATCCTGGACAAACACTGAGAACTATCAACCATCCTCAGACACTCTGCATATTTTTCTGAATGGCTGGACGATGCCAGAGTAAAGTCAAACATCCAGAGAGAAAGAACATACAATATAAATGCAGAATTATATCACATCTATTTGCAATGCAAAAAAACAACCTGTAAAATGTACCCAAAAACCAAAGGTAAACTTTTTTCACTCAGTTTGGTTTACTTGATATACCTAAATTGTATAGGCAAGGTGTAATCCATAATCTATAAGCTTAAAAATGTAATGCAGAAAAGCCTTGGACTTGGATTGAACCCATGATCTCTGTGCTGCAAAGAAGCAGTGGCGGAGCTAGACTTTTTTTTGGGGGGGCAGGGGGAAACGCTATCTCAGGGGGTTCACAGACAAGAGAATAAACTTGTTTCTCAATCATTTACAGTTGGAGTATCTAAACATTAAATGTATTGGAATACAAGTTAGGAACTAATTGGATAAGATTGTTTTTTTTTGGTAATTTTAATTTTGTTAGGGACTCATAAGGAGGTATAATTGGAGTATTTGTTAAAATTAATTCATATATATATTTTTTGCACCCAGACCCGAGAGGAAGACATAGCACCGAGCACTGCTTATGATCATAGAATGTGCAAATTCAGGAACTTGACCCTGATGAAACAGCGTATGAGTCAGAGTCTTTAATGTTATTAGCTTGTCACCAGTGATGGGACTAACGGCGTTGAAAGTAACGGCGTTACTAACGCCGCTACCTTTTTTAGTAACGAGTAATCAAAATTATTACTCTTACTGTAACTATAACGCAGTTACAATTGCCGACACCACGTTACTGCAAGTTACTCAGGTCGCACAATGAACCTTTTTTCATGATAGGACTCGTGCGCGTCATGAGAGAGGGGAGGGTGGAGAGTGAGGAGGACTCCAGCGGCAAAACAGCGTTTTCCAGATGGAAATACTGGAAAGCGCTGGGAACACAGGGGAACTACGGAGAGCGTGAACGATCATTAGCCTATATGGAGAAAGGGAGAAATATGGATGGATGGATGAAATAGATAGATAGATACATGTTGCAGTATCTATAACAACCCAAACACAGTATTTCAGAATTAGACATCCCCAGTTATTAATTTCATACACTCGCAAAAGTAACGCAATAGTTACTTTTACTAATAACTAGTTACATTTATTGTGGAGTAACTCAGTTACTAACTCAGTTACTTTTTGGGAGAAGTAACTAGTAGCTATAACTAATTACTTTTTCAAAGTAATGTGCCCAACACTGCTTGTCACACTCTACAGGCACGAATGGACAAACAGAGAAGTTGGCACAGTTAGATGGTTTTTATTAATTCTTGGTCAGGCAGGAAAAGGTCAGATCTGTGAAACTAGTCAGAGTTTGGGGCAATCCTTGAATCAGTGGTCTGGCAGGCAGGAGGTCGTCACCAGGGAGTCCAAGACAACAGACGAGGGTGAGGGTCCAGATAATCAGACGAGACACTGGGGGGGACAGGCAGGTTTAGTAGAGGGAACAAACTTGGCTTAGTCAAAACTAGACGTGAGCGGACAAAAGGCCTGAGAGTGTTTACCACTAGGGGTTAGAAAACAATCTGATGCTGAGCAGGTGGAGGCAGCCCACTGCTCCCCACAGGGATGGGTTAAATGCAAAGAGTTAATTTCGTTGCTCTGTACTTGTGAGAGTGCCTTGAAAAAAAAGCAAGAAAAGAGGGCTGCAGGCATAAATACTGAAAAGCTTCTTGTTCTTTAAACAATTAGTGACAAGTTTTTCTTCTAAAAGTATCAGCAGCTCTAAATGTTTAACAGTTGACTATTTTAATAAAACACTACTCCCGCTTTAAATGATTCTCTCTCCAGCTGCGAGATGAGACTGTGTATAAAAGAAGATGTTTTGCCTAAACATACTCATTAGTTTTTTAATACATTTAGATTCACCAAAACTGAATTTCCTGGAGGATTTGTTATTTTTCCATCTGAATTCAGTTACTACACTGCAAAACACTGATTTCTAAATCAGTGATTTTTTTTCTTACAATAAGTGCAGTTTTTCTTGAATTGAGAAGCAAGACCATTTACATTTAAAATACGGGGGAAAAAACAATTGCCTTGTCTTATTTGAAGTGCATATTAACTAATTATCGTAATTTAAGAGTAAAAATAGTCATACCATTGGCAAATCGTGTGATTCACCTACTCAAATGAATGGTAAATACACTAAATTGAAAACATTTTGCTCATTTCTAGATCTTTTTTTGTAGTGTAATTATATTCAGCCGATAAGGGTCTGATTTATGCCTGTGAAGACCAAGATATTTCCTTAGAGAATGAGAAAACGTATTCCATGCTTTGGGCCATGTACGCGCATATATTTGATTATTCTTTTCCCACACGTGTTTGCGTAAAGTGGAAAACTGAGCGCGCACACAAGCGGAACATCACTGTGGGGACAGCTGTAACCAGACGCGTAGTTCGCAGTAGGAGTCCGGGTTATGAACGGAATAAACCCCCCTCTAAATCGGAAACCTGTTTTTATTTCCTTTTTTCAGCTTCCACTGGTCCACTTGGTCTCATTCACGACTTCTATATAATTCCAACTGAAAATGAGAATTTTAGAAAAGTGTACGAATTTTTTTTCTTACTTGTGCGTCTCAGAAACTCGAATTAGACCTAATAAGGGTTCATTATCATTGATGTTTCGCTCGAATATGGCTCATCTCTGGGTCCAGTAAGAGAATCCCACAGCGCCAGACGCGTCTGCGGCGGTGAAGACAAGTGGAGGGACTGGAAAACTTGCCTCTCTCCCTCTCTTTAAAGCGGAGCTATAACAGGACAAAAGGAGCACCATGGAGAGCTCCCTCATGCTGCTGCTCTGCTGGACGGTGGTCTCAGGTGTGGCGAGAGCTCAGAATGATACAGAGCCGATCGTCCTGGAGGGGAAATGCCTGGTGGTTTGTGACTCCAACCCGGCTACGGACTGGAGATCCTCATCCTCCCCGCTCGGCATCTCCGTGCGCGCCGCCAACTCCAAGGTTGCTTTCTCTGCAGTCCGAAGCAACAATCATGAACCGTCAGAAATGAGCAACAAAACTAGAATAATCTACTTTGATCAGGTAAATACCTTTATTATTAATAATTAGGCTAAAGAGCATATTAATGCGTTTTAACGTTACATTTATCAGCGTGTTTTAAAGCAGTTTTACTCTTTTTGCATGTTCTAATAATAAAACTTGTATGTGATGCAAATAAGAGTATTTAAATATCTTCACAGCTTAAAGGAGAAAAATGCAGCCCAGACTTTAGTTTGATGGTGATGACAGGCAGGCTCTGATGGTGTGCGTGTGATGCACGCGCATTTCATTCCGAAACTAACTGGATCGTGTGTCCTGCAGGAGTCTGCACGCGCCATCACCACCATGCACGCACCTTAAACACTCACTCATCCAGTGCCGGATAAAAGATAGAAAAAAAAAATGCTGCCAGGCCCCCCCACCCTTCAAAGTTTAATCTCTCACTCTTATGAAAATGGATCTCACAGTCTCAGTTTTTTTTTATAAATAAATGACACATTTCTCTTGTTTATTTTTGTCACAATTAACAAGATGTTTTTGATACCAAAAGTGATAATAAAAAGCTGTATTCCCTATTTCAGATGTATCTGTAAACTGCAAAATATCCAGGATTAGCTCATATGATTAGATTTAAGTAGAAGTAAAAAACAAAAACGTGGCCTGTTTGTTTCTGTAACACCCTTACTAAAAAGACAGTGATAAAAACTCTAATCTTAACCTTAAGTATGTCTGTTTTAAATTATTTAGATTTTAACTTTACACATTTGTTCAGAGTAAAACTGTATAAAGCTAATTAATTGAGTCGGTTGCACAGTTCAGACACAGTATCTACAGTGCTGATGAACAAATTAGCATCGAAATGCATCCATGAACACTAAGATAAGGATAGAAGGAGCAGCAGAGAACGTTTCTAGATTTTTTTGAGTCCGTTTAAAAGCTTAAAAACTTATGATGGTTTTCTGTTTTTACTTGGCTCACAAACAAGTATGTGGGTGTTCTGTCAACTTGGGTTCATCAGGAATATTGCTCTTGCTGCATTGGTGACGTAACAATGCCTTATGAGATCAAGCCTTGTTCTATCATTGGCTGACTCGGTGGTTCCCAAACCTTTGTTTTTTTTTTTTTTTTTTGGACCCCCCTTCAAGGAAGCTCCCACTACCACCATCCCGACCAACCAAACAAAGAACAGTCAACTGTATTAAATTACATTTTGCAATATAATGAAATGTTATCTGCTGTAAATAAAGATCAACCACATTTAAAGTGTCATTACAGTATTTATAACTCTTTATTTAATTTTTCAACACATTTCAACCTTACAACAGTTATTGTTTTCAATTATATCTAACGAAAACACACACTTTGCCAACCACTTACTTCTATAACCTTAGGAAATAATGTTAAGTTAAAAAAAAAAAAAAAAAAAAAAGACCCTGGATCAATTAAAGAGATTCCTGACATAATTTCTGGCACCAGCTCTCACACCAGTCACTAGGGCCAGATTATTACGAGCCATAGTGAGTTTAGTCCAGCGTTCCTGTTAACTGTCTGCCTGCGTGACTCTGCCTCCTGATTCTCTGAGCCTACCTGAACCCTATCGGACCTGTCATAGTGTGTTTTTGGATCTTTGACCTGTTTTCTATTCATTGACTTCGCTCTCGGATTCTCCGCTGGGTTATCTCTGGATCCCGGATCTCCTGACTCTGGATGTGTTCTCAGACCATGAACTCTGATTTGTCCCCTTGATCATTCTGCCTGTTTCTTCTCTCACGGATCTGACCATGCATATTCACCTGGACCAACGAGTAACTGTCAAAAAAGGATTGATCCAAACCAACCTCAACAGATTCAGGGATTCTCAGAGGTTCACCAGTGACCTCACACACCAACTGGCTTCTTCAGTAACTCTCAAAGTTTGTCCCCAAACTTGCCCTCTGTTTCTGCCTGGTCACTCAACCCTCCAATCTCCTTTCAGAAGTTCCGGTTGCTGACTCTGGTTAATCCTTCCCAACATGCGGTAGTTCAACATATTCTCATTATCAGTTCGTATGAAATCGTACGAAAAGTTATGCACAGTATTTTGTACGTTTTGGACGTTTTTCCTCGAAAAAACAGATCAGTGCGCATGCGCAGCCGGACAGACGAAAAAAGCAGATCCACGGACGGACGTAAAACTGGGAAAAACAGTGCAATAATTACTTCTTGAAGTCTCTCACTAGGTTGCTTGCTGTTTTGTATCTTAGGGTTAAGGTCAGGGTTAGGGTTAATTCTATGTTAAATTCTATGTTATTTAATGGTGCGTAAGATGCGCATGCGCAAGGATATCTTGTCTCAAGGCAAGACGTAAAAATACGACGAAATACTACGCAAAAAACGTCAAAAATGTACGAAATTACTGTGCACAACTTTTAGTATGATTTCATACAAACTGATAATGAGAATACACTGGGTAGTTTCATATTTTAATAAACAGTTTAAACGTTTCCTGTTGCATCTGGTCAAGTTCTTGATCTTCTGTTTTCTGATCATCACAGAATAATCTTGCCCAAAATCAGACATCCCAAGTCCCATAAAAATCTTTTCCGGGAGATGCTTATTCTTTCTGTCATGATTTTTTGACATTAAGAACTGAAGACAATCACCTTCTCCTGGTCATACCCTGTTAAAGCTGATTTATACTCACAAACCAGGTTGTCTGCGTGTGTCGCAGATATACCCCCCCTTCTGCAGACACTCTGGTGCACCTCTCCGAAATTGTAGGTGACCACAGACAGTGCCGCAGACAGGAGGCCTCTGATTGGTCAAATCTACACTATATTGCCAAAAGTATTTGCTCACCTGCCTTGACTCACATATGAGCTTAAGTGACATCCCGTTCCTAATCCATAGGGTTCAATATGACGTCGGTCCACCCTTTGCAGCTAGAACAGCTTCAACTCTTCTGGGAAGGCTGTCCACAAGGTTTAGGAGTGTGTTTATGGGAATTTTTGACCATTCTTCCAGAAGCGCATTTGTGAGGTCGCACACTGATGTTGGACGAGAAGGCCTGGCTCTCAGTCTCCGCTCTAATTCATCCCAAAGGTGTTCTATCGGGTTGAGGTCAGGACTCTGTGCAGGCCAGTCAAGTTCATCCACACCAGACTCTGTCATCCATGTCTTTATGGACCTTGCTTTGTGCACTGGTGCACAGTCATGTTGGAAGAGGAAGGGGCCAGCTCCAAACTGTTCCCACAAAGTTGGGAGCATGGAATTGTCCAAAATGTCTTGGTATGCTGAAGCATTCAGAGTTCCTTTCACTGGAACTAAGGGGCCAAGCCCAGCTCCTGAAAAACAACCCCACACCATAATCCCCCCTCCACCAAACTTTACACTTGGCACAATGCAGTCAGACAAGTACCGTTCTCCTGGCAACCGCCAAACCCAGACCCGTCCATCAGATTGCCAGATGGAGAAGCGCGATTCGTCACTCCAGAGAACGCGTCTCCACTGCTCTAGAGTCCAGTGGCGGCGTGCTTTACACCACCGCATCCGACGCTTTGCATTGCACTTGGTTATGTATGGCTTGGATGCAGCTGCTCGACCATGGAAACCCATTCCATGAAGCTCTCTGCGCACTGTTCTTGAGCTAATCTGAAGGCCACATGAAGTTTGGAGGTCTGTAGTGATTGACTCTGCAGAAAGTTGGCGACCTCTTCGCACTATGCGCTTCAGCATCCGCTGACCCCGCTCCGTCAGTTTACGTGGCCTACCACTTCGTGGCTGAGTTGCTGTCGTTCCCAAACACTTCCATTTTCTTATAATACAGCTGACAGTTGACTGTGGAATATTTAGGAGCGAGGAAATTTCACGACTGGATTTGTTGCACAGGTGGCATCCTATCACAGTTCCACGCTGGAATTCACTGAGCTCCTGAGAGCGACCCATTCTTTCACAAATGTTTGTAAAAACAGTCTGCATGCCTAGGTGCTTGAATTTATACACCTGTGGCCATGGAAGTGATTGGAACACCTGATTCCAATAATTTGGATGGGTGAGCAAATACTTTTGGCAATATAGTGTACATCCGCTCTACATTATGCATACTTCCTGTTTGGTACCTCACCGGCTTGTTGTGTTTGTATGACCACCATTGTGGAAAATGGCTCGTGAAGATGGACCAGCTAGAAGAGCGAGGTGCGTGAGAACGCTGAGACCCTTTTTTCACCTCTTTGCCCCGCTCTTTTTCGCCCCTCCGTTCTCGCACAAACTTGCCCCTTGTGTTTTTCCACTTCCTCACCACCTCGGCTGTATTTAGACAAATAGCTAGATTGCAATTGTCCCTCTTGCATTGTAGCATGGAATAACATAGCGCAGACCACTCTTCAAAATTGGACATAAATCAAAAATTTCTGTGTCATACCTGCGACAACCAGCCCTATATTCAGTGAAAGAGTGGTATCAGAGTAACAAAATATGCATGCCCAGGAGAGGGATAACTCCAGCGGTTGGCTGCCATTTGTCTGGCTTTTGACATTTTGAATGGCTGCTACTGTAGTGGAAAAACTACAAATCATCTTGTGGAAAGTAAACCTGTATGAGCGATGAAGACAGCAACTTTTAAATAGAGTGAGAAATGGGGTTGTGCATGCTCTCGCACGCATTTAATATGCGTTCCCACTCAGGAGCAGGCATAGGCATTTTTTTAAGTGGAGAGGGCAGGTCTTTTCAAAAATTTGCGAAAATCCTCCATTATACCTTTAAGTACGCTAGCCCAGTCTGACACACCACTTCAGCATTCGTCAGCTCACATCGCTGCCCCGACTGTTCCGCTCACTGGCACCAGAGAGCCGTGGTTGTTGCCACCATAACGGTTTTGAGGCGATCCTGATCAGTGTCAAGCTATTTTGACACAGTGTGATATCTATTTTGAATGTCATGCCTCAGTTTACCCCACTGACTGAGCTAAGGTGGTTTATGTTATCTCCTTACTCGCAGGCAAGGCAAAATTATGGGGCACCTCTGAGTGGCAGAACAGGTCACACATTTGTTATTCCTTTTTGTAATTTTCTTAGGAGTTTATTGAAGTATTTGGCCCATCTTTCCCAACTCTTGAAGCCACCAGAGGGCTTCTGTCTCTAAGACAAAGAGATAGTTTCAGATTATATTAGAATTTCCCAGAATTTCCCCATTGTGTGGAAATTCTGTGGGGAAATTCCATTCTGGTCTCATCTATTCTATTCTGTTATGAACTTCCACTTGTTGGCAGATGACAGTCGGTGGAACGAGGAGGTTTTAATGGACGTTTTTCTGAAAGGTTTCAATGATAAAATTAAGGATGAACTGGCGACTCGAGATCCACATCTGAACCCATGCAGTTGGGAAGAACCATATTGTCTAAGGCGGAACAAGCAATGCAGACATCATCTTACTTTATGTCTCCACTGTGGTGGTAAGGGGCACAGTGTCTGTCAGCTTCGGCTAGTTTCCAGTCAGCCTCAATCAGATTCCTGCTCACCTGACTATATAACCAACACTCAGACCATTCACTAGGGCCAGACTATTAAGAGCCATCTGGGACATTACTCCAACATTCCTGTTACCTGTCTGTCTAGCTGATTCTGAGCTGTTTTCTGTGCTAATAAACTGTTTAAACATCTCTTGCTTTACCTGGTTGAATTCTTGGTCTTCCATTTTCTGGTTATCACATTTCCAAGACACAGTCAATGCATCCTTACATAGTATTCAAATTAATGTCTTTATAATCTTATTGCACTTTGTCCCACACCATAGAATATGGTTCTTAGATAAGTGTGATATTTTGACCTTGTCATTTTTTAATGAGTAGATTATTTATATTTACATTGGAAACTAAATTATTAATGCTAAATATGTGTCTGAGAGGAGAATGGTGATTCAATTCAGTTTATTTATATAACTCCAGTTCACAACAACACATCATCTTGAGGGACTTTACAAAAACAATCCAACCAGATCATACAGTGAGATTGGTTAAAGGTTTTCTATCTAAACAAAAACCTACTGATTGCATCGACTAATTGACTTGACAGTAATCCCTCTAACTAAGCATGCTTGTGGTGACAGTGGAGAGGAAAACTCTCTTTTAACACAAAGAAACCTCTTAAAAATGGTCATTATGGTGTAAGTTTTCACACACTCTTTTGGCTACTACTCTTGCAAGAATTTTAGATAAGAATATTAATGAGGAGAAATATGCTGATCTTTATTTACAAAGGGTACTCTTATAAAGCAGTAAACAATTTTTCATACTAGGTAGGATTCCCGTAGGCATGTAGAGCGCCATTTTCTCTCCAGTTTCCTAGCATTTTGCTTCATAGTGCCCAGCTCTGCATTAAACCAGGGATCCAGCTTTATATTCTTAAAGTTTCTCTTTTTCAAAGGGGCTATCTTGTGTAAGGCAGAATGCAGAGAACTAGCAACCCAATCAACAAATTTGTCAACCTGTGAAGGGGAATAAACCAAATGTTTAGCCTATGTAGCACAGCTCACCTAACAAGAGGAGATAGAAAGTGAAACAGAATTTTAACATGTATAACGCATTATCTGATAATGATGTGCAAAAGAAGCAGTTACTTTACTATAAGCTTTTCTGTGTTGCTCTCCCAGCTGTAGGCCCTAAATGAGCTGGTGTAATCTGTGAGTAATTCCTTCATTAATTTTTCAATTTTGAAAAAGGACAATGAAAAAATAGTCTTTTAAAAAAAAGTTATTTTACAAAATAATGTAGAACAATGGCAAGGACTTCCTTTTTCTAATTTCTCACGTCATACTTAAGGAAATATAGAAACATAACATTTTAATTTGTTTTTTTATTTTATTTCAGTTTGGGCACTTAAAGCATCTCTTTATGAGAGTTTTCAAAATACTTTTCTGCCCCACAAACTACTTGCTTTGTTACATTCTGCACACATACACAGTATCAATACCTCTGTTGTTGTGTAAATACACACCAAGGGCTGTATTTACCAACAGAGCTAAATAACAAGTGTAAAACACAAAAATTAACAAATAATACACCAGCAGGTCCTTAAAAAATCTGAATTGCCATGAATACATGTGTGGCATCAGGCGTTACATAGCAGAAAAAGAACGTTCTCATTCTAGTCTCGAACATCATGATCTTTTGGCATCTCTGCAAATTGATTGTGTTGATGTGATTTATGTGAATGCCATGAATAGATTTTTAAGAGATACTGATTCCGTCTATATTGGTTATAAGCAGGGGCAAATCAGGAGGATAGAAACTGCAGCTTAATTGTTTCCTGCAGCAATTCAACCCCAAAACCTTCTTATCCTTATTTTTTTTTAACTTTGTAGGTCCAATGTGACTGTTGTGTACAGAGAAGCCTTTCAGAGACACCCTGAGCTGGCTGTAAATGGTCTGAAGGAAATGCTGACTGGCATATTCAGGTTAAATAAATTTTAGCATGCAAATTCATAACAAATAATTTATTCATCTACTTTCTTATTTTCAGTTGGTTACTCAGTTTAATGCAATATGACAAAGCCTCCAAGTCATTCCAGGCTTGAGATTGGCAGCCTAAAGTGTGATGTTTTTCCGATAGACAAAAGTCAATGCAGTCAAATGTTTACATTTAGCCTTTAATTGACCTTAAAAGAACAGTGTTATGGTGCGTTCAGACCGGACACGGTGTCCGCGACAAGTGCGGTGGATTCGCATAAAATTCCTAAGCAAACCATGTGGAAAAGGGTGGTCAAACAGCAGCAGCGCATGGAGAGAGTGGAGTGGTGATGGCTGAAGTTGAAGCAAGCTGAACTTTTCTATGAAATTGCGATGCGGCAACCAATCAGGAACTGGTTGTAGGAGAAGCTTTTTTAGCTTGAGATTGAATGCAGATAAATAATAGACTTAGATTCAGCGTATACTAGGGGTGGAACGGTTCACAAAATCCACGGTTCGGTTCACGGTTTCGTGGTCACTGTTTTCGTTTCGGTTTGGTAAATGTTGATTGTTACACCGAAATCCCATAAAAATTTATTAAATTAATTAAAAAATCCCCAAACATTGATGAATTGTAATTATTTTTTTTTTATGATCCACGGAAACCCTGGATCATTTCCGCATGTTTTGCTGCTTTAAACTTAATCATGTTGCGCATGCGCTCTACGATCTCCAAGTAACTCAGAGCGGAGCGGACGGGAGCCACAGTGGAGGCTGTAGGCTTTGCTTTATGCAGGCGGTCTGGTGCGCAGCGGAGCGGAGAGCTGACGGAGTATGTGGGATTTCTGGGTTAGCATGACATGTTGGTCATGTTGCTGTTAGCATAAACAATACGTGTTGCACAATGCTTGCACACTGTTATAAATGCAATGTGGTCCCATACAGCAGACCTATAAAGTGCTGCTGGCGTGTCTTCCCACTCGCCATACCCACACAATTCTCCACAACAACTGATTTTTTCCCTGCTACACCCGGCTACGCTGCTTCACTTCTTCTTCTTCTTGTTTACTACTGGTGGTTGGCTTTGGTCGCAGTACCGCCACCTTCTGCTCTGGAGTGTAAACGCTTCCCCTATGAGAAAAAGGAGCCGCGCATGAACCGAACAAAACACACGTGAACCGAACCGAGACAGTCGAACCGAACGGTTTGGACGGTTTTCATAAACCGTTCCATCCCTTGTGTATACACAACAAAATTTGGATGCATACTGCTTTCCAACTGTGAAGGAGCAGCTTAGCAGTGAAATTAACATTTCCATTGGTGCAAAAGGCATTGATATGGGAGGTTCAGAGCAGTGCAAAATAAATAAATATCGTGCACAATGCAGTACAACATAAAGTTGAGTTCTATTTAAAGGGATTTAAGAATTCACCATGTAATGCAAATATGTATACAAGTATGATGCAGAATCTTGATTTGTGACTTGATTAGAGTTTCAACAGTTCAACGGTGTTATCAGAATCAGAAATACTTTAAATGGCAGGCAGTGGGGAAAAGGCTGTTGCAGAACTTGCTGGTCCTGCATTGAATGCTGCAAAGCCTCTTCCCAGAGGGAAGCAGGGAGAACAGTCCATTGTGGGGATGTGAGGGGTCATTGGTCTTAAAAGTTACATTCTAGCCTGTTGGCCTGCAACAAAGCTAGTCACCAGTGGTCTTCTTCGACCATATTAGATGCAGAAGACGTCTAATGTGGTGTTTCTGCCTTACCTTGGCCAGTGGAAACAAATTGATGTCTGGCTGATTGGCTTTCTCCCCTAAGACCAACCAGAAAGTTCAACTGACTTTCTGCAGTTCAACCGGTTCCAAATTGTTGTTAATAAAATGTTAAAAATTCACAGGTTCTCCATGTTATTCTGCATGTGTGTCAAAAACCTATAATACAACATGACAAATACACCAGGGAGACAATTATGGAGCAGTCCAAGTGATGACTGTTTTGGGACTGAGCGATTTTATGAAGTGGAGGATTTCTCTCCATCGTCTGTTCCTGAGACAGAGGAAATGGGGGGAAGAGAGGATTCAAAGCAGTACTGATTTTAGTCATCGGCTCAGAGATTTTCTTTGGCTGCTCCCTCCTCTGCTATAGAGTGGATCACATGGAAACCGTTAATACCCATCTAAACCTTTTTGTATGATTTATTACTTGTTTTTGTTTTTTTAAATCAATTTTTAACCTGACATCTAATTAGAAGTAATTGTTTTATTTAGGCTTGGAGTTAAAAAAAAAATCTATTTTGTCACGATACAGACTAATTTTGTTTTTTCCTTTTCTCCCAGGTGCTTGTCAATATAGGAAATTACTTCACATTTGAGTCTGTATTTCTTTCTCCAAGAAAAGGAGTCTACAGTTTTAACTTCCACGTGATTAAAGTCTACCAGAGCCAAACTATACAGGTACCGTTTTTATTTGATTCACACACCCTTTCTGGTTTATTGATTCCTGTCTCTTTTTATATTTATATCTCAGAAAAGAGAAGTATTTGCTACATATGTTTTTTTCTGTAAACAGTGTAATTATTAAATTTGGTACTAACATAATTTAGCCTTAAAATGGTTAATTGGCAAATTCATTCAAAAAGGTATACTCAATATCAGTTTTGACAAGAAATACCAAACTATACATGGTATAAAAATGGTAGGGGGTGCTTTTTAAATAAATTTATAACTTTACAGAATTATAGGGTAGGATACATTAACAGTGTTTTAATTGTTCTTGTATCAAGTATAGTAGGGGAGATACGTGATAGCTGTAAAATTTTTTACAATTACCACATTTTTTACAATTCCTAAAAGAAAATGTCTAAAAAAAACATGCATCCATCCATTTTCTTCCGCTTATCCGGGACTATGTCGCAGAGGCAACAGTCTAAGCAAAGTTGCCCAGACTTCCCAATCTGTGCACACTTCCTCCACTGGAAAAAATCAAAATCTAGATAAGTCATTTTTTTCTTAAAATAAGTGCATTTGTTCTTGGATTAAGAAGGTAAAAGTGAAATTTTGCCAATGGACCAAGACAATTTACACTTAAAATAAGCAAACACAATTGCATTGTCTTGTTTCAAGTGCATATTATCTAATTAACATATTTTAAGAGTAAAAATACTCATCCCATTTGCAAACTTTCTCATTTAGCTACTCGAATTAAGGATAAATACACAAAATTTAAGAAATTTTTACTTATTTCTAGATTGTTTTTCCAGTGTCCAGCTGCTCTCGGGGGACGCTGAGGCGACAACAGGCCAGCTCAGAGACATAGTCCCTCCAGGGTGTCGTTGGCCTTCCATGAGGCTTCCTCCCAATAGAACATGCCTGGAACACCATTGTTTAAGCCAATCACAACAACTTACACCACGTGGCCGATGATTTTGTTATAAGCCAATTCTTTTTTGTAGGTCATCACTGCATCGCATTAGTGGGGAGTGGGGTAACATCTTGCTCTGGCTAACTCTCTACCTGTTTTTTGGAGGATAACGTTAGATCTGAGCCAGATGACGAGCAGATGTCACCAGAGCTGGGCAGAGGAGGTTGGTGGCTGGCTCTAGCTCTGGGGTATGGCGTCAGTATTCTGTCAAAAGTCCTCATATGCAATAAATACTTCTATGAGTAGCTTTACTTCTCGCAGATGCTCATTAGCTCTTCCTTATGTGCATGTTTAGCATGTTACTTGTGCAAATAGAGTATCACAGATCCCCAACATATCACACACAAGAGTGCTTGTTCTGTTTGCTATGATTTCCTCCTTCCTCAGGATTTCCTTAAAAGTAGCCAATCACAGGCAGGTTGTTTTGTCTGGTAGGTAACGCCTTACTGGAGGTTAACAGGCGAGTTTGAACGCTGTCCAGTGTACAGAGTGGGGTAGAGGTAAACTCTGGAAGCTAGGTGAGGAAGGCGAATGGTGAATGACTTAATCTTTTTAAGAGCTAAATCAGAATGTTTCTTTTTAAAAGCCACCCACACATCTCAGAAATTTGATTGAAAAAATCTTTGTTTCCTCTAAATCAGCGGTCCCCAACCTTTTTTGCACCACGGACCGCTATATGTCAGACAATATTTTCACGGACTGGCCGGCGGGGGGAAAATGACAGACGAAGTGTGCTCCTGATGTCCAGTCTGCTTCGTAGCTTTGTTTTGGTCGCTGTAACCGCAGAAAATCCCCCTTCATAAAGATAGGATGTTATAGATAGGGTGAGTCTTGAACTGAATTAACCTGTATCAAGAGGCACAGATGCACTGACTGATGTAATTTGGAGAGAATACCGCAATTTTGTATATATTTCAAAATAAAACATCACTCAGACTTATATATATATATATTTTTTTTTTTTTTTCTGTGCGGCCCGGTACCAAATGACCCATGGACCGGTACCGGTCCGCTGCCCGGTGGTTGGGGACCACTGCTCTACATTCTTTTTCGTATTCATTGAGATTGTTTATGTAGACCTGTTCTGTAATTATTATAATCTTATAAAACATATTAGCTTCAAAATCTTTGCACAATGGTAACAATGTATAGCCTAACGTAGTCCTACTCAATTCTAGTCAGAATATGAGTCTGATGCTGCTCCATAGAGGTATGATTATGGGGCGTGTTTTGAACAAACCAGGAAAAAAATGCCTCTGCACTCAATTGGATAGACCTACAACCAATAAGAGCAATGGAGTGCGTGACGTATGTTAAGCGACCAAGGGAGCCAGCTGATAAATTTAACTTTTGCCGAATCCCGTAGGAAGGACGCCAAAAACATCTTTCTTTTCAACAAATGCCTTGATCGCTTTTCTCTGTTCCTCCTTTAAAATTAATTTGCTGTCGATATCTTCTAGAACAGACCTAATAGCAGAATCTACACACCTCAACTCTCCAGCGGCAGCCATTGTTGTTGTCACCCACGCGCGCTTTGGTCACGTGGTTGATTACGTTCCTGTTGATCATCTGTCCATCATCGTACAAAGCCCACCCTGACAATTTGATTGGGCCGCCAGATATTGTGCGAGCATACTCCCGCTACTATTGAGCAATGCCAGACCGAACTTCCCGACCTCAAACCTTGTGGGCGGGACTAAGTTCGGAATGGCACCCAGGCTAAACAATGTAGATTTTTAAATAAAAAAAAAAGAAAAATTAAAAATGGCAGTATCCAAAAATACGCATTTGTGCCCTGAGTCACATCAGGTCAGTCACAAAGATCCACACAAAAATGCTGTAAGTTCAAGGAACACTGGTGGTTTATACATCAATATATAATTGTGGATGCATTACAAAAACTTCTGTGAATCTTGTCTCGTGAAATTGTAAAATTGATGTGCTTGTTCCAATCATAATGCGTGGATCATAAACAGTATGTGAGTTTGTTAATTTTGAGATTCTTTTAGCCCCATATAGAGTACAAAACAAAATAACAGGTAGTTTTTTTTCCCATCAAGCTTTCAAAATTACATAAACACATTTTTCAGACTTTTATCCCTAAATATAAAGGACTTTTACACATTCATCACATTGTGTTTGAAATCCAAGCAAGTTTAAGTAAAACCAGAATAAAATGGTAATGGGGAAATTAAATCAGATACTTTTGTCAATCCGACCTTACCTTTATAGTAATTCAGAAAAACAGTGCTGTCACTATCAGACCCAGAGAATGGGCTTTCTGCAAACCCCAACAAAAAATAAATCCACCAGGGCTCCCCAAGGAAAGCTTTGACTGCAGCAGTTTAATAGTGGCAGTTATTCAACTTGGATTTTATTGGATTTCTTGTCAATGCTCCTTTAAAACTCTTTAAACTGGTTTAGTTGTGTAGACCTGTGGTTTGCTTATTTGGAATTGGGACCCTAATGGGGTTTGTGAATCAACTCTGGCGTCCTCTGTCAAACTTTACAGCAAAACCAATAATAATAATACATAGCAATGCTACAGATTTTATTGTCAGTAATAGAAACTAGTGTTATATGTTAGGAAAGGCTTTATCAAGTAATGTTACAAAAACAGGGAACACAAGTAAACAACAAAAGGTATGAAAACAATTGAGCCGTGTAAATTTAACCGATGAGTTACAAAAACTTTTTTTAACAGAAGCAAAGTGTTTATAGCAGCACAAACATTTCAGAGGTTTTAGAAACAGTTTTGTGGCTGATATCAGACTGATATTCGATGTTAATTTTGGATCGTGATATCCCTGATTTAGTTTACCAACCAGTCCTGTCATGATGTTACAAAGTTCTGACCAAAAAATGCAGATAACCGAACAGAGAGACCAGGGAAAAGGTTTAACGGGTTTTATTGAAGAAGTAAACAGGGGGAGAAGTGTTGCTCTGAACACTGCTCAACCGGAACTGTAAAGTGAGGGGAAGACTCAGCGGTTAGTTCAGGCTCAGTGGGGAATTTGACTCGTGAAACTTGGAGAAGAGGTTTTGGTTGCCTACTCACGTTTTCGGTGAAGTTGTTGTATCCTTGACTCCTGCCTGTGTGCTGTGGTTCCAGTGTTTGTCTGATTCGGTGGAGGGCGGAACAGGTTTTACCCAGAATGTGGCTGATAGCTGGAGAACGGAGATACTGACTGCCACACAGATTTCCTGCGGTACTTTAACGGGTCGTAGTGGAGAATATCCCTTTCTCAGTGGAAAGCTCAAACGATCTCTTGAGGAAGGTGGATCCAAACCTCCTGTTTGAACCCCAGCTCAGTTTGAAGCTCACTTGATCCTTCCAGGTTGTGAAGGTCCGAGAAATCCAGTTAGCAGGACGACTTCCTGCCAAGAGGCAAAGACAAAACAAAGTTAAACTCAGGTTGACAAAAACTCAGTTTGACTCAGCAAACTCAGCTTGGCTAAGGTACCCTAAACTGGCAAACACTCTGGCGTCGAAGTAGTGGCAGTCAGCAGCTTAAGAACACTTCGTTTAACGAGGAAACCATCAGCAGGTGTGTGAGGAGGTGGACCAGAACAAGGCGCCTCCTGGTGGATGAAGGGAGACAAACACAGAAACACAAACACAAAGACAGGACTCCTGACAAGACCATTATACTTGTTGGCATAGGGTTCAGCTTGGATCATATGTAAGAAGCTTTATTGAAAATGGTTTAGGGCATAAAATTGTATACAACAGAGATAAGAAGGGAGGTGAGAAGGGTAGAGGGGATAAGAAATGCCAGTAGAATAAAAAGAATGAGGCAAGAAAGAGGTAGGAGTGGAACGAAAAGAGAAGACCAATGGGAAGAGAAGGAAAGAAACAATTGAACGCAATGGGTATTCCTTAGATAGTCAGATCCCCAGTCAGTGCATGTGCGTGGAAAGCAAAACCTATGGTGATTATGCTATATTATATTAAATACATTTTTGTATTTTATTTTGTATTTTCATGCACACAATTTGCATCAAAATACATAATCTGATTAATGGTGGCTTGTCTGAGTAGTGATTAAATATTTCGTTTTCTTTTTTAGTCTTTACATAGTCTTAAATATGGTGGGATTTTGAAGGAAAAAAACTGACTGCTGTTTTTCTTGAAGGTATGCCACACTGACCCTGGCATGTATATCCTGTTGTTCAGTGATCTCTTCAGAGGTCAGTGTGGCAAAAACCTTCCTAGCGGTGGAGTAGCCATATTGTTAATAATTGTAAAAAGACAGCTAAACTTCAGGGGGTTGTACTGTAGTCACATTTCAGACTTATAGTACAGTATTCACTATTTATCACCAAACAGAACAAGTGCTCTTAAAGGTATGGTGGAGGATTTTCTCGGATTTTCCCGCCCTTTCCAAAAAATAAATAAATGCACATGAATAACCCTGTACCCGCACGCATGTGAGAGCATGCATGAGCCCATTTCTACTTGTACAAACTCTGTTTAAAAGATGCTGTTAGCATCGCTCATACAATCTCTTTTCAAAAGAAGATTTGCATTTTTTCCACTATGTCAGACTCACCACCAGTGAGTGAAAATGGGAACCAACACGTAGGACAAACTTACGTAAACATATCACAAGAATGATAATTGGAAGGACCACTTACTTTGATGATCCACCTGAAAAAAAGAACATCTTCCACTTTACCTTTAACTTTCCTAAATGACTGTGCTGGAGTTTTGTGAATGTTGTTTGCATAATTATATCCAGCAAGAAAATAATGTTGACAAAGAACGAAGTAAGAAATGTTTTTGAAGGGGTTGTTGGTGGCTTTTTTAGAGGAACTGTTTGTTGTTCTGCCTTAGCTCCAGCACCGGCCAGCCGGAGCCTCTTTCCGTTTTTTGTTTTTTTATCTTCATGCAAACTTCTGGTAAAATGTCAAATGAGCAAAAGCACACAAAAGCATTTTTTTATGCAGGTCCCAGGTTCAGAGTTCGGTGTGAACGCACCATTAAGTTGTCTTCTGAAAGGCCTGATTTAATAACCTGACTCCACCAGATGGATTTGCTCAGCATATCCATCTGGAAACCTACCGTTGAAGTAATTTTGGGAAGGGGCGAAAATACTGGTTAGCTGATTGGCCTATGTTGGTGATAGACGGGCCAAATAAACCAATCAGATCAACGAAGCATATGACGTACTAACAGAGCGACGACGAAGAGGATAATATAATTTTTAATTGTGGCCAGTAGTAGTATAACGTGCGCACGAAATACTACAGTGGGCACTGGTTGGAAATGGACGGTTTCCTGCGTGATTCCTGTGTGAATCACGATGTATTTCCTGAGGCCAGTTTTTTTATTTCAAAAAGAACTGCAATGTACACGGAACACCACCAGGTGGCGCTTGGGACCTCTGCTGTGCTGAGGGTGACGTTTGTGGGCCTGCAGTCAACTGAAAAGCAGGTTTATTGGGGATCTTGGTGTGATATTGTGCTATTTTATTTTGTTTTTGATTAAAATAAAGTTAATGAATTAATTTAACATAGGGACTGCATAATCTTATTTTATGAAAATGGTTGCGTAGTTATAGATACACCTCCGATCTTATCTGGGATCTGTTTGATTCTATTTATCTGCATCTCTATTATTTAATGAAAAATAAAATTAATTAAGTTGGAGCCGGGGATACGGACTGAGGCGCAACCAGAGAAAGGCAACAGAGACAGTGCTGCGGCTGGTGATTTTGAAATTAAAATCATATCCAAAGTTGATTCCTCATTAAGATAAGCCAAAGTTATTCAAAAGGGTATGTAAGAAAATATATTTTCTTTAGTTTTGTAAAATATAAGTGCTGTTGACAGCTTTGAAGATCAAAAGTCAAGCTAATCTTTAACTGTGTTCATTAAAATCCATCGAGAGTTTCTGTGCTTGGTCTGTAATAAAAAAAAAAGCAGCCACCTGTCGCTACCACACCGTTTTTCATTACATTAGATCATAGGGATTATCATTCTACTGCCTCAACATCTTACTCTTATAATAACAGGCGTATTGTTATACTGTTTCTGTGTGTCACTCTCTTGCCATGCAATACGTGACACCCCTCCCAGACTGGTCAAGAAGCAGACTGCGAGGAGTGGCACGTGTTGCGAGCTGATAGCGTAGAGGTTAGGCTCAGTGGTCTGTGGTTCAACAGTTAGCGGGTTCAATCCTAACTGTGGCCGAGTTGCCTTAAATATTTTTTTTATTTTTATTTTTTATCGCTTTTTTATTAACATTAGACCATAGGGATTATCATTCTACAGCCTCAACATCTTACTCTGATAATAACAGGCGTATTGTTATACTGTTTTTGTGTGTTGTTATTATTTATTATTATCATTATCATTACATAGTTTCCAGTGATGGGCAGTAGCGCCGCTGCATTATTTATCAAGTAACTTTCCAGTAGTGACGTTATTTTTTTTATCAAGTAGCGACGTAGCGTCCACAAACGCTACAACATCCAGGGCAAAACTAAGTAATGAAACCAGGTTTTCTATTTTTGAAACAACAATTGGAGTTATTCGTCGGACATTCACGCATGAGCCTCCCATGTATAAAAAGAGGAGCTGAGCAGCTCCTTTAGTCAGAGACTTACAGTAGACACCCTGTCTGTAAGAAGGAGCGCTACCGCAGGTCATTCGTTCCTGCTGCCACCAGACTCTATAATAATGCACTATATCAACAATAACTCCTGTAAAAACCACTGTGCAGCTACATTATAGTTTTGTATTTATTGACTGTGAACAATATGCTGTGCAATATGTTGAATGTGCGATATTTCTCCACCTGTATATAAGCCATCCGGATTGTACATATCTTTATTTCTTATTTTTTTTTATTTCCTATTTTTGTTTTGTTTTTCATGTTGATGTTTATCTTGATATACTGTATATACCTGGATATACGGTATATATATTGCTTATTCTTAATGCACCCTTTTCCTCCATGTTTGCACCTTCAGTAACTTCTATGCTAATATGTGACGAGTGAATTTCTCCGCTGTGAGATCAATAAAGCTCATCTAATCACATCTAATCCAATCTAAATAAATATATACATGTTCAATAAATAAATAAGCATTCAATTAATTACCCCCCAATAAATGGTGAAAGGATGTTCTCATAATAAATCATTTATTTAAAAAATACTGTTATGTTTCTTTTTTGTAAAGATGCTTTTAAAATGCTTAACTGTTTTTATTCTTTTATTTTCTTTCAAAAAATCACTAGTTTTTGAAAACACTCACAGTTTTTGAAAGGTATTATATATATATAGAAACTAAAACGCTCGGATCTTTCTTTCTGTCATTTTGTGTGCGTGTGTGGCATCTGCAAGCAGCATTCTTGCATAATGTGCCCAAAAGGCCTGGGGGGTTGGGCCTTTCATGCTTGTTGTAAGGCATCATAGCATCCTTTTCCAGATCAAACTGAAAATTTTACCAGCTAGATGATAATAAAAATAACAAAAATAGTACAACAATACGCCTATTATTATCAGAGTAAGATATTGAGGCTGTAGAATGATAATCCCTATGGTCTAATGTAATTCCTTGGAAAGGTGGAGCGCACATCAGCTGATCTAAATAAAAGAAAGATGCCATAAAGTCAAACAGCATAATAGGCTAGTATCCGTAATATATATAAATAAGTTAAATAAGTTATTGTACAATTTCTGATATCATAGGCCATCAAGTGATAAAAAAAAAAAGAAAAACATTTAAGGCAACATCAATAACTTGACCACAGCTGGGACCGAACTCTCAACCTTTTGAATTGCAGACCATTCACCCTACCCTTACGCTAAACCTGGGGAAGAATAATATGCTCAGCTCGCAACACGCCATACCCCTCCCAGTCTGCTCATTCACCTATCTAATCCTGACTCATGGGACGCCGAAATGGACTCAGACTGCCACCTAGTGGCTATAGTAGTCACATGTTTTTCACACAATTTGTGAAACACGCGGAGCGTGAGTGAAGTGTCCATTTCCAACCATCACCCACTGTACTTCGTGGCCACGCAATAAGTAAAACGTGCGCACGAAATACTTATTAATAATATTAATATCATTCCTGGACAACTGGGTAAGCAAATCGAGCGCGCCTTCTCTAAGGTCTAAGGCGCGCTCGATTTGCTTACCCAGTTGTCCAGGAATGATATTTATATTATTAATAAGTTATACTTATTGCGTGGCCACGAAGTAGTATTTCGTGCGCACGAAATACTACTTCGTGGCCACAATTAAAACATTTTTTTGACCATGTCATCAGAGGGTCTCCGTAGAAACCAGTCGGGAGAAGAGCAAAAACATCTTTTCCTCTGAGAAAAGCCTCCAGAGCAGTGTTTTGCTCTTCTTTCAGTGAAGAAATACTCTGTAATTCCGATAAAACTTGCTCGATAGCCACGCTAACACTAGTTTCATTGGCTGAAGCCGCCATGTTCTTTAGACTGAACTGTCGGGCTTCTCGTTGCGTCACACCTCAACCCGCCTCAAAGCCAACGCTGATTGGACATTCGTTTGGTGAACGGCTCCAAATTTTCTTCAACGGAGAGTCTCCAGACTGATCTGCGAGTGAAATCTTGAAAGCTCACGAGATCAGGATGGTCTCACAAGGCTACTGATTTAAACCTTGTTGAATGAATTTGTGAACTAAACACGTGAACCCATTAATGAAGAAAAAATTCAGCTAATTTTGAAATATTTGGTCAAATATCCATCTAGAATTTCAGTCAAACTTCATTTTGATATTGATGTTGCTTATATAAAGGACATTTAAATCAAAACGCAGTGAAAGTGATAATGTTATTTGGGTGGTAATAATATTTTTGAGATTTTTAAATAATTTTTTGTTAACTTTTATGAAATCTGTGTAGTGTTTCAGTCAATTAAATAACAGATAAAAAACTATTTGTTTTATCCCTTTAAATGCACTAACTTTGACCTTCTTCTGAATGATTCAGGTGAACTTGATGCTAAATGGAAAACCGGTCATCTCTGCCTTTGCTGGCGACAAAGATGTGACTCGTGAAGCTGCCACCAATGGAGTTCTGCTTTTTCTCGAAAAAGAGGACAAAGTTTACCTTAAGCTGGAAAAAGGAAACCTAGTGGGCGGATGGCAATACTCAACATTCTCTGGCTTTCTGGTTTTCCCTCTGTAAAAAAAAAAAAAAAAAAGGAAAGACTATTGTAAGTCTCCTGACTTATTCATAATGTGTTTTCACAGTATAATCAAAACATTTGCTGCTTCATCTGCTGGATTCAGCCTAATGACTCACAAAAGACAAGAATAAATACAGCAATACATAGGAGGGAAGTAAGACTTTGAAAACTGATCACATTCTGGGGAGGAGTCTAGATCTGATTAAAGAAATCTGAAATGTTTCCAAGCTCTACCATGTTTTCCTGTCACTCAAGCAGCCCCAGAAGAACACTTTCACCAACAAGAAGCACCGTTCAAACTTTGATTTGCTGAATTTTGCCTTGGATGCTGTAACTTTTTTTTCTACAGATCATTTGCTTTTGTTGTTGTAAACAGTAATTGCCTTTGTTAGCTGCATTAACTGTTGTAAACATGTGAAGAACAGGCTCATGTTGAGATCAGTAACACATGATACTCTGTTTTCGTGTTTGTGTGACCAAGAACTTATTTAACACTGGGTCCAAGACATAAATAAACTAAGCTACTTCTTAGGATCCTTAATGTTTATTTTTTTTCTTTTTATTAAGCATATACACAGTTTTTCTAGCACTTTTTTTTTGCATATCATTGGTTTAGGAAGATATGATGCCTTGGATGAAAAGAATCTTAGATTACACTTCCATTTTCTGAGCGCTGTCCCAGACATAATTTGACACCCAGCCCAGGCTGCTACCGATTTTGCAGACATTCTGAAAAAAAATGTATAGCATTAGTGGGACAGGTTGTACACAACATGCTTATAACACATGTGTACCACTTTAATATAAGGCGAATTTTGTTTCCTCATCTTTGCAAGTGAAGAACAAGTTGTGTAAAGGGAATTTTGAAAAAAACAAACAAAAAACATAATTCACTCAACAAATAAAACTTTATAAATGTTCCTAATCAAAACATGGTTTTGAGAGCAATTGTTTTGGTTTCTTTAATTTCCTATTTTCAGTATTTTATAAACTTATTTTTCTCTAATCTACTTGTTTAATATCACAAAAAGATTTTTAAAAAGATTTTTTTTTAAGAGAAGCAAAGAAGCATTTCTGTTGGTCTGCATAGAGGTTAGCTAGAACATTGTGGTCTTGAGTGAAAGTTTAACCCAGTGTGTAGTGAACTTAAAAATAAATTATTGTTATCTTTAAAATTTTATTTTAAAAGAACGCAACTCTTTAAGCCCAATCTAAAAGAATTAATACTTGAAAAAATAATAATAATAATAAATCCATAAAAATGTTATTTGTAAAAAAAGTAAAATATTTTACAACTTAAGAAACTAGCATAGCATCATATTAAAACCTTTTTTTATTAAAAATATCTTTCAGTTTTACTTCTGCATTGCATTTTTTTACATTTCGATTGCATTTCCGTTTACAAAAAGTGCTCTGCGAAACATTAATGGAACAAAATTATCTCCATACTGAACAGCTGTTGGACAACTACAACCCAGACGCTGCAGCCGTAGCGTTGTGCTACCAATGCAGTAGTACAACGCTGACCTCATCACCTGCAACACCCTACAGACTCTCAGTCTGTGCTGATCAAGAATCCCTTAAGCCGGTGTCAGTTTGGCATACGTTGTTCTAATACGCATGGGCGAAACAGAATCATTCCCACATTGAATCTACGCAGCAGTGTACCAACCAGCAAAAGCACATTTATTTTCACTTTTAAAAAAGAAAATCAGCTTTGATTATACTGTTATTTCTTGGATGTTAAAACAGCCCGACATGATTGAAGGTTCAAGGATGTTGAGAGACGAAGCCTTTATAGCTAAAAACGTATTAGTCTATATTAATTTAAAAAGGGTTTTAACAAGACTTTATTTTCACAATTCAAACAATTGAAGTGTGAGCTAAAAAAATATATATATATATTTTTTTCTATGCTGGCAAACTCTTATAAATAGAGTAAACTGTCCCAAAAACACTAAAAATACTGATTAAATGCCTAAAATGTACTTTAGTCTTTTGCTTTCCATAAAAACGTGGAAAACATTTTCAGACAGACCGTGGAAAGGACACTCACTTACAACACCCCGATTAATAACCGATAAAAACAAATTTGTGGTGATGTAAAATCCATGTTCAATTTGGTTAGATTTTGTTTTCATGTTTAAAATCATTGAAAACATTAGCTGTGGTTTAAATTGTGACTTAGAATTCATTTAGGTTAGATAAAAACCTAAGTGTTTGTCAATCTGGCAGTGTACGCTGTTCTCACAGAACACCAGGTATACACACTGGGTTTGTACAGGTGCTGGAAATCCTTGAAAATGCTTGAATTTTGACGTTGTGTTTTCAAAGTTTGAAAAGTGCTTATATTTTGGATGAAATGCTTGAAAATGCTTGAAGTGGTAACAATTTCTTTCGCAACAAATACCTATCTAACTGAATCGTGTGTTTATTAAATGGAGAAATAAAATGTTGGAGAGCCTGAAAATGAAACCTGCTCGCTTATGTGTGACTGCGATCTGCCAGTCTATTTCCATGTGTGACTCCGCCCCCATGAAACCACTACTGCATCATGCCGGGAGGCTGTCGTTTCAATGAACGTTGGCTGGAAGATGAAAAATACAAATTATGGATTAAACGGGGACAAACCCCACGAGTTGCCTCTTGTAAAGTCTGCAAAAAAGATGTGCAGCTTTTCACAATGGGCGAGTCTGCGCTCTCGAGTCACATGAAGGGTAAGTCATAGACTTTTAAGTAAGCCAACTGAAGTAGCCTAATACACGTTAATGTTTACGCTAGTAACTGCTAGCTAGGAATTCACAGGCTAAGTTACTGAGTGACTGAGAGTACGGCGTGATAATGTAATGTTAGTATTACAGTGTTTCCCGCAGCACTATCTTGGCGAGGCAGTCGCCTCGCCAAACTCACGGTACCGCCTCGCCAACGTTCCAAAAAAAAAAAACAACAAAGTTTTAATTCATTGCCAGGCCCAGACCTTAAAACAGCATTGATAACTCTACGGCTGATAATACTGAATTGAGAAGTTGAAGTTTATGGATTTGGCCGGGTTTCAGCCTTATTGTGTGTCCTGCGTCAAGTAGTATAGGGACTAAAGAGGGGCGATCAACCTTTTGCGATCCCCTCCTGATCAGGAATTGTAAGATCGGGAGAAAATCAAACATGTTTGAAATTAATTCTATGAGCCGATTTAACAGAATTCCAGATTGCAGAGTCGGACCAGCGCCATCTCTCGGCACTAAGTCCTACAGTACATGTGGTTGTTGTACACGCAGTGTGTGCAGGTAAATCGCATCAGTTTGTCGGGCCTTACAGTGTAAGAACATACATCCTTGATCTGTGAACTGTTTAACCACACGGTTTCATCCTACAATTTAAGCTGTAGCTGCGTCCAACACTTGAAAACATCCTACACTGCAAAAACAATCTAGAAATTAGCAAAAATATCTTAAATTAAGTGTATTTACCATTCATTTGAGTAGGTTAATTAAATGATCTGCCAATGGAAGGAGCATTTTTAATCTTAAAGGTACACTATGCAACCGGTGTTGATATGCCAGCGAGGCTCCCCCCAGAGGGCGAAAGTAAAAGTGCACTGTCGTAAATATGCACAGCTGTTCTCCTGGTTTCTCCGTCAAGCCAGGCGCGGTTGATTTGAGCTTAGCAGACAGGCGAACACAACGAATGACTAATGCTGCGTTCACACCGGACGCAGCTGGCGCGACAGAAGCAGCGAGTTTACATGCAAATTCAATGGTTGACGCGCGTCAAGGCGCAGCAAAAGGTCCCGCGACGCGTTTTGAGCAGCAGGCGCAGCGCGTCTGAGGAGCTGAAGCAGCGCGTCGGGCGCGTTTAAGCATCTGACGCGCGTGACGCGCCGCAAACGCGTTGCTGCTTGAGATGGAAAAATGGAATTTTTGCTGCTCGACGCGTCGCGTCAACCAATCAGAGAAGCTGATATGGGAGCTGGCTGGGAGAGAGACACAGCGCTGATGACACAGACCGCTCTGATCACTCCTCTTAAACAGTTTATTAACGCATAATTAAATTACAATGCATACATCTGCCGGCAGAATATGTTCGCTTTTATTATTCTGGTGCCTGCAGATCGGATTATTTAGATGAAAAACACCTACCAGCCGCCGCGGTGAACCGCGAGGAGGCGACCCGGCCAGAGGCTGCTGATGAAGGGATTCCTACTGTCGGCGCACTGCTGGTATGTGGGGGTCTGAGCGGCTCCGACAGAAAAAATATTGTAAGGCAGGATGATAATCTGAATGAACTGACTGCACTGATTACGTTTTCAGGTGTATTTTCTCACTTAAAAACATATTAAAACTACTTTATTCCCACTGATCACAGCAAATATAGCTGCAAGGCAGAGAAAGGATAGTGAAGCTCCGCCCAACGCGCGTCAGACCCACTTTTGCACCGCACAGCCAGAGCAGCAAATCTGCTTCAGTCGCGCGTCAGAACTAACTGGTACAAGCAGTAAAAATGAAGCAGCAGACGCGATTTTGCTGCGTCCGGTGTGAAAGCAGCACTGCACAAAGATCGCCATTTAACTGGGGGGTGTAGCAGTTCTTGCCGTAAAGCAAGACCGACTCTCGCCAGACTTCTGAGCCTGTGGGTGCGGGTCGGTGCTCCTGCAATTGCGGTATTTCCCCCACAGACCACCAGGGCGGCCGAGAATACCTTTGTTCAACCTGAAATGACTCATTTAATCATCCAAAACGTTATGGAACACATTAATTAACTGAAAAATGTTGCATAGTGTGCCTTTAAAACAATATATTTAGATAAAATGAACTTGAAATAAGACAATGCAATTGTGTTTTCTTATGTTAAATGTAAACCGTTTTGTTCTATTGGCAAAGTGTCTCTTTTACCTCCTCAATTAAAGAACAAATGCACTTATTTTAAGAAAAAAAGTGTACAGTGTATCCCTCTTCAACGCCGCAGTGTTGACCTTAGTTTGGAAACCTGTCTCAAGTCTGAAGCTCTGGGTGAGCTTAACCTGCCTTCCAGCCCTGGTGAGCCAAACCTGAAGATTCCAGTCTGGATTCCTCCTGCTGCTCTCAGAGAAGAGCTGGAAACCCTGATCAAGGTCTGCCTTTCAAAGTCAGAAGCTAGACGCTGCTGCTGCTTGTGCACTCTGCTGAACCAACAGTCTCTGGACCCAACGGTTCCCTCTCTCACAAGTAAAGCCTGGACTCCTTCAAGGTAGACTCTGAAATATCTTAAAGACTCAATTTATCATCAGACGGCCTGGCTAATCAAACTGTCCATCTCTGCAGACTTCAGTGAACCCAACCCGGACCAGTACCTGATCCAGTTCTTGTCTTTGTATATTCAATAAACTCTGTTAAACTTTTACTCAGCCTCCCTTTGTGTTCTGCATGTGGGTTTAACCAAGAACCAATCATGACAGAACACTGCGGCCACAAACAAAACCCAGCAGAAACCCTCCGGAGGAGGCTTGAGGAACAAGCTACTCAGATCCATAAACATGACTAAACCTTCCGTGAGTTAAATCCCAGTTTTGTGTTAAAGGAACAAACTTTTCCAGAATTAGCAGGCAACGTGAGGAATCACAACATGGCGCCAGCTCAACTTCCGGTTCCGGAGTCAACTCCGCCTCAGGGGGCGGAGCCAGTCTTGTCACTTCCGGAATTCCGCCTGTCACTTCAGGTTTCAGTTCCAAGGTCAGAACAAGCTCCGTTACTTCCTGTTTTCCGTCCCTCACTATTTTCTGGTGAATCTAGTGAATGTAAAAGTTTTCTGTGGCAATGTAAATTGTTCTTTGAACTCAATCCGTCCTGTTTCCCTGACGACGAGAGTAAGATTGTGTTTATCCTTTCACGAGTGGAAAGAGACTCATTTTTCCCCTGAATCTTGTATAACCTGCACCTTAGATCAATTTCTAAATGAATTCACTTTAAAATTCTCCGTTAAATCAGCTGAGTCTCATGGTCTGTCTAAATTCACACAAGGAAATAGAACCGTAGAGGAATTTTCAATTTACTTCCAGGTCAGAGCCGCAGCTTCTGGCTGGAGTGATGCCATGCTAAAGAACATCTACAAAAACGCATTAAATAAAGAAATCAGAATCAAACTTGCAACTATAGATGAACCTGCAACCCTGGAAGAGCTCATTTGTATAGCCATATATCAAGATCACAGACTATGAGCCAGAGCCAAGTCCAGATCTAGAAAACCAGCTCAGCTGGATCAAGTTCAGATCTGTCCTGTCCACTCCAGCCTAGTCCAGCCCAGTCCAGCCCAGTACAACTCTGTACAGCCCTGTTCAGTCCACTTCCGCACAGTTTAGTCCGTTTCATCACCTACATGACCGCCAGTTAGCACCATCCGTTAAAAGGATAAAAATCAAACCACAACTCACAACCCAAGCAGTCAGAGCCCCCGTAATCCAGGAGTCAGATCTCTGGAACTTCTATTACGGGGATAGAGATGATCTGTTCCCCTTCTTGTCACCTTATCACGAACCAGTTAGGCCTACTCCTAAGCCTGCTAGCAGCTTAGCAAGACCAGCACCTGAGCCCTTTCGCACACCAGTTAGCCTTTTTCCACAGTCAGTCTCTGAACCTGTTAGCCCAGCTCCTAATGAACCCCGACGTAAGAGACGGCGGCGCAGTAAGCCAGCACTGAGCCGTCTAGAGACCCCTGAACCAGCTCTGAGCCGTCTAGAGACCCCTGAGCCGGTTCTGAGCCGTCTAAAGACCCCTGAGTCAGCCGTGAGCCGTCTTGAGTCTGCTCCGTGCCATTTCGAAACCCCTGAGTCTGCTCCATGCCATTTCGAAACCCCAGAGTCAGCTCCGTGCCATTTTGAAACCCCTGAGTCAGCTCCGTGCCATTTTGAAACCCCTGAGTTGGCTCCGTGCCATTTTGAAACCCCTGAGTCAGCTCTGTGCCGTTTTGAAACCCCTGAGTCAGCTCCGTGCCGTTTTGAAACCCCTGAGTCAACTCTGTGCCGTTTAGAGATCCCTGAACCTACTCCAAGCAGTCTAGAGACTCCCGAGCCGATTCTTAGCCGTCTAAAGACCCCTGAATTAGCTCTGTGCCGTCTAGAGTCCCCTGAGTTAGCTCTGTGCCGTCTAGAGACCCCTGAGTTAGCTCTGTGCCGTCCAGAGACCCCTGAGCAGAACTTTAAAGAGATGTCAGAATTCGAAGGATGTGGTTTTACCCCTCCTAGGACCTCTCTACAGGCGCCACAGACCGCAAGGAGCCCTCTACGAGCATCACAAGCCACTTCAGAGACTGAACCTTTGCTGCCATGGGCGGTTTTCCCCATGCTGGATTGGGAGCCACAGTCAGTGGTCCCCTCTGTTCCTGATGTGGTGACACGGTCGGTGGTCCCCTCTGTTCCTGATGTGGAGCCACAGTCGGTGGTCTCCTCAGTTCCTGATTTGGAGCAACAGTCGGTGGTCTCCTCAGTTCCTGATTGGGAGACACAGTCGGTGGTCTCCTCAGTTCCTGATTGGGAGCCACAGTCAGTGGTCTCCCCTGTTCCTGAGGTGGAGCCGCAATCGGCGGGCTCCCCTGTTCCTGAGGTGGAGCCGCAATCGGCGGGCTCCCCTGTTCCTGACCCGGAGCCGCAATTGGCGGGCTCCTCTGTTCCTGACCCGGAGCCGCAATCAGCGGGCTCCTCTGTTCCAGTCCAGGAGCCGCAGTCGGCGGTCTCCTCAGCGCCTGTTCCAGAGCCGCAGTCGGCGGTCTCCTCAGAGCCTGTTCCAGAGCCGCAGTCGGCGGCTACCTCAGAGCCTGTTCCAGAGCCGCAGTCGGCGGTCACCTCAGAGCCTGTTCCAGAGCCGCAGTCGGCGGTCACCTCAGAGCCTGTTCCAGAGCTGCAGTCGGCGATCACCTCAGAGTCTGTTCCAGAGCCGCTGAAGAGAGGACAGGGTACCCCATGGGGCTACCTACTGAAAGTTGGGTATCATCCTCCTAAGAAGCAGCTTCGCCTCCGGCCCCGCGGTCGACCTCCAGAGAGTCAGCTTCGCCTCCGACCCCGCGGTCGACCTCCAGAGCGTCAGCTTCGCCTCCGGCCCCGCGGTCGACCTCCAGAGCGTCAGCTTCGCCTCCGACCCCGCAGCCGGCCACCTAAGACTCTGCTCCGCTGCCGGACCCTCGGCCGGTCCCCAGAACCTCTGCCACGTCTTCGGCCCCTCAGCTGACCACCTAAGACTCTGCCTCGCTGCCGGCCCCACGGTCGGCCGCCTGAGACTCTGCCCCGCTGCCGGTCCCACGGCCGGCTGCCTGAGACTCTGCCCCGCTGCCGGCCCCACGGTCGGCCACCGGAGCCTCTGCCTCGCCGCCGATCCCACGGCCGGCAACCTGAGACTCTGCCCCGCTGCCGGTCCCACGGCCGACCACCTGAGACTCTGCCTAAGAAATCGCTGGAGCCCTCCAGCACACCTGGAGCTCGTCTGCTCATCAGGAACCCTCCCTACATAAGCAGCTGCCAGACCTTCCTTCAAAGCGCAGTGTTGACCTTAGTTTGGAAACCTGTCTCAAGTCTGAAGCTCTGGGTGAGCTTAACCTGCCTTCCAGCCCTGGTGAGCCAAACCTGAAGATTCCAGTCTGGATTCCTCCTGCTGCTCTCAGAGAGGAGCTGGAAACTCTGATCAAGGTCTGCCTTTCAAAGTCAGAAGCTAGACGCTGCTGCTGCTTGTGCACTCTGCTGAACCAACAGTCTCTGGACCCAACGGTTCCCTCTCTCACAAGTAAAGCCTGGACTCCTTCAAGGTAGACTCTGAAATATCTTAAAGACTCAATTAATCATCAGACGGCCTGGCTAATCAAACTGTCCATCTCTGCAGACTTCAGTGAACCCAACCCGGACCAGTACCTGATCCAGTTCTTGTCTTTGTATATTCAATAAACTCTGTTTTATAAAACTAAACTTTTACTCAGCCTCCGTTTGTGTTCTGCATGTGGGTTTAACCAAGAACCAATCATGACAGTAGTAGTGAAAATGGTCACACTTTGATTGTACTCCTAATAACAAGACTTGACAAGGGTTTAGATGGTTACACTGGAAAAACGATCTAGAAATAATTAAAAATTTCTTAAATTAAGTGTATTTACTTTTTCCGTAAAGATTCAAAAAATATCCACTGGACTTGGTTTTCAAGATTTGAAGACGTTTCGCCACCTCTCCAGGAAGCTTTCTCAATTCAGAATTGAGAAAGCTTCCTGGAGAGGTGGCGAAACGTCTTCAAATCTTGAAAACCAAGTCCAGTGGATATTTTTTGAATTTTTACGGAATGACTATGACCTGGATGACTGAGAACCTTCATCAGCATACTAAGTGTATTTACCCTTGGTTTGAGTAGGTAAATGAAAAAGTTTGCCAATGGAATGAGTATTTTTACTCTTAAAATAAGATAATTAGATAATAGTCACTTGAAAATAAACAATGCAATTGTGTTTTCATATTTTAAATCTAAATTTTCTTGTTCCATTGGCAGAATGTCTCTTTTATCCCCTCAATTCAAGAACAAATTGACTTATTTTAAGAAAAAATGACTTATCAAGATTTAGATTTTTTGCAATTTATGAAATATTGTAACTTTAAATGACTCTAAATAAATCTCTCAAAATGTTTGCCATTTTTCAATGGTTCACCTTTTGAACTTTTTTGTCCAAAATGTTCAAATGCTCTGTACAGAAAACTTTTCCAAAACATGAAAAAGTTTAACAAACATTCATACATTCTCTCCTCGGCATATCATAATTGTTTTCAGCTAATTTAAAATGATTAATATACTTGTTTTCTTACAAATTAGCTGCTTTGTCAAATCCAAAATTTGCAAACATTATGCTGTTAATGTGGATCTGCTTGGTCAGGACTGTAATGAAAACTAAAATTTTTAATCGATTTCTTCATGAGAGCCCATTCACATCTGTGGCATAGACTTGATTTCTTGAGGAAAAGCAAAGAATCTAAAATATTAAAGGAATTAATCAGAAAATGTGTTTAGAAACGTGAGATACAAAAATATGCTAAAAGGCTTTTTTTTTTAGCTCTCTGATTATTTATTTACTGAATCATTAGCAGTTTTTGAGAGTAAGAGTGCTAGTAGCTGGTTACTGTTTTATTAAAAAAAAAAAACTTTTCCCATATTTTTAATACCATTATGTTGCTTACAGTCTAACAGAGAGAATTAGTCCAACTCGATCAATCAAAATGACTATTCATAAGCGCACTCTGTCTGCGGTGGGAAGAGATTTTCATTGCAGGCAGGGAGCTGATGTTTGCAGGGGTGACAGTGATTGGCTGAGGAGCCATAATGTGGGTGATCAGCACAGACAGGAGAAGCAATGAAGCAGAGCCACTGATTTAATGACAGCATTCCAATAAAAGTGCTTCAAGAAGTCAAAGTGTAAATGTTTCTGTGATTTTTCTCTTTATGTGCAGAAACAAAGACTCCATATACAACTGTTAGAAGCAGCTCTGATCTAAAGAAGCGCCTTATATCATCTCAACACTGACTAAAAGCTACTGCCTTTACTCTCTACTTCCTTAGTGTTAAGCTGGTGAAGATTCCCAGTCATCCAGGTCATAGTCATTCTAAAAAAGTTATAAAAAAATCCATTGGACTTTGTTTCCAAGTTTTAAGACTTGAATAGGAAGCGAAATGTCTTCAAACTTGGAAACAAAGTCCAGTGGATTGTTTACTGGAATTACACAGTCCTGATTTTTGTTTGTTTATTTGTTTGTTTCTCTGAAATAGTGGCAACTATTTTTTAATAAGATAGTGTGTTTTGTTTTTGTTAAATGCCATGAAAAACATTATTTTTCAGCTTCATGCCTATTCTATAGCAAGCAAGCAATTTGTAAAAATATAAACTTCTAAAACATCTAATTGTTCTTCTATTAAAAAAGAAAAAAAAACATAATCACATCTACATAATTATATTGTAACTCAATTGTCCAACCACATAAACACCAGTGGTGTTATAAACAATATATAATTAAAAAACATTTCAGATTTTAAAGTTTAAGCTCCAATTTTACATTGTTATGATAAGAGGAAAGTGATTATAGTTAGAGTGGCTCAGGTTATCCTGAGCTATCTCTATTGTAATGCTGCTATAGGCTTAGACTGCTGGAGGACATAGTGACCTCTTTTCATCATTCAGCTTCATTCTATCTCTATTCTCCTTCTCTGCAGAATCTGTTAGTTCAATCTCTAACGTTCTGCTCTCTCTGCTTTTTCTCATAGTAGCTTCATCTGGTCTGTTCCTGCTTGACTGTGACTCCATCCTGGAGAGAAAAATCAGCTGTGCTGCTGCCATCAACTAGCCTCGTGAGACCATCCTGATCCCGCGAGCTTTCAAGATTTCACTCGCTAATCAGTCTGGCTATTCTCCGTTGAAGAAAATTTGGAGCCGTTCACCAAACGAACGTCCAATCAGCGTTGGGTTTGAGGCGGGTTGAGGTGTGACGCAACGAGAAGCGCAACAGTTCAGTCTAAAGAACATGGCGGCTTCAGCCGATGAAACTAGCGTTAGCGTGGCTATCGAGCAAGTTTTATCGAATTACACGGTATTTCTTCACTGAAAGAAGAGCAAAACACTGCTCTGGAGGCTTTTCTCAGAGGAAAAGATGTCTTTGCTCTTCTCCTGACTGGTTTCTGCAAGACTTTGATCTATCAATTGGCTCCTCTTCGTCGTCGCTCTGTTAGTACGTCATATGCTTCGTTGATCTGATTGGTTTATTTGGCCCGTCTATCACCAACATAGGCCAATCAGCTAACCAGTATTTTCGCCCCTTCCCAATATTACTTCTACAGAAGGTTTCCAGATGGATATGTGGAGCAAATCCATCTGGCGGAGTCAGGTTAGCGATCAACACCTTTGTTTATAGATGTTCGAGATCTGCCTGCTTTACAGTGTAGTCCTGTTTCTCTGACTGTGACTAACTGGATGTGCTCTCTTCATCTTCTGACATGGGAGATGGCTCGGAGCTCGTCTGCCTGGCTGTGTTTTGTGGACGGGGCCGCTTGTGGAGATGCTATCTATGGAATCTGTGAATCTGTGTGTTTTAAAATAAAATTTGAAAAAATAATATGTGAAAAAATAAAATAAATCAAAAAGTTTGTCAAACCTCATTTGTAGGTTGCATTTTATTTACAAATTTCCATTTAGAAAACATGTCCTTTGTTTGCAACAACAATTAAATCCATATATTTCGGAGTTAATACAACATTTTTCCAGGCATGTACTTTTTAAACCTCTTCTTTCATGAGATTGAGGCTTATTTAGAAATCATCCAGGTGTTCAGCCCCAGAAACCCAAGTTACCTAAACATCTGAATCAGCATTTAAAGTGCAGCTGCATGTACAGACCTTTGTGTTGAGTCAAATAGTCTATTTTTTTAAGATATTGTGGTATTTTTTAAAAGACCTGCCCTCTCCACTTTAAAATCAAAGTAGACCTGCATGCTCTGTTTAAAATGTGCTGTTCTCATAGCTCATAAAAGCTTACTGCGTCCACATACAAAGGGGACTACATAGTTGACTTTATAGCAAACTCAGTTAACTTACCGGTCTGACAGATGATCACTGCTTTTTGCTCCGCTGATCACGTAACTCCTTCTTCTAGGCGGGGTGCCTGCCGCATCTTTATTATTAGTTTGCTGCTGTCAGGTTGCGACAGCATATTGCAGCAGATAGCCACTGTGACAGCAAATCCCATAGTGCTTTGCGAGGAGAGCTCTCCGCACAAACCATTCTGGGATATATCTGCTTCTTCTAAGGCCATTCTCTTCTCATACACTTCCTAGACACCTTTTCTTGTACGACCATCTGCCATTTTCAAAGAACCGCAGTGAAAAAGGTGAGCTTCAATGACTGTCAGAAACCATAGCTCCCTACACATATGCGCTGAAAGTGCACATGCGCAGAACAAGATACACTATATTGCCAAAAGTATTTGCTCACCTGCCTTGACTCACATATGAGCTTAAGTGACATCCCGTTCCTAATCCATAGGGTTCAATATGACGTCGGTCCACCCTTTGCAGCTAGAACAGCTTCAACTCTTCTGGGAAGGCTGTCCACAAGGTTTAGGAGTGTGTTTATGGGAATTTTTGACCATTCTTCCAGAAGCGCATTTGTGAGGTCGCACACTGATGTTGGACGAGAAGGCCTGGCTCTCAGTCTCCGCTCTAATTCATCCCAAAGGTGTTCTATCGGGTTGAGGTCAGGACTCTGTGCAGGCCAGTCAAGTTCATCCACACCAGACTCTGTCATCCATGTCTTTATGGACCTTGCTTTGTGCACTGGTGCACAGTCATGTTGGAAGAGGAAGGGGCCAGCTCCAAACTGTTCCCACAAAGTTGGGAGCATGGAATTGTCCAAAATGTCTTGGTATGCTGAAGCATTCAGAGTTCCTTTCACTGGAACTAAGGGGCCAAGCCCAGCTCCTGAAAAACAACCCCACACCATAATCCCCCCTCCACCAAACTTTACACTTGGCACAATGCAGTCAGACAAGTACCGTTCTCCTGGCAACCGCCAAACCCAGACCCGTCCATCAGATTGCCAGATGGAGAAGCGCGATTCGTCACTCCAGAGAACGCGTCTCCACTGCTCTAGAGTCCAGTGGCGGCGTGCTTTACACCACCGCATCCGACGCTTTGCATTGCACTTGGTTATGTATGGCTTGGATGCAGCTGCTCGACCATGGAAACCCATTCCATGAAGCTCTCTGCGCACTGTTCTTGAGCTAATCTGAAGGCCACATGAAGTTTGGAGGTCTGTAGTGATTGACTCTGCAGAAAGTTGGCGACCTCTTCGCACTATGCGCTTCAGCATCCGCTGACCCCGCTCCGTCAGTTTACGTGGCCTACCACTTCGTGGCTGAGTTGCTGTCGTTCCCAAACACTTCCATTTTCTTATAATACAGCTGACAGTTGACTGTGGAATATTTAGGAGCGAGGAAATTTCACGACTGGATTTGTTGCACAGGTGGCATCCTATCACAGTTCCACGCTGGAATTCACTGAGCTCCTGAGAGCGACCCATTCTTTCACAAATGTTTGTAAAAACAGTCTGCATGCCTAGGTGCTTGAATTTATACACCTGTGGCCATGGAAGTGATTGGAACACCTGATTCCAATAATTTGGATGGGTGAGCAAATACTTTTGGCAATATAGTGTAGATTACAGGGCGAGCACGTTGGACGATATATAAAGATATCACCAGAAAGATTGACAATTAGGAGGATCACTTATTTTGATGATCCACCCGGAAATAAAAGGTCATCCTCTATATCTTTAAGTACAATCAGTGTCACAGTTTATCGACATTGCAGCAAAGGTCTAACCTGACTCCGCCAGAAGGATTTGCTGGATTTGCTCCGCATATCCATCTGGAAACCTTCCGTTGAAGTAATTTTGGGAAGGAGCGAAAATACTGGTTTGCTGATTGGCCTATGTTGGTGATAGACAGGCCAAATAAACCAATCAGATCAATGAAGCATATGACGTACTAACAGAGCGACAACAAAAACACAACCACAAGCCAGTCGAGAGAAGAGCAAAAACATCTTTTCCTCTCAGAAAAGCCTCCAGAGCAGTGTTTTGCTCTTCTTTCAGTGAAGAAATACTCTGTAATTCCGATAAAACTTGCTCGATAGCCACGCTAACGCTAGTTTCATCTGCTGAAGCCGCCATGTTCTTTAGACTGAACTGTCGCGCTTCTCGTTGTGTCACACCTTAACCCGCCTCAAAGCCAACGCTGATTGGACGTTCGTTTGGTGAACGGCTCCAAATTTTCTTTAACAGAGAGTCTCCAGACTGATCTGCGAGTGAAACCTTGAAAGCTATGGAGATCAGGATGGTCTCACGAGGCTAGCAAAGGTCATGTTTAAAAAAAAATATATATCATTATATGAATATTTTATAATTTTTCTGACAAATAAAAAAAAGGAAATAAGCAAATGACTTATTCAAGATATTTATGTAGATCAGTTTAAACTTATAACATTGAGGCCTTATGTTATGTAAACCCGGCAATCCCCCTGTTGATAATGCCTTTGGCTAACATGGTCCATTTTTGTTTTAAATTGAGTGCTTTATTAATAAAAATTTTACATATTGAAACTATAAAATGATTAGCTCATGGGAAAATAAACTTTGGATAATGGCAGAAAAACAGAAAATGTAAAACCAGCATTAATCTCTTCCTCCCTGTCTATCCATCTGCTGCTTATTCTATAATTTAGGTCAGGTGCTGTGTGATCCATTTGGCAAGCGGGGATGCCGTCTATGTTTTAAGATTCCTGGCATCATAATCTGTCTTCAGAGAGGATATAAATTCAAGTGAAACTTGCTAATAATGGTTTTTAAGTGCTTAAAAAGCACAAATTTATTTTAAGAACCAACATGGTTCATGAGGCTTAAAGTCTGAAAGGCCATTTATTTGCGACATTTATTTGTGAACATACATTTAACATGTGGATTTTTGCAACAGCTGGTGTATAACAAATTCTCTGTTGAGGGTTATCAGCTAACAGATAAATAACTGTAGCTACTTTGCTAACCATGTAACGGCTTTTCTGCAAACGTTAAGTCAGATTTACTTCTTTCTGTTAACCATGGAGCTCATACTGAGAACATTGCTTTAACCTTAAACTAATTAAAGCAATGCTTCTTATTTCTTCTGCAGTGCTCTTTTACTTTTACTTTATTACTAATAAATATTCCTAATTATCATTGATGCATTGTTAAAGAAGAAAAAAAAAAGTATGAAACAGCAGGGGTTGGACTTTCAGGTAGGATTTAAAGGTAGGATTCATCATAGTCAACGTGCCGAGATCACAATATAATACATTAGATGCTTTTGTAACGGGTCCCAAGCTGGGCCGGGTACCACGTCACAATATTGAAAAAAAAGATGAGTCTTCAGTGTCTCGCTGGCTTTGGGCTCTGAAAAACAGAGTGAATGATCACAGGATCAAGAACACCGAACCATTCTCTTTCGTTCCCAAAACTACTCTCTTTTATTCACAATTATATAACAAAACAATCAATCAAACAACCAATAAAATATTCCCAAAATCTGCAATAGTGTCTCTTTCAGTGTCCTCTTCCAGGTACAACGTGCATACGAACGTGTATACAGTTCTTATTCCCTTTTTTTCAGCTAGCGTATGTTTCAGGTAAGTAGGTGAGTGTGTGTCACTGTCAGGTAAGTATGATATGTGTGAATGTAGGTGAATGTGCAGTGTCCAGTGTCCATTAAACAGGTGAGTATGTAATGTTGTTTGTTCTGTTCCCATAGAACACAAACATAGAGTATAACCATAAAGCTATTGTTATATTCAACATAACCATATAACTCTGTCAAAATACATTAGTTCCTCTAACACTCAGTATCACGCTTTGACTTCAATAAACACCTAAACCCATCATCATTTCACATTGAAATATATCCACGGGCACTCTCTGTATAGGTACTAGCCCCATATAGCTGCCATTAAATAGTACAAATAATACTGTTAGCCAGTGCAGTTTTTATAGTGCTGCTAATCACAACTATAGTGCAATATGAATTCACTTTCATTTTCTTTAGCTTAAACCTGTTCAGAATACTCAATATGTCTTTTCAAAACGTATTGACATCATTGCAAATGGGAAATAAAAATGGAAAATAACAAATATGTTCAAACCATTCCAACAACAATAAGTGCACTAAAGGCTCACTTATCTTCATTACCCATATAGTGTACAGTAAACCCTTAAACACAAATGTTTGGAAATGTAAAGATAAGAAATATTAAAGTATTATAATAAATGTAAAGATAACAAAACCCTTCACCTAATAAATTACAGTTGTCAAGTAATCAGGTAACCAACAGTAGTAATATCGTGGATGAATATAAACAACCATCTTCAGTGTCACAAGGCTGCCCGTTGCCACGGCAATAACGGCAGCACAACCCGCGAAAATTGCGGACTTTTTATAGTGTCTAAAACTCGATCTAAAGCACTCAAAAATGTCATAAACGGTCTCCCAGTAACTTCACATAAATTATTGAATCTTAAGGGATAAGTTGAGGTTGTTTTCACGTTGTACACTGCAAAAACATTCTACAAATGAGTAAAAATGTCTTAAAATAAGTGTATTCACCTTTAATTTAAGCCGGAAAATAAAATGATCTGCCAATGGAATGAGCATTTTTACCCTTGAAATAAGATAATTAGATGTTATGTACTTGAAATAAGAGACTTAAGTTGTTTTTTCTTATTTTAAATGTTAATGGTCTTATTCCATTGGCAAAGTGTCTTACTTACCAGCTCAATTTAAGAAAAAATCCACTTATTTTAAGAAATAATTACTAACTAAGATGAAATTTTTTTGCAGTGTACTAACCTGAAAAACAGAGTGAATGATCACAGGATCAAGAACACCGAACCATTCTCTTTCGTTCCCAAAACTCCTCTGAGGGGAGGGAGCACCTGGAAACACGGACTATGACAGAAAGGTTCCGTTTCTCATCCTAGCGATCTACAGCGGATTTCTACTGATATTATTTGGCTGAATAACCATTACAGTACATTAAAATACTTTTAACTTTCATTTTCATTTTCAAGTAAAATAAAAACTATTTCACTCTTTGTGAGGGTCTCACACACTCCCCGACAAACAGAAGTGGCTCCTGACACCTGACCTTAATAATAGAAAAACCCAAAGTCCAAACTTCTTGTAAACAGTGTATATGAAAAATAATAAAGTTCTTCTGAGGGAGGTACCGAATGTCTCTACTGTGTGTAGTCCATGGCACTTCTGGAGTGTATATGAGTATGCCTGCTTGCCTGGGAAGTATGCGTTTCTTCTGTGTGTCAGAAACAATGAATGGGTGCAAATGGGTAGTGAGTGATGGAGGGGGCCATAGGGGGTTGGAAGGGAAGGGGGTAGGGGTAGTACAACTGGGGCCACTGTATCGGCTGGATTCCAACTGTATTCACAGTGGGACGGGGCTGGTAGGCTGGTTGGCCCAGGGAGGGGTAGGTAAACACATAGCCAGGCCATCTCACCCTGGTAGATTGTCTCAGAGGGGGCTGTCGGTCAGGTTGAGGCTCTGGGATGTCTTCCTCTAAGTCGACTGCTTCGAGTGGGGCTATTGCTGGGTCGTCATGCGGCTGAGGCTGTCCCACGTCCTGTTCAGCCTCACTGAGTACCTCCTGATCCTCTTCTGTAACACTTTCTCTCTCCCGTTCAGGTTCAGCAAGGACTCTCTTATCCTGGTAGTTTCCATTCTGTTCCTCCTTTCTCTTTGTCTTTGTCTTTCTCCTTGTCTTTGATCTGGTACGTGGCGGCTGGTCTGGGAGTTCTCTGCAGGTATCCGCAGCCAGTAGCGATAGACTCCATCCTCTTCCTCAGAGTCACTTGTGTTTGGACTCTGTGTCTGTTCTGAGCGTCTCTTAGCTCTCTTGTGTGACTCATGTGCAGTGGTGATGGGCTTCTGGGGTGGCTCTATAGGCAGGTCATTCACTTGTAACAGCAGGTTTCTGTGCAGAGTGCGAGTAGATCGGCCTCCTGTCTCAGGGGTCACTTTGTAGACAGGATTGTCTCCAACCTGCTCTTTTACGAGGTAGATGGTCTGCTCCCAATATGGTCTCAGCTTACCAGGACCACCCCTCTCACTGAGGTTACGGACGAGGACTCTGTCTCCAGGCTGAAGGACCACTCCTCTGCTCCGCTTGTCATAGTATTTCTTTCCTTTTAAGCTGGACTGCTGACTGTTTGCATTGGCGATGCGATAAGCTTCAGTCATTTTTCCTGCCCACTTTTCAGCGTATCCTCTGTGGGTCCCGTCTTTTTCATCTGTTAAGAGGCCAAACAGCAGGTCGACAGGGAGACGTGGATGCCGGCCATAGAGCAAGTAATATGGAGAGAAGCCGGTGGCTTCGTGCTTTGTGCAATTATATGCATGGACCACTTGTGGCAGGTGATCTTTCCAGTTCTCTTTTTCTTTCTCTCCCAAGGTCCTGAGCATCTGTAGCAGCGTGCGGTTCAGCCTCTCTACAGGGTTACCTTGGGGGTGATAGGGGGAGGTCCGGGAATGGCCCACGCCGGCTAACTGTCGCAGTGACTTGAACAACTCGTTCTCGAACTCCCTACCCTGGTCATGGTGGAGCCGAGATGGGTATCCGAATCTGGGGATAAAATCATTGAACAGTCTGTCGGCCGCCGTCTTGCCTGCCTTGTTACGGGTGGGGTAGGCTTGTGCGAACCTGGTAAAGTGGTCCACTACGACAAGAATGTACTCACATCCACCACGGGAGGGCTCCAGGTGGAGGAAGTCGATACACACCAGTTCGAGGGGAGAGTTTGACGTAATGCTACCCATCGGTGCTCTTTCATGCACGGCTGGCTTCTTCTGTTTCAGGCAAGGGCACTTTCTGGTGACGTATTCTTCTATCTCTCGTTTCATGAAAGGCCAGTAGAAGCGCTCTCTTGCTAGAGACAGTACTTTTTCCACACCGACATGGCCCATGTTGTTATGCAGGTAGGTGAGAGCTAGTGGCCTGTAGGTGGCGGGTAAGACCAACTGTTTCCGTCCTATTGTCTTCCTGTACAGCAATCCACCTTCTATGTGCAGCTTGCTCCACTCTCTCAGGAGACGCATGGTGTCTGTGTCACAGTTACCCTTGTTGCACTCTGTTGGTGGTGTGTTATTCTCCTTCAACTCCATCACTTTTCTGATCGCAGTGTCTGCTCTCTGTCCTCTTACCAGCTCATCATGGCTAATCGCCTGCAGTGGTTCCATGTAGGGTTGGGTTTGGGATGCTAAGTTGAGGGCTGCGACCCAGGCAACGTCTCCTCGTTGGGCTCTTCGGGTTCCCTCCCATGTAGTGCACACAGCCTCATCTGTCAGCTCCTCAGAGCACTCTGTCATGAGGGTGTCGATATCGAGGGGACAACGGGAGAGGGTGTCGGCATCGATGTTAATTTTGCCTGGTCGGTATCTGACATTGAAGCTGAAATCAGCAAGCTGTCCCACCCACCGGTGGCCTACTGCGTTGAGCTTGGCGGTACTTAGGACATATGTGAGCGGGTTGTTGTCCGTGAAGACAGTGAAGTGAGGGGCGTAGAATAAATAGTCTCTAAATTTTTCACATATCGCCCACTTTAACGCCAAGAACTCAAGCTTACCACTGTGTAGATGGTAGTTCTGTTCTGCTGGTGTCAATGTGCGTGAGCCGTAGGCGATCACTCTCAGTTTTCCACCCTGATGCTGATAAAGCACTGCTCCGAGGCCTTTCTGTGATGCATCGGTGTGGAGTGTGAAAGGCTGATTGAAGTCAGGGTACGCCAGCACTGGGGGTCCCATCAACATGTCGACCAGACGCTCCAGGATCTGCTGGTGTTTCTCGTTCCACTCAACTGGGGTGCGAGAGGACTGCTGAGGGGATTTTGTTTTCCCTCGAGAGGGTTTAGACTGGGGGCTGTCAGACTGTTCCTTGAGCAGGTCATACAGGGGCTGGGCTATCCGTGAGAAGTCTTGCACGTAGCTTCTGTAGTAGCTCAGGAAGCCTAGTATTTATCTGACATCTCCGACCGTCTTTGGTGCTCTGTGTTTTAGTATTCGCACTGCCTCCAGGTCCTTAGGATCCACTCTAACCCCTTCTGCTGACACCAACCGGCCAACATAGCGGACCTCTTTCCGGAACAGCTCACACTTTTCTGGCTTTAACTTTACGCCGTGGCATTGGAGAGCTTGGAGGACTTTCCGCAGGACTTGCACATGTTCGTCAAAGTACTTTGAGAAGCACAGAACGTCATCTAGGTAAGGAATGCAGCATTCATCTCGGAGCGTGTCGAGCATCTCCTCCATGCTCCTTTGAAATGCTGCTGGGGCGTTGGATAGGCCAAAGGGGATTCTGACCCACTCGTACAGTCCCCATGGGGTCGTGAATGCAGTCATGTACCTTGATCCTTCTGCCATAAACCCTTGGTGATAGGCCTTGCCCTGGTCGAGTATCGAAAACCAGCCATATCCTCCCAGGGAGTCAGTGAGATCCTGTATGCGGGGGAGGGGGTGCCGGTCCGGCACGGTCTTGTTGTTGAGGAGCCGGTAATCGATGCACAGGCGCAGGGATCCATCCTTCTTCCTCACACATATGACAGGGGCTGCATAAGGGGACTGGGACTTGACGATCCATCCTTTTACTATCAGGTCCTGAACGTATTCCTTCACCTCTTTGTAGAGTGGTTTCGGGATCGATGCGTAGGCCTTCTGCACTGGGATGTCGTCCTTGAGCCTGATCTCCATCTGTAGTTAAGGGGATGCAACCGATGTCGCTACTGTCACGTGAAAAGGCCCCAGACTCCTCACACAGCATTCTCTCCACTGTCTGCTGTTGTTCAGGGTCCAGGTGACTGATGTCGACAGGCGGCAGCCAGGGTTCGCTGGAGGTCACACTGGGAGAGGTGGTGTTAACCTCTACTGCTGCTCTCACCTGTGGCTCTGCAGCGTCAGTGTCAATGATTTTGGTCACATGTTGGATGACACCGAGGTGAGTCCTCTTTGGCAGGGTGATCTCATGCTTTGAGTGGTTGGAGATGGGCACCTTAACGTACGGCCGACATGTGTGGTGAATTTCCAGAAGGCCTTCTCCCACACTTAGCTGTTCTAAAATCGGGTTATCCTCTGCTGGCTCATACAGGACAATGGGATCAGAGGTGTCAAAGTTAGGTGGGACCCGGCACCATACATGTACTGCACTTCCTGCTGGAATAACAACATTGTCCCTGCCCACTCTCACCATGGCTGGGTAGCAGTCTGTCTTCTGCGGAACCTGGATGAAGTTGACCATGGCCATCACCTCCTCTTCCTCCATTCCAAATGCTCTGCGTAGAAGGCTGACCAGTACAACTAGAGCAGCGCCAGAGGACTCTTGTCTCTTGATGACCTGTTCAAGTACATTGGCACCTAACAATGGCTGGGGTAGGGGACACCGACTGACCAGAAAGGGGGTCTGGACAATGAGGTTGGGGTCTTCATTTCCTGCCAGGCTGACAGTGAGTTCTACCCACCCGTCATACGGGATGGCTTGGCCGTTGGCTGCATAGACTTTCAGGTCTGTTTCAAGCAGCTCCTGCAGGGACCTCGCTGGGTAATTGGGGATATGAACACCGGCCCACGCTCTGTCAATGATGCTCACCTGCGAGCCAGTGTCAAACAGGACGTTTGTTGGGTTTCCATTGATCGAGCATTTCAGCTGGCTCTTCTTCCCAATTAGGGGTGCTTGACATCCGATGGTGCTCTGGCAGGTAAGGGTGTGTGGCTGAGGTTTGGGGTTCTTGGGCCGTCCTGTTGGTTTTTTGCGGGTGGGGTCTACTGGCTGGGACTGGAGTGGTGCACCGGTCTCTGGCTGTCCCTCGGCAGAGACCGGGTCTCGTTTCCCTGGAACCTGGTTCGCTTCCAGCATCCCACTGCTCTGTGTCCTGCCTCTCCACACACAAAGCAATGCGTGCAGTCCTGCAGATTCTGTTCTGTATATTTTGGGCAGCGCGCTGTCCTCCCCCTCACTTGGAAGGGTGTGAGAGGGTTGTGATTGGGAGGTGGTCGGGCTGGTGGTGGTAGGAGAGGGATGCAACTGGGGGTTGGCTGAAAGGGGTGGTATGGCTGGGTTTGGGGTAGTGAGTGGGCCATCTGGGTGTTGCTGTTGTTCACCTTAGCATCCATTAGTGCGGCCACCATCTGTGTCAGGGTCTCCACCTGCGCACTGAGCTGTTGGATGGTCTGTTGGTTTTTGTCGTCTGCAATGATGGTGTGTCTCAGTTTGTCATCCGTCTGTCCACCTCCTGTCTCCACCTTGGCAGTGTGGGCCTGTGTGTTCTTCTGGCGGGGAGGCTGGCTGAGTGTGCGTTGATGTTCATTCTCGTCACTGATCATTTTAGTCATTTGTCCGAGGATCTCCTCATCTGTGACTTGGCTGTTGGAGACGAGGGGTCTCAGTCTCTGTCGAAGGTCAGCGTGTTTCGCTCCCAGGCCCTGATAGATTGTGTTGAGGAAGACCCCTTGGATGGTCTTAGGGTCATAAGAAATGTCTGTGTCGGCCTGCTTTGACTGTAAAAAGAGCCTCTACTTGAGTCCGATCATGCGGTACAGGAACTGCTGGGGTGACTCTTGTTCAGCTTGTCGGGCACACATCAGCTCCTGAAACATCTCCGTGGTTGCCTTCTCCCCAAGATGGGACCTGAGGAAGACCTTGAGTTCGGGAACAGCAAGCTCATCCTTATTCGACAGCATGTCCTTGAATGTACCTGGTTTGATGATTCTCAGCACACCCCGGACCACTTCTGTTTCCGGGAAGCCATCTTTCAGTCCCTCGTCTATTTGTTTACTGATGCTGTTATAGCTGATCTCTGAGCTCTGGTCTCCAATTTGGCCTCCATGGACCTTGAACTCTCTGCGCTGGAGAAAGGGGAGGTCTTTCAGGGGAATCATCCTCTCCGGGGTGCTCTGTGGAGGGGGCGTTGACACTCTCCCACCGTGGTGGTTGTGTGTAGGGGCGGGGGAGGCAGCCGCAGCTTCTAATAGTCTCAGTTTCTTACCCAGCTCCTCATACATTCTCGTCAGTTCCTCTCCTGGCTGGGTGGTTGCATTGTTGGGGGGGTTGGCATGGGGATTGGGTGGCGTCAATGTGTGGACTGAAGGAGAAGGTTTGGAGCAGGCACTGAGCACGGCATGTGGCGTGGCGGCAGCGGGGGACTCTGTATCTAATATCTTGCAGATGACATCATTCAGCATCAGCAGTGTGCTCAAACCTTCATCCTCGCTTCCCAGAAGGTCTTCAGACTGCATGTAGGCGATGACGTAGTCCAGGCATCCTTCCTCATCAGCTGGACTAAGTTGGTCCATTTCGTTGCCAGATACGAGGTCCCTCGCAACCTCGTAGAGGTGGGCACTTGATAGTCGAAACAAGTTCTTCTTGATGTTCCACACAACCTCTTTCCGTTGCTGGGACATGGTGTGTGGTTCTGATGATGAGTCGATGTCTTGTTGGGGATCGCTACTGGTGTGACGAACCAGCAGCGTTGATCCTTGGTGACTGATGTGCTGTGCCTCTTCACTTCAGCTGTGCGGCTCCCTGGCGAGATCTTTTGTCTTATCTCTGCTCCTGGACACCCACTGGCTGATTGCAGGCCTGTCACGACTGGTCACCGTGGTCTTGTGGTTCTGGTATCACTGGATCAGCATTCCAACCGGAAGGCGGCGCTGATCCTGGACGAGCCCCCACAATTTGTAACGGGTCCCAAGCTGGGCCGGGTACCACGTCACAATATTGAAAAAAAAGATGAGTCTTCAGTGTCTCGCTGGCTTTGGGCTCTGAAAAACAGAGTGAATGATCACAGGATCAAGAACACCGAACCATTCTCTTTCGTTCCCAAAACTCCTCTCTTTTATTCACAATTATATAACAAAACAATCAATCAAACAACCAATAAAATATTCCCAAAATCTGCAATAGTGTCTCTTTCAGTGTCCTCTTCCAGGTACAACGTGCATACGAACGTGTATACAGTTCTTATTCCCTTTTTTTCAGCTAGCGTATATTTCAGGTAAGTAGGTGAGTGTGTGTCACTGTCAGGTAAGTATGATATGTGTGAATGTAGGTGAATGTGCAGTGTCCAGTGTCCATTAAACAGGTGAGTATGTAATGTTGTTTGTTCTGTTCCCATAGAACACAAACATAGAGTATAACCATAAAGCTATTGTTATATTCAACATAACCATATAACTCTGTCAAAATACATTAGTTCCTCTAACACTCAGTATCACGCTTTGACTTCAATAAACACCTAAACCCATCATCATTTCACATTGAAATATATCCACGGGCACTCTCTGTATAGGTACTAGCCCCATATAGCTGCCATTAAATAGTACAAATAATACTGTTAGCCAGTGCAGTTTTTATAGTGCTGCTAATCACAACTATAGTGCAATATGAATTCACTTTCATTTTCTTTAGCTTAAAGCTGTTCAGAATACTCAATATGTCTTTTCAAAACGTATTGACATCATTGCAAATGGGAAATAAAAATGGAAAATAACAAATATGTTCAAACCATTCCAACAACAATAAGTGCACTAAAGGCTCACTTATCTTCATTACCCATATAGTGTACAGTAAACCCTTAAACACAAATGTTTGGAAATGTAAAGAGAAGAAATATTAAAGTATTATAATAAATGTAAAGATAACAAAACCCTTCACCTAATAAATTACAGTTGTCAAGTAATCAGGTAACCAACAGTAGTAATATCGTGGATGAATATAAACAACCATCTTCAGTGTCACAAGGCTGCCCGTTGCCACGGCAATAACGGCAGCACAACCCGCGAAAATTGCGGACTTTTTATAGTGTCTAAAACTCGATCTAAAGCACTCAAAAATGTCATAAACGGTCTCCCAGTAACTTCACATAAATTATTGAATCTTAAGGGATAAGTTGAGGTTGTTTTCACGTTGTACTAACCTGAAAAACAGAGTGAATGATCACAGGATCAAGAACACCGAACCATTCTCTTTCGTTCCCAAAACTCCTCTGAGGGGAGGGAGCACCTGGAAACACGGACTATGACAGAAAGGTTCCGTTTCTCATCCTAGCGATCTACAGCGGATTTCTACTGATATTATTTGGCTGAATAACCATTACAGTACATTAAAATACTTTTAACTTTCATTTTCATTTTCAAGTAAAATAAAAACTATTTCACTCTTTGTGAGGGTCTCACACACTCCCCGACAAACAGAAGTGGCTCCTGACACCTGACCTTAATAATAGAAAAACCCAAAGTCCAAACTTCTTGTAAACAGTGTATATGAAAAATAATAAAGTTCTTCTGAGGGAGGTACCGAATGTCTCTACTGTGTGTAGTCCATGGCACTTCTGGAGTGTATATGAGTATGCCTGCTTGCCTGGGAAGTATGCGTTTCTTCTGTGTGTCTCAGTTCAGAAACAATGAATGGGTGCAAATGGGTAGTGAGTGATGGAGGGGGCCATAGGGGGTTGGAAGGGAAGGGGGTAGGGGTAGTACAACTGGGGCCACTGTATCGGCTGGATTCCAACTGTATTCACAGTGGGACGGGGCTGGTAGGCTGGTTGGCCCAGGGAGGGGTAGGTAAACACATAGCCAGGCCATCTCACCCTGGTAGATTGTCTCAGAGGGGGCTGTCGGTCAGGTTGAGGCTCTGGGATGTCTTCCTCTAAGTCGACTGCTTCGAGTGGGGCTATTGCTGGGTCGTCATGCGGCTGAGGCTGTCCCACGTCCTGTTCAGCCTCACTGAGTACCTCCTGATCCTCTTCTGTAACACTTTCTCTCTCCCGTTCAGGTTCAGCAAGGACTCTCTTATCCTGGTAGTTTCCATTCTGTTCCTCCTTTCTCTTTGTCTTTGTCTTTCTCCTTGTCTTTGATCTGGTACGTGGCGGCTGGTCTGGGAGTTCTCTGCAGGTATCCGCAGCCAGTAGCGATAGACTCCATCCTCTTCCTCAGAGTCACTTGTGTTTGGACTCTGTGTCTGTTCTGAGCGTCTCTTAGCTCTCTTGTGTGACTCACGTGCAGTGGTGATGGGCTTCTGGGGTGGCTCTATAGGCAGGTCATTCACTTGTAACAGCAGGTTTCTGTGCAGAGTGCGAGTAGATCGGCCTCCTGTCTCAGGGGTCACTTTGTAGACAGGATTGTCTCCAACCTGCTCTTTTACGAGGTAGATGGTCTGCTCCCAATATGGTCTCAGCTTACCAGGACAACCCCTCTCACTGAGGTTACGGACGAGGACTCTGTCTCCAGGCTGAAGGACCACTCCTCTGCTCCGCTTGTCATAGTATTTCTTCCCTTTTAAGCTGGACTGCTGACTGTTTGCATTGGCGATGCGATAAGCTTCAGTCATTTTTCCTGCCCACTTTTCAGCGTATCTTCTGTGGGTCCCGTCTTTTTCATCTGTTAAGAGGCCAAACAGCAGGTCGACAGGGAGATGTGGATGCTGGCCATAGAGCAAGTAATATGGAGAGAAGCCGGTGGCTTTGTGCTTTGTGCAATTATATGCATGGACCACTTGTGGCAGGTGATCTTTCCAGTTCTCTTTTTCTTTCTCTCCCAAGGTCCTGAGCATCTGTAGCAGCGTGCGGTTCAGCCTCTCTACAGGGTTACCTTGGGGGTGATAGGGGGAGGTCCGGGAATGGCCCACGCCGGCTAACTGTCGCAGTGACTTGAACAACTCGTTCTCGAACTCCCTACCCTGGTCATGGTGGAGCCGAGATGGGTATCCAAATCTGGGGATACAATCATTGAACAGTCTGTCGGCCGCCATCTTGCCTGCCTTGTTACGGGTGGGGTAGGCTTGTGCGAACCTGGTAAAGTGGTCGACTACGACAAGAATGTACTCACATCCACCACGGGAGGGCTCCAGGTGGAGGAAGTCGATACACACCAGTTCGAGGGGAGAGTTTGACGTAATGCTACCCATCGGTGCTCTTTCATGCACGGCTGGCTTCTTCTGTTTCAGGCAAGGGCACTTTCTGGTGACGTATTCTTCTATCTCTCGTTTCATGAAAGGCCAGTAGAAGCGCTCTCTTGCTAGAGACAGTACTTTTTCCACACCGACATGGCCCATGTTGTTATGCAGGTAGGTGAGAGCTAGTGGCCTGTAGGTGGCGGGTAAGACCAACTGTTTCCGTCCTATTGTCTTCCTGTACAGCAATCCACCTTCTATGTGCAGCTTGCTCCACTCTCTCAGGAGACGCATAGTGTCTGTGTCACAGTTACCCTTGTTGCACTCTGTTGGTGGTGTGTTATTCTCCTTCAACTCCATCACTTTTCTGATCGCAGTGTCTGCTCTCTGTCCTCTTACCAGCTCATCATGGCTAATCGCCTGCAGTGGTTCCATGTAGGGTTGGGTTTGGGATGCTAAGTTGAGGGCTGCGACCCAGGCAACGTCTCCTCGTTGGGCTCTTCGGGTTCCCTCCCATGTAGTGCACACAGCCTCATCTGTCAGCTCCTCAGAGCACTCTGTCATGAGGGTGTCGATATCGAGGGGACAACGGGAGAGGGTGTCGGCATCGATGTTAATTTTGCCTGGTCGGTATCTGACATTGAAGCTGAAATCAGCAAGCTGTCCCACCCACCGGTGGCCTACTGCGTTGAGCTTGGCGGTACTTAGGACATATGTGAGCGGGTTGTTGTCCGTGAAGACAGTGAAGTGAGGGGCGTAGAATAAATAGTCTCTAAATTTTTCACATATCGCCCACTTTAACGCCAAGAACTCAAGCTTACCACTGTGTAGATGGTAGTTCTGTTCTGCTGGTGTCAATGTGCGTGAGCCGTAGGCGATCACTCTCAGTTTTCCACCCTGATGCTGATAAAGCACTGCTCCGAGGCCTTTTTGTGATGCATCGGTGTGGAGTGTGAAAGGCTGATTGAAGTCAGGGTACGCCAGCACTGGGGGTCCCATCAACATGTCGACCAGACGCTCCAGGATCTGCTGGTGTTTCTCGTTCCACTCGACTGGGGTGCGAGAGGACTGCTGAGGGGATTTTGTTTTCCCTCGAGAGGGTTTAGACTGGGGGCTGTCAGACTGTTCCTTGAGCAGGTCATACAGGGGCTGGGCTATCCGTGAGAAGTCTTGCACGTAGCTTCTGTAGTAGCTCAGGAAGCCTAGTATTTGTCTGACATCTCCGACCGTCTTTGGTGCTCTGTGTTTTAGTATTCGCACTGCCTCCAGGTCCTTAGGATCCACTCTAACCCCTTCTGCTGACACCAACCGGCCAACATAGCGGACCTCTTTCCGGAACAGCTCACACTTTTCTGGCTTTAACTTTACGCCATGGCATTGGAGAGCTTGGAGGACTTTCCGCAGGACTTGCACATGTTCGTCAAAGGACTTTGAGAAGCACAGAACGTCATCTAGGTAAGGAATGCAGCATTCATCTCGGAGCGTGTCGAGCATCTCCTCCATGCTCCTTTGAAATGCTGCTGGGGCGTTGGATAGGCCAAAGGGGATTCTGACCCACTCGTACAGTCCCCATGGGGTCGTGAATGCAGTCATGTACCTTGATCCTTCTGCCATAAAGCCTTGGTGATAGGCCTTGCCCTGGTCGAGTATTGAAAACCAGCCATATCCTCCCAGGGAGTCAGTGAGATCCTGTATGCGGGGGAGGGGGTGCCGGTCCGGCACGGTCTTGTTGTTGAGGAGTCGGTAATCGATGCACAGGCGCAGGGATCCATCCTTCTTCCTCACACATATGACAGGGGCTGCATAAGGGGACTGGGACTTGACGATCCATCCTTTTACTATCAGGTCCTGAACGTATTCCTTCACCTCTTTGTAGAGTGGTTTCGGGATCGATGCGTAGGCCTTCTGCACTGGGATGTCGTCCTTGAGCCTGATCTCCATCTGTAGTTAAGGGGATGCAACCGATGTCGCCACTGTCACGTGAAAAGGCCCCAGACTCCTCACACAGCATTCTCTCCACTGTCTGCTGTTGTTCAGGGTCCAGGTGACTGATGTCGACAGGCGGCAGCCAGGGTTCGCTGGAGGTCACACTGGGAGAGGTGGTGTTAACCTCTACTGCTGCTCTCACCTGTGGCTCTGCAGCGTCAGTGTCAATGATTTTGGTCACATGTTGGATGACACCGAGGTGAGTCCTCTTTGGCAGGGTGATCTCATGCTTTGAGTGGTTGGAGATGGGCACCTTAACGTACGGCCGACATGTGTGGTGAATTTCCAGAAGGCCTTCTCCCACACTTAGCTGTTCTAAAATCGGGTTATCCTCTGCTGGCTCATACAGGACAATGGGATCAGAGGTGTCAAAGTTAGGTGGGACCCAGCACCATACATGTACTGCACTTCCTGCTGGAATAACAACATTGTCCCTGCCCACTCTCACCATGGCTGGGTCGCAGTCTGTCTTCTGCGGAACCTGGATGAAGTTGACCATGGCCATCAGCTCCTCTTCCTCCATTCCAAATGCTCTGCGTAGAAGGCTGACCAGTACAACTAGAGCAGCGCCAGAGGACTCTTGTCTCTTGATGACCTGTTCAAGTACATTGGCACCTAACAATGGCTGGGGTAGGGGACACCGACTGACCAGAAAGGGGGTCTGGACAATGAGGTTGGGGTCTTCATTTCCTGCCAGGCTGACAGTGAGTTCTACCCACCCGTCATAGGGGATGGCTTGGCCGTTGGCTGCATAGACTTTCAGGTCTGTTTCAAGCAGCTCCTGGAGGGACCTCGCTGGGTAATTGGGGATATGAACACCGGCCCACGCTCTGTCAATGATGCTCACCTGCGAGCCAGTGTCAAACAGGACGTTTGTTGGGTTTCCATTGATCGAGCATTTCAGCTGGCTCTTCTTCCCAATTAGGGGTGCTTGACATCCGATGGTGCTCTGGCAGGTAAGGGTGTGTGGCTGAGGTTTGGGGTTCTTGGGCCGTCCTGTTGGTTTTTTGCGGGTGGGGTCTACTGGCTGGGACTGGAGTGGTGCACCGGTCTCTGGCTGTCCCTCGGCAGAGACCGGGTCTCGTTTCCCTGGAACCTGGTTCGCTTCCAGCATCCCACTGCTCTGTTTCCTGCCTCTCCACACACAAAGCAATGCGTGCAGTCCTGCAGATTCTGTTCTGTATATTTTGGGCAGCGCACTGTCCTCCCCCTCACTTGGAATGGTGTGAGAGGGTTGTGATTGGGAAGTGGTCGGGCTGGTGGTGGTAGGAGAGGGATGCAACTGGGGGTTGGCTGAAAGGGGTGGTATGGCTGGGTTTGGGGTAGTGAGTGGGCCATCTGGGTGTTGCTGTTGTTCACCTTAGCATCCATTAGTGCGGCCACCATCTGTGTCAGGGTCTCCACCTGCGCACTGAGCTGTTGGATGGTCTGTTGGTTTTTGTCGTCTGCAATGATGGTGTGTCTCAGTTTGTCATCCGTCTGTCCACCTCCTGTCTCCACCTTGGCAGTGTGGGCCTGTGTGTTCTTCTGGCAGGGAGGCTGGCTGAGTCTGCGTTGATGTTCATTCTCGTCACTGATCATTTTAGTCATTTGACCGAGGATCTCCTCATCTGTGACTTGGCTGTTGGAGACGAGGGGTCTCAGTCTCTGTCGAAGGTCAGCGTGTTTCGCTCCCAGGCCCTGATAGATTGTGTTGAGGAAGACCCCTTGGATGGTCTTAGGGTCATAAGAAATGTCCGTGTCGGCCTGCTTTGACTGTAAAAAGAGCCTCTACTTGAGTTCGATCATGCGGTACAGGAACTGCTGGGGTGACTCTTGTTCAGCTTGTCGGGCACACATCAGCTCCTGAAACATCTCCGTGGTTGCCTTCTCCCCAAGATGGGACCTGAGGAAGACCTTGAGTTCGGGAACAGCAAGCTCATCCTTATTCGACAGCATGTCCTTGAATGTACCTGGTTTGATGATTCTCAGCACACCCCGGACCACTTCTGTTTCCAGGAAGCCATCTTTCAGTCCCTCGTCTATTTGTTTATTGATGCTGTTATAGCTGATCTCTGAGCTCTGGTCTCCAATTTGGCCTCCATGGACCTTGAACTCTCTGCGCTGGAGAAAGGGGAGGTCTTTCAGGGGAATCATCCTCTCCGGGGTGCTCTGTGGAGGGGGCGTTGACACTCTCCCACCGTGGTGGTTGTGTGTAGGGGCGGGGGAGGCAGCCGCAGCTTCTAATAGTCTCAGTTTCTTACCCAGCTCCTCATACATTCTCGTCAGTTCCTCTCCTGGCTGGGTGGTTGCATTGTTGGGGGGGTTGGCATGGGGATTGGGTGGCGTCAATGTGTGGACTGAAGGAGAAGGTTTGGAGCAGGCACTGAGCACGGCATGTGGCGTGGCGGCAGCGGGGGACTCTGTATCTAATATCTTGCAGATGACATCATTCAGCATCAGCAGTGTGCTCAAACCTTCATCCTCGCTTCCCAGAAGGTCTTCAAAATGCATGTAGGCGATGACGTAGTACAGGCATCCTTCCTCATCAGCTGGACTAAGTTGGTCCATTTCGTTGCCAGATACGAGGTCCCTCGCAACCTCGTAGAGGTGGGCACTTGATAGTCGAAACAAGTTCTTCTTGATGTTCCACACAACCTCTTTCCGTTGCTGGGACATGGTGTGTGGTTCTGATGATGAGTCGATGTCTTGTTGGGGATAGCTACTGGTGTGACGAACCAGCAGCGTTGATCCTTGATGACTGATGTGCTGTGCCTCTTCACTTCAGCTGTGCGGCTCCCTGGCGAGATCTTTTGTCTTATCTCTGCTCCTGGACACCCACTGGCTGATTGCAGGCCTGTCACGACTGGTCGCCGTGGTCTTGTGGTTCTGGTATCACTGGATCAGCATTCCAACCGGAAGGCGGCGCTGATCCTGGACGAGCCCCCACAATTTGTAACGGGTCCCAAGCTGGGCCGGGTACCACGTCACAATATTGAAAAAAAAGATGAGTCTTCAGTGTCTCGCTGGCTTTGGGCTCTGAAAAACAGAGTGAATGATCACAGGATCAAGAACACCGAACCATTCTCTTTCGTTCCCAAAACTCCTCTCTTTTATTCACAATTATATAACAAAACAATCAATCAAACAACCAATAAAATATTCCCAAAATCTGCAATAGTGTCTCTTTCAGTGTCCTCTTCCAGGTACAACGTGCATACGAACGTGTATACAGTTCTTATTCCCTTTTTTTCAGCTAGCGTATGTTTCAGGTAAGTAGTTGAGTGTGTGTCACTGTCAGGTAAGTATGATATGTGTGAATGTAGGTGAATGTGCAGTGTCCAGTGTCCATTAAACAGGTGAGTATGTAATGTTGTTTGTTCTGTTCCCATAGAACACAAACATAGAGTATAACCATAAAGCTATTGTTATATTCAACATAACCATATAACTCTGTCAAAATACATTAGTTCCTCTAACACTCAGTATCACGCTTTGACTTCAATAAACACCTAAACCCATCATCATTTCACATTGAAATATATCCACGGGCACTCTCTGTATAGGTACTAGCCCCATATAGCTGCCATTAAATAGTACAAATAATACTGTTAGCCAGTGCAGTTTTTATAGTGCTGCTAATCACAACTATAATGCAATATGAATTCACTTTCATTTTCTTTAGCTTAAACCTGTTCAGAATACTCAATATGTCTTTTCAAAACGTATTGACATCATTGCAAATGGGAAATAAAAATGGAAAATAACAAATATGTTCAAACCATTCCAACAACAATAAGTGCACTAAAGGCTCACTTATCTTCATTACCCATATAGTGTACAGTAAACCCTTAAACACAAATGTTTGGAAATGTAAAGAGAAGAAATATTAAAGTATTATAATAAATGTAAAGATAACAAAACCCTTCACCTAATAAATTACAGTTGTCAAGTAATCAGGTAACCAACAGTAGTAATATCGTGGATGAATATAAACAACCATCTTCAGTGTCACAAGGCTGCCCGTTGCCACGGCAATAACGGCAGCACAACCCGCGAAAATTGCGGACTTTTTATAGTGTCTGAAACTCGATCTTAAGCGCTCAAAAATGTCATAAACGGTCTCCCAGTAACTTCACATAAATTATTGAATCTTAAGGGATAAGTTGAGGTTGTTTTCACGTTGTACTAACCTGAAAAACAGAGTGAATGATCACAGGATCAAGAACACCGAACCATTCTCTTTCGTTCCCAAAACTCCTCTGAGGGGAGGGAGCACCTGGAAACACGGACTATGACAGAAAGGTTCCGTTTCTCATCCTAGTGATCTACAGCGGATTTCTACTGATATTATTTGGCTGAATAACCATTACAGTACATTAAAATACTTTTAACTTGCATTTTCATTTTCAAGTAAAATAAAAACTATTTCACTCTTTGTGAGGGTCTCACACTTTGCATGTATAGAATTTTTTGAATGGAAATAAAAAATACAGTTAGTAAACTGACGTTAAGAAAATGCAGTCCAGAGATAAAACTTTGTAAAATGTTTTTAACAAAACAGCTTTTGCTGTTTTCACAGATTTTCCCAGACCTCTCATGACCCCATTACTAATGTGCTTTCTCACACTGATGGGGTCCAATATTTTCTGACAATTAAAAAAGCGTTACAGAGTTTTCAAATTATACTGCCACTTGTGGCCAAAACACAGAACTGCAGCACTCTTCAGCTCATTCCTGTAGCTCTAGCTGGTACTAAACTAAAATTTTGGGTTGTTTTTTTTCCCCCTTACCTTGAGTTGCCATTAGTGGGTGAGCTGAGCCGGATGCCGGTCGCTTCTCAGTATTGATAAAATCCGTCTTGGATAAAACACTTTGACTTTTTGCTAGGTTTGACCCATTCAACCTGGATGCCTTTGACCTCACATCCGCCGAACACCACAGTAACTTTCGACCCAAAGTAAATTCAGAAGAATAGGAAACAGGCTGCATCGGCGCCTAACTATTCAGGTGTCAGTCTGCTCATCAAATGATGATTTAGTCGTAAAACATTAAATAAAAAGGCTATTTTAAATATATTTTTTCAGTAAAACTTACATAATGTCTGTTTAAGACCACTGCTGAAATGTGTATTGCTTCAAGGTATAGAGAACAATGTTTTATTTCTGGGTGGATCATCTAAATAAGTGGTCCTCCTAAATGTCAATCATTCTGGTGATATCTTTACGTAGGGTCGTCCAATGAGCTTGTCCCGTTAACTATCTTTTTTTGATCATGTGCACTTTCAGGCGTATATCAGTGGTGAGCTACGGTTTCAGACAGTCATTGAAGTTCACATTTCTCACGTCGGTTCTTCGAAAATGGACCAAGGTCGTTAGAGAATAAGTGTCTACAAAGTGTATGAGAAGAAAGGAAAGGCCTCAGAAGAGGCAGCTATATCCCAGAATGCTTTACACAGAGAGATCTCCTCGCAAAGAATTATGGGATTTGCTGTCGCTGTCGCCGCTGTCGCCGTAGGCTGTTGCTACCCGACAGCAGCGTCTAGTAATAAAGATGGCACAGGCACCGTGCAGTGGGGGAGGATTTGCATGAACAACGGGTAGCACAAAGCAGTGAACTGTAAGTTAACTGAGGTCGCTATAAAGTCCACTATATAGGCACCGCACTAGATAGTGCTTGAGGGATTTAGGAGTTAAGGCAGACGTTCGGACACAGTAAGCTTGTATAAGCTATGCGAACAGCAACTTTTAAACAGAACGTACACGAGGAGAAAGTGTAATGATCTCAGAATATTGGACCCAGAATTCTAGGCGAGACAAGCAGTGGGAAAGTTCAAAGCGTGTATTATAAACAAACAGGTCTGCTGCGGGGCAGATCTCTGCAGGGATAGGAGAATACAGGTCAGTGACTGGATGTGGAGCTTAACACGACTTGGAGCTAGTCACTGACCTGATTCAAAGTTCAGTCGCGGAGAACGTCAGAATCCCGGAGGGAGGTTTGACCGCAGATGCGGCGGGCGACGCCCCCAGAGTTCCTAGAGAGCGAGCAGCAGACGCCAAGCAGCAACAGAGTCCAGAAGGGAAATCCAAGGCCGAAGTCAGGAGACAGTTCCAGGTTCAGAAGCCGGTAGAATCCAGAACCAGATACGACAAACAGAGCAGAGCAGCAAGGCAAAACTCGTGATCCTCAAGGCAGAAACTGGTCACAATCGGGAAAACAGACAGACTAAAGATTGACAGGAAACGACTCACCAAAACACGAATAACCTGGCGCTGATGGGAGGCAAACACACAACCTAAATAGTAGAGGAATCAGGTGGAAATGATTGGCGATAATCAGCCGCAGAACCAATTAGACAGGGGAGCAATGAGCAAAGGAAAAAAACCAAACCATCAACGCCAAGATCATGACAGAAAGGGGCCCGTGCACACTCTCGCACACATTTAATAGCTGTTCCCTTTCGGGAACGGGTACATGGTTGTGCATGTGCATTTTTGTTAAAGTTGACGGGACGGAAATCCTCCACAATACCTTTAAGTAAGTATTTAATACTTTTTTCACTACTTTAAATATATCTGTTTAGTTGTATATATAAGTGTGTTTATGTATTTGAAATTAATAAAAATAAATTAATTTAATCATTGAATAAACAACTTTTAAAACCGCGTTTAGAAAGATTCTCTTTGAAAGGTTTTATTCAATAATGAGTTTGTGTTATTTAGTTCTCCCCTTAAACCTTTGAAAGGGATGAAATTGTTCTCATTCTGTAACAAGTTCAAAACTGGCAATTATGCTGCTTATTTAGTTAGAAATTAACACCTCAAATTAAGATTTTCTCAGCTTGCAATAAAATTTTCCTGAACAGTTTGCTTTTATTTTTCTCATCAAGGTGTTAAAAAGTAGCAAAATCCTGCTTCATATCAGTCAATGGGTCTCCTTAATTGACGGGGAGCTTTATTTGTTTTCCTTATTAATATTAATTGTGAATTCTATTACACTTTGAATTAAACAGTTCAAATAACACTAAGATTAATTATGTTTAAAAGGTAGTATTTCATTTAGAGGTGAACATTCTACACTTGTGCTGCACAGGCGGCTGCATGGTGCAGTAGCTCTTCTGGCTTTACTTTGATGTCTTTTTTTTTTAAGAAAACCGCTTTTTCGATGTTTTTTTTTTTTTTTTTTACCTATTGTGTTGGATCCTGTGCAAAATGAAAGATTGGTGTTGGTATATTTTTATTTTTGGATATTTGTTATAATGTGTAACCATAGCAAACATACCAGGTTAGTTTTTTACACCCGCGAGCAGCTCATTCACTTCGAAGCTGAAATAATGCTTAAACTACTTCTGCAAGTACCAGCTAATTTCAAAAGGAGGATCTGACAATGCAGTGCAGGAGAAAGGAAAAGAGAGACGGCAGGAAATTGAAGCCATCTCTTCTTTCGACCAATTCTTGTTTCCCAAAGAGACACTGTTGGGTTCAGAAAATGTAGGTTGTTGTAAAAGGAAGAACTGAAATACACAGTAAGAGATTTTTCATACAGCTTCTGCAGAAGGAGAGACAGTTGAACCCCAGACTCAAACACACTGTCTCACACCGGACCTCCTCCGCAGAGCGTTTTATTAACAGAACATAACACATGGTTACAAACAGAGTATTGTTCTGACAGAACAATTCATCAGTTCATAAAGACAGGACGCTCCACTACAATGACAAGGCAGGATGGTCTCCTGACTGAATCACAAGACACAGTGGAGTATCCCCTTGCACAAATGTTTCATAAGAACACATTAATTTCATAATCCATCCATCCATCTTCCTCCGCTTATCCGGGGTCGGGTCGGCAGCTTAAGAAGGGAGGCCCAGACTTCCCTCTCCCCAGCCACTTCTTCCAGCTCTTCAGGAGGAACCCCAAGGCGTACCCAGGCCAGCCGAGAAACATAGTCTCTCCAGCGTGTCCTGGGTCTTCCCCGGGGCCTCCCCCCGGTGGGACGTGCCCGGAACACCTCACCAGATGCCCAATCATCATTGAATAAACCTGACAGACATCCTTAAGAAACAAGAAGAACTCCAAACCCTAACAAGAGCCCAGCTAGGATATCAGCCATGAATGGCATGTACTTATATAGCGCCTTTATTCAAGTTAGGAGACTTGACCAAAGCGCTTTACACTACATTCATTCACCCATTCACACACACACTCACGGTGGCAAGCTACATTGTAGCCACAGCTGCCCTGGGGCTCACTGACAGAAGCGGGGCTGCCATACACTGGCGCCACCAGGCCCTCTGACCACCATCAGTAGACAATGCAGGTGAAGTGTCTTGCCCAAGGACACAATGACTATGAAAGTCAGAGCTGGGGCTTGAACTGTCAACCCTTCGATTTCAGGGCAAACTCCAACATCCAACGCCACTGTCGTCCATAGTGTTAGGTTTCTGTTTCTGTTATGTTTTTCTTTTGCACCTTAATTTCTAGTGTTTAGTTTTCTTTTCACCATGTTTCTTTATTCTAGTTATTTGATTATTATTTTGTTGATGTCTTCTTAGTTCCTGTCTCCCAGCTTTTCATTTGTTATCCTCTGCTGCCCTCTTGTGTCCTCTTTCTCTTGCTCTGTTTTCTGTTCAGCTCTCACCTGTGTTCAATTCCCTCATTAGCCCTCTTCCTGTCTCTGTCCCCTTTAAAAGCCCTCCCTCTTCAGTTCCTGTTTGCTGGATCCTCGTCTTACTTCTCTTCAACCTCTGAACAATCGTCTGTCTGCCTGCCTCATCTCTTCCTGGTTATTTGATTTTTGGTTTTACCCTGATGTCTCCAAGAATCTGGTTCTTGAGCTTTTGTTGGATTTTTTGACTTCTGCCTCTGTGCCTGTGAACTTTAATTAAACCACTTAAAATTCATCTCAAGCCTACTCGTCTCTGCATTTGGGTCCTCTAACCAACACCACCAAATCCTGACACATAGTAGTGATAATGAAGTATTATGTGCTTGTGAAATGTGGCAAGTCATCTGACCTTAAAAGCAGACAGATATTTAGAAAAGGTTAAAAAACTCAAGGAAGCAACTTCTCAAGAACCTGAGAGATTATATTCCAAGGTAGAATTCTTCATTACATGAAGGGCAGTATGGACAACAGCAAGAATCCTCTTCACCAAACTTTTAATCAACAACAATGTCTTTAGTCAGAGGCTCCAACAGAATCGGTGTAGCACAGACCACTACAGAAATTCCTTCCTAACAAAAGAAGTCAAAATCTACTGCAACTAAAAAAAAAAGCTAATTTAGTTATTTATTTAATCGCAAGTATTCAAAATAATTTGCACAGTTTGTCATGTATAACTTGCTCGCATGATGGCAGTATTTCATTGAGATTTTATATAATACAGCATAAAAAGTAATCCCCAAGTGTGAAATGGAAGCAATGCTTTTAGAAATATTAATGAAATTTTCCAAAAGGTGTGGCAATGCTATATTCACTCTCCTAACAAGGTTCAGTGCAGCATTTTCCCTTCATGAGTAAACTAAATAGCATATCATATATGGCATATATCTGCTGACTGAAATTAGACTGCTGAATGTTAAATAATATGGGGTAAAAAAGTGCTGAATGTTGAAAAGCTGTAAATTATATCTCAGTCGTATGTTTATGTTTACATTTTATCTCTACTGCACTTTAAAAACTTGAAATGTTATTTTGTGTGTACAAAATGACAATAAAGTTTGTCAAGTATAAGTCATATCAAGCTCAAATAAATTAAACCAGTCTCTGAAGAGCTCAGAGGACTCTTAGAAAATAAGCATTATTATGAAGACCAATAAGCACAGCAGGAAGATTTGGGGTAACATAATTATCAAAAAATATATCAACATTTTAATGGAGTGCTTTTCAATTACCAGTGCATTTCATTAATCAAAACAGCATTGAAGAGTGGTCAGGAGAAAGCCGCTCTATAAGGAGAGCTGTGAGTGGCGCTGCCTGCAGTCTCCCTAAATCCACACAGCAAACATGGAATTAAGTACTCTGCAGTGGCAGATCCAAATAAAAAAAACAGCCTGTCTACTTTTAAGGCTAGTCTTAAAATGTTCCTTTTTGATAAAGCTTAGTTAGAGTGGTTATCCTGAATTGTCTCTTTAGCTATGCTGCTATAGGCTTAGGCTGCTAGAGGACATAGGGAACACTTTTGATCATTCTGCTTCATTCAGTCTCTACAGTAGTGGTCAGTTTAGCGCCTAAATTTGTTCTCTCAACTTTTTCTCACTATAATAGCCTTATCTGGAGTTGTTCCTGTTTAAATGTGACTTGTTGACCTGCTGCTATCACGTCTTGGTTGAGGTTTGGAGGACCCAAATGCAGAGGCAGAGGTGAATACTTGTAGTTTTAATGAAAATGGTGAACAAAGCAGTCCAAAAATCCAACAAAAAATGTAACAGACCAGCACCATGGAGACATCAAGGGAAAACACTAGTGATGTTATGAGATGAGCCGAGGCTTCGAGGCGTGTGTCGAGTAATGGAGGGGGCGTTTCCCCGAAGCGCGTGTCGAGGCGTGATTCATTTAGAGGAGGGGCCAAAATTGATGACGTCCGAGGCCTCGTTACCGTGAAACCAAGTGACCGCTTCGGAAAGTGGTTCAGAATGCGCAAGAATTTTGAAAGGCATCTAAACAGCCTCAGTGTTCAGTCAAGATGTGGGAGTTTGGAGGAGAGATGCTCTCAGCTGGATAAAGTTTGGATAGATTCTAATAATAGATATATCAGCCCGCGTTATAATCTATAAAGACCTGTCTTTGACTTTTGAAAATTTCGATTAAACTTTATTATTTTGGCTGATGAGACTAATTTGCATTGTTTTGCCCGAGTAAAAATAAAGATTGGGTAAATTAGGTCACTAGAAAACACATACAAGGAGCCAGGGAGAGACGAGGGTAGATGACTACAGCGAAGACAGGACCAGCAACAACAAGGAACCAACAAAGAGTGAGAGCAGAGGGAGAGCATTTATACGTAGCTGACAGAGACAGAAGGAGGGCTAACGAGCTGACAAGGAGCAGGTGTGAGGAGACAACGAGGGAGCCAAGGGGAAAGGAACACACACACACACACTAGGGCAACAGAGGACAACAGAAAAACATGAGAACTAACATAAATCTAGAAATTACAACAAAAAAGGAATTAAACCAATAAAACTAGGGAACAGAGCAAAGTAAAGCAGAATATAACCAAAACAGTGACAGCTGCCATCAACACTTCCTATTATAGAAAACAGGGCCTGTTTTTCAGCGCTTAGTCCTGTTTCTTCGCCAGATATAGCTATGGGCTCAGCTTTTACTGTAACTAACTTTCATCTCTTTCAAATGCAAACTGGCTCAGCACTCATCTATCTTGCTATCCTATAGACAGAGCCACCTATAGATCTAGTTTACTGTTAACTTTTCTAACTTGAACCCCAAGTTGAACTCAGTAGAAACCCACTCACACCAAGCCTGGTTCTGCTGGAAGTTTCTTCCTGTTAAAGGGGTTTATTTCTTTTCTTTTCCACTGTCACAGCATGCATGCTAAGTATTAGGGATTGTTGCAAAGTCAACAACCCTGCAAGAGAATATCTACAGTCTGTTAATGACTTGATGCAAACAGCTGATTTTGATTAGATAGAAAACTTTACTAATCTGACTGTATTAGTAAATTGAATTGTCACTGTAAAGAGCCTCAAGATGACATGTTTTATTTTGCTTTTTTATTTAAAAAAACTGAACCGAAACTGAGTTGAATTCTGACCCCATAAAAAACAGCTTCCGACAATGTTATTACTGTTTTATTCTGAAAAGAATTTATGCTCCAAACTAAATTCCCTTCACTCCCATAAATGCATGATGATGATAAACAAAACTTCTAATCGAATCCAGTTGTCCAAGGTTTAAAGTTGTTTTCACTTCATTTGTTTTAGGGTTTGGGCTTCTCAGTTTCTTGGGTGTCACTTGAATAAATAAAGCTCTACATTCGCACCTCTGTTTTGATTTGTCTTAATTATCTATTAGACTAAAGGAAAAAAATGAAATAAATATATGATTCGGTTGTACAAATAAAAAATCAAATGTCATTTCTTTGCTTTCTGTCCGATTAATCTCCCATTAAAAGAGGCAGGCGGAATTCTGGGAAATATTTTGAATCAAAGTAAATTAATTAGTATGCAAGCTCAGGCTCCATGAAAGCTGACGCTCTGTCCTCAGAGTGTGATTATGCAAAAAAGTTATTTCAACATGAAGGATCTCATTGTTTTGTCATTATTTTCATGCTTAAAATACTTAAGGTTGTTCAAGTGCTCATAACAGTGAAAGTGGTGATGAAGAGTTTTTACTGTGCAAAAGCAAATTCAATAGACTTTAATTTGTGTAGGAAGACACTTCTAACATTAATATCATTCATTTATACAAATTTGACATGATGAGAACTTATTTTAAGAACCAGTGAAGTGCAATCAGACAGAGCTGTTGGTCATGTTGCTGCTTTCCAAGAAATTGTATTGCCACTTGTCTCTAAAACAATCACTCTGAGTGAGTCATTCTGCATCCATTAACCGGAGAGACAAGCTGCTTGCTGCAAACAGTACTGTGATGCTCCAATGCTGTTAAAGCTAAACTGTTTTAAGTTGCAGGATTTATTTTGTTCAAACATGTTATTCATGCTCCTATTTCTACTCATGCATACAATAGGGGTGTAAATCACACCCATCATGGCGATTCGATTCAGTATCGATTTCCTGACACAACGATTAGATTATTTTCGATACTCAAGAATACACCACGATACGATTCGATTTGATTAATCGATAAAAAAATTTATTTTTTTTATTTTTTAGACCTTACAGGCTAAACAAAGTTACAAGTTTGAAATAAATCAATGAAAGCTGTAATATGGTTATTTTTTTTTTAAGAAACAACAGAAAATAACAGAAGGAGAAGGTTGCAAGGTTGCATCAAAAAATACTGCAAAAATACTGCAGAAAATCAGTGCAATGAGTGCAATGCAATACCTCGGCTCCAGACGTCCCGCCCCCTCCACAGACGCTCCGCTGCACCTCTCCCAAATTGTAGCTGACCGCAAACAGTGCCGCAGACAGGAGGCCGGCTTGTTTTGTTTTAATGACCGAAATTGCAGAAAACAACTCATGAAGTTTGACCCGCACTTTTTGGCCCTCATATCCCTCCGTCTGTGTCAAGCTCACTGCAACACACTGCTGTAAGAGTATAACCAGGAAGCGAGGTAGGAGGGCAAAATAGGTTTAGCGCCACCGCAGCACGGGAGGGAGAATTACGCCCAGGAGCAAATGGATAAAAATAGACCGGAGGAAAAAAAAAAAACATGAATCGATTCTCTTGCGGACGTGTCGATGCATCAGATCGTTGGCTGTTGGATCGATGCATCGATACAAAATGATTATTATTTACACCCCTAGCATACAGTAACCAGAAAAAAAATGTAAACCCTTTTTAACAGTAGTATCAGGATATCCTAGTTAACTAGACTTTCTTCATATCAGTGCCTAGTAAACAGAGCCCTAAAGGCCTGATCTTCAAAGATACCAAGTAAGGGGTGCTAAACTGCACAAGAATTTTCTTTGTATGTAGACTCATTAGGAGTGTTCATCGAGATTTACAAAGATTGATGCGCAAATGTTAAGATGTGCAAATAGATGTTGTTCTGCCCAACAAAATGAGCAGATTGAGTCTTCTGGCAGTTTGGTTGTAAAAGAAAGATGAGGTACAAAGCCATGGAAATGTTGTCAGGTTTCGTAGAAGTTAGTAGATGGACCCAAAATTCAGAGGCACAGATGGTTTTGATGATGCTGCGATGATTGCCGTGGTAATATAAATCCAAAAGGTAAACACTTAAAAAAATCCAAATCTAGATAAGTCATTTTCTCCTAAAATACACTATATTGCCAAAAGTATTTGCTCACCTGCCTTGACTCACATATGAGCTTAAGTGACATCCCGTTCCTAATCCATAGGGTTCAATATGACGTCGGTCCACCCTTTGCAGCTAGAACAGCTTCAACTCTTCTGGGAAGGCTGTCCACAAGGTTTAGGAGTGTGTTTATGGGAATTTTTGACCATTCTTCCAGAAGCGCATTTGTGAGGTCGCACACTGATGTTGGACGAGAAGGCCTGGCTCTCAGTCTCCGCTCTAATTCATCCCAAAGGTGTTCTATCGGGTTGAGGTCAGGACTCTGTGCAGGCCAGTCAAGTTCATCCACACCAGACTCTGTCATCCATGTCTTTATGGACCTTGCTTTGTGCACTGGTGCACAGTCATGTTGGAAGAGGAAGGGGCAAGCTCCAAACTGTTCCCACAAAGTTGGGAGCATGGAATTGTCCAAAATGTCTTGGTATGCTGAAGCATTCAGAGTTCCTTTCACTGGAACTAAGGGGCCAAGCCCAGCTCCTGAAAAACAACCCCACACCATAATCCCCCCTCCACCAAACTTTACACTTGGCACAATGCAGTCAGACAAGTACCGTTCTCCTGGCAACCGCCAAACCCAGACCCGTCCATCAGATTGCCAGATGGAGAAGCGCGATTCGTCACTCCAGAGAACGCGTCTCCACTGCTCTAGAGTCCAGTGGCGGCGTGCTTTACACCACCGCATCCGACGCTTTGCATTGCACTTGGTTATGTATGGCTTGGATGCAGCTGCTCGACCATGGAAACCCATTCCATGAAGCTCTCTGCGCACTGTTCTTGAGCTAATCTGAAGGCCACATGAAGTTTGGAGGTCTGTAGTGATTGACTCTGCAGAAAGTTGGCGACCTCTTCGCACTATGCGCTTCAGCATCCGCTGACCCCGCTCCGTCAGTTTACGTGGCCTACCACTTCGTGGCTGAGTTGCTGTCGTTCCCAAACACTTCCATTTTCTTATAATACAGCTGACAGTTGACTGTGGAATATTTAGGAGCGAGGAAATTTCACGACTGGATTTGTTGCACAGGTGGCATCCTATCACAGTTCCACGCTGGAATTCACTGAGCTCCTGAGAGCGACCCATTCTTTCACAAATGTTTGTAAAAACAGTCTGCATGCCTAGGTGCTTGAATTTATACACCTGTGGCCATGGAAGTGATTGGAACACCTGATTCCAATAATTTGGATGGGTGAGCAAATACTTTTGGCAATATAGTGTAAGTGCATTTGTCCTTGAATTGAGGAAGTAAAAAAGAGACATTTTGCCAATGGAACAAGACAATTTATTTTACTAACTAATTTACCTACTCAAATTAAGGGTAAATACACTTAATATAAGAATTTTTTACTGATTTCTAGATTGTTTTTCCAGTGAACAGACAGGGAACCTAGAAACCAGAACAGAGTAACAAGGGAGATGAGTGACAGGATTTATGGAAGACAATTCAGCAAAAAAAAACAAAAAAAAAAAAACATAGCGCTTAAGGCAACGCTATAAGGAATCGCCTGACGGAAAACTGGAAAATTGTCAATAAAAATAAAAGCACGAGCACAAAAAAACAAAACAAAACAACTCCCTGCACTGGAAAAAACTTAAATCTCAATAAGTCATTTTTTTTAAATAAGTGCAGTTTTCCTTGAATTGAGGAGGTAAGTGTGAAACCTTGCCAATGGAACAAGACAATTTACATTTAAAATAAGAAAAAAACAATTGTAGTGTCTTATTTTAAGGGCATATTATCTAATTATCTTATTCTAAGAGAAAATATACTCATTCCATTGGCAAATCATCTTATTTTTCTACTCAAATTAAGAGCAAATACACTTGATTTAAGACATGTTGACTTATTTCTAGATCGTTTTTGCAGTGTGTAAAATTCTATTGCACTGAAACATATGGAGTTTTAAAAACTGGCTCATCTGATTACAGTGATGAAATTGGAGCAGCTCATTGATTGAGCACTTGCTATTGTTTAAAGAATTGAAAACGTATTGCCACCGACCCCAGTCCCCAGGAAATCCACTGTTTGAACCACTCTGATCATTACAGGAAAGGTAAATCCCAATAAAAAAAACTTTAAAAAAAACATCTGATACAAACACACTTCCATAGTGATTTAATTTTAAATAACAATTAAACAAAAAGATACTTTTAAAATCACTTACTGTTAACTACGGAAGAGGATTAGGGCCACTGAAAACAAAAAAAAGTAAACTGATTTTTAAATTTTATTTAAAGAATTCTGAGATTAAAGTCAGAATTCTGACTTTTTTCCCCATGTTAAACTGAAATAAAATTTAAAAATCAGTTTACTTTTTTTTTTCCCAGTGGCCCTAATCCTGTTCCGTAGATAACTTACTGTTGTGCTTGATAAGGTTTATAAGAGTGTTTGTTCATGTGGGTCATTGTTCACTTGAGAGCTTTAGAGGACCAAGAGATCAGAATAACTTTGTTTCTTTTTAAAGACCCATTCCCTCATCAAAGGGCAGAAAAAAAGACCTGCATTAATCGTCATTGTTGGGTATTAAAAATATCCATGCAGACTCATTTGAGGTACTTGTAGCAAATCTGGATGTTGGAATAAAACCTGTGGTAAACCTGCAATATTCATTGTGAACACTTTAAATCAGGGGGCGTTTGACAACAAAAATAACACAATGAAACACTGACAACCTCCAAAAAATACGAATTTAAAATACTAATGATACTAATAATTAATCCACTCTTCGAATTTAATGCATATTGAGAGAAGTAATTATATTCTGTTAAAAACATACCTGTATTTTTTAAGTACATGTAAATAATCATTTTAAAAGGATTTTCATAATTTAATTGGACATTTAAGTATTTTATCATGCATTTTAAGATTTAATGGAATATTTAATATTTGAATCATGTATTTGACAAATAACAAATACATATGTGCATTTATTTTTACATGTATGTGTTTTATCATGTTTTTTGGCCCTTCATATACATATAGGTCAGGGATCTCTTTAGAATGATTGTAAAAACACAAATCTCACAACCTCCTACTTCAGAGGTCACGGATTAGTGGAACGCGATCCGAATCTGGACTCACCTGCTGGCTAATCCAGGCCCAACCTGATTTAAAACATTTATAAATTACTAAATGTTTTCCTATGGCAGTGTCTAATTTTACTTGCGCCGCTTCTCCTGTTTTTACGGTAAAGCCCTCCAGAGCGTCCGGCACCAGGCTGCACGTGATCCAAATTAGCCAATGAGCTGTCAGTCTGGGTTGCTGCTGCTGCTACTTTTAGACACAGCAGGCAAACCAGCATCTTATATCTAGCTGCTTGGAGGTGAGTGTTATCGCTCTTACCGGTTCACACTCCAAGCCGCGTACGCTGCTTGGACGCTTCTGGTCGCATGCGGTAGCCGCGCAGATGCTGTGAGAGGGGTGGAGCTTGGAGGTGGGGCATGAGTGAAGCAGAGAGGGTGGGGGAGTGGCGTGAAACCTGTTTTTCTTCAAATTTTCAGTCGAAGTCTGCTCTCTTCTCAATGTTACAGACTGCAGCTTTAAGGACCCAGATGCAGAGCGGAGTGAAGCAAAGATAGTTCTGACAGGTTTAATTGAAGAACAACAGAGGTAAAAATCCAGAAACCTAACTAAAAAGTTTAACAAACCAAAAACCATGGAGACATCAGGGGAAAAACGAGCCTGAGGAGCCACGGGGAGATGAGCTGAGTAGATGAGTACAGCATTGAGAAGGAACCAGCACTGAGCGACTGCAGAGGTGGAGTATTTAAGGAGAACAAAACAAAGGATGGACTAACGAGCTGAATGAGGAGCAGGTGTGGGTGGAACTGGCAAGAGGGAATCCAAGGGAAAGAAAACAATCACAAGTTGGCAACAGAGTAACTAAAGAATGCTAGAATATTATGGAAAATAAAAACAAAACAACTGATAACAGAAAACTCAGAGTCACAACAAATGAGAACCATACACTAACTCTGTAATTTGCCCTTAAACTTAAAAAATATTTACTCAAAAGGATAAAATTCTCCTCGCTTCAACTGTAGAATGTTAAATATATAACATATATAACATACAATATTTAAAATGTGCTTAAACAATAACATGAATCTGCTTTCTTTACAGCCAACACTATTTGCTGCAGTGAAATAATAAAACAGACAATCCAATTAGTATCATTTTAATTTTAAAAGGTGTTTCTTTCACTATAATCCTCTATGTTACTGGAGGCAGCAGTCATCTCTACTCAGTAAACAAGCGTGGAGATAAGGCGGCTCCGTGCTTCAGGTAGCAAAGGATGAAGATGAGACTTACATGATTCATGAGACCAGAATCAGCCTGTTGCCACTAGTGTATATCTTGTGTGTATTTATGCATGCGTGTGTGTGTGGTTAGGAGGGGGGGTAGCTCCAATACAGCAGAATGGCACTGATAAGACAATTTAATACAAAAGCTCTGCAATAAGCATTTCCTTCATAAAGCCATTGTTTATGGTTTTGCTGACGTCTGCTGTAAATATTAAGTATGCAGAATTAGATCTGATACCTGAGGCTGTTCTTGATTGAAGGCTTTATATATTTTCAGAGGTTTGATTATGAATGGAGCCTCGAAGCCTGAATTTATCCTGCAAGTCTCTCAGTCAATTTCAAACCCTCTGAGCACATTTGCTCAGATTATTACCAAACATAAAAACAGCAGTTTTTCTCTGAGATAAACATTACGCTTGTGGCACATTCTTCCAGCATGAGTTTTTTGGAAAAGTTACCATCTGAATTGTGAAATCTAATTTGATTTCCTCATAGTTAAATGGCAACCCGTCATCTCAAGGGGATTTCTGCAGCCTTAATATGTAGAATAACCAAATAAGTGACAGTTAAGACAGTGAATTAGAAACCAACTTCTCAGTCATTTCCTACATAACAAAGATTGCTACAAAAGCTGTAGGACTGATAATGACAATGATGCATAAACTTTAGTGACTTTTCAGGTTTCAATTTCTTATTGTTAGGTTAGAATTAATATTAAAACAATAAACCTAAGGTGTCATAGTAACATGTTACATGTACATTATGATGGCTTACTTCATGAAAATTAATCTAGCCAAAACTTTATTACATTTAGTACATTTGTTTTTACTTTAGTAAGTAAAAACAAAAACCTTGTCATATTACAGTTCTGTAAATTCTGATTTAACATGTCCCTTTGGCCAGGTTATTCTTTTTCAGGGATACCATCAATTTTATTCCATGAGTTTATTTATTTATTTATTTTATTTATTGATTTTTTAAAAATGTATGTATTCATTTATTTTAAAGCATGATTGAAAAGCAATATCTGACCTTCATTTTTTTTTTCTATCACCGTTTTGGCTTTTTTTTCATTAAACAAGGAGGACCAACAACTTTCCCTTTATTCTCCCACAATAGGAAATTCTGGTGTTTACAGCAACTAAAAGATTATTATAGTAACTAAAAGATTGTTAAAGATAAAGAGTTAAAAAAATAAACAAAACACTAAACTGTAAAATGTTTTAACAATATAAAACTGAGCAAATTTTTACTGTAATCGATTATTTGAAAATAGAAGCTAAATCAGAGAAGTACAAAATGAAAGCAGCAGTTATTTAACTGACTAAGGTAGAAACAGCAAAATCTATCTATGTATCTATCTATGTAGATATATAACTATGTATATATATATATATATATATATATATATATACATATTTCTTGCACTTATTGAAATATATAACTCAAAAATATGTCAGACTGTCTGACATTCATGTGAATTAAATTAAATTGAAATAAAGAAATAAATTAAAATATCCTTAACATAGTTACAGCAGCTCTCTAGTAGTATTATCTCAGTTGCAAAAACAGCTGAGATAACAGCTCCAGGAGGGATATAGTGCATGGAGCTGAAGCTCCTCCCACTGAAACATGCTCTGAAGAGCCACAAAACATCCATCCTGATCAGATGTTAGGTCCAATTGAATCTCCCTCTGGGTAACGAAGCCCCTCAGTATGTTCTTCTCAACAACCAGGGAAAAACCACACTGCTCCTCCTGAACCCAATGCCAGACTCTTTCATTTCCAACTGCAGGATTTTTTAAGAGGTGCAGCATCTATCATCTCCACAAACTATTTCTCTTCAGCATGATTTCTTTTACCTGTCACTTTTCAAGGACTGGCCCTATTGCATTTGTTGACTCATTCTCAGCTAAATAATGTGTTTAACACCAGTACATAATGCAACAGGAGGGTCAAACTTTTGGTCAATAAATAATGATGTGTTTTTATCCAAAGGCATGATATGAAAGCCAGGAGGAGAAAGCCGTTTTTCAGAGTCATTTAAAACTGAGTTCCAAACAAATTTATGCATGAAACAACAAGGTTGCTGTGAAATTTGTACTTTTGCGTCGTGCTGAATATATGAGTGCTGTATGCAAATAGGTTTGGAACAGAACATTTGATTGTTAGGCTTAGAAGCTCTGTTTGCATACAGAACAATCTCTCAGAGCACCTCTGTGCTAACAGCAGGCCTGGTTCTGATTTCTTAATACCCAAGGAAAAATCTCATCTGGTTAGGCTCAGAGGCTGCAGGTTAAGGTCAGAGGGCTGCTCTGAGTAAATGAAAGACACTCCATGTAATAAGATTTGAACTGGATCATTACACACATTTCTACCTTCGCAGTTCAGGTAGCTGTCAGGTTCCGGTGGGAGTAAGAGCTGCAGACAGAATGAGAGATATTTTAGGCAAACCACTTCACAGAAAGAAGTAATGCACGTCAATTTTCATCTGGTTGGATTTCCTACATCTAAATTGACATATTAATTAATACATGAAGCCGTCTACATGTAGAGCAGTGAACTATGGCTGCTGCATAAGAAAATAATCAGAATAGAAGTCTATTATAAGCCAACAGTGAATGTGCTTCGCAAATGTTGTCAAAGGCCATGAATACTACTATTTTTTCTCTAATTCCTCTTTAATTTTATACTTTTTTAAAAGGATGCAGGGGCGGATTTACCATAAGGCAAAACTAGGCAGCTGCCTAGGGCCCCAAGTTCGCGGGGGCCCCATAAACCTCCTTTTACATGTATGGTTAATACAGGTATTACTCATTTGTGCACAATTATGTGTTTGATACAAATCCTTTCTCTAAAATGCCATGAGAATGCTTGTTTTACAGTAGTAAGCCCCCCACTCCACCCCCAACAACCCCCACCACATTGGATCAGTCTATTTGCTGCACAACTGCAGCAAAGCAGCAAAGCATTTGAAAACAAATGGTGCCAAGAGTACTTTTGCCAGCTTTGCCCAATGCGCTTTTGTCGCCTTATTTTGCAACTTTTCAGACCCCTCTATCACTTCTTTAAAAAGTGCTTATTTATACATAATAAAATTTAAGATAAATTCTGTATCTGTATAATGGGTCTGTTTTATGTGTTGTCTTTTCAATTCAGAGGGCCCTATGCATGTCTTTGCCTAGGGCCCCAAATTTCCTAAATCCACACCTGAAAGGATGGATACAAAAAGTATCCCCTAAAAATACAGCCTAAAGATTCCTGGGAAATATACATATTTTATGGTGATTTGGGTAAGAGTAAGTTTGGAAAATTATGGACATTTGGCAAAGAAAGAAAAAAGGTTTTGTGAAAACATGTTTTGAGAATTAAAATAAATTAATAAAGCATGTGTTGTAAATGGAAATTTAAAAAAGCATGTTTTGTAAATAGATATTGTAAAAAGAACACAAAAAAACAAGAATGCTTTTTAAATTGGAATAAAAAAGAAATGCAATCCAGAAGTGAAATTGTGAAAAGTATTTTAATCAAAAAAGGTTTTGATTAAGAAAAAAAAAACATAATCCCCAGGAAATGTCGGTAAATTCTCTGATAAATACATAAATGCAATGTTTTTTTATTTCATGGGTAAATCCAACTTATGTATTCAATTGTATATTGTGTATGCAATATATATGTGTCATGAAACGCAGACAGAGGGACCCAGTATTCAAGGAGAGACAGCCAGTAGGAAAGTTCAAAAAGTTTATTAAATTAAACAAACTAAAGTGGAGCTGTGGCTCGCGGGCACTGCAGGATGGGGAGCGGGGCACCGCCCCATCTCAGACACTCTGGTTTAACAGTCCAGACCAAGAATGTCTCCAAGTGCTGCAGTCCCAGAGGTCATGCTTGAAGCCAGTCCTGGTCAGGGATCCAGAACAGACAGGAACAGAAACAGGTGGCAGGATCCATACTTCCAGGCATCCACAGGATTCCAGGAGGGTTCAGAGTCTGACTGGGACCAGAATCATGACCAGGTGGTCACGCACAGGAGCAGACAGGATCAGGTGCAGACAGGTAGGCTCAGTGGAAGAGGGTAGCCGAGACAGGACGTAGAACCGGAACTTGAAGCAAGACTTTAAACTGGTCTCCTCCCTGGAGCCAGGCTTACTGAGAAAAAAACTGAACCTCCCCACATATTGAGCCAAAAACCCAGAAGACTCTGCGGGGGAGGAACAGTGGACTGTTGGGATCTGGAGATTCTCCACCTTCTCCAGCAGAGTGCGCTGTGGATCCTACGGGGCTGGAGCCCTCCAGCACACCTGACGTTCATCAGCTCATCAGGAGACCGGCCTTTATAAGCAGCTGCCAGACCTTCCTTCTACGCCGCAGTGTTAGCCAAGTTTGGAAACCAATCTCTCGAGAGAAGCTCTGGATGAGCTTAACCAGAAACCTGCCTGCCTGCCCTAGAGAGCCAAACCTGAAGTTCCCACTCTGGAATCCACTTGCTGCTCTTAGGGAAAGAGCTGATCACTCCAACCAAGGTCTTTCACTGGAAGTCAGAAGCTAGACGCTGCTGCTGCTTTAGCACTCTGCTGAACCAACAGTCTCTGGACCCAACCGGTTCCCTCTCTCAGAACTAAGCCTGGACCTCTTCCAGGTATCCACTGAAACATCTGAAAACTCATTTAACTCATCTGCAAACCAAGCTAACCAAACTATCCGTCTCTGCAGACGCCTGAGAATCCTGCCCGGACCAGAACCTGAGTCTAGTTCATGTCATTGTGTGAAACCTTTAATAAACTCTGTTAAATCTTTTACCAAGTCTCCAGTGGTGTTCTGCATGTGGGTTTATCCCTAAACCGATCATGACATGGACGATTAGGAGACGAGACAAACACAAAAACCCTCTTTTCACTGGCTGCTAGGATCCAGGACATGAACCATGAACTAAAACTGAACAGACAGACTAACAGAAAGACAAGACATGATCTAGCACTGAATGCTCAGGCTGAACTGAATATAACCAAGAGGAAACAGGTGAGAGGAATAAATTGTAATTGAGGCAGGGAGGGAAAAAGACAGGTGAAAGGAATGACTAATTAGGGAGGAGCAAACAGGCCAGATCATGACTATGGCTCTGTTCGAAAACCTAGGACGTGTCCTCCAAGGACGCGGTCTACCTAGACTGGATCCTTCGAAGTCCTTGAAAATAAGGAGACCGGAAGAGTTTTGGCTGTGAATTCGACCAGGTCTACCCTTCGGCGGGTTTTAACGCTGTAAAAATGTCCATAACTGCATATTGGTTATTTATTCTCCAGTTTTATATTGTTAAAACACTACAGAATTTTATTGTTTATATTTTAACTCTTCCCTATTATGTTATTCTTATACATTTTTCTAAGGTCCACATTTGTGTGACCATTTTCAATAATCTTTCTGCTGCTGTAAATCTGCCCATTGTGGGACAATAAAGGGATTTTCTATTCTATTCTATAAAAGGGGTAGAAAGATATAAGTAAATCTAAACAATGTATGTTTAAAAAATATATCTGCAAAATCTCTAATATTCAACAACAAAAAATACGTAGTTAAGCATATTGTGCAAAACAGCAATAAAAAGATAAAAATCCTATCAGATTTATAGTTCCCACTCTGCAGATCTATTAGAATCTGTCCTTAAATTACAGCCAAACCCATTTACACAGTAACAGATAAAAACCTTTAGATAAATCAAACATTACCGCCACATATCTGACTCAATAACTATTAGAACAACTATTTTCATTCATTTCAGACGGAACTATTCACAGAGTTGTATTATATTAAACTGAACTTCCAATTTTCACCACTGTTTGGCACCAAGTAACATTTCCTCTGATCACAGCTTGCTTGGTCTCGCAATGAATCCTGGGTAAACCAAGGATAGCGAGGATACATCAGACCCGTCCTTCAAATCGGGCAAAAAGAAGGACGCATTTTAAGGCCGCATAACGAGGACTCTTGGAATCCGACCAGACCTCGGCGCCGTGCTATGATGTAATCGGCCTTCCAAGGATGCGTCCTAGGTTTTCGAACAGAGCAAATATATGAACATATTGTGAATGTAAAAAGAAACATCTTACAATCCCCTGAGTTCGTGTCTTGTGACTCCCATGAAGGGTCCCGACCCCCATTTTGGCAACCATGCCTTTTATTGGTCGATGTTGATTATTTGGAAATGAATAAACAATTTTTTTCCAATCTAGATTTGTAGGCAGCTTAATATGTTAAAGCTTTATTCTGAATATTTTGGCAAATATTCAGCTCAGTCATCGCTCATGCTGCTCTTCCATGATGACTTAGTGATAATAACTGTGAATGACAAGCTCATCTCTCAGGATATTGTACTTTTCCTTTGACTGCATTCTTGAGGGAGATGAGATGCATTATGTACGGAAAAGAACATTAATGGTAATGTGGATGCCACAATGAAGATGAATTGCTTTTGCCTTGTCAACTGTCTTCTGTGAAACCTCAGAACAGAGGAGGGGAAGAAGGCATGGGTACTTACTGGCAAGGCAGTTTAGGAATGACTCAAATAAAAGACGCATTAGTGGCTTTGATTGACAATAGGAATGTAAGCTATCAACAATTTCTATCTAACAGCCAGATAGGGCCAATTTTGGGACACTTTAGATCTGAATATTCAGGATGACAACAACATAAAAGCACCGATCAATCAACAAAAGACGTATAAAATCTGAGGCGAGGTGAAGTCTGATCGCTGTTCTCTGAGGGAGAATCCTTCTCTTTCTGCTTGATATGTGGGGTCTGATTTCAGTTTGTCTGTTGCTGACTCATTCAGCTGATGCAGTTATATTGGTCTTTGTTTGATTTAACTTTTAGAAACCTTTTATTCAAAATAAACAGATCACTGTGAAAGCTCTGATTGCTCTGTTTTATCACTGTTTGGACAGAGGTGTTGCAGATCTAATTGCAGGGCTTCTAGAGCAGGTCATCCACATGATGAGCTTGGATTAGGCTGACACAGTCTCGATAATGGCGGCACTTGAAGCTGATTACAGGGATTAAATCTTCAGTGTTATTTACAAACAGATTGCATACCTGCGTGTGATTATGAATAATTTGTAGATGGGATTTAAGGCTTTTGGTTCAACCTGGTCATTTAGACTCATTATGTTTGGGTGGATTTTTGTTGCATTTATGTGGTTCATAATATAGAGACAAAAAGATGTAGCCATAGTGACTGAAAACATCTTGATGTGTGTGGAGTTACCAAAAATTGCTGCGACAAAGTGGCTGGATCAGCTGATCAGGAAGGGAAGCTCTGGCAAGGCAAGGCAAGGCAAGGCAAGGCAAGGCAAATTTATTTGTATAGCACAATTCAGTACAAAGACAATGCAAAGTGCTTTACATGCTTAAAATACAGGAAGATAAAACAGAATCAAAGCAAGTAGGAAAAAAAAAAAATTAATAAATAAAATAAAATTAAAAAAATTAAAAAATGCGGACTCCAACAATGACGTCTTTACCAACTTCTGTCAACCCCGTTTACTTTATAGTTCCCATTCTGTTCACCTAGAGTGTTCACCTATTAGAAATAGGTTGGATAAAAAATTAAAAAATAGTGGTAAAGCCTGCAGGTAAAGGATGATATGTGTTTATTAGTGTAAACTGACTTAATGAACATATTTCATCTGAAGCTCTGTTTGGAACCTTCGTCCAGTTGGAACATTAAACTTGTCCCTGAATCAACAATACATCAACTTGAGATCACTATGAATTCAGAGGAAGTTTTCCCTCCTCACTATCCACCCTAAAAATGTGCCATGACATGTGGCTCTTCATATCCACAGCGTGATACTGCCATCACCATGTCTGACAGAAGATTTTAAAGATTCACCATGATTCATTCCATCGGAATTATTACCATTATTGACAAGTAGCTAAATCCTTAAGGCATATTCTATGTTCCGACCAAGCTGTGATCATTAAAAATTTACAAGAAACGTGATCTACAGTTCTCACTGGAGCGGTTCGCAGCCGAGTGTGCAGCAGCTGGGATGAGGATCAGTGCCCGCAAATCAGAGACCATGGTCTTTAAAGGGTAGAGTGCCTTCTCCGGGTTGGGGAGGATCTACTGCCCCTAGTGGAGGTTTTTAAGTAACTTGGGGTCTTGTTCACGGATGAGGGGAAGATGGAGCGGGAGATCGATAGGCGGAATGGTGCGGCGTCTGGTGTGAAGCGGGCCCTGTACCGGTCTTTCCTGGTGAAGAGAGAGCTAAGCCAAAAAGCAAAGCTCTCGATTTACCGGTCGATCTATATTCCTACCCTCATCTATGGTCATTAGCTTTGGGTCATGACCGAAAGAACAAGATCCCGGATACAAGCGGCTGAAAGGAGTTTTCTCTGTAGTGTGTCTGGGCTCTCCCTTAGAGATAAGGTGAGGAGCTCGGTCATACAGGGAGGACTCGGAGTAGAGCCTCTGCTCCTCCAGATCGAGGGGAGCCAGTTGAGGTGGCTCGGGCATCTGTTCCAGGCACGTCCCACCGCGAGGCCCAGGGGGAGACCCAGGACACACTGGAGGGACTATGTTTCTCAGCTGGCCTGGGAGCACCTTGGGGTTCCACCAAAGGAGCTGGCGCAAGTGGCTGGGGAGAGGGACGCCTGGGTCTCCCTACTGAAGCTGCTACCGCAACTCGACCCCGGATAAGCAGAGGAAGATGGATGGATGGATGGATGGATGGATGGATTTATGAAGTGAATTTTATTCCATTACCATTGTTTTGAAAAATGTTTGATACATGGAAAGTTCAAGAAATAAATACAATCCAAAAATTCAAATTAGAAAAAGTTGAGAGAGAGAAACATTGCTGTTGTCTCAGAATTTATATCTCTTTAAGTTCTATTTCTTTATTTTATTTTTCAATTTGTTTTTTACCTTTTTTATATTTAAACCTTTTTTTATTTCTCTTTCTCAGATTTAGTTTTACAAATAAAATGCTTTCCACATCTTGTTTTACAGATCACATACCCTTTACTTTAAAAGTAATTAAAACTGGTGACTTTCACATGGACTAATAAGAATGTCCTCGCTCTTCCCTCCTGAGGAAAGCCCGCCCCCGGAGGTGAAGAGAATATGATCTGTAAAGCTCAATTTGAAAAGCTTGCAATTCATAAAACTCAATCTGAAAAATAAGTTTAAAATTGGAAGAGAAAAGAAAAACTATGACAAAATAAAATATGAAATATTAATAAATAAGATAGGATTTACAAAATAATTATAAAAAATATAAAATTTGAGAAAACATCAAACTTACTCTCAGAGCCCTTTTTAGGAAGTTTTATTTTTAGAAAATTTTATTTGCAGATATATATAATTAATTTTCAAATATCCATTTAATTCAATTCAATTCAGTTTATTTATATAGCGCCAAATTCACAACACATGTCATCTCAAGGCACTTTACAGTTCAACCAGATCATCCAGTCAAATTGATACAAAGTTTTCTATCTAAGGAAAACCAGTTGATTGCATTGACTCATTGACTCAAATACAATCCCTCACACTAAGCATGCTTGTAGCGACAGTGGAGAGGAAAAACTCCCGTTTAACAGGAAGAAACCTCCAGCAGAACCAGGCTTAGTGTGAGCGGCCATCTGCCGAGGCCGACTGGGGTTCAAGGAGACAGAAGCAGAGATACAAAAAGCATGTGTAAAAGGCGGCCCCGTCCAGGAAACACACAGCCAGGCAGACGAGCTCCAAGGCAGCTCCCATGCCAGAGGATGAAGAGAGCACATCCACCCAGCCACGGCCAGAGAAACAGGACCACACCTGAAGACAGGCCGATCTCCAACATCTACAAACAAGGGTGTTGATGGAAGCAGCACAGCTGATGTTTCTTTCCTGGATGACGTCACAGCCAAACAGGAACAGACGAGACAAAGCTACTCTGAGGAAAAGCAGAGAGAGCAGAAGGTTAGAGATTGAACTAACAGATTCTGCAGAATAGGAGAGCAGAGAGAGAATGAAGCAGAATGATGAAATGGGGGTCCCTATGTCCTCCAGCAGTCTAAGCCAATAGCAGCATAACTTTAAAGACAGCTCAGGATAACCTGAGCCACCCTAACTATAAGCTTTATCAAAAAGGAAAGTTTTAAGCCTAGCCTTAAAAGTAGACAGGGTGTCTGCCTCACGGACTAAAACTGGTAGTTGGTTCCACAGGAGAGGAGCCTGATAACTAAAAGATCTGCCTCCCATTCTACTTTTAGAAATTCTAGGAACCACTAGTAAACCTGCAGATTGAGAGCGAAGTGCTCTGTTAGGAACATAAGGAACAATCAGATCTCTGATATAAGATGGAGCTTGGCCATTTAAGGCTTTATATGTGAGAAGGAGGATTTTAAATTCTATTCTGGATTTAACAGGAAGCCAATGAAGAGAAGCCAGGATAGGAGAGATATGATCTCTCTTTTTCATTTTCATCAGAACTCTGGCTGCAGCATTTTGGATCAGCTGAAGGCTTTTAACTACAGTTTGTGGACTTCCTGATAGTAAAGAATTACAATAGTCCAGCCTTGAAGTAACAAATTCATGGACTAGTTTCTCAGCATCACCCCTGGACAGGATCTTTCTAATTTTTGCAATGTTCCTCAGATGAAAGAAGGAAATTCTAGAAACCTCTTTGATCTGGGATTTAAATGACAGGTCCTGATCAAAAATAACACCAAGATTTTTTACTTTATTATCTGAAATCAGTTTAATCCCATCCAAATGAAGTGACTGGCTAATCAGCTTCTTTTTCAGAGACTCTGGTCCAAAGACTATAACTTCTGTTTTGTCTGCATTCAGAAGCAGAAAGTTAAGAGTCATCCAGGTTTTTATGTCTTCAAGACATGCCTGTAATCTATGTAATGGGTTAGCTTCATCTGGATTATAGACAGATATAGCTGGGTATCATCAGCATAACAGTGAAAATTAATCCCATGCTGTCTAATAATTCTACCGTTTGGTAGCATGTATAAAGTAAAGAGAATTGGTCCTAGCACTGATCCCTGTGGTACTCCACAGGTAACCTTTGAGCGTGTTGAAGATCTATCATTAACATAAACAAACTGAATTCGATCAGATAGATAAGATTTAAACCAGTCTAGTGCTGTTCCTTTAATTCCAACAAAATATTCAAGTCTTTCTAAAAGAATATTATGGTCAACTGTATCAAATGCAGCACTAAGATCCAACAGGACGAGCACAGATACAAGTCCATTATCTGAGGCCATGAGAATATCATTAGTGACTTTCACCAGAGCTGTTTCAGTGCTATGATGAGCTCTAAAGCCAGACTGAAACTCTTCAAAAAGTTCATTATGGTGTAAGTGGTTGCAAACTTGTTTGGCAACTACTTTCTCAAGAATTTTGGATAAGAAAGGAAGATTGGATATAGGTCTATAATTAACCAAGTCATCTGGGTCAAGAGACGGTTTCTTAAGCAGAGGTTTAATTACAGCAACCTTAAAAGCTTTAGGTACATATCCCTGTAACAGAGATAGATTAATCACATCTAAAATGGAGGAGGAGATCAAAGGGAATACCTCCTTAAATAACCTGGTTGGAACTGGATCTAACATACAAGTTGAAGGCTTAGATGAAGACAATAATTTTGCTAATTCAGAAAGTTCAACTGGATCAAAGCAGTCTAAACCCGGTTCAGATTCCATGACTACCTCAGGTACAATCGCGGATAGAGGAGTGCCTATGATCTTATTTTTAATAAGATCAATCTTATTTATAAAGAATCCCATAAAATCATTGCTGCTAAGAGCAGGTGGAATGGACGGTTCAACAGAGCTATGGCTCTGGGTGAGTTTGGCAACTGTATTAAAAAGAAATCTAGGATTATTCTTATTCTCCTCTATAAATGAGGAGAAGTATGCTGCTCTTGCTTTACAAAGGGTCCTCTTATACAGCAGTAAACCATTTTTCCAGACTAGGAAGGATATTTACAAATATCATTTTATCATCATCATCTTTATTTATATAAGGCATTAAAACAGTTACAGCTGAAAATAGCTAAAAGAAATACAATAAAAGAATAAAATACAGCATAAAAATATAAAATAAGGCAAAAATAAAGCTACATAAACAAGGTCAAATCACTTAAAGGTATACTATGCAACCGGTGTTGATTTTCCAGCGAGGCTCCCCCCAGAGGGCGAAAGTAAAAGTGCACTGTCGTAAATATGCACAGCTGTTCTCCTGGTTTCTCCGTCAAGCCAGGCGTGGTTGTTTTGAGCTTAGCAGACAGGCAAACGCAACGAATGACTAACACAGTGAAAGTATGAACATGCTCACAGAGAGAGGGAAACCGTTCCAATGTTACTTACAATCGCATCAGCAGAAACGCGAGGTCCGCGTCAGCCTGGCAGCCTTCTTTTTCTTTTAGCTCTCGCCATTCGGAAAAAGCTTGCCCGATGTTCACCCGTGTACGACTCCTCTCTCTGTCCGGAGCCCTTTTCCTCTTGCTTGCCTGCTCCGACATGGGCTTTCACTGTTTTCACGCTGGTTCCGCCATGATAACTGCACAAATATCGCCATTGTGCTAGCAACGAGCATGCTTTTAACTGGGGGCGTGTAGCAGTTCTCGCCGTAAAGCAAGACCGACTCTCGCGAGACTTCTGAGCCTGTGGGTGCAGGCCGAGGGCTCCTGCAATTGCGGTATTTCCCCCACAGACCACCAGGGCGGCCAAGAATACCTTTGTTCAATCTGAAATGACTCATTTAATCATCCAAAACGTTATGGAACACATTAATTAACTGAAAAAAGTTGCATAGTGTGCCTTTAAGTCCCGCCATTTTTATAAGCCAGTGAATAAAAGTACTTCTTGGGCCGTGTTTTAAAATTCAGCAGGGAAGGAGCCTCCCCAATGTGCAGCAGGAGGTTATTCCATAAACGATGATCAGCGATAGCGAAGGCTCTGTCCACTCTGAGCTTCACTTTAAAGTCTCGATACCTGCAGGACTTACACAGATTTTTCACATAAATTTACAAAGATTTTTCTTCAAATTTCTATTTACAAAATTTGTTCTTTACTTATAACAATAAATGAACAAAATTTACACTATAAAGGTTGACCTACATGCTTTTACAGTATGCTTAATCATGACTGTTCTTGCATTATTGAATACATAACAAAAGAATGCATCAATTTGTTGTATAATCATTCCACCTAAGGAAGCAAACATAAATCTTCACATTTATAAGCAATTCATGCCTAAGATAAGTGGATGAAAACTTCTGATTGGAACCAAACGTTTTAATTTATAAGGTATTTAATTAATAATTCAGATGAGCTAAAAACCCAGCTTGATTCTTACTCTTCCTATTCTAACAACAAACACTCTTAACTTCAGCACTATTACACAGTTCAGCAATGTTGTGCCACTTAGGAGCAGCATAAAACATAACCATCAGTCATGCAGCAATCCAAGCAAATTTAAGATGCAGCCATGATTAGGCCTGTGTGGTTTGTGTGTTTGACCCCGAGGAGATGATGTGACTGATGAGGCCCCTCACATGCTGGTTATTCTAGTCTCATCAGCTCCTTCCCTTCCCATGAATCAGACGCCAGGATGAGAATACAGCACAGGAACCCTGGTGAGTAGCTGCAACAAAAGCTGCAAATGATGGAAACTTTGTGGCAACTTGGCAGAAATTCACTGACAGTTTCAACAGTTAAATCTCCAGAGATGGAAGCGGATGGATGTGCTTATTTAGGGTGTCTTTGTCAGGAAAGGGTACATATTAAGGGACCAACATCAGACATCTCCGTTTCCAAGCAGCAAACAGAATTGGTAAAAAAAGCCCATCTGTCAAGCGTTCCTTTGCAGCTAATGTCCAGGGTTCTAGACTTTAACATGTTGTCTCTGGGTATTAGTGGTATTGCCAATAAACCTTAAAGCAGGTAGCCTGGAGATGTAGCTTGGTCGTAGTTAGCGATGTCAGTGGGGCTGGTCATGCGTACAGTGGGACCCAGACAGAATCGGTGCCAGCCAATGAAGGATGAAGGTTCGCCTGGATATCTTTGTTTGTGTGCATGGCAAGGTGATGTGTGTCTGTCAGAGGATGGATTAGTTGGAAAGGAAGACTTATTACTGCGGTTTAGAGACACTACTGTATATACAATCTAAGATTACTTCCCAGGCAAAAACTACAGAGCCAGTTTCTGTATCTTTCTAAAGTCTTGCTGGATCATGTCAGAAAATTGATATTTTCAGAGATAGTGTGGTGATAGAAGCTATCAAAAACAGATTTTCTCTGCAGATCTTTGTTCCTTGATAAATGCTGTGGGGATATTACTCTCATACAATAAGCCTGCAAACATACTTTGTCTAAAATGGGGATTTACAGATGTGATAAAAAAAAAATCACTCTTATGCCATGGATGTCATTCATTTGAAACTGAATTGTTCCTTTTCAGGAATAAATGGGTATACTTAAGCTACTTGAATGAATTATAAATAAAGGAATATTGTGCAACAACTGTTGCTAAACCCTTCTTTATTTTCTTAGGGTATTTTAAATAGATGTAAAAGAGATTAAGCTGAAGAAAGTTGAAGTTGGTCAGTCTTTAGACTTCTGGTTAGCGAGATGGTGTGCTTGAGCCGTATGGAGAGATCCTGTGGACTGTGTGAGCTGATACTAGAGCTTTACTCAGAGGAGATGGAAGTCCAGCTTGGATAACACAGGTTGAGAGAACCTGTCCATGATGAGCAAGCATGAAGCGAGAGTGGAGATGAAAAACTCCCCATTGGGTAGAAACCTCTGGCAGAACCAGGCTCAACATGGTGGTCTTCTGGCGGACCGGTTGAAATGAGACGCGGAACGCAGTAAGAGTCCGGGAGGAATCACGCTCTGATGAAGCTTTAGCGACGATGGTGGAGGATGGGATGGAGGTGGCTTGAATCGGGGTCATAAGAATAGAAGTCAGATATAGTGCAACCACTGCCTGCGCTTTGGGTAGCAGATGGAGTTGTGGACTGGAGACATTTTAAGATGAAATCTGGATGCCGATTGGGCTTTCATGGAGGTGTGGTTCAAAGCTGATCAGCTTCTTTCGGAGGGGGATGAGCCTGGCTAATAAGTTTAGCACCAATGCTCAATTAGAAAAAAAATTAAAATAGAGCTAATAGTACAGAAATCAGCTCTGAGATTCTTACAGATTGATAAAACACAGACAGACCAAAATCCAATACAGCCCCAATCTCTAATGTGTTCCAGCTTGTAAGCTAAACTGGAATCACTTCATGTCAGATGGTGATTTCTTCCTTATTGAATCAGTGAAACAAAACTATGCATGTGTCATCTGTTAACAATAGATGTCCTAATTAATTGTACCCTATTAATAAGTGGCTTGTATGTGTTCCAGCTCCGCACCCCACCCAGTTTCCATTAATTAAAGAAGCTAAGACCATGTCAGCAAAATAGTTAATTATGAGCTCATGGTATTCTATCTTCATAAACCACGGCTAGACTAAAATATGATGTCTAACATTACCCACATCATTTTACCAGAAATTATATTTTTATAGAAATGTATACCTGATTACTAATTCATTTTCTTTAAAAATTGAGGTTGTCTTATTTTATGGGCCTCACCACGGTCGGCCTCCTCCATCCCCTCTCGCATCTAGACATTGAGGGTTCAGGGTTGTCGAAGGGGGTGGGTGTGCTGGCACCGTCTATCTCCTGGAGGGGGGGTGGACTGTGCCGGACACCCCTTCTTGGTGCTCCCAGTTTTAATTGCATCTGAGAGCAACACGCAACAACACCACATTCGAGCGGGTGCAGGGAGGATCGGGGTCTTCTCACACCCCCGTTCTCCGGCTGCCGCCCGGAGTCTGGGGCCTGGAGGAAGAGCAAGCCACCTGGTCCGTGGTTTTAGCTGGGGCCGGCTGCGGGGCCTAGGTGGCCTGCCGGTGGCGGGGCTGTCACCTCTGCTCTCCCCAAAGAAGGTTGGATGGGGGGGCATGAAGTGCCTGGTTGAAGCGTTTTTTTTGTTTTTTTTTCGGGGGGGGGGCGGTTCTGGTTGGGTGGCCGGCGCGGGATGGGTGGGCCCCGGTCCCGGGGGGGGCTCTTGCTGGGGGTGGTCCGGTCCGTGTGTGGGGTGGGGGGCCAGGCTTGAAGCAGGAATGAGATGGGTTGGTGTGGCGGTGTCGCCGCTCCCCTCCCCCCACATCCGGATTTTAGGTTCACTTATTGGGTCATCCGATAGTCGCGGGACCAACCACCGGTGTCACCGGGTTTTTGGTCCTGGTATTATTGGATGTGAGTGTTATGTGTGAATGTGTGTCCGCGTTGTTATTTTCTTTATTTATTATTATTATTATAATTTTATTTTATTTTATTTTTTTTTCTTCTTCTCTGTGGTACGAGTGGGGGCACTAGGGAGGGAAGGCATGATTGAGATGGTGTGTTTTTTGTTTTTTTTAATTTTTGTTTTCTCCCAGGTTGGGGTCTCAACCCCACCCTCTCCCAAATACATCTCAAGTCTCCACTAAGTGCGGAGCCCATTCCCCCCGTCCTGCTCTCCCTCCGCTGGCTGGCGTCGGGACTCACCGGTGCACTGGTGGAGCTCGGGGTCTGGGGGTGGATGCCCGGGGGGCTGCTGGCTCATTCCTGGCGGCCTCTCTGCTGGCCCCGGCCGGCCGGGGCTTTGCTGGGGCTCCTGTCTGGGGGTCGGGTGCCCTTGGGGCCTCGGATCCCTGGGGCCCGGGACTGGATCCACTTCGTGGTGGGGCTGGGTGTTGTTCGGGGATTTTCGGTGTCTGTGCCGGTGCCTTCGCTACGATGCCGGTTCCTGGGCGGTGTTTTTTCCTATGCCGGTTCTGTGGTATCGGTTCGGGGGGAGGGGAGCTGCACGGCATGGTGGGGTGCGAGTCTTGGGTCCTGTTTTGGGCTCCGGTTTTTCCGCTCGCATTTCTCCTCTTGCATATTTATTTTAATTGTAATTATTAATTTATTTACTTATTTATTTATTTATTTTTTTTTTTTTCTTCCTCGGTGGGGGGGAGCGGTTGCGGGTGGGTCGGTGTCTGGTGTCCACTGTCGCATTGTGGGGGCTCCCTTTTTATTTATTTATTTATTTATTTTTTGGGGGGGTTTGGCATGTCTGTTTTCTCGGGGGGCGGGCGGGCCTGTTGGGTGGGGGTCCTGCTGGCGGCACGCCGCTGGTGTGTGGGGGTCCGGGCGGCTCCGGCGGGGGTGGTGTTGGGGAACCGGTGAGGGCGGGCTGGCTGCGCTGATTGGGTATTCGGGTGTGTTTTCCCTCTTGGAGGCATGGCGGAGCTGCTTTGTTCCTGCTGATCGCGGCGGGTGAGGCTGCGGGGCGGGTGGGGGTTGGAGTGGCTCTGGCCGGCGCGCGTTGGGGGGCCGGGGCGGCGGAGCTGCTCTGGCAGCGTCTCAGGGCCTGGTGCGGGCGGCGGACATGGCTCTGCTGCTTTGGCTTCGTCCGGTGGGGGAGCGGCGTGGTTCGCTCCGCTCTGGCTTTGTGCTGCCCCTCGGGCTGCTTGGGGGGGGGGGGGGTGGTTGCGCCGGCTGCGGTCTGCTCTTCTTGCGGTTTTGCGCCGGGCGGCTTTTCTGCTCTTGGGTTGATTCTGTGCGCGGTGTGTTGCGTTGCGCGCTGTTGGCGTCAGTCTTGGTGGGGTGGGGTTGCGCTTTTGACCGGCGGGGCGTTTTTGGGGGGTCCCGCGGCGCTCGCGGCCGGTTCGCGGCGGATGCGCATGGGCCCCGGCCGCAGGCGGGGCCGCCTGTGTGTTTTTTCTGGGTGGTGCGGTCGCGGTGGGTGTTGCGGCCGGTCGCCGGGGCTTGGTGCCGGGGCGTGTTTCGGTGCTCTGTGGGCCTGGGGCGTTTCGGTCGGTGCCGTAGGGGTCCGGTGTTCGGTGCCCGGTCCTACTTCAGGGTGGCCGGCTGCCGGCGGGGCCCGCGGATTCGTCCCCGCGGCTCCCCGGGGCGCCGGCATGGCGGTGGCTGGGGGGCTTCTTCGTGGCTGTCTCTCCTCCTCCCTTGGTGGGGGTCTGATTTCCAGGGCTGGCCCCTCCTTGGTGCCTACGCTTCTGGGGTCCCTTTGGGCGCCTGGGGCTTTGGGGCTCCCGGCGCTGGAGTCAGTGCTCTGGGGGGTGTGCCTCTCCGGCTCTCCACAACCACTATTGAGCATTTTTTCTATGGTTACTTTACATGCACAAGTTCACCCTCACAAACAACTACAGGTGCTAGGCTTCAGGTACTTAGAGATTCACTTCCAAACAGAAAGCCCACATTCATATCTTCAGGTAACACAGAGTACATGTCAGACTTAATAATATTACTTTAGCGATAGTTTCAAGGTGTTGCTTTATTGTATATCGCGTACCATGTCTTTTGGTTGTGCTATTCTTTTTTTCATGTCGTTACAGGTGATGAAGCAGACTGAAAATGTTTTGTCATTATCTCCTTCCTATCTCCTCTTTCTTTCATCTTTTGTCTTTTTTTTTCTTTTTCCTTTTTCTTCTTCTGTTTTTCTGCTCTACTTACATTGCAGTGTCCATATAAACTGTAAAACTCCCTGCATAATTATAATAAAGCAATTTATATGCATGAAACAAGTGGAGCAGTATGGCAATAGCCATACCGCTACAGTTGTGAAAGTAAAATCTGTTGGGCTCCTTTTGGCGTCAAGACAATTATTCTTATTGCCACCTTGCCAGACAGGACACTGTAAAAAAATATATATGGAGTAAAAGAAGAAAAGAATTGATACTCAGGACAAATTTTTCAGAGAATGGCGAAGGTGTTCCTTCTATCTTTAATAACAATTCTTTTTGTGAGATATCTCTGAAACACAGAGGTGACAAAAAATTCAAATGTTAATGCCTCAACATGTCACATATTACTTAAAGTGATTTAAATTTTTTGTTTTAATGGTTGCAGTTTTGCTAAAACTTTCAGTTCTTCCGTTTGTAGTAGTGACAGGGGAAAAAAATATAAAATCTTCAAAATGATCCCAAAAAGTTGTGGTGGGGAAAACGACTCTGCCAATGAAATATTAACCTTCCTGAATTCATTAGAAAATAAATGAGACACATTTGCTCCGAATTGCAAGACTATTATGTTTCCTCTCATCTCTTTCCAAGCAGCATCTGTTTCAGACTACCTTTGCTGGTTGCACAAAGACCAGATGGCGTATTTCTAATTTTGCAGCGTGACAGAGGGAGGAACAAAGAGCGTTCTCATTGGTCAGAGAATTGTTTCTAAAAACTCTTCCTCACCCATTGCAGGCGGTCTTCCCCCCTTTTTCCTCCAAGCCTGGGTCCTCTACCAGACGCCTGGGAGCTTGAGGGTTCTGCGCAGTATCTTTGCTGTTCCTAGCACTGAACTCTTCTGGATCGAGATATCTGATGTATTTCCAGGGATCTGCTGTAACCACTCTTCCAGTTTGGGGCTCACTGCCCTTAGGGCCCCAATGACCACAGGTACTACTGATGCCTTGATCTTACAGGTTTTCTCCAGCTTATATATATATATATATATATATATATATATATATATATATATATCCTGAATTTCCAGCATTAAGCTAATGTTTTTATGCTTTTCAAAATGTACACAGAGTTTCTAAAATGTGATTTCTAACATTAATTTCTATAAATGTTTGTAGCAAAAACATATTTTGAGAAATTTTTTTAAAAAAGGACATAAAATAGCATCTCTTGCTGGTAAAGATTTTCAGTCATCCAGGTCATAGTTATTCCAAAAAAAGTAAAAAAAAACAATCCACTGGACTTTGTGGAAAGTCTATAAAGTGCCTTGAGATGACATGTGTTGTGAATTTGGCGCTATATAAATAAACTGAATTGAATTGAATTGTACATTCTTCATTCACACTCTGTTCTGACTCTGGGCTCAGCACTGACAGTCCCAAAGATTTCCAGGTACAAATGGTTAAGGTGTAAAATATCTTTTTCACATACCACTATACTATCTGAAAACCCCTTTTAACAGATTCTTGTAAACTCATAAATCTAAAACCAGACATTTGCACACACACCTTATCATTTTTCAGAAAGTCTAAGTTTTTATCTTAACAGTTTTCCTGCTTGATGTTAGGATCCCCAACATAAAACAAAAAAAATCTTTAGCAAAATGCACTATTATAATAACATTTTCTTACTGTCTTATTTGAATAATGGTAAGCCTGTATTCTTATCTATTTTAATTGCAAACCATGAAAGGTGCAAAATAAATAACATATATTCACTCAATTACTATCTGTCAAAAAGCAAACAAATACCAAAGAACACTACTGCCACCTACTGGTTTGTGACATCACGGTGCGGTATCGGCTGTTGATCAAGTCCCAGTGCTGTATCTGGTGTTTGTCACAACGCGCTATTATCCAAGTCATCTTGAAAACATTCTTCTTCCAAATGTTGGCTACATATTATGCGTTTTTGATCTGGTCAGAAGTTCGTTTAAAATAAGTTTTATAAAAACGTTTACTCATTGTATTGCAACATCCACCTGCCATGCACGTGAGCATTGTCAGTTTAACTATAACTCCGTGATCACAACAAAAATTATTATTTTTTATTACTGATTAACACTAAATTAATTAAATCACATGTAACTTATTTCTTTTAAATATAGATAATGATCCATTGATTATTCCTTGCTGACAAGACTTTCCTTTTAAACATTAGGATTAAAGATTTCTATGACTTGTTCAATGCTACACCTGTGTAATTTATCTGAAAAATGTATACAAACAAAGGACATATAGTAGGTTAAAGTATTAGTAGTAGGTAGTAGTAGCTGGTAAGAAGGCTATTGCACGGAAATATGCAAAAGAAGACCCCCGTACGCTGGACAAATACAGATAGTAGAAGGAATCCAAATTATAGAACAGATGACACACAGACTCAGGGTACAGCCTGCTCACATGATAAAAAAAATAAAAAGGAAAATATTTAGAACAGCGAAGGTGGGATCAGATGGGGGAGTAGTTATTTCCCCACATGATGTTGGAAAATAAATGACCAACAACACAGAATGACATAAAGAACTCAAAATAAACTTAAACAAAAGTCCAAAAATTGCAGAATCATGACAGTTTGTTTTCATGTAGATCTCTATGATGGGCACAATATTGTGATTAATCAAAATATTATTTTAATGATAAAGTCAGAATTCTGTCAAAATTTCACACACATATTAAATAATAATATGAGTAGTTTTAATTTAAACACATATACCTAAACTACGTACCACACATATCTTGAACATTTTATGCATATAGATCCAATAACACGAGGCTCCCAAAATATAAAAATGATAAATTCATCTTCTTTCTTTGTGCTGATGGCTTGTTTTCCTTCTACTCACATGTGGACCTCTCTGCATGTTCATGCTGACTGCTGTCCATTAAAGCGTGGAGCTAACAGGAGAAAGCAAACTACATAAAATCTGCTTCTTGGCACAGCACTGTTTTGTCCTCATCGTTACCATCTTAGCCGTGTTGGGAAAGTTCTCTTTCTACGTGAACTAGTTCAAAGTTCAGTTCACACATTTTAAAATGAACTAGTTCAGTTCATAGTTCAAAATTTTGAACTAAGTTCACAGTTCCAAAAAATGAACTAGTGCAGTTCTTTTTTTTTTTCATATATTGCTCAATTACACCATAGCCTACTGTAGAACCACAGACAGCAATTATTTTATCAGTTGTAACACTGAAACTGTGCGTCAGATTTCATCTTCATATCCAGTTTTGAATCCTTATCCAACCAGGGTTTACATTAGCATTGAGGGGACAGCATTTCCCCATTGTTGCTTAAATGCTTTGTTGCTGTAAATTCACTTCACACTAGTAGCAGCTGCAGCTTTCACCCCTACAGTATATTCTCAAAAACATCAGGAAAAATTTGCTGCTTGAATGGTCTTTTTTATGGAGAATTATTAAAAGAAAAACAGGACAGTAGTCTTTAAGGTGCAAATGTTTTTTTAATTTTAATAATTTTTTCCATTTGAAATTCCATTTCAGTACATACTAAAAAGGAATACTGGAAAATTATACCAGGCAGGTTTAACAAACAAGTTACATGAATAGTAAAACCCTCAAGAACATTTTACTAACAGAAACTGAGGGACCAGGCTGAGGTAGGAATTTAAGGTTACTGAAGTGCGGATTTTTTTACTGAAAGCCGGCGGGTAAAGTTTGCAGAGAAATGTAAAATTGTTTCCATCATCCTCACCTGGCCATAAAACTGTTTTAAGTGATCATACTGCTGCTTTGTCACCTCCACGGTCGCCTCCATGCTGCTGTGGCTTCCACGCTGCATTTTGTTTTGATGACGCACGCGGCTGTAGGCTACGACACTGGTAGCTGGTGTTGCCAGATTGGGTTTTTTCCCCGCTACGTATTAAGGCCTGTTTACGGTGTGATTTAGCCGGGGTTTCGCCTGGAGGGCTCTATAGAAATCTGGCAACCTATTGAACGGAGTTGAACTGAGAGAGCGTGCCGTTCACAGACACCAGAATGAACGAGTTCACAATAACGTTCATCAGGCAGTAATACAGTACGTTCAGTTCACGTTCGCCCAAAATATGAACGAGTTCATGAACTTTCGTTCAATAAACGCGTTCAGGCACAACACTGCATCTTAGCAACTTTGTTGCAATATTTCTCACCATTTCAGAGCACTTCTTGCATCCTTTCTCTCTTTTTTTTTTTAAATGACAAGCCACAGATCTGTACTTGCTCCTGTGTTGTTGGTGACTTTGGTGACAGCATGCTAGCAGCAGCTGCTCTACATTTACTTTCTTCAGCAAGCAGTGAGTGAGCAAGCCCCTGCAGCTCACAGCTGCTGGTTGATCTAATGAGGACTAGGACAACTGTAGCTCCTGTTTCAGGGGGGTGAATCTGGGAGCATCAATGATTACAAATATCTTGGTGTGCAAAATTTCTAATAAACTGGAGTGAGGAGAGACTCTTAAATGGAGAGGGGGAAGTAATTTATTTAAACAGACTGTTCTGGTCTTCCCATGTCTGTCAAATGATGCTCAGGATTAAAATATGAGTTTGTGGTCACCAGAGCTCTTCCTGGAGCAGCAGAATGTGGATGCCAGCAGGCTGCATAAACTGATCTGAAAGGCCGGTAATGTTGGGCTTGACTTTTTTTTCTCACAGACAGATGATCAAGTTAAAAGCCACATTGGATACTACTTCAATTCCACTGCATGCTGGTGAGTTACACATTTAGTGACATTCACCACTGAAAAACCTCACTAGATTCTACATTGTTCTGCTACACCCGTCTTTGGAATAGTTTCCTCATATATTGTTTTTTGTTTACAATTTGCTTTTTAAATTTCCTATGGAAATTAAATATGAGTGAATCAGAAATAGCTCACAGTCCGTTTATTTTTTGGTCATTAGATTCTTCTTTGGAAAACAGACATTAGACAAATATTAAAAAAGAAAAAAACCCCGGAATATTTGATTTTGGTATTTGAGGTTTGAGGGATTTCATTATTTGTTAACTGAAAAAGTTATTGTTCTAAAGTTGTTTATCCCGTTTAGAAACCAGAAAAGAAAAACACTTTGAATTTCAATTTTATTTTTCTATATAAAAAAAGAAATAAGCACAGGTTTTGTTTTCTTATACCCTTGTTCAAAAGGAAAAACCAAAAGATACATGAACAGACCATTTAATTATAGTTTGTTGTTTTTTTCTCCCCAGTTTTTATTGTAATTACAGTGTCACAAGTGATGATTTCTCTGCATTTAACCCATCCCCTTGGGGAGCAGTGGGCTGCTATTGTGCAGCGCCCGGGGAGCAGTGTGGGGTTAAGGGTCTCAGAACTCACTAGGCTGCCACTCACCTATTATTTATCAGATAAGTTATCATTAGGAAAATAATCCTAGTTTTATTGGATGTGTTACTAAGTTTGTGTGTTTGGCCTGAAGGTTTTTTTCATTCTTAAAAGAATATAGCAGTAGTGTAGTTCTTTTTGACTGACAAATGTCTGTCATTAAGGAAATGGTTAAGTATGAATTCCCCTCTGTCAAATTCCGCAAAATCCTTATTTTTTCTTAAGCAGACAAGAAAAAAACAAACCCATTGTTCCGCTTTTCGCATATTTAGGTTAATTACATCAGAAGAGAATTTAGCTAATCAGCTAGCTTTACGAAACATTAGAGCAGCAGATTGTGTTATGAGATTTCAACAGAGGCTAAATGTGAAGTTTCATTCCAGTTCACTCTGTTCCTATGGAGCTAAAGTGGAGCCTTAAGGTTTGTTTAAAAGTATTTTTATTATAAACTAAAACTAAAAAAGACCTGATATGGAAAATTATTTTTGAAACTGGAAATGATTTTAAACTTAAACATATTTTCCAAGGTGAAAACAAACATAACATGCCTTCCTTTTGTTGTTCATATGACTGTTAGGCTACATTTACACTGCAGGCAAATGCGACCCAAATCCAATCCGCTATACATCTGAAGTCGGACTTTTTCACAGCAGTTTTAAAGCATGGAGCCTAGGCAGCAGTTCAACTGAAGAAACTGATTGCTCTCCTACATCCACCTGCGATGCAGCCAATGAGCTTTGAACCACGCCTCCACGAAAGCCAATCGGCATCCAAAGTCCATCTTAAAAGGCCTCCGATCTGCAACCTATCTGCTACCTAGTGCGTAGGCGGTGGTTGCACTGTGTGGCTTCATTCAGATGAGCCTGTTTCATCCCACCTCCAGCCCCTTTTTCACCGTCGTAGCTAAAACTTCATCAGAGTTTCATTCCTCCCGGACTCTAACTGCATTCCGCGTCTCATTTCAACCGGTCTGGCAGAAGACCGCCATGTTGAGCCTGGTTCTGCCAGAGGTTTGTCATAATCAGTTTAAGGAATCTGAGCCACATGCAGAGACACCACTCAGAGAACATGGAGAAAAGTTTAACAGGTTTATTTGTAGCAATGTGAACGGCGGTTGGATATGGAACTCAGAGAACTGGTGAACCGGAACTGGAAAGTCTGAAGGGGAGATCACAGAGATCAGTTCAGGGACCGTGGGAAATGAGACTGTGGCTTGAATTATGCTGGAATGGGACTCACGTTTGAGGGGGCTCTTGTCAATCCTTGAATCCAGTCTGTGTGAGTTTATCCAGAGAAGAGGGAACTCGTTGGAGAGCGGACAGGTAGACATACGTTGTGCCCGGAGGAGTAATGGAGCGGACTGTCACTTGGATTTCCGATGGGAACTTGAACGGATCATGTGGAGGTTTTCCCCTGCTTAGTGTGTACTCAGTAAATCCTTCCAGGGGGAGAAGGTCCAGGTATCCAGTTACACAGAAAGACTTCCTGCTGAACAGCAAAGACAGAAACAACATAAGACTCAGAGAAACAAGACTCAGGTTAGACTCAGCTAATCTCAGCTTGGCTAGAGTACCCAAAACTAGCAAAAACTCTGGCCTTGAGGTAGTGACAGCCCACTGCTCAAGTACTCCTCCAGTAATAAACCAACGAGCCGCAGGTGTGCAGGGAGGACAGGGCACCACCTGGTGGTGGAGAGAGAAGAGACACACAAACAACCCACACTAACTGGATTCCTAAAAAGGTTTCTGCCCAACGGGGAGATTTTCCTCTCCGCTGTCACTTCGTGCTTGCTAATCATGGACAGGTTCTCTCAACCTGTGTTATCCAAACTGGACTTCCATCTTCCAGGTCCCAGAGTGAAGCTCTAGTATCAGCTCACGTGGTCCACTGGATCTAGCTAACCAGCAGTCTACACACTGACCAACTTCATCTCCACTCCACCACCACTTTCAGGCCTGGGGGGGGAAACAGTCCTATTCTTTGCTCCTGTTCATGCATATCTATTAAATTAAGTGCTATACTTCCTGCCGAGGTCTGAGAGCCAAAGACAAAGTAATTGTATCACTACATTTCTTCTAATTGTCTTTTCTCTTCGTTTGAGTTTTTAAATTGAAATTATTTTTATCTTTTTACATTACAAAACATATTCCATTAATGCAAGGTAATTAATATTTCTGAAAGCAGCTGTTGTTTGAACAGTCATGATGCATTTTATAGAACTTTTAAGTCATTGTCAGAGCTCCCACATCCAGTTTTTTTCCCCAACACTGCAAAGGCAAGGCAACTTTAAAGTACATTTCAGTGCCAAGAAAATTCAAAAATTGTACATGAGAAGAAAAAAAGAAAAGTACATTGCAATTAGTATGCAGCTGTTTAAAGTCTATGTTTTCCTTCTGAGCATATGTTTGGATTTCCAAACCAATCACACTTATGTATGATAGCAACATTTAATTATTAATATAATAGCTCCTCCAAAAAGATTAGATTTTTAATCAAACACACAGAATTGTGCGCCTATAGCCTTATTCATACGTTAACATCAAACACGTTCTTAGGAGTCCTTCATAATGATAATAAATTATTATGTATTTCAATTTTTATTTTTATTTTCTGTAAGATTATATTAAAGACACAGAAAAAAAACAAAAACTAATGAATTAAAAACATGAAATAAAATAAAGAGTGCAAAAAGAAATAAAAGAAAATGTAAGTGGCTAAATAAAATTAGCTCTTTAAATAATCAGAACCATGAATTGTGGCTTTTAAATCTTGATTTTGAAACAGGATTTGAAAATTGCAGTATTCAATAACAGATTAATCAATTCATTTCCTCATTATGAACTTTAACTAAGCAATTACAAAAAAAATGTCCAAATTGGATTTCTAATTGTATAATTTGCCTGTTAAATATGAAAGGGTTCGATTTGTTTTTTAGTGACACTACCTTTCCTCCATATTCGAAGTCCCTTGACACAATCCACCGCAGACACACTTGCGCTCAAACCTTTTTCTATGTAAACTCAACTTTTAGGTCCTATGTACATTAAAATGACCTTGGCCAGATTTTAAATGTTCCTGGTGTACATAAGTGTTCATGTATCAATGCTATTTTGTTCACAGTGGCATAACGGTCACTTGTCTTAGCAGACATCTATAAAGAGCAATGAAATGTTTATTCCAGCTTCAATCCACAGATATTTGAAGTAAGTTGTTTAAAAATGCTGTTGTGCAGTCACTGCTGCAATTGAGATGTTACTGAGATGTGAGTCCCTTGGTTCATTAGCTCAAAAAGTATACAGCAAAATGTTTTAAAGCACAGGAGGATCACTCCTGAACTTTTTACACCTCACTATATCAAATATGTAATAAAAATTGATTGTCCCATATTTCTTGTAATTACAGCAGCTGCAATCAATTTTGCAGTTGCTATTGTGTCCAATTACTCCCTTGAACAAATCCCCACAGTCCTTTTTGCTCTAAAGCTGCAGCTCAGCAAACAAAGCAGAGCCTCGTATTGTCTGCAACATTTATCCACCCTGCAGGAACAGCCACAAAAGCAGGACACTTGTTGGGTTTGTATAAGTATAAAACTGGTTTTTACTAATCTCGACTTTAAAGGGAAATAAAATTAGCCCTTTCCTGCATGTCATCCCCCATCTATCTGCCTCCCCATGTCTTGTCTCAGAAACATATTTAAAAAAAATAACATCATCCATTTATTAAATAGCAGAAAATGATGCTTAAAGCTAAATATGACAGAACATCTAATGCATATATAGAGGAAATCAAAACTAATAGTAAGCTCCATTATGTTTTACTAGCATTACAAACTGTTCTTGCGATGCTGTGATGCCATATCTCTCAGGGTTAAAGAGATTTATTTTTAAACTAAAATTCTTTACTTAGAATGTTCAATTTATTTCAAAACTTTATTAATCCCAAACTTTATTAAAATTTCCCAAAAGGAAATTAGATGTTACCATAAATAAAACTCTTCAAATGTGTTGTGTAGGATGAGAACTTCTGTCATGGATCCTTGATTTTTCTTCCATGTTTTCAATATTATTAAACAGAATCATAATAAAATTTTACCCTTTTTTCAAAATATTAATTTGGGTATCCATTTTTTTTTTGGGATACATTTATTTTAATCTTTTAAAATAACAACATACCAGACTGTCAGACAGCTCTGGATGCATAGTGTTAAAGGTGCTGGAGGAGATCTTTTTTGACGCATTTTTTACCATGTGGCTTAAAGATTTCCCCACAGCCACTTAGCAAGCAGTGAAATAGAAGGTCTGGAAGTGGAACTAAAACAAATGGTCCCTGCTATAGTGAGAAATCAATAAATAACCCCAAACAATCACAAAAGACGGTCCGTTGTACACGATTGGTTCCTAACACATCAGTAACGGTCGTCTACTTGTCCCTCCCCCCTGTGCGCGTACCGACACATGAACGAATCGACCCCCCAATGCTCGTGCAGGACGCCATGGCTGGAAGCTAACCACTGTTATGCTACCTTCACACCTAAAGCAGCAAGACCAGCAAAAATGCCCCTAGTGCTTCATTTTTTATGCTTGTACAAGTTTAGTTCTGATGCACAGTGGAAAAAATGGGTCTGATGCGTTGTGGGGCGGAGCTACTCTATCCTTTCTTTGCCTGTAACAGTGGCGGCTATATTTGCTGTGATCAGTGGGTAAAAAGTAGTTTGTATCGATTTTGAAGTGAGAAAGTCCACCTGAAAACATCATCAGTGCTGTCAGTTCATCCTGATTTCAATTATTATTTCTGTCGGAGAGGCTCAGACCCCCGTACACCAGCGGTGCGCCGTCACTAGGAAGCCCATTCAACAGCAGCCTATGGCCTGCTAGAATGTCATGCTAACGAATGGTACTGCATAGGGGTCATGAAAGTTTGATTGATTGGACTTTTTTTACTTTTCTTTTTTTTCATTCCCCTGTTCAGTTTTTTTCCACTAATTGAAATGTCTTTATATCCACATTAACATGAATTCAACACACTGTAGTAAACAGATAAATGGAGGCAGAAGTTGTCTTTCAGGCATCAATGCACACATTCAGCGACACACAGGAGCTCTTTCAAGCTGGGCACCGTTTCATTCACAACACCTGTCCCATCAACCAGGAATCAGAATCGGAAATACTTTAATAATCCCAGGGTGAAATTACTTTCGTTACATGACTCATTATGTAATAGAGTGACTATAAGACCAGATTGAAATAACACAATTTCATACAATATATATAAAATTAATGGGTCCCCGCTCCATCTCGCCACCAATTTGGGGGGTCCTTGGCCTGGAAAAAGTTGAACACCTCTAATATATGGAATAAAAATGAGGATTACAGGGAGGCAGGCCAGGACACAACAGGTAAGCAACAAACACAGTTCCCTCGTGCAAAGGAGGTTTAAACCACATGCAGCTGTGCACAATGAGCTACGCATCTGGGAGCAAAAAGAGCAGTACACCCACACTGGTGCTCTGAAGCCTGCTGGGGCCACAATGTCACAACGATGTTTCTACAACCTGCCTGTCAGAGTACTGGTATGTTACAAAAAGGCCAAGAAAAATGACATGTTGGAATGTTTGGACATTTTTGAAAAAAAAACATGAAATAGAAATGTTTCCCTCAACAATAGAGTCTGAAGATTACTGTCTTAATAGGAAATATATGTCTCTGAATGTGCAGAACTGGTGTTGACAAGCCATGAGAGATAGAAGTTTAAAAAGTAAATACACATCTGACTTTTCATTATTCTTACCTTTGATTATTTTCCTTTTTCTGACAGTTTTGTGCTGCTTCACACTGGTGTAGTAAAAATAAAAACGAAAAGCACCATTAACATGCAGTATGTTGCGGTTTAGTGGTTATAATGTAACAATGTTTCCCTGTGTAAAAATGCTACTCCAATACACTGTACATTAAAATTCTACTTTCATCTAAAATGTATTTTTGATTCATGCAAATTCATGAGAATAATTTCCCACACCGCTTACCGCTTTGTGAGCTAGGATTCATATGACCTATTTAACAAACTTCTACAGAATCCACTGTGTGACTTAACCTTCTGCTCTTAGAGTGTATCTTTCTGAGCTTAACAGCGGATTATTTCTAATCATTCATAAAGGTGAGCAGATTTTGCATAATGTCATCTTCCAAACGTTAAAGAGAAATATAAATGTAGAAGGCAAATCTATGGATTTCTTCTTCTTATTATTATTATAAGGATTCTTTTTTTAACAGTAAAGTTGGGGAGAACAGAACAAAAGTAAGTTCCTGTGGTGCCACAATGAAGATGAAATGCGATTATTCCAGGCAGTGGTGAATGAAAAATTATGATGAATGATCCAAACAAATCTACAGTTGACTCTAATACAGCAACACAACATGAGCTGGTTTTGTTGCTATCTTCAAGCAATTAATCACCATAATGTTTGCCTGTTCAATAAGGAAAGTACCGTAGGAAAAGAAGCAGACCTGTTTACACACAGGTGGTGCTTTTAATGTTGATTACTTGCTTTGTTATTGTCATCAAAAGTTTCCCTAAAAGGATATATGAACTTGTTCTATCATGAGCAAAAAATAATTAGATGAAGATAGGAGTCTAAGATAAGCAAAAAAATACTTTATTGCAAGAATGCAGGAAGCCAATGTAATCTCTCGTAACCCCCCCACACACACCACTGCCACCATCTTTTCTCTTCAAGCAGACAAAAAAATTTCAAATTGGATTTTTGATCTCTTCCTTTAAAGGTGCCTATTTTCACATCTCACATGGGGAATCCTCAATCCTGTAATGAAAAACAGATGAAAACTCTCTCAAATCAATCCAAAATAAATTCTTAAAAAAAAAAAAAAAATGAACTAAAGGTGCAAATAAATACAGATTGTAAGAAATATTTTCAAACCATAGACATCAATCCATCCATCTATCTTTCCATCATCTCCAGCGTATTCTACCAGGGTGCCTTACCTCCTGCAGGTGAGAGGCGGGGTGAACCCTGTACAGGTTGCCAGTCTGTCGCAGAACCAAAGTCAAGCTTTTTCAAATAAAATAAAGGAACAAAAGCATATTAATATTGCAAACTATGAAATTATTTACAAAGATATAACAACAAATAACTGTGACCACAAAATGGGTGCATTCCTTTGATTAAATCTGACAGTCGAGAGTTGACCAGAAATGACGATAAAAGGGATATTCGGGGTCATGAACGTCAATTACTAACATTTCAGGTAGATGGCAGATTGTGTAAAAATAACGATAACATACGTACATATAACATAATAGATTTGCAAAATAATTGTTAGTTACAGCCCTAGATTACTTTTACTCTTCAATTCATAAATGTCCATGTTTTGCCACTGGAAAAACGATCTAGAAATAAGTAAAAAGTTCCTAAATGAAGTTTATTTACTCTTTACTTAAACCATAGCCAAGGTAATCAAGGTAATAAAAGTGTTTGCGATGCATCTCGATCTAACCTTGTCATCAGACCCCATGACAAGAATCTCTGCAGTGCTGTATTGATGTGAGTGGAATTACGATTAAGCTGTCATTACCTTAAAGCCAGTTGTGCTGGTAATTGTGGGAGGATGACAACAGGTTGGCCAGCATTAACTCTCATCCTCCTTTAGCGGGTTCAGCACCTGCCTGCTGGCCACGGGCCGAACGTTTTCCTGACAGGCTCAGCAGGAATGATTGATGCCTGAAGGTCTCTGATGGTGAGTGCATCTCACTGCCAAGCTCCCCCATCCATCCAGCGTTCTCTCTTGAAACTCATTTAGGTCACACCTGTCCTTACACGCTTTCATTCTCTATGTTTATTTTTTTTGCTTGTAGGCTTACTGCTCGGTGGTGTAAACACTTCCAGCATAAGCCAGTATTGCAGCACTAATAATTTACTGGAAATGTAATCACCTTTGGGGGATTCATGGTGGGGCTTAGGCAAAAAAAAAATCTGTACATCTACGTTATTCAACTAATGTTGCTTCAGGGCTGTCAGAACCATTTAAGAAAATCTTAAAAAGCTGTTAATTCTCATGTTCCTTTATCCTGCTCAGAACAGTAAATCAACCTCAAGGCATTTACCCTTTTTTCCGATATCAATAAACTCTGTATATCTTTGTGTATTTGACTGGAATGCTCTGGAGTATTAAGGTCACTATCGTTTTTCTATGCTGCACACATACACACACTTCACACCTTGGCTCTAAAGAATTTTAAACCTTCTGATACTGCTGCATTTCATTGGTATTTTAAGCAAAGAGTTGTGAGGTCTTAGAAGTCAGCTGGCATTAATTCCTCTGAGGCTGGAAGGAGGCTTAAGAAAAAAAGTTCTCCCACTTCCAAATGACTCTTTCTTCTTCCTTACAAACACTTCACTCCATTTGATGGACAGGTAAACAATAGCTAATTAATTGTGATTATGTTTGATGTTCAGCAATCACTTAAAGGGTGCCATATAGAGGTTTGTTTTCTCTCCATTTGAAAAAACTATGCTATTGTGAATAAATTCAGGGGTTAAACTCATTCTCTCATCTTTCTCAAGGATTCTGGGCAAAGGAATGATGAGCGCAGCTTTATCCTTAATATATCATTTCCATACTGTAGTAGCCATTCAAAATTTCCCAACTTTCCTAGATGGGTCCTTGGCTGGTCTTTGGCTGGTTCCCTACAATTCCTTTTTAAACATTAATCTTTGTACTAACAGATTCTTTCTGTCATGATTTGTGGATACTAATATCTATTGAGAAGCATAATATGCAAGAGGGGGGTCACTCCTGGCTGGAAGTTGGAGGGGATTTTGCTGTGAGTTGCAGTGGGCTGCCATTCGACTGGAAAGGGCCATTTTTGAATGGCTGCTACAGTAGGAGGAATGGTGCTCGATCCACACTAAGGTGGGGGAACTGGGAAGTCCGGTTTTGTTGCGGTTTCTGAAGTCCATATTTCCACAACATATTTATCAAAAGCTGCTCTATCTGGAACACTACACCGATCACAGTTAGAGAAAGCGCTATAGGACAGAGAATTTGTCCCTTACTGCAGCGGTCCCCAACTACCGGTCCGTGGGTCATTTGGTACCTGGCCGCACATATATATACTGTATATATATATATAATTTATCGACGATCAGAGTCTGAGTGATGTTTTATTTTGAAAAATATAAAAAATTGCGGTATTCTCTTCCAATTACATCAGTCGGTGCATCTGTGCCTCTTGACACAGGTTAATTCAGTTCAAGACTCATCCTATCTATAACATCCTATCTTTGTGAAGCGGGATTTTCTGCGGTTACAGCGACCAAAACAAAGCTACGGAGCAGACTGGACATCAGGAGCACACTTCGTCTGTCATTGTCTCCGATTACGCCTAGATGGGACCGGCTTGTTGTTTTATTTTTATGCTGTTTGTATTTGATTTTACGGCAGTCGTATCATTTTACTTGATCGTATCTCTCCCCCCCCCCGCCGGCCGGTCCGTGAAAATATTGTCTGACATATAGCGGTCCGTGGTGCAAAAAAGGTTGGGGACCGCTACCTTAGTGCATTGCAGCATTAAAAAAAATAAATGTGCCAAAATTTATTTTAAATGTATAAAATCGAAACAGATTAAAGTGCTTGTATTTGGGGGAGTGGTGGCCTAGTAGTTAGGACATTGCGCTTGGATCCAAGAGGTTGTGAGTTCAAGACCCACTCCTTCAGAATGCCCCTCTGGGTCCCTGAGCAAGACCCTTAACCCCCACACTGTTCCCGGGGTGCCGCACAATGGCAGCCCTCTGCTGCCCAAGGGGATGGGTTAAATGCAGATAGTGAATTTTGCTGCTATGTACTTGTGATGACAGTTAAGTTGACTTCTATTCTACTCTATTCTTATTTTATTGTATTGTATTTACATAAAAACGAAATATCTCTCAAATAAAGGCTGCTTCTACAACCAATTTTGTATCCCTTTATTGTATATTTATATTTTATTTATTTATTGTTTATTATTATGTTTGTGGTTGTGTAAGTGCACTTCAATTTTAAGGACCTTAGGGGTATATTTTTGAGTGTTTTTGATATGTTTTATTGTCTGTATCTTGAAATGTTTCTTACAGTGTAATCAGTCTTAAATGAATGGCATTGCATGTTATCTTCTTTAGCCTTGAGCTAACACCATGTCTGTTCATTGAAATATATTGTGTCATTCAAGTAAAAGGAAATACAATAAGAAAAGAAAAGAAAAACAAAATTGTAAATAGGAACAAACTGGGGTAGCTGCTTTATGCAGAAAAAAAGGACATTTATTTTTCCCACCAAAACTTTGATGCTAGTTGGTGCATTTACCAAGCACACACTTCTTGGAATTATCGATGTCAAATGCCATATTTTCCTGGCTTTGCTAAACAATTTCCTCAGTCTTCAGGTATAAATTTAAACATAGTGTCCTTTTTTTAAATTGACCTCTCCATTCGTTTTACAGTTATTCTTGCAAGTTTGTAGAACCAGCGATTGGCATGGGTGTTACAGAGGGAACCCGTTTGGACAAAACCTAGTTTTTGACACATGGAAACAGCTGCAGTCTGCGGCGAGCTAAGGTCCATAATGAGACGGGAAAAGCCTCGTTCCTTGCAGAAATCCAAAGCCCTCCGTGTGAGCCGTGAGCCCAGGTTTTTGCGGCGCCATGAGAACGCCACAATTATGTGAGACATTTGGGCATAACTTCTGTTGACGGCATCTTGAGCAAACTCTGTGCCGCTCACTGCTCCGTTCAAGTCGTCAAACCTTTCACCATCGTCTTCCTCCCTTTTGCCCATCACCGCCACCATCCCCACCACCTTGGCCTGCCCGTTGACATCTACTTCTGCCACCCAGAAGCCATTGTCTGGATTTTCCAGGTAGCTTGCTTGAATGTCGGCCATATCAGCACTTAGCCTCCCCATCATGTAGCGATCGTAGATGTCATGGCAGCAGTAATAAACAAAGCCAGCCCAAATACTGCCAAAGAGCAGAGCTTGAAAGTAGGAGCTACCTCCAAGGACATAGCCAGCCATGGAAATGCTCAAAGCAATGCCGACATGGTCTGGGTTGCTTATGGCCTTGAAAAATGCTGGATAAATATGTTCAAATATTCCATCGTGAAAGAGAGACATGACCACATGTTGATCTGATGGTCTGTATTCCCTGATGGAGAACTGAACTGAAAAGAAAAAGAGGGGAAAGGAAAAGAGAGACTCCGTGAGACTAATCTGCCTATTTCTGTAACCACAAATTCCTGATGGATTTAAAATTAAGCTCAACAACCTTAAATACTTTAAAAAAATCCTTGAATGTGCCTCTTATTGTAAATAAGAATTTTCATTAATATAAAACATACATTTGCATGACAACCTGAGGTGAAATTCAGAATTGAAATCGTTAAACCCATTATTTCATTTTCAGATTCCAAGCAATGAGTCATTGCCTGTTGAAATACAAATGTGCTGCTGATAAAAATCCAATCAAGGTGAGATCTTGAGGCAGCAAACAAAGGGTCTGAAGTTGCACCGAACAGTATGACATGTCATCTGCACATTTAAATGTAATATCCCCCTCTGGTGTTAGTAATCTTGATTATAATGAACTCCTCTAGCATGAAAAATAAATGAATTAAATAGCAGAAAAGAGTCAAACTTACGGTCGCTTTTGTTGGCCATGTTGACTCTTTCTTCTCGCTTTCCGCTCACACTAAAGGACTGCTTTAGTGTGAGCTCCAGATTGTGATAATCAGATTGTGATAATCAGCTGTGCATGAAAAAGACTGAACATATTCTGAGCATGCTCAACATGCACACACACACAGAAGGCCGACCTATGACCACTGATTATAAAAAGCATTGAAAAATGTGTGTACTAACTCACAGTTATACTGAGATGATATTGATTTGTGGAAGTGTGTTAAAAGTTTGATTGAAATTATTCACAGCAATGATTTGATTATAAAAAATAGACTTTTTTTTAAAAACCTAATTAGCTTAGTCAACAGAGTAAAGAACTCAATCATTGGGATTGTTTGGGAGAATGAGCACAGATCCTGAATAAATTAAGTTGCAAAACTGAGTAGAATGTAAATCCGACTCGGCTGAGGTTTTAATCCCTAGCCAGAAATGTTCCCAATGCACACGCTTCTCAGTGAAATAGAACATTATTGAAAAGATCAGAAAGTGCAACTGATATTATTCATTTTACACAGAAGAATGATTTAAAATATTAATTAAAAGCCTCTATTTCAGATAGTTTTGATGGTTGTATTAAATCATCAGTTGATAAAAACTCAAAATGTTACGGTTAAGGTTTCATAAAATGAGTCAGAAATACAGATTACGTCATATAAAAATGGGAGCCTGCTAAAAATTACTACTGTATATGTCCACTTTCTCCACAGTATATGCTCTAAGTAAACAGTTGCAGCTCATTTTCCATGATTTTCTGCATAAGGGTGTAAGACAGAGGTATCAAGTAACAAAGTACAAATAATTTGTTACCTTACTTAAGTAGAAATTTTGGCTATCTATACTTTACTGGAGTAATTCTTTGCATCGGTGAGGTCACACCCCGATGTTGGATGAGAAGGTCTGACTTTAAGGCTACACTCCAATTCATCCTAAATGTGTTCTACCAGGTTTAGGCCAGTCAAGTGAATCTACACCAGACTCTGCCATCCATGTCTTTATGGACCTTGCTTTTTTTGCAGGTCCACAGTCATGTTGGAAGAGTAGGGCCCCCTCAAAACTGGTCAGCCAAAGTTGGGAGAATGGAATTATCCTTATGCTCCTTTGACTGGAACTAAGGGGCCAAGCCTTTGAAAAGCAATCCCATAATCTGATGTCCTGATGGAGAAACCCAATTATGGGGCTGTTCAGTGGAGCACTGGGTAGCACTGCTGCCTTGCATCAAGGAGGTTCTGGGTTCGATTCCCGGCTAAGGGGCATGTGTGGGTTCTCTCCGGGTACTCCGGCTTCCTCCCACAGTCCAAAAACATGACTGTTAGGTTAATTGGCTTCTCTAAATTGTCCTTAGGTGTGACTGTGTGTATGAATGGTTGTTTGTCTCTGTGTGTCCCTGCAATGGACTGGCGACCTGTCCAGGGTGTACCCCACCTCTTGCCCATTCACTGCTGGAGATAGGCACCAGCACCCCTTGTGACCCCAATTGGGACAAGTGTGTCAGATAATGGATGGATCTCCACCTTTCTGGAGTTAAGTGGATGTGTGCTTTACACCACTCCATCTGACGATTTGCATTGGACTTGGCTAAGGCTACATGAATTTAGGTGCTATGAGGTGATTGACTCTGCAAAAAGTTGTTGACTTCGCACTATGCTCTTCAGCATCCACTGACCCATCTCTATCAGTTTGGTAGAGTTTGTACTTGTTCCCAAGCACTTCCATTTTCTTATAATACAGCTTACAGTTGACTGTGGAATATTTAGAAACGAAGAAATTTCATGACTGGATTCAATGCACAGGTGGCATCCTATTCCAGTTCCAGACTGGAACTCCCTGAGCTCCTTAGAGTGACCCATTCTTTCAGAAATATCTATAAAAACAGCCAGCATGCCTGGGTGCTCTATTTCATACATGAGGGGCCACTGAAGCGTTTAAACAAAACAGATTCCAGAAATTTAGATGGATGAGTAAGTACTTTTGATCTTATTGTGTAGCTGTAAGCAGGAAGTGTCATGTTGGGGTTGAATCGTCTAACCCACATGCAGAAACACTCAGAGACAGGGAAAAAGTTAGAAGATTTATTGACAATGTTTTCAGAGAAATATGAACGTCTTGGTTCGTCAGGCTGGTCACGGGAGGGAAGCAACTAGAGGAGGACAAATCGGTTAGAGAGGATCCAAGAAACTTGCTGCTCAAACGGCGGCTTGGACTTATACCTGCTCAGAGGGTATTCTGATCAGCAGGGGGGGAACCTTGTGGGTCCAGAGGCTGGTCGGCAGGCTGAGGACTGAGGGCAGAGGCGGAGACGGAGGCTGAGGGCAGACAGGCAGGTTCCAGGCAGCCAGAGTTTTCTCCAGGAATCGACTGGTTTCCAGGTTTGTCAGGTTCTGAGAGGCAGAAGAAAACAGAGTCAGAGGGTTCTCAAAAAATCAGGAAAAACAGATCAGATTAGGTTGGCTCAGGTTTGCTGGTACCATTACTGGCAAACACTCTGGCAGGGAAGTGTCAGCCTCCTCCTCCTTAAGTAGGCCTCTAGATGAGCAGATGGGAAACAGGTGTGTAGAAGTCAGCGCACGCCCTCAGGAGGAAGATGTTAAATGTTAATGAATAAGATTCTCTGAATATGCTAAAGAGCATGTACAAGCCTTTATGAGTAGGTACATTTTGGGGGGCTTTCTGGTGATTTTGTTACTACAGTTGAGGGTGGGCATAACATTAATACTGCCTGTCTCTCTGATGTAAAGATGTACTATGCTGATTGTGACTTTTGCAATAATCTGGTGGCCCTCTGACTTGACTCAACTTTCCTCTGCAGAATAGGGTTTTTTACACTGACTTTAATCAATAGCTTTGGTTCATGCATCTGTGGGGGCCAGATGGTCATGCTCTGCACGAAGCCTCTGGAAATTTTAAACAACCATTATGCAAATCCTGAACCCCTGAACCTCCAAACTCACTCACGAAAAGTAAGTCCATTATGTGTGAACAAATCCTTTCAAAAATCTAACTTCTCTCCTGTTTTCATCTTAATCTTAATGAAATCCCAATGGATCATTCTAAAACTTCGGTAATACTAAATACAGTGAAATAAATTAAAAGCACATGATCATTGGCCTCATTAAGCTTAATGTGATACATTTCTCATGGAGTAATTATTTCCCATCTTATGCTGAAAATTTAATTTTGCTTAATAGATTAGTTTAATCAAATGTAAAACCCTGGAAATATGCTGATTTTTAGTTTTCTTAGAGATAGTATTGACACAAAAGCCTTGGCGCCGTTAAAAAAACTACTTTGACAATTATCATGATTTTTCATGCCTGAATGTTTAATTTTGTCAAAACAAAAACTGTTATTCTTATTATCTGATTTGACAAAAATCAATGTGAAGACGCGGCGGACTGTAGTCGTAACAGGAAGCCCGGGCCACATGCGGCTACGCTCTACCCCTTCTATTCATTCGGCTAGCTAATGTGAATCGTTCGATTCCATTTAGAGAGCGAGATCATCTGTGGTAGTAGGACTAGACATCTTCCATGCATGTGAGTAAAACTAGCAGCAGTTCTGCGGACAAGATATATGAATGGTAGCCGGCGTGCGTGGATGACGTCATACAGGCGCCATTTTATATTTTATATAAAAGATATAACAGCGGATGTCTGGGGGACAGTGATTCGCCTACATGTTATGAATTCTGGAGTACCATAAATGATAAATTATGAACAGTTTAGTTTGTGCCTTCAAGTTCTGGCCCATAGGAAGACGTTACTTGGATATAACAAAATACCAATATCTTCGGAACAGCTGCAAATGACACAAAACTCATATGGGTGAGTAGAACATGATGTAATAACGCAAAATCAAAGGGCAAATGTAAAAAAAAAAACGATCTTCCCCTTTAAGTCTGGGGTTGTGTTTGCTGCGCTACTCAATAGCGGCCGACTGCTCCCCAAAGGGATGGATCCATTATGGGACAATAAAGGGATTCACTTTTTTTTTTTTCATCAAATAGAACCAGAGGTTAAACTATGGAATGTAAAGTGGTTATTAATTTATAAATTAAATCATTAATTTAAACGTCTACACATTTGAAAACATTGAAAACTTATCTGCACTATTTTGTTGTTTGGTTTGACAAATTAGTGGCACTATAGTCATGAAGATGCGATAATTTTTTGTTTATAATAAATGAAAAATAAGATGTTTTTATTAGTTACATTTGGAAGCACACAAACAATGTACAGTATATTAAGAAAACACAACCAAAGATCAATAGTTTTACATTTATATACATTTCTTCTCTTACACTAATTTTGATAAAATTACTGTCATGATTTTATCTAAGGCTCTGACCCACATGCAGAAGACCAAACAGAGAGACCAGGGAAAAGTTCAACAGGTTTTATTGAGAGTTGGTGATACGAGTCCAGTGCTGCTCAGAACACTGTCGAACAAGAACTGAAAAATGAAGGGGAAGATTCTGTGTTTAGTTCAGGCTCAGTGGGAAATTTGCGTCTTAGATTTGAAGAAGGGAATTAAGGCTGCGGACTCACGTTTCCAGAAAAAGTTGTCTCTTGTTGAATCCAGTCGGTATGGGATGTTCCAGTGGATGACTTGCTCGTTGGAGGGCGGACAGAGTTTACCCAGACTGCGTTTTTTCCTTGAGGAACAGAGGAGCTGACTGCCACTTAAATTTTCTGCGGTACTTGAACGGTACTTGTGAAGATGAATCCCCTGCTCAGAGAGACGCCCAAATAATCCTTGGGGGTAAAGTAGATCCAAACCAAAAGCTAAAATTCTCAGCTCAGTTTGGTGCTCTCAGGTTGACTTCCTGCTGAGAGGCAAAGACAAAACAACAAGGTTAAACTTAGGTTTACAAAAACACAGTTTTACTCAGCAAAACTCAGCTTGGCTAAAGTACCCAAAACTGGCAAACACTCTGGCATCGAGGTAGGGGCAGTCAGCAGCTTAAGAGTCCTCCGGTACTGAGGTAACCATCCGCAGGTGTGTGAGAAGGCCAACGAGAACCAGGCGTCGCCTGGTGGTGGAGGGAAGACAAACAAAAGCACAACCCACACAAACTGGATTCCTAACAATTACAAACTGATCAATGAGACTGAAGAGAGCCTCACTAAAACTTACGGGAGTTCTTGTTTTCTCATCTCACAAAAACCTGCAGCTCCATTATTAGGAATGACAGAGGCCTTTTTTATTACTCAATTATAGAACTCAAACACATGATATAGACTAATTAAGCACAGGCTCATGTTTTAAAGCCTTTATTGATGTTAATTATAACAATTTCCTGCTTTAAGTCTATCTAAACAGAATTTAATTTCCTGGGAGATTAGATGGTTAAACAAGACCCAACAAAGAAACATTTTAAAGCAGAAATGGGGGGTTAAATAAAATGCACATGTAAGACCTGCTTTAAAGTTACTATTTTCAAAGGTGCTATTAATGTGGCAAAAACCTTGTTATGTTCACTGAAATCCTCAGGTAATATACCTTTAATATTCTTTCAGAACAAAATTCTGATGGAAGAAAATCCAGAAGTGGACCAGTAGTTTTTTAGTTTTTTCCCATGACTACAGCATTGACTGGTTAGACAAGGTTACTTTAAATCATACCCAAAAAAATCTCTTGAGTTGGATGATCTGAAATGAAACAGTTAAAGGAAAATAATTTTTGGCATCATATCATAGTATAAACAAGCAGGTTTTTGGCTAAAGAGAATACGACTTTTTCCTGGAGGTAACTATTCCACTGAGGTCAACAAAACAATGTTACAGAAAAACAAGACTAAGACAGACAAAATATATAGTAGTATATGCTCCCCAATACATTTTGGCTCCTAAAGAGATGCTGAGATGACTCTGCAGCTGCTGGTTGCATCATAGATGGACAAGAAGCTAAGTACAGGGAGCTGGTGAACTGTTTTGTGACATGGTGTGGAAACAATCATCTCATCCTGAATGTGAAAAAAACAACCAGAACAAAAAAAGGAAAGGCATTTTAACGTAGCTGTGCTGCCAGTCAGAAATATTTGAGTTGCCTAGGTAATGAAAACTGAACATCTGCAGTTAGTGTAGCATAGGGACATGGGTGCTACTGAAATGTATTTTTTACTCATGGCTGTGCTCTAACATAAAAAGCTGAAAGGGAAAGACACTGTTCAATATGCCTGTCATAAAGCTTCGAGATTAAGGGATTTCAAACTATAAAATTATTTAGATCCCCCTTCATATCCAGTGGCAAGACATAATTTAATCAAAACCCGAGCCAACTTTTTCCCTATCACATCACCTGTCCAAAAACTCAAAAACAATTTCATTTTATGGCCACTCAGGTAACCCAATATCATTATGCATTTTCTTTAGAAACAACAGCAAATAACAGAAGTAGAAAAGTTGCATCAAAAAATACTGCAAAAATACTGCAGTGTAATGAGTTCAATGCAATACCTCGGCTCCAGAGAAACTGTCCAACATATTTTTTTAGAATGTAATAAATATACTCAGGAAAGAGAGATGTTGCTTAGAGAGTTAGACATGAATAAAAATAAACTAGATATAAGGGAATTGTTTCAAAGTTCATCTGGGGATGTAGTTTTTGGGAGTATTTTTAATTTTCTAAGAAGAACGGGTGTTTTAGGGAGAATATAATAGTTTGTCTGGTCCATACTCCATTCTGGAAGGTGGCGGTAATGCATCTATAAGTTGTTTGCCAACCACCATTAAAAAAAAGAAGAAGAAGAAGGCTCCAGAGTGTCGACGTCACCGCCCCCTTGAGAGACGCTCCGCTGCACCTCTCCCAAATTGTAGCTGACAGCTAACAGTGCAGCAGACAGGAGGTCGGCTTGTTTTGTTTTTATGACCGAAATTGCGGAAAACAACTCGTGAAGTTTGACCCGCTAGAAGAGCGAGGTGCGCGAGAACGCTGGGACCCTTTTTCCAGCTGAATCTCCGCTCTTTTTGGCCCTCATGTCCCTCCGTCGTCGGACTAAACTCGCCCCCACTTCCTCACCGCCTCGGCCGTATCTAGACCCACAGCGTGTAGCTCAGACCACGCTTCCATACTGAGCACAATTTAAAAATGTCTGTGTGAAGCTTGCTGCAACAAACTGCTGTAAGAGTATAACCTGGAAGCGAGGTAGGAGGGCAAAATAGGTTTAGCGCCACCGCAGCACGGGAGGGAGAATTACGCCCAGGAGCAAATGGATAAAAATAGACTGGAGGGAAAAAAAACATGAATCGATTCTCTTGCGGACGTGTCGATGCATCGGATCGTCGGCTTTTGGATCGATGCATCGATACAAAACGATTAATTATTTACACCCCTAGTTTTGGTTATGTTGTGCTTTACTTTGCTCCATCTTTCCTAGTTTTATTGGTTTATTTCCTATTTTGTTGTAGTTTCTAGATTTATGGTAGTTCTCAGGTTTTTCTGTTGTTTTCCTTGGTTGCCCTCTTGTGTGTGTTCCTTTCCCCTTGGCTCCCTCGTTGTCTTCTCTCACATCTGCTCCTTGTCAGCTCGTTAGCCCTGCCTTTGTCTCAGTCGGCTACATATATTGTCCCTTGTTGTTGCTGGTCCTGTCGTCGCTGTTCTCTGCTCACCTCGTCTCTCCCTGGCTCACCTGATGTCTCCATGGTTCTGGTCTGTGTTACATTTTTAGTTGGATTCCTGCCTTTGTTAACTGCTTTCATCATTAAAACTACAAGAAATCACCTCAGCCTCTCTGCCTCTGCATTTGGGTCCTCTAAACCACAACCAAGACATGACAGCTTTAAAAACAGCACAGCTGACCAAAGACCTAAACAAATATGTACAAAATAAATGTTTAAAAACCTAGCATAAGTTAAAAGCAAACATAAACATATGTGGCAATATTCCTGGCAACCAGGAACTATCAGAAGGCCAGATGGTGGCAATACGCAGGTACATAATAGAGCCCAACAAAGCTCAATTATCCCGCTATACTTTACACTCAAGCTCTGCATGATAGAAGACAACCTGATATCGATTAAATAAATCTATTCATAACCAGTTCATTGAAAGGACCCGAGACTGCACACACAGATTTTGATTGTCCCAAAATCCTTCTTCTTCAGTTACAGTATCTAGCATCTTTTCTCATAGTTAAGATTATATCCTTGTAGGGGGTTACTTCACCTTCATCAGTTTACTCTTCTTGAAAGGTACTGGCGGAAGACACAGGCCGCTTCTCAATTCACAAGGACGCCAGTGTTGGGATCCGGAGGTTTGCTCACCAGAGGGTGCCGAGGATCCCTTTCTGAGGGCTTCTGCTGTCTGTTGGGATACAGAGGCTTGCCCACCAGAGGGCGCCAAGGATCCCTTCCTGAGGGCTTGTGCTCACCTGCTACCACCTGTCGCTCATCAGGAGATCTGTATTTAAGGAGGCAGAGGACTTCTCTCCGGTGCCAGAGTGTTTGCCAGTTATGGTTAGCAAGCCTGAGCCAACCAGCCTGTCTGAATCTCTGACTACCTGAAAACCTGAACCTGAACCTGATCTGTTTTCTCCTCTCTGCTTCCTAGATGGAACCTGCATGAAACCAGAAACCCAGAAGAGTTTCTCTGTCGGTAGTCTGCCTGTCTGATCTCTGAAGAACTCTGGAGAAATATTCCTGTCAAAGACCTGCCTGCCCACTCTCGGAAGAATCGGAAGGGAAACTCAAATCTGTGATCTGCAAACGCTCAAACCTAGCTCTGCCTCCGCCAAGCCCTCAGCCTGCCGACAGCCTCTGGACCCTCTTGGTTCCCCCCCTCTGCCGCTCTGCTCAAACTCCTGAACAGGTACAGACCTGCATACTTTCATCCTGCAAATTACCTGGACATCCACTAACTCCTCTGTCCCCCTCTTCAGTGAACCCACTCGTGACCAGTCCTGGATCTGATAACCCTTGATCTGTTTATTGATTGTGCTTTACTTCAATAAATCTTTGAACTTTTTCCAAGTCTCTGAGTGTTTCTGCATGTGGGTTAGGCCCCGGAAGCCCAACATGACAGCCAGTACGGACTCGTGCCTCGCCAAGAATGCTCTTGAGAAGAACACAGGAAAGTGTAGATTCTGGGAGAAAGGGAGCACTTTGCATGAATACGGGTCAATTTGAAAAGAAGCATACTCGTGACGTCACCACGTGCTCGACTCGTCTTGAGATGCATTTCACCTCCTGTTATCAATAGTCTTTCGATAATAAAACATTCTTATTCTTCTTTTTTCATTTAGTGGTGGAATAATAAATAACGCAGTCAGATAAACACAAATTAAATGAACATTTTGCCAAATGAAACAAAAAGCTGAGGCGGCAGTCCTTCACACATGGCTATGCTGAGAGAGGGCTGCTGCAGACGGGCTAACGTTAGACCTGGTGGAATTTTTTTTTTTTTTATTACGCATTAAATCAGTAAATGGGCCATACAGTGCTGCTGAAAAGTATAATGTTTTCACATCAAATAATTTTAAGACATACTTTTATAGCACAACAGAGACAGAGAAGTGAACTTTTAACTTAATAGTTTTGTCATGATCTTGGCGCTGATGGTCAGTGTTGGGCAAGTTACTTTGAAAAAGTAATTAGTTATAGTTACTAGTTACTTCTCCCAAAAAGTAACTGAGTTACTAACTGAGTTACTCCACAATAAAAGTAACTAGTTACTAGTAAAAGTAACTATTGCGTTACTTTTGCGTTTCTCGCCCCCATAACCCTCACCACCCAGCCCCCACCTTCTCGCCGTGTGTTTCCAAAGCCAGCTGAATAGAGCGGACGACAAAGACAAGAACCTGCAGAGAGTTTTGCATTTATTGCAACTCAACGTAAATGACATCAGGGGGGAACGCCATGTGAAGTTTTTTTAACAGGGCATTCAGATCTGGTGAAATTAATAACTGGGGATGCCTAATTCTGAAATCCTGTGTGTTTGGGTTGTTATAGATACTGCAACATCTATCTATCCATCTATCTATCTAGATCTATACTCTGTGTGTGACATAAAATATGGATCTCCATCCCCGCCACAAAGGCCATCAAATAATGTTTAAAATAAAAAATACAGTAGGTTGAAAAGTCAGAGTATCCATCCATCCATCCATCATCCATCCATCCATCCACCCATCCATCCATCCATCCATCCATCCATCCATCCATCCATCCATCCATCCATCCATCCATCCATCCAGATTTCTCCCTTTCATTTGATCGTTCACGCTCTCCATAGTTCTCCTGTGGCGCGAGCACAGGGCAACTGTTGCGCGCCTTTAGCGAGCATGCGCATTTCCTGTCGCTTGCGCGGTGACTCGTGCCGCCTGCGCTGTGCGGAGATGCAGAGGAAACCGTATGTGATGGGGAAACGCAGCTCGACGTAACACCGGTATTTCCATCAGGAAAACGCTGTTTTGCTGCTGGAGTCATCCTCACTCTCCATCTCTCTGTGTATGCTGTACATTAACACCCACCAGCAGAAACACCCACCTACCCAACTGACAGACGGAATCTCACTATACATCAGCCATTCTCATCCTCCCCTCTCTCATGACAAGGCGCGCACCTCTGGATGACCTAAAAAATAATCTTTAATATCTCTTAAACAAAAGTAGCACAAACAATATTTTTTTTCTGCACAAATCTGCACTAACGTTGCACTAACCATTCAGTCTATTTGCAGAGTTTTTTGACGTGGGTGGGGTGTCAGCTTCACGCAGCTGCGCACGAGTCCTATCATGAAAAAAGGTTCATTGTGCGACCTGAGTAACGCGCAGTAACGGGGTGTCTGCAGTGGTAACTGCGTCATAGTTACAGTCAAAGTAATTAGTTAGATTACTCGTTACTAAAACAAGGTAACGGCGTTAGTAACGCCGTTACTTTCAACGCCGTTAGTCCCATCACTGCTGATGGTTTGGTTTTTTTTCTTTGCTCGTTGCTCCCCTGTCTAATTGGTTCTGCGGCTGACTAACGCCGATCATTTCCACCTGGTCCCTCTGCTATTTATGTTGTGTGTTTGCCTCCCATCAGTGCCAGGTTATTCGAGCGTTTTGGTGAGACTAACTCTAGCCTTTTGAGGTCTGTTCTGCTTTCCAGATTTTGCCTTGCCCCTGTCTGCTCTGTTTGTCTGATCTGTTTCCTGGATTCTGAACCTGAACCTGTCTTCTGAGTCCGGCTTTAGATTTCCTCTTTGGACTTGGTTGCTGCTGGGCTTCAGCTGGCGCCTGGAATTCCGGGGCCTAGGAATTCTGGGGGCGACGCCAGCCACAACTGTGGTCTAACCTCCCGTGTGGATTCAGCTGTGTTCTCCGTGAACGGACTGAACTTTGAATCAGGCCAGTGACTTTGCTCCAAGTCGTTATCAGCTCCACATCCAGTCACTGACCTGTATTCTCCGCTTTAAATGCTTTAAACTTCCCTGTGGCCTGTCTCGCCTCGAATTCTGGGTCCAACATTCTGAAATTGTTACAACTCTGCACTCTGTGAGCGCTAACCTGGAAGCTGCTGCTGCCGCAGAGCATGCTGGGACAACTGTCAGTCTCAAGAATGGACAAATCTGCTCTGATGGAAACTCCATAAATAAGAAGGATTGAGAAAAACATCCAAGGACTGATTGTGATGACGTTTCACGAGCACACGAGAATGCGCAAGTACGCAGATTGAGAAACGGCCACAAAGTTTCGACTATCGAATTGCAGTTAGTGTGAGAGAATGCATGCCCGGATGCTTTAATTATAATTTATTACTGCATATGCATATGCCATCCTTTGCCAAGCCCTAGTGCAGCTATTAGCATTAATAGCTCTATAAAATCAGACTGTAGTCAGGACTCACACACACAGAACCCTGTTTTACTCTAATCATTACAAATTTATTATGCTGAAGAACTGAAACCTTCTATCCGCTCCTTTTACTGCTTTTCCTCCTATTCATCGCTTAATATGATACCAGGGCTTTTTTGTGTTCCAAAAGCAGTTTTTATTTGTGATAAAAAATCTAAATGCACTTTAGAGATGTTTGAGCTTTTTCACATATGAAAAAAGTATTCTGTCATGACTTTATCTAAAGCTCGGACCCACATGCAGTGAAACCAATTCAGAGAGACAGATGAAAAGTTTAACAGGTTTATTGAAGAGTTTAGGCTCGGTGCGAAGCTGCTCAGAACTGAGCTCGACCAGAACTGGAAGGTGAAGGGAAGACAAACGATTAGATCAGGCTCAGTGGGAAATTTCATCCGTGGAGATGGAGAAGAGGCTCTAGTGGTTGACTCATGTTTCCAGAGAAGTTGTAGGATGTTTGACTCCAATCTGTGTGCTGTTTTCCAGTGTTATACTGATTTGATGGAGGGCGGAATAGGGTTTACCCAGAACTCGGATGGTTGTTGGTGAACGGAGAAACTGACTGCCACTCAGATTTCCTGCGGTACTTGAACGAGTTGTAATGGAGATGATTCCCTTGCTCAGAGAGTTTACTCAACGTCCTCTTCAAGGAAGAAGGATCCAAACCTCCTGTTTGAATCCCCAGCTCGGTATAGGTCTCAGTTGATTCCTTCAGGGAGAGAAGGTCCGCAAAGATCCAGTTTGCGGGAAGACTTCCTGCCGAGAGGCAAAGACAAAAAGTTAAAACTCAGGTAGACAAAAACTCAGGTTACTCAGCAAAAACTCAGCTTGGCTAGAGTATCCAAAACTGGCAAACACTCTGGCGTCGAGTTTGTGGCAATCAGCAGCTTAAGAGCACTCCGCTAACGAGGCAATCATCATCAGGTGTGTGAGGAAGCGTACCAGAACCAGGGGCCTCCTGCTGGTGGAAGGGAGAACAACACAAAAAGACAAACACAAACTGGAGTCCTGACATATTCAACACACTGGAAAAACGATCTAGAAATAAGAAAAATGTCTTAAATTAAGTGTATTTACCCTTAATTTGAGTAGGTAAATTAGATAGTTTGCCAATGGAATGAGTATTTGACTCTTAAAATAAGATATTGAGATAAAATGCACTTGAAATAAAGTGATGCAATTGTGTTTTCTTATTCTGACTGCAAATCGTCTTGTTCCACTGGCAAAATGTATCTTTTACCTTCTCAATTCAAGGACAAATGCACTTATTTTAAGAAAAAATGACTTATCTAGATGTAGATTTTTTCCAGTGCAGGGAGCTGACTCAAAGCTACCTGTCGAAGCTGGTGGTGCTGGTGATTTTACTAAATACTTCTTGGTTTTTCTCGACCGAAACTACTACTGTAGTTTAAGATCAGAGCTGCTCACCTACTATAAATCAGTATTAGTCTCAATACTCCTAAACTGGTCTTGATCAGGTGTTACTGAGTAATAGTCACCTCTTCACCTTGCTCTACATGCGAATCTCTGAGGTTATATTTTGTGTTTTAATGATCGACTGCAGAATAAATGAACTAAAGAACCATGGGAGCTCGTTATGCTTTGTTAGTCTTATAACTCTCATTCTGATTTTTCCAAGATAAGAAGCATTAAAGAAATCTCTCCTTTAAAACCTGGGTAATAAGTCTTCCTTCATGCAACCCAGGTCATGCTTTTGTTCCTTGAACGTGTTAAAACCTTGTCACAGTGCTTCCCAAAAGTTTCTGTCTCACCTTACGTGAGAGTTCTGTGTAATTCTAATACTTTCAGAAAAACACTTCAGCGAAGGTGCTACAGTCTGCAGTATTTATAGCTTATGGTGTCAAGGGGCTTGATAGAAACAGCAAACAGCTGAATAAATTATGGTCAAACCAGAACATCTGGATTTCTAATGTGGGTGACGTGTTTTTATGCTGAGTAGTCTTAAAACCACAAGGTATTCACTGTCTGTGAAGTAAAAAAAAGAAAAACAAATGGCCTCAGGGCTTTGCAAGAGGAAGGCCACTACAAAGTTTCCCTTTTGTGTAAAACAGACATTTATTGTTCTTTTTTTTCCAGTTCTTTTTTTTACACCTATTTACTCTGACCTGAGGCAGACATCCCAAGTCTCCCGGAAGTTCCGGGAGTCTCCTTGATATAGATAGTTTTTCATGGATGCCTGCGAGTCGGATAAAATATCCCAGATTTTAGACAATGTGAGGTGGTGTTTTTTTAATGCAAGTGAGAGCGTGCACCAATACAATTAATCGTGCATCATGTGTGGCTTAGAACTACTGCGATTGCGCAGGCACAACAAGAGAAATGGGGTGTGGGGAGCAGGTTGCTTGTAAAACTTGTGTGTATCTATCCAAAGCAATGCTCTGTTTAACGAGCGTTCCAGGCGACTGGTTGTCAGAGAGCGCGCTGATTGGATTAGCCAGAAAAATAAGCCAATAAGTTTCAGTTTACTCTCTTACAGTCACCTAGTTACCACTCAAAGCTGTGCATCCTGTGAAATAGCAGAGATGGAATCCTTGAGTAAAAAACTAAAATATAAGACTCATCCAGCTCATCTATTTGCAGGTTTACTAGTGGTTCCTAGAATTTCTAAAAGTAGAATGGGAGGCAGATCTTTTAGTTATCAGGCTCCTCTCCTGTGGAACCAACTACCAGTTTTAGTCCGTGAGGCAGACACCCTGTCTACTTTTAAGGCTAGGCTTAAAACTTTCCGTTTTGATAAAGCTTCTAGTTAGAGTGGCTCAGGTTATCCTGAGCTATCTCTATAGTCATGCTGCTATAGGCTTAGACTGCTGGAGGACATAGGGACCCCATTTCATCATTCTGCTTCATTCTATCTCTATTCTCCCACACTGCAGAATCTATTAGTTTAATCTCTAACGTTCTGCTCTCTCTGCTTTTTCTCATAGTAGCTTCATCTGGTCTGTTCCTGTTTGGTTGTGACTCCCTCCTGGAGAGAAATATCAGCTGTGCAGCTTCCATCAACACCCTTGTTTATAGATGCTGGAGATCGGCCTCTTTTCCAGTTTACTCCTGTTTCTCTGACCATGGCTGGCTGAATGTGCTCTCTTCATCCTCTGACATGGGAGCTGGCTCGCTGCTCGTCTGCTTGGCTGTGTGTTTCATGGACCGGGCCGCCTTTTACAGCTGCTTTTTGTATCTCTGCTTCTGTCCCCTTGAACCCCAGTCGGCCTCGGCAGATGGCCGCTCACACTGAGCCTGGTTAAATGGGAGTTTTTCCTCTCCACTGTCGCTACAAGCATGCTTAGTGTGAGGGATTGTATTTGAGTCAATGAGTCGATGCAATCAACTGGTTTTCCTTAGATATAAAACTTTGAATCGGTTTGACTGTACGATCTGGTTGAACTGTAAAGTGCCTTGAGATGACATGTGTTGTGAATTGGCGCTATAGAAATAAACTGAATTGAATTGAATTGAAATTGAATTGAATTGAATCTATCAGCAGAATATACTAAAGTATAAGTACGTTTAATGGGCCTTCATGTACTTAAAACATCAGCGCTCCAACTAAACATTGCGTCAGTGAGAGCCATCAAAACTGACCAAGACTCCTGGATAGGTGTAGAAATGTCTTTGAGAAAACATCTTCCTTTGATAAATGACACTTTAAAGAGGAAAATGCTCTAGTCAGAGGTTGGTAGCAGTGTCGTTTGCATCAATGAAATAACTTTGTTGGTGCTCCTTCTTTTTATGACGACAATGTGACGAGCTATACATGGATCTTTGATGACGAAAACATGACGAGTCGTGGGTGTAAGTTTTCATTGACGGGACGAGGCCGGATGCAAAGGTTAGGGTGGGTTGTCTGTGAGGCATTTAAAATACATCACATTTCTATCTATTGTGCTGTAATCGTTTTGTCAAAAGCTGAAAAGTTTTAGCTTTTTTTTTTTTTTCCCAACAGATGCTTTACGCAAATAGACGCCTTTGGAAAAAATAAACCTTGAAGGAGTCGCTTTGCACACTAAACAACAGGCAGTTTTGCATTGTTCTTTTTACAAACAACCTCCACAATAAAGACAAATAACCCAAAAGTTTCCCTGGGCCATAATATCAATCCCATGTGAATAATAAATGGTTTATAACACTTTGCCCTTTAGCAAATTCTGAGGAAGCCACAATTGCCAATGTAAGAATGCTTTTGTTATTTGCTGTTTTGGGTTAAGGAAGATTGATTGATCTGTCTGTTATGCATAATTCATAGTAGATCAGAAAGTATTTGCTTTAGGATGGAAACCTGGTATGTCTAAAACAATTCCTTTATTATTGCAATTTTTGTTAGCTATAAATAACAACTTTCAGTAGACAAAAATTATAAAAATGGCAATTCTATTGCAATCTAAGTAAATGTCAGTGTCCACTATCCATAAGCACTTGGAAAACGCATAATAGAAACTAACTGATAGTAGACATTAGACACTGCTGTTGTGTGGCAGGAATAAACATGATTTAATATGCTCTATGTATATAAAACTGGTCCACTCCAGAACCATCAACATTAATAAACCACACATTGGCCATTGGCTCTGCCTCTTGAATGATTTCCTAGATTCATTGGATTTTCAGGGTGCTTCTTTATCCATCTATCCACTTTCTTCCGCTTTATCTGGGGCCGGGTCATGAAGGCATCAGTCTAAGCAGAGATGCCCAGACTTCTCGATCCACACACACCTCCTCCAGCTGCTCTGTGGGGACCCCGAGGCGACACCAGGCCAGCTCAGAGATATAGTCCCTCCAGCGTGTCCTTCCACAAGGCCTCCTTCCAATAGAGCATGCCTGAAACACCAACTGAGGGAGGCGACCAGGAGGCATCCAGAACAAATGCCTGAGTCACCTCAGCTGGCTCCTTTCGAAGTGGAAGTGCAACGACTCTACTTCGACTTACTCGGGAGGTGCTTGATTAATTAATGGACAATTAAAAAGTATTATCATGTAATTTGATAGTGATAAATGTCTTTATTCACAAAAAAACTGCAAGGGAACATGTTGCATGCATATTACAGAACTGCTCAAGGCCATTAGGGGGAGACCATCATCAATGTTTGTGTTGATATGACTTGTGTTATATTGCCAGGATGTAAACTAAACGAGAGGAGGTAGCATTTAGTTTTTGGTTTTGTCAGGTCTAAGCACCTAAAATATCATACATACATACAGGGAAAGAAAGAAGGCACAGAGACAATTAATTTAGTTTTACACGCAAGGAGAGTAGGAAGAGACTGCGGAGTTTACAAATTTCCAACCCACTCTGCTGGTCTTCAGCTTTCTCCTCGCTATTTATTGAAGTCAGGGGATGTCCCTAATTACACAAGCTGAGGTTTAACTAAGGAAAAGGGAAACAAAATGATCTTACTTTAAACCTCAGCACATATGTTAAAACAAAGCATGTGGTTGTTTTAGAAGAAACATGTGATAGAGGATGTTCAGTTCTCTTTTACAACCCATCCGTTGCATGACCTTTTTCTGGAACGATCTTTAGCAAGAGTTAATAAATAATGAATCACACGTTATACAACATAATAGTTCATAAGTACACAACCCATGAAACACAAACGGAGTATAAATAAAATATTTCTAACAGATTTATTTGTTTTTTTTTGTTTTTTGTGCTAATCATGTCCTACTACTTTAAATTTGCATTTCAATGCCCCAGTAGGGATTGCTGAAAAGCTCTGTGCAAATGGCTGGGGTTTACCTGCACATAAAACTTTTTATACCAATATTCATAATAAACCCAACTTACAGCAGATTGTTATAACTGCCATTAAAGGATTAACATTAAATTTATCTACGTGGTTGGAATGAGAGGGTGAAGGTTTGCTTTAGCCAACAACACAATGCAAGTGAAAATCTACTGTAGGAGGAGCGGGTCCTGGAAAAATTCTATAATTTGATGCAACCAGCCTTGAGATGACATGCATTGTAAATGTTTCTCATTTTATGTGCTCTTTACTTGATTTAATTTATTTATTTGGATTTTCCTTTTTTTCTGTATAGAAACCTTTTAAAACCTGACTTTTGTATCAGATTTTTGGAACATCTTGTTTATTTACATTAAGCTGTCTTTAATATACATTTGTATTTTTTTTTTCTTTTATAACTTTTTATTATAACGTTTTCATTTTTAGCTTTTTAAATATGATTCTCATTTTTTGATTTTAGTAGCTATTGTGATATTATACAGTGAGGAATAAGTGTTAGGGTTCTGTTTGTGGGGCTTGTTTTTGTGTTTTCCTTTTGTTTTCTCCCTCTACCTCCAGATGGTGCCCTTTCCCCGTTCTGACTTGGAGGGCGGCTTCCGGGTTTTTCCTCCTCACCTGCGGCTTGTTGGGTCATTACCAGAGGAGTTCAAAAGCAGCGGACTGTCACCACCTCAACGCCAGAGTGTTTGTCAGTAATGAGTACTCTAGCCTCCTGAGATTAGCTAAGTCTAACTGCCTTTGTCTCTCCGAGCCTAAGTTTGCATTTTTCTCCTTTGTGTTCTCCTGTAGGAAACCCTCTTGATCCGCTGGATAAGCGTGGTCCTTCTCCTGCCTTGGAAGGAAAACATTCGTCTCAGATTGAGCAAAGGGGAAGCCTTCATCTGAGCCGTTCAGGCCCACCTCTGGAAAATCCTGTGGCAGTCCGCTCCTTTGCTCCTCTGGACCCAACTCAAGTCTGCATGTCCGCAGACTTGTCCGCCCTCCAACGAGTACAGTAACCTCTGGACAATTCCTCCACAAACTGGACCCAGGGATCAACCAAGAACCCCTTTATGTGAGTCATCTCTAAACTATTCGTCAGCATGGATCATTTTCCCTACGGACTTTAAACTCATCCTGCAATCTTCCTCCTAGAGTTTCCGGTTCCGGTTCCCCAGACCGCTGTGTTCCCCACTGAGAAAACCTGCAATCTATCTCTCTCTGTTATTTGTAATCCTCACCAATAAACCTGTTAACTTTTTCACTTGCTCTCCGAGTGTTTTTCTGCATGTGGGTTTGATCACTTAAACCCATCATGACAGTAAGTATTTGAACACCCTACTAATTTGCAAGTTCTTTCACTTAGACATAATCTAAAAATAAAATCCAGAAATCTCAATATATGATTTTTTTTAAATATTTAATGTATGATACATCTACAAATAAGTATTTGAATAGCTGCCTATCAGCTGTCTATCAGCTAGAATTCTGACCATCAAAGACCCTTTAGTCCTTCATAATGTCCACCTCCAGTCCATCTATTATCCTAAATTAGATGCACCTGTTTGAGCTTGTTAGCTGCATAAAGATACCTTTCCATCCCATACAATCAGTATGAATCCAACTACTTACATGACCAAGACCAAAGAGCTGTCCAAAGACAGTAGAGACAAAATTGTATACCTCCACAATGCTGGAAAGGGCTATGGGGAAATTGCCAAGCAGCTTGGTGAAAAAAGGTCAACAATCATTAGAAAATGGAAGAAAACATGACTGTCAATCTCCCTCAGACTACAGTGAAGCATGGGGGTGGTGGCATCATGCTTTGGGGTGGGGTTCTGTACACGGAACAGGGCAACTGCACTGTATTAAGGAGAGGATGACCATGGCCATGTATTGCGAGATTTTGGGGAAGAATCTCGTTCCCTCAGTTAGAGCATTGAAAAATGGTTCGAGGCTGGGTCTTCAAACATGTCAATGACCAGAAGCACACAGCCAGGATAACAAAGCAGTGGCTCCTAAAAAAGCATATCAAGGTTCTGAATTGGCCTAGCCAGTCTTCAGACCTAAACACAATAGAGAATCTTTGATGGGAGCTCAAACTCAGTTTTTCTCAGCGAAAGCCCAGAAACCTGACAGATCTAGAGAAGATCTGTGTGGAGGAGTGGGCCAAAATCCCTCCTGCAGTTTGTGCAAACTTGGTGAGAAACTACAGGAAAAGTTTGACCGCTGGAATTGCAAACAAAGGACACTGTACCAAATATTAACATTTTTTTCACCGGGGATCAAATACTTATTTGGAACTAGATCATACAAATAAATATTTAAAAATCATAAATTGTGATCTCTGGTGTTTATTGTATTTCTTAGATTTTGTTTCTCTCACTGGACATGCATCTACGATGACAATTTCAGACCCCTCCAGGATTTCTAAGTGGGAGAACTTGCAAAATAACAGGATGTTCAAATACTTATTTTCCTCAATGTACAGTATGTCTTTATTTGCCATTTCTTGCATTTTGGCCTTGAGGTTTATTAAATCCTATGAATAGCTTAGATAGCATTTTTTTTACATCCCCTTTCTGGAATGTCCCAACCTCCTTCATCTTACATATTTGTACATTGAACTTAAATCTAAGCACAAATAAACTTACTTAGTGAAAAACAAATGAACCAAATATAGATCAGGGAAGGCCAATTTGCTGAATAATCTTTTAAAAACAGATTTAATGACAAGAAAGGCAACTGTACTGCGGCTCAGACTCATCACAGTCTCCAGGGGTATGATTGGAAAAGCAACCTCCAGCTAAACTCCATCTATCTCACTTAAAAAGCTGCCCACCTGCACCTAGCCGGCAATATGCCACGAGATGTCAGGGGAATTATGGAGGAATTTTGCAGACGTAAGAAACTTTGAATAACTAGCCACCTGTTTCTTCATAAGGAGAAATTGATATTGTTTAAGGTTAATTATTATCTTAGTCATGGTTGTGGAATAAATTAAACAAGTGATTTGTTTTAGACAAGGAGAATTTTGAACCGCAGCATCTTAGTAAAATTCTGATTACAGAGCAGATACAGTACTGTGAGGGTAACAGAAATTCAACTACTCATGTGAATAGAAAACAAATGCTTTATTCCATCCACAATCATTTTGACTGAAAGCAGTGGAATAAATTGACAAAGTTTGTCAATTTATTCCGCTTTCTGTATGACTCTGACACACAGCGCTGGGATGAAATGTCTTTTATGGAGGGAAGAGGAGCCCCCACGATCCTCTCTGCTGTTCTCACCACTCTTCTCACTTTCTTCCAATCTGCAGCGCTGCAGCCTCCACACCACACAGTGAGACAGCTGGTCAGAACGCTCTCTATGGTGCTTGTGTAGAAGGTTTTGAGGATGGGTGGGGGCAGATGGGCTCTCCTCAGCCTCGGCAGGAAGTACAAGCTCTGCAGACCACCTCTACAGCTGAGCTGTTGATGACCAGTGGAGCGTGGTTAGGCCAGTTCTTCCTGAAGTCAACATTGATCTTCTTCGTCTTCTCCACATTCAGGATCAGGCTGTTATCACCAGTCCAGGCTGTTTGCACTAGTCCACCAACTGTTCCACTTCCTCCCCGTAGTCCTGATCGTTGTCGTCTCTGATGACTGGTTGTCTGCAAACTTCACAATCTGATTGTTAGTGAACCTGGGGGCGCAGTCGTGTGACATCAGAGTGAAAAGCAAGGGGCTCAGGACTCAGCCCTGAGGAGAGCTTGTGCTTAGGGTGATGACATCAGAGGTGTCTGTCTGACCCAGACTGAATGAGGTCTGTTTGTAAGGAAGTCTAGCAGCCAATTGCAGATTGTTTATCAAAGCCCAGCTGTTCCAATTAGCCTATCAAATGCTGTGGGGTGATCTGGTTGGAAGCAGTCTTTAAGCGCATTGGATGATGGATTACAGTCTGGAAGCAGGCTTAAAGCAGACTAGATCAGGGACAGGCTGGGTATAGGCTCAGAGCAGACTGTATGACGGCCGACAGGCTCGAAGCAGACTTGAAGCAGATTAGAAGATGGCTGACAGATTGGAAGCAGGATCAAAGGAGAATAGATTACGGCTGACAGGCTGCAAGTAGGCTTAAAGCACACTAAATGATGGCTGACAGGCTGGAGGCAGGCTTAGAGCAGAATGTATAATGGCTGAGAGGCTTGATGCATATTTTGAACATACTGGACGATGGTTTTTAAGGGCTTGGAGGAGGGTTTGAGCATACTAGATGATGGGTTACAGTCTGGAAAAAAAAAAGCATAGAGCAGACTGGATGCTGGTAGAACAAACTGGTGAGTCCAGAAGGTGACCAGGCACAGACACAAGAGTGATCCTTATATAGGTAATTTTGGTAGCGAAAATTGAGAGAGGCGGATATAAATTGGGAAGTTAAGAACTGGGAGGAGTGAGGGTGACTGGGAGAGCGGCAGGTTCTTATGTTTACCCTATTTAGCACAGTTGAGCACAGCAAAAATAGTAAACAGACAGCAAAACAATCCAACAAGAATTCATAACACAGGTTTCAGGGGAACTGCTGCCTTGTGAAAGCGGTGTGGGCTTCAGCGATATGCCACAAATCCATGTTACACTGATGAATATGCTAAAACATACTTGTAATTGTAAGTCATCTGTCACTTTATCCTCAAAACAGACATTTAGTAGGAAGAGACAAAGACAAGATTTAAAGCTCAGTCACTTTAGCAGAACAACACTATCAGCAAATAAGTCAGTGAAACAGTATGGTTTAAAATCATGTACTTTTAAAAACAAGAATGAATCAGCTATTCCACTAAAGGCCAACATATGCAAGTCCATAAGTATATATAAACATCTGTTAGGAACTGCATGGCCATCTTTTAACATGTTTTATTATTTATATACACTACAGCATATAAATCTCATTTAATGCAAATGTAAATTTCACAACTCTGTTTCAAGGAAGGGGCAATCTCTGTTTTTGTACAGTCTGTTATTTACATTCAATTACCTGGTTATGCTTGGTGAGAATTTAAAACAAAATGCCTACTTAAAAAACGTTGTTTTTATTGATTCTGCATAGATGAGTTCCTAAATTGGATTAGATGGAAGCAAGTATTCAAATGTAAAAATCTATCCATGCTAGAAATAATTTTATCGGATCACAGTTGTGCATCCCATAATGCAAAATGAACTTTGTCCTTGTGACTTTTTCTTTTGATAAGGCAGAAACTCTGTTTAAAAATCCATTGATTGATAAATAATGAACAATGCAAAAAAAATGTGCAGACAACAAAAATGAGTCATGACCAACAGCTGCTACTCTTCCATGTTTTACATAAATAATTACCCATCTGACCTCTACTCCAGCCAATTTCAACATCTCCACCTCAGAGTGAAACAATAATTACTGAAACCAATGCAACAGCAACTGCTGTATCAAGCTGTCAGATGGCTTCACACATCCAAAATTACTGGGTCATATTTCATTTAATGGAGAGTGAACAAACCGAAAAAAGAAATGTGCCTCTGTAATGGCAATTTGAATCTTACATAAGAAACAATAAACCAAAAAACTGCAGCAACATGGTACAGCATATGCAATGCAATCCAAATTGCATTACAATAATGAAAAATAACAAAAGGTAAGAAGAAAATAACTACGAATAATAAACACCATTTCATACAACCTTTAATGATAAAGCACATGACCAGTCAACAAAATGCTGTGGATACAAATACAAAATTTGCTGGGCGACGATGGTGTAGGATGCAGGAGTTCACCCTGCATGCGGTGGGTTGCTGGTTTAAACCCCAGTTCTCTCCATCTCTGTTGTGTTCTTGGGTCAGACAGTTCACCTGCACTGCTTACTGATGGTCAGGGATCCAAATTAGGGATGTAAACAAATAATCCACTGTAATAACTACAGGGATTTACTATCATAAACGGTAAATATAATCTATATTTATGTTATTTATTATCACCTATGTACTGAAAGTCTCAATATATATTTGCCTTGCCTTAGAAGTTGCTATTTATAAGAGTAATTATAAATATATAACTTATTTAATTATAAATGTGCTCCTCAGCTCTAAAATAATAATTTTAGTGCATATTGATACTGCTATGAGAACACATTCAGAATTATGCTTTATTGATCACTTCATATCATTAATTTTTAACTCTTTAAGATAACAGCTATTACCCTGAAGATATTTTGCTAATGTTACTGACCAAAGCAAGGATTAAAAACAGCAATGTTTCAAATTTACTGAAAAGTAGCCAACCGTACACAGTTTAATTTCTCAGGCTGGTTCCACCCTCAGTGACAAAAGTTGAGATGGGGACACAGAAACAGATCCGCACTCAAGTAGGAGATGATCTACTTACTCATAGGAAGCCAGAGAGCGCAGAGAAGGAGCACAGTGGTATTAAAACTAGATGCATAAATGTTCAAAATGTCTGTGGAGAGATGTTTACATGCATCTATTCCAAAAAAAAAAAAAAGCTGCCCATATGATTATTTGTTATGTGCACTCACTGGAGAATTTTTGCCTTTATACACCTGTGGTAGAATCTGCGCTTTCTGCATCATTCTCTGCAGACGTTATCTTCATATACTGATGTTCGTGTTCTGAACAGCTTTTCAGGCAAATGTATGGTAATACATTTAAAATATGTAGTTGTTCACATGGTTCAACAGATGTATGCATCACACCATCCCCCTGCATAGACATTCACACTCTCCATGCAATGTGTTTTAGAGATGTACTGTTGAAATATTGAGATAGATGTCACACTAAAAGAAGATAGGAATGCAGGGTTGACGTCATTTATAATCCTCTTATAACGAAAAAGGTAGAAAATGGTTTTAAATTGGGTCAACCTGCTAATAAAGTGTGACAGTTGCAGAGCATCAGTAATATCTTTAGATCTGTGGAGTCATAAGGGGTTCATTTTAAGACTAAGCTCCTCCAAAGAGATCTACATTTATTTAGATAATACAGGGCTTTAATCACTTCTGGTATGCTTTTCGTCTTACATAAAAGATCTGGAGAAAATACACTAGATATATAAATGTATATTTTTTTGCAAATTAGCTGTTATGATAAAAAATATCTTGTATTTAAAAAGACATGCACTGGTGATTGGAGGTAGTAGCTGTCAACAATGGGGGTGACGTAGCTTGAGGACCCAAATGCAGAGATGAGTGAAGCAGAGATGAGTTCTTGTTGTATTAATAAATAACTGAGGCAGACTTCCAAAAATACAAAGAACCAAAAAAACAGAAAACATCGGGAAAACTAACGAGGGGAGCCAGAGAGGAAGAAGCAACTAACAACAAGAAGGAACCACCCCTGAGTGACTGTAGAGTTGGAGTATATAAGGGGAACAGAACAAAGGATGGGCTAATTAGCTGAATATGGAGCAGGTGTGAGTGGAACTAACTAGAATGAAGCCAAGGGGAAAGGAAAAAACACAAGGGGGCAACAGAAAGTAACTAAGAACTGCTTGAAGATAATGGAAAATAAACCAAAGATCAACAAAAAAAAACAACAACTGAAAACTGGAAACTCAGAGTCCCAAAAGGGGAGAACCATAACAGTAACAGCTGAAAGAAAGCGCCTAATGCCAGGATAAGTATGATGGACTTTTTCTAGAAGAGCAACTCCCCCATTGTTCCAGTTCTGAGTGATTGCTTTCTTTGGGGGCAGGTCAGGGTATATCTGCCATGCGGTTTTAATTTGTCTTGTTCAGAGAATACCTGATACTAATTGTTCGCATTTTGGGTCCTAGAAGTATATGCATATCTAAAATAAAGAGATTTTTTATTTTGTTATTTCCCATATAGTGGGGATTCTACGTAGACCGAATTCACCAGGGGAGTGGAGGGTGTGGCCGGTATTTTTCTCATGTTGGCACATAAGACAATAACACAAAAAACAATCGGGTCAAAATCAAATAATTTATAAACTCTATATAAGTAGAAATGGGTAGAATAACAAAAAATGTACTCAAACCAGATATTAAGATGTATTTCTAATCAAGTAAAAAGATAAAGTAGCTGTCCAAGGAATCACTAAAGAGTAAAAAAGTATTTGGTAAAAAGGCCACTAAAATGCTAAGTAAATGTTTTACTATTTAAAATTAAATAATCAGATGGACAATTATATAAATATGCCACTGCAATGTACTTTTCATTAGCGCCATTTACACTACCCTTTTGAAACCATGTCGAAATCGGTCTGAGCACGGTAAACAAGATAACTGTTTTTTGGGTTTTTTTTGTGTCCTGTCTGGTAATGTGGCAATAAAAATAATTGTCTTGATGCCAAAAAGAGCCCAACAGATTTTGTTTTCACAAGTGGAGCAGTACGGCTATCACCATAGTGTTCCGCTTGATTTATGCATATAAATAGCTTTATTATAATTCATGCAGGGATTACAGATTATATGGACACAGCAATGTAAGAAGAACAGATATAAGAGATACAATTAAGTAGCACCTTGATACTATCGCTGAAATATAAGTAGTATTATTTAATCTGATATGGGCTTTCTGTATGTAAGTGAATCTCTGAGTACCTGGAACCAAGCACCTGTAGGTGTAAAAAGAGACAGAGACTGGATCCAAATAAACCCAGACAGGTTAGTGACGTTTTTGAAGATTTATTGAGAGGGTTAATCAGAAAGCAGGGCTGGATCTGTGTGGGCAAACTGGCGGCAGGAAGACAGGCGGGTAGATTGAGGGAGGTTTACCAGTTTTATCCAGGACGGAGAGGCAGGCAGTCAGGCGGAGCTTTTCAGAGTCAGAGATCCAGAGAGAGGGAAGCAGGCAGACAGAATCAAACAGGGTTCGGGCAGGCTCGGAGTCAGGGGGCAGATCGGGTCAGAAACAGATAGGCGGTCAGGTTCCTCTTTTGATGCTGGATTATTCGTAGCTGGTTGGCTTGAGATAATCTGGCACAGAGGACAGATCTGATGGGGTTTTTAAAGTGCTGGAAGCAGGTGACTCCAGTCAGAGCTGATTGCAGATGAGTGGAGCAGAGCAGCTGCATGGACTCAGTGATCAGGCCAGAATCAGTGCAGAAACCATTACAGTAGGTGTTTGTGAGAGTGCACTTGTGCATGTTAAGTTCATCCAAAGGGAAAATGCTCAATAGTGGTTGTGAAGAGCCAAAGACGCGCCCCCCCAGAGCACCGAGGCAAGTGCTGGGGGACCCAAAACCCCAGACGTCCGAAATTATCCCCAGAGCAAAGGTGCCCAGGAGGGGCAAACCCAGTAAATCTGACCCCTACTAAGGGAGGTGGAGAGATGGCCCTGAGGAAATCCCTCAGCCGCCGCAATGCTGAAGCCCCCAGGAGCCCTTGGGCTCCGCTGGAAGCCAGCCACCCTGAAGTGGAACCGGCCATGAGCCTCGGGGACCCGAGGCGCGGACAGCCTCCCGACGGGAGCCCTGACCGGGCCCCGGGGGGCCAGGCCCTGTGAAGCAGTCGCCAGGAATAAGCCAGTACCCGCCCGAGCATCCACCCCCAAACACCGAAGCACCACCAATGCACCGGCCAATCCAGGCACCTGCCAGCAGAGGGGGGCAGGATGGGGGGAATGGGCTCCGCACTTAGCAGTGACTTGAGATGTTTTTGGGAGAGGGAGCAGTTCAGAACCAAACCTGAGAAGTAAAAAAAAAAAAAAAAAGAAGAACTGTTGAGTTGTAAATGGCACGCAGAACTAGAACCAGACCATGCCAGACACAACCGAACCGGGCTAACATGGTTCTAGTTCATCAGCAGGACTCTGCGCAGTTCAGTTCTAGCTTGGTTCTCAGATAATAAAAAAAGCTTCATCTCCTTACAGTCAGCCTACCTAATGAAGTTTCAGATATTCATAAAAAATCCTAGCTTCCCTGCCGTGCCACACTATTTTCAGTGATGATTCTGCTTAGCAGTGTGATGAACCTCAATATCCGTCATTGTTTCCTGCTTCTTTCAGTCCTGATTAGACTTTCGTTCGTCATATCCACTTCCCAAAAGCCGACTTTCAAGTAAATTCAACAAAGGCTGCCTACTTCGCCTGAATCTCCACAAGCTTCCTAAATGTTATGGGCGCCGCCATGTGGGTTTGCTTGTTTACCTCTAGAGAGCAGTAGTACCGTAGATCATCAGTGGGAGGCGAGGAACCGTGCTAGTGTGGTGTGAAAACTGTTGTAAGGAACTGAGCTCGGCACGGTTAACTGATCAAAACTCGGCACAGATCGGTTTTCAGAGCGTAGTGTAAATGGGGCTAATATCTTATGTGGAGCACTTTGAATTATTGTGTTACTGAAACGTGCTATGAATAAACTTGATTTGTCTTCCTCTTTGCCATGTTATTCGTCACTAAGCTTGTAGCTGTTGTACTACTTTTAATTTATTGTTATCTAAATGAATGGGTTGTTTTATTTTAAGTCATGAAAAATGTATTTAATGTTTTTTTTTTAAGTAAAACTGAACCAAAAGTACAGCTTGATTTAGAAAGACTAAAAGAAGGGGGTAAAAAAACAACAATTTGAATAACAAACTAGATTTGAGAAGCAATTATGCCTTACATTGTTCTGACAAAAGAAATAAAAACCACATAGAGACAGGGAAAATAACATGAACTAAAATGGCTTCTGCTGTGTTGAGGCAAAGTGCTTTTTGATAACTAGATCCTTCAAACCTTGCCATTATGACTCAGGTGAAATCAGAACAATCAGTGCCCTTTACTTTTCCAAATGTTTTTACTGATTTTCTTTTCATCCAACCAAACCAGTCATCACTGAATTGTAATGCGGTAATAAATTAAAGATAAGAGCAGAGCCCTGCTATAACCTCCACTCACATCACAGAGGTCTCTTGTGTTTTGTATTCTGCTGAACATTAATATACCATAATTATCTTTAACATTCAGAAATGGGGCTTGCCATCCTGATAATTTACACAGAGTTTAAAAAAGGACAGCTTCCACAGTAACACCCCTTTATTTAAAATAAAATGGATAAAAGCTGCTTGAGTTTCACCGTTTAAAATCTTTACAGAAAGTTGGACTTTTTTTTGCATCAATGCTCAATGCTCGTTTACCATTAATTACAGCTATAATTGGAGTTTTAATACAATAGCAATCTCTGAAAAGGGCAGCTTTGATATTGCTTCAGATACATAAATGCCAAACTGAAAGTGATCAAAATACAAAAAGGGACAACAACATATCGAAGGATTGACCAGCCTCTTCTTAAAAGCCAAAATTTAGAAAAATAATCAAAAACAAAGAAGAAAGTCACATTTATCTTCCCTTTGTGTTGCCAGATGTGTACAACACATTTTACACTGATTGAAAAAGTTTGACAGACAGCAAACAGATTTTTTTGTTCTATTCAAAGCACTCCGTGACGTCTGGCCTTCTTGTCTGTGATGCTTTCGGTTTGTGACAAAGGAAGAACAGGTTTTTTTGTCTGTAAATTTTAATTTGGTCGGTCTGAAAAGCAGGTGGGAGTGCAGTTAAAACTTTTTTTTTTCTTTTTTTTATAGATTGTGACAAAGAAGTAAATAAGTGTAAAGTGCAAGAACAAGGATGTATAGTTTGATCTGGATCTTTGTAACATATGCATACTATATTTAGTGAAACAGATGTAAGTGAAGATAAATATGTTAGCATAAGCGGTGAAGAAGAGAAGACATACAGTCAGAGATAAAGAGAAAGAATACAGTGCTGAGGAAACAGAGAAAGAGAAGGAAAGAACAGGATCACATAAACCAGCATATCTAACTGGACCACCTGGTGTATATTTATTCTCTGTATAAATTCCAAAGTGTGAAATATTAGATCTGGTTGTCTTTAAGACTCAAATTGTTGCCCAACACAATTTCCCTAATGGAAATGGCTGAAATTAGTATTTATAGAAGTATATGGTAATGGTAATATAGGTTATTTTTCTAAATTTGTCTTCTCTATGTATTTGTTTATTTTATGGAACATTTTTCTGGGTTAGCCAACACCTTAAGGTTCTCTTTGTTTCATAGAAGAGAAAATTACACAAGAAAAAGCTTTGACTGTCAGAATCTGAGAACCTTGCACCCAATATTCAAGCAGACAGATCTGAATGAGTTCAAACAAGCTTTTATCAAAACAATAAATGTACGGCTGCTCGTTAGCTGAGGTGGATAAATTGGATCCTCTGTAGGAATAGAAACTCAGGTCAGTGACTCAAATTAAAGGGCTGATAATGTCTCACTGACCTGGTTCGGAGTACAGTCCGATCCTAGAGGAAGAATTTGAATCCAAGAGGGAGACTGTGCTCAGCTCCAGGAAACAGTCCTGAACAGATCCGACTAACAGAGCAGACAGGGGCAAAGCAAAACTCGTTGGCCACAGGACAGAAAAAAGCATTCAGAAATTCAGAACAATAATCAGAGCGCTAGAGTTACTCTGACTGAACAGCTCAAATAATCTGGCCCTGGTGTCTGGAAAGCAAGCAGAATAAATAGGTGCTGGAAAAAGGTGGATCAGATAAGCAGTAATGAGAGACTGGGCAGAGTTAAACAGGTGAATGGAATGAGCAATCAAGCCAGCCACCAGCGCCAGGATCATGACATTGACATTTTTTGGGGGTGATGTATTGTTGAATGCATTTACATATGAGATTTACTCACATATTTCAATTAAGAGGTCCAGAATTGCCAAAGTGCCAAGACATTTTCACCCCCCTTGTTCCCCCGTATGTATAGCTTGTTAACTATGGTCAGCTTCCCCGTTGCTGTTGAACCAAAGTATTCCTACATCATGATAATGATGCTGCTTCTCTATTGGGTGTTAGGATGCATACTGCTAGCTTTCTGCCACATGTTGGCTGTGAGGTGTAGGTCTCATCTGACCAGAGGATATTCAGATTTTGTGTTCCCTGCAGGGATTTGGGGTCACTACAAAAAGGATGCCTCTGAAAAGGGTTTTCTCTTATCAACTTCCTTATTGCCACAATTCAAAATTGGAAGATATCATAGTTTATATTTTTCCTATTAACAAGTTCTATCACCTGAATTCAAGATCTTTACATCTCTTCCAGATTTGCAATATATTTCTTGGCTGCTTTTCTTATGATGGATCTGTTTGCCTGGTTTGTTGGGTTTGGTTAGCAGCCATGTCTTAGTTAGTAGGCAAACACAATTTTGTTTTTGTATTAGTGGATTAAGAAGTGATCTCTAACACCTCTTCCTGACCAATAGTCTGTATCGGAAATGTTGTGTTTTTCATTCATGTTTTTTAAGAAACCTCAGAGGTATTCAAAGAACAGTTGTATTTATACAAAAAAAAAAATTTAAGCAATTAATTAGACCGATTTATTTATTTATTTTTTTAAGAGTATCAGAGTAATGGGTCTGGAAAAAAAAAAACTAAGAACATGACAAAAGTTGTTGGTTTATATGGAAAGAAAGTTATACTTGAAAAAACTATATACCAAAATGTGTTTTGCAACACCAGGCCTAAGAAAAGTTAAACTACCCTTGCCTTGATTAAAAACCTTTTAAAGGAAAAGTCCGGTCAAATTCACAATACAAACTTCTGAAACTTAAGTATTTAAAGTATGAAATTATTACATACTTTTCAGTAAATGGTAAGTATTTTAAATTAAGAGTCATTTTTATTTAAATGTGCTTTACTGGAGGCATCCATGTTTGTCAAAGAACACTACTGCCACCTACTGGTTTGTGACGTCACGGTGCGGTATCAGCTGTTGATCAAGTCCCAATGTTGTATCTGGTGTTTTTCACAAGGCACTACTATCCATGATGGCGATGAATAGTTCACTATGTAAAGCAGAAAGTAATGGATTAATGACGTGTTTTTTCTCTGGCCAGAAATATGATGGCAAATCCTCCCTCTTCAAGTTGGCAATTCAACGACGAACCCTTCCGTAGAGGATAAGGAATTAGAAAGGTGAAATGATTTATTTTTATTTCACTTTTACCCGATATATTCCAACATCCAGCTGCCATGCACGTGGGCATTGTCAGCTTCACCATAGCTCTGGTGAATTTCAATGGTGAAGTCCTCTGGGAATCTTCAATAATTGTTGTTGATTGCAGATGTGTCTGTTAGTTTACCGCACCGTAACGTCACTGCCAGAAGATGTCAGGAGTGTAGTGGTAATATATTTGGGCAAAAATGGCCGCTCCTGGATTCAATACTCACAACAAAAAGTATTGTTTTAATTTTTTTACTGATTAACACTAAATTCTTTTAATCACCGCAAACGTATTAGTTTTAGGTTGAAATAATGACCCATTGGTTATTCCTTGCTGACCAAATTTTCCTTTAAATGAAAGCACAGACATGTTACTCTTACAGTATTTAGCATCCGTCACCTTTGATGTGGGGAAACTTTAGCACCAACTGCCTGTCTCCAATCACATATCATCATATGGGGGAGGAGAAGATAGATAAGATATATAGGGAGCAATAGTCACTCATCATGTGGGGCAAATGTGAAACTCAGGGACCAGGAATCACAAGACACCTGCCGCAAAGTGCTCCACTGTGCTGGAGGAGAGTTTCCCTCTAGCATCACCTAAAGCAGGAATTAAAAACCTAGAGAATCACAGCAATTCTAAAGTATCACATCAGGCCCTTGGCTCCAGTTGTTGCAATGCTGGAAGCTGAAGGTCTAAAAGCTGAGGCGATGAATCCAAAGCAGCCATTGCAGTATTAGTTAGCATGGAAATATTGCAGCTCAGTGGTGCTTCTACAGCTGTCATGAGTGAGAGCCAAATTTGAAATACTAAGTGGTGAGTGAGGGAAAATCAGCATGAACTCCAGCAGGTGATGACTTTCAATCAGCATATCTTTATAAAACATGTGCAGCTTGCCCTACCCACATCCAAGGACAAGGGTTGGAGCCGAGCTGAATGAAGCTGATTTCATTGCACTTTTTTTTCTTTCACCAACCTAAAATCAAGTAATCAATCAAATCAAATACATTCCCGTCAGCATGAACCTTTGATCTTTATAACTGAATTTAAAATATACAAATAACAAATTAAGATTAAGTTATGTTGTTATAACTTTCAAACCAAGAAGTACATTTCTTAATTTTACTATGTGGAAGTAGTACAGATGCAACCCATATAAAAAATTCCTTTTTATTTTTTAAACCAGCATTCAACACATAAATATCAAGGCTTCAAGGAATTGACTGGACACACCTCTTTAAAAAATTTTGTCTATTTTTATCTAACCTATAAGACAATTTCAGCTCAGGTTACTCTAGAAATGTAAAATCCACTGCATGTACTCTGTACATGCAGTGGAGTATCTTTGGTATTTCTTGTTTCCCCTTGTTTGCCCTCTTTTGTCAGTCTCCTGGTCTTTGTTTCTCTCTCCCATATATGCACCTCCTGTCCAATCACAGGAGTCTAGCGGTTTTACAGGAGACACAAAATGCAGACTGAAGCTGAAGGAGGTTACTTGAAGATTTATTATCCAAAGAAGTTCAACAGAAGCAAACATCAAAAAGCATAAATCCACAAAAACTAAGAACATGGAATATTCACAATAAGAGGCAAAGAAATGAGGACAAACCAGCAACAAATACTGAGCTGGAGGTGCATATATCGGGGAGGGAAACAAAGACCAGGCTAATCAGCAGATTGGGAGCAGGCGTGAACAGAGGAGTCTAGAAAGGAGCTAGGGAAAAGGAGACTGACACAAGAGGGCAACAAAGGGTAAGAACTCAAATAAAATAAAAAAATAACTAGAATGACACAAAATGGAAAAAAAAACAATAAAAACTCAAAGATAAAACTTAAACAGAACCAAACCCTTGACAGTACTTATGCACAGCTGGTATTGAATTGATGCAACTGCAACTCAAATAGAAGAAAGTTAATAATCCAGCATTCACGCGGCAAAATAAACACGCCAATTTTTGCCATGATATCCCTCAGAGGTCCCAACATGCAGCCAGTGACTGGCTGCCACTCAGAAAGTAGTTTCCGCTTGCAACTCTCCAACGACTTATCTCATGTGCAATATTTTTTTTCTCTGTCCAGATTTCTCGTCTGACATAAGAATTTTAGTTTCGAAACAGTTGGTCCTCAGGTATGAGAATATGATGCACTGATACCTGATATTAAAAAGTGTTCTGAAGTTTACACCCTTGATCACAAATACATTCTTTATTCAAACCAGGAGGAACAAATACAATAAAAATGACACAGCTTCATGTTAAAATCGTAATTAATTTCAGAATCAGAATTACTTTAATAAACCCAAAGGGAAATTACTTTTGTTACAAGCTCCAGTTACAGTTGTATATATATATATATATATATATATATATACATATCCTCAGTTCGGTTCATGGTTTCGTGGTCACGGTTTTCGGTTCGGTATATGTTGATTGTTACCCCGAAATCCCATAAAAATTAATTAAATTAATGAAAAAAATCCAAAAAATTAATGAATTGTAATTATTTTTAATGATCCACGGAAACCCTGGATCATTTCCGCATGTTTTGCTGCTTTGAATTTATGCCCTCTACGATCTCCAAGGAACTCAGAGCCGAGTGGACGGGAGCCACAGCGGAGGCTGTAGGCTTTGCTTTGTGCAGGAGTATGTGGGATTCCTGGGTTAGCATGACATGTTGGTCATGTTGCTGTTAGCATAAACAAAACGTGTTGCACAATGCTCGCACACTGTTGCACTTTTATCCACAACTTTCTTCACGCCGTCATCGTAGGTCACTCTAAATGCAAAGTGGTCCCATACAGCAGACCTATAAAGTGCTGCTGGCGCGTCTTCCAACTCCTGTTCTTTCCCACTCGCCATACCCACACAATTCTCCACAACAACTGATTTTTTTCTGCTACACCCAGCTATGCTGCTTCGCTTCTTCTTCTTCTTGTTTACTACTGGTGGTTGGCTTTGGTCGCAGTACCGCCACCTTCTGCTCTGGAGTGTAAACGCTTCACCTATGAGAAAAAGGAGCAGCGCATGAACCGAACGAAACACACACGAACCGAACCGAGACAGTCGAACCGAACGGTTCGGACGGTTTTCATAAACCTTTCCATTCCTAATGTATATATATATATGTATATATATATATATATATATATATATATATATATATATATATATATATATATATATATATATATATACAACCAACAACACAAGATAATAAAGATAAAAAATATTTACACATATAGCTCTTCTGTATATATATATATATATATATATATATATATATATATATATATATATATATATATATATATATATATGCATATGTAAAACTAAATCCAAGTAAAGTGATAATTTGCAAATAATTTGATCAATGTAACAGCTTGTAAAATACCAGTAGCAAGAAGAGATAAGAAACGGTGTAATAGAAGCATTAGTAAAAGGCCGACTGGTTATAAAGTTTCTTGGAACTGTTTGTGTAATAAATAAAGAGTAAGGTTACTTGCTTTCACTCACAGATTGAACAATACCAGAGGAAATTTATCATTACCTTTTCAGTTTTTAGATCAGTTAAACCTTTTTCTGATGTATTTTCTTACAGACAAAACTGAAAGCCTCAGTCTAACCCTGACACCTCAAACATGCTAAATCTGCACCAACTCATGATTGCAATCAGTTGTCAGCATCATTTAATTGTGTTGTCTGTGACTATTTACCCAAACTAAAAAAAAAATCCTGTTTGTTTTTTGAATGAGGTAATTGTAAATCACTGGAATGTAGAAATGAATGCTGAAGTTGGCAAAAGAAAATAAAAAGGAGCTTCTGTACAGCTTGCGTTTTTCCTATGTTAAACATGTTAGGATTTAGGTTTCGGATATGCTAGTGCAAACCTCACATTTCCTCATCCGGATATGGCCTACATGCAGGATAAATAGTGAAAGGAAACAAGTCACTCAGCTCTGGGCAAATATGTTAAAGCTATTCTTAATTGTGGCTGCAATGTTTCGCACCCTTCTGCTTCCCTTTTTCATGATATTCTCTCCTGACCTGGTCGAGTGGCCTAATTGAAAGCATTAAACAGACAATTTGCTGGCAGGCTGATTCAAGCTTCCTGGCACTCATCAAAGTTATGCTTGCCAGTTGGAGCTGAATGAAGCACTGAATCCAGAGCTGAATTGAAAATAAACCACAGCACCATGCTGAGGTGTTAACAGAAGGACTGATAGCAAAGTGAAAAGCACCTGGACCTGAAAGGAGTTCGTCAAAAACATGAATCAGGGTTTTTCATTGGACTGAGATAATAACGCTGAGTCGCTTACCAACTGACCACAAAGCACATGTTCGGGCTAAATTGTGGACCACTGTTCATCAATTACATTTAATTGGACGGGAGGGGAAAAAAAGGGACAACTTAAAATCCTCCTTGTTTTCTTACTTTTATTTCAGTTCATTAATTAAGATATGTTTCACTGAAGAAGGGGAAAACATGAATGCTGGAGGAGTTACGGCTATAGAGACAACTAGAAGAAACCCTCTCAGTGCTGCTCTAGTGCCATAAATTGAAACTAATTAGGTGACAGCAGAGCTGAGTCGGCACTGCTTTAATATGACTGAAGGGTCGACGGTTCAAATCTTTACTTGGGGAACATCTTGCCGGAGAGAAGTCATCCTTTGCCCAGTGAAATGCCATTAGAGGAATTCCAGCAGACACTCACACACAAAACTGGATAATAGACATGGCCATTGGTCTGGAGGAATAAAATGCCCTGTTGTTCAAGTAACTTTTTACACCACCTGGGTTCATTAATATATTTATCTGTTCAAAAATATGATTCCAATCTGCAATTACTGTCATGGAAGGTTATCTCTGCACCCTTGCTAAACTGTGTAGGTCAGCATCCGATTATGTCTGAGCAGAGGTGGAAAGTAACAAAATACATTTACTCAAGTTACTGTATTGAGTAGGTCTTTTGTGTATTTTGTATTTTTCAAGTCGTTTTTAAAATCGGTATTTTAAATTTTACTTGATTACGTTTTGAGTGAAGTATTGTATTTCGTTACATTAAAAATCCCATCCGTTACTGAGTTAAAAAAAAACATTGGAAAACCGAAAGGAAGAAAAAAAATCGGACCCGGAAGCACTACAGCGAGTGACGTGATCAGCATGTAGATCTAGGCTACCAGGCGCCAAGTCTTTCTGTAGGAGATTGGGAACGAGATGGAGGTGGATCAGGAGAGCGACGACGGTTCAGAGAACGTTTCACTAGAAATGCTAGCTGAAACATCGAATTCTGCTGCCCAAAACGACGAAAATCCTTGGCCACATTTGAAAGACTGCTTTTCATTTAAATTCTAGAGGGCTAACAGTATCATCATGCAATGCCAGATGTGTCTGCCAAAGGTGACTGAACTGGCAGCATTCAATAACTCCACACCTACTCTGCGGAAGCATGTTTTGGTAAGTATTTAGTGCATCGGTACTTCAAACAAAGTTTTTATGACTAATAGCCAATTAGCTAAACAACCTGTTTCGTGGCATTGCTAATTTTGTCTAGCACGGCTCCGGAGCCGCATGCGGCTCTTTCATCCTTATACTGCAGCTCTGAGTGGCTTGGGAAAATAAATTGCTAAAAAAAAAAACAAAGTATTTAATATAAGTCAGTGTTTCCCGCAGCACTATCTTGGCGAGGTTGGCAACAGTTTTTTTTTAAAGGTAACTAAGTAAATTTTACTTAAAATACATTTTAAATTAGCTACTTATTACTTTTACTTGAGTCATTTTTCTGATGGGTAATTTTACTTGTACTTGAGTAATATTTCATCCAAGTATTGGTACTTTTACTTGAGTATGATGTTTTAGTACTTTTTCCACCTCTGGTCTGAGGTTACCGTCTCAGCATGCAGACCATCCATGTTTTCTCCATACATGCCTGGATCAGGCTTTCCCTCTGTCTAAAGTCATGAATGTTAAGTCACGTGGTCTAAATTGCCAATAGGGAGGAACTGGCCCAAGGTTGCTTTAGCCCCCAGTGTAGCAAAGAACCAGTGGTGGAAAGTAACCAAGTACATTTACTTAATTACTGTATTTAAGTACTTTTAGACTTATACTTAAACAACTTTTGTATACACAGAGCATATACAAAACGGAATTTCATGTTGTACAGCTTTCATGACGTTTTCATTTCTTAAAGTGCAGTAGTGATCAAATGTTAACAGTGTGGGAGAAAGAACATGGTGCAAAAAAAAATGCATTGATATGGAAGGTCAGAGCATTAAATATATGGTGCAATATGCAGTGTTTTGGTTTGGTGTTGTCAGTGTGATGCAGAGTCTGTGACTTTAGAGTTTTTTAACAGTTCAACTGTCTGATTAGCCTCGTGAGATCATCCTGATCTCCTGTTCACCAACGAACGTCCAATCAGCGTTGGCTTTGAGGCGGGTTGAGGTGTGACGCAACGAGAAGCGCGACAGTTCAGTCTAAAGAACATGGCGGCTTCAGCCGATGAAACTAGTGTTAGCGTGGCTATCGAGCAAGTTTTATCGGAATTACAGAGTATTTCTACACTGAAAGAAGAGCAAAACACTGCTCTGAAGCCTTTTCTCAGAGGAAAAGATGTTTTTGCTCTTCTCCCGACTGGTTTCGGCAAGAGTTTGATCTATCAATTGGCTCCTCTTCGTCGTCGCTCTGTTAGTACGTCATATGCTTCGTTGATCTGATTGGTTTATTTGGCCCGTCTATCACCAACATAGGCTAATCAGCTAACCATTATTTTCGCCCCTTCCCAAAATTACTTTGACAGAAGGTTTCCAGATGGATATGCGGAGCAAATCCATGTGGCGGAGTCAGGTTACTGTCTGATGGCACTTGGGAAGAAGCTTGTGCGGAATCTGCTGGTCCTGCATTTATGGAAGCTACAAAACAGCTTAAATTGGAGTTAACCAGACTTTAGCCCAATTTTTTCCACCTGTCCCTGATTCTTTGCTACTCTCGTTTGCATCAAATGAGTATGTATTTGGAGTTAATTGCTGATCAAAGACCAACTCGTCATTCTGCTGGTTCTTTGGCATCTGTTGTTTTGTGTTTGGCCATTTGAATCAAGATGAGTATTATTGTGTATCCTCTTTAGAATGATTTCCAGGACAGAATTGTAGATTTTATTAAGCTTAAACCACAATTTCCCCAACTGCATTAAGAGATGGCTTCCTTCATCTGTCCTTTAAACCATCTTTCCAAAATCTGAACAATTTGATCATTCAAGGTGTGTACTTTCTTTCTAGAGGTGCAACTGAATCTTGCCCGGAGCTACCGGCTACCCTGTGCCGTGCCGTTTGTTTGTTTAGTTGTTCCACGCAATCCTCCACGGTGGCAAAGGTCTGGTCCCATCTGACCTGGTGGTCAACTCGTCCATCTGTCTTGGGCTTGAATAAGTTAAAATCCTTTATTTACAGTGAATTTTGTTGTCTTGTTTCCAGGCGCAGTCAGGAACCAGAGGGTGTCCGGTTTGGGAACCTCAGGATATCATCTCTGCTGTTTGCAGATGACGTCGTCCTCATCAAATCAGGACCTCCAACGTGCACTAGGGCGGTTTGCAGCAAAGTGTGGGGTGGCCGTTATGAGGATCAGCACCTCCAAATCCGAGGCAATGGTTCTCCTCTGGAAAAAAGTAGACTCCTCTCTTCAGGTCGGTGGAGATTCCTTGCCTCACGTAGAGGAGTTGAAGTATCTGTGGGTTTTGTTCATGAGTGAGGGACAGATGGAGCGTGAGATTGATAGACGGATCGGTGCAGCGTCTGCTGTGATGCGGTCGCTGTATTGGACTGTCGTGGTGAAGAGTGCTGAGTTGGGGGCAAAGCTCTCGATTTACTGATCGATCTACCCTCAATCGTTACCCCCATCGTTCCCACCCTCAACTATGGTCATGAGATTTGGGTAATGACCGAAAGGCCAAGATCACAAATACAAGCGCATGAAATGAGTTTCCTTCGCTGCGTGGCTGGGGGCACCTTTCGAGATCAGGTGAGGAGCTCAGTTACCCGGGAGGAGCTCGGAGTAGAGCCGTTGCTCCTCCACACTGAAAGGAGCCAGCTGAGGTGACTTGGGCATTTGTTTGGGAGGCCTCCTGGTCGCCTCCCTCAGGAGGTGTTCCAGGCAAGTCCCATTGGGAGGAGGCCTCATGGAAGGCCTAAGAGACGCTGGAGGTAGGGAGGTTTGTGTTGAGTGTTCCCACTGGTTGAAAAATCAGGAAAGTCTACATGATTTGCTTCCAAGCAACGCCTACATTTGGTTAAAAGGTGAACGAGGAAAAGCCGTAGACCTTGAAAACAGTTTTTTTTTTATTATTATTTTTACGTCTTTTCAATTGTTGGACTAAAGTGGGACAAAGTCAGACCGAGCAAAATAGCCCAATGTTCAACAACTATTTTTGGACTAAAGACAATGACGGACCAACAAATGTCTAAATGATGTCTGGTGATTTTTGTTAGTTTTGTTCATTTTTGTTAGGGGGGGAGTTGGGTAGTTTAATTATTGAATTAAGAATTTCATAGCTTAACATACACGTCCACCTGTTAAACACTCAACATGCTGTTTTACTGGATGGTTGTACTAGTTATTGGTGTTATTAGAGAAAGAATGTTGAATACTAATTCACAGCACCAGTTTCAATTTATATGCTACTGTACCTCTGGTTAATCCAAATAATGGATGAAAACTTTCAAGCTCTCACCCACTTACACTCAGATGTTTACACTTCCAATTTGCTAAATCATAAATGGAAGACAAAGGAATGTTTATCTAAACCACTAAATGGTGATTCTGGGAGGCTGTGTTTTTTTTTAGAGCACCTTTAAGTCCTGATTGCTTCCCAGATGCTCACAGAGGGATCAGTCCATACACAAACCTGTCTTCATCATTCAGATGATTCATTGTTTGCCACACTGGAATTGGCCCATTATTGTCTGAACTGATCAACTTGATGGACATTAATGAAATGAATGACAGAATATATTCCAGCACAGAGCTGTGCTTTCACACACAGAGCAACCCAAAGTCCCCACCCGTTAACACAGGATGAAAAGAAGTATGCAATTGCTTTTTCTGTTTTTAATAGGCTTATAATTTACAGAACCTTATTGCTGATTTAGCTTCAAGAAGTTTTTATGGGCATGAAATAAAGCAGTTTAAGCTTGCTGTTTTAGTGGGGTAGTTATTATTCAACACTAATCTTTCACGGATTCTAAAAACAAGAAATGTGTGTGCTGTTTGAGGATGATTCTTTATCTACAGAAGCTCAGATTAATGCATGCTAACTTAAATGTACACACAGGTGTGTACGTACACACCTGTGTGTACATTTAAGTTAAATCTTTAGATAAGATTTAACTTAGTTCCAATGGGCTGTCAAGAACCAAGGAAAGATGGACCCAGTATTCAAGGAGAGAAAGTCAGTAGGAAAGTTCAAAAGGTTTATTAAATGAAAAACAAAACTAAAAGGGGAGCTGCTAGGATCTGTGGCACGCGGCAACTGCAGGCGGGGGGGCGGGGCACCGCGCAATTTCAGATACTCTGTAGTGGGAGAAACACAGGTAAGTGACCACGATCATCTGAGAGAAGATGATTATCTGAGTTGGTCACTTGCCTGGTTTAACAGTCCAGTCCAAGATGTCCCCAGCAGTCCCAGAGGTCATGCAGAAAAGCCGATCCTGGAAGGGATCCAGAACAGACAGAACAGGATCCAGATCAGGCTGGAACAGACAGGTGGCAGGATCCAGGTTCCCAGACATCATAGAGCTCCCAGGTGGGTTCAGAGTCTGAGAGAGTTCCGAAGCATGACCAGACGGTCACGCACAGGATCAGGTGCAGATGAGCAGGCTCAGTGGAAGAAGGTAGCCGAGACAGGACGTGGAACCAGAACTTGATGCAGGACCTTTAAACTAGTCTCCTCCCTGGAGCCAGGCTTACTTGGATAAAAACTGAACCTCCCCACAAGTTGAGCCAAAAACCCAGAGGACTCCGCGGGGGAGGAACAGTGGACGATCAGGAGACGAGCCAAACACAAAAACCCTCTTTCCACTTGCCACCAGGATCCAGGACATGAACCATAAAATCAAACTGAACAGATGGACTAACAAAAAGACAAGTAATGATCTGGCCCTGAACTGAATATAAACCAGAGGAAACGGGTGAGAGGAATAAATTATAATTGAGGCAGGGAGGGAAAACGACAGGTGAAAGGAATTACTAATTAAGGTGGAGCAAAAAGGCCAGATCATGACAAGGAGAAAAGAAGCAAAAGTCCACAAACAAAATACTGAAAACTTATACAGTAGACGTCAGGGAAAACACACATGAGGGTCAAAGAAATGATGAGGAACCAGCCAGGAGTAACTGAATAGGAGGTTTATATATGGGAGACAATGGGAGGACTAATTAGCAGACGAGGAACAGATGTGGACAGAAGAATCTAGAAGGGAGCTAGGAGAGGGATGACTGACACAAGAGGACAACAGAGGGTAAACAAGAAATACATAAGAACTCAAAAAAACTAGAATAACACTTAAAAAGAAAGCTTAAACAGAACCAAAACCATGATACAATAACTGCAAAAAATGTAAATCTAAATAAGTAATTTTTTCTTTAAATAAGTGCATTTTTTTCTTGAATTGAGAAGGTAAGTGAGACACTTTGCCAATGGAACATGACAGTTTACATTTAAAATAAGAAAAAAACAATTGCATTGTCCTATTTCAAGTTCATATTATCTAATTATCTTATTTTAAGGGTGAAAAAACTAATTCCACTGGCAAATCAGCTTATTTAAATTAAGTGTATGTATTTAAATAATTTAAGAAATTGTTACTTATTTCTAGATCGTTTTTGCAGTGGTGAAAGGAAAATGATCTCTTAGTCCAGTCGTTCTACTTTTTAAACCCTTTTTTAAAATTTCTCATATCATGGATGACTCAGACTCTTCACCGACGACAAAAAGGCGATTTTACAAATATATTTCATGTACTTCTGTGAGTATGAAACTTTCCAGTTTAATTCCACATTTTTTACCCGTACTATCACCGCTGGCCTACTTTACCATGATTCTTAGTATGTGTGGAATATTTTAGTTGTTATCGACATCTGGTGTGAATTTTATGTCAGTAAAAATGTTACGTGCACATTAAATAAGAAGACAGAAGTACAGACATGTTTAATGAATTTTACTTGCCGTATGTTAAACAAAACTGGCTCATTACTACGATACATACCATAATGACAAAACAGCTGCAACAAAACGGGGAAGATCAAAGCTTGAAGAGAACAGGTTTAGTTGGAGCCCAGTTAGTTTATAGCAAAGACAAGTGGCATCCCCAATGTAATGTTTTTTTTATTTGTATCATACTGTAGTACTGGTAAATTTGTTGTTGTTAGGTTTTTTCAATGATGATTATAAAATTAATGTGTGTTTATGAAACATTTGTGCGAGGGGATGCTCCACTCCTGTCTCATGATGCAGTCAGGAGACCATCCTGCCTTATCATTCTATGGAGCATTCTGTTTTCATGAACTGATCAATTGTTCTGTCAGAACAATACTCTGTTTGTAACCATGTGTTATGTTCTGTTAATAAACGCTCTGCGGAGGAGGTCCAGTGGGAGACAGTGTGTTTGAGTCCGGGGTTCAACTGTCTCTCCTTTCTGCAGAAATTGTATCCATAATGGTGTATTTCAGTTCTTCTTTTGCAAAAACCTACATTTTATGAACCCGACAGTTGTGCAGACAGGAATGAATACAGTGATCCCAGTAATGCATAGAAATATACGGTGGTAGACAAAACGGCAAAAATACTCATCCTAACATAAACACTGATGAAAAGTGCCATTATTGATAAGATTCTTTGGCATTAATAGATCCATATGAACAAGATTGATCACCTCTCAGCCTTACTGTTCAGCATTTACAATATCTGTTGGTGCTATGCTCTTTCTGCACATTTTTGTCCTTCCCTTAGGGACCACAAAACGATGACCAGGGCGAACTGGGTAAGGATGCGTCACAAAGTGCTTCACTACAAGGTTGAAAAAATACACAACATTGTGCGATAGAGAAAACAAAACAGGACAATTGAAAAGGCTAATCATACAATCATGCGGGTCATACTAAAAGCTTCTTGGAATAAAAACATCTTTAAAAAAAAAACATTTTTATAAAAGTGACCCAAGACTTCAAACTTTGAAGGAAGAGGAACAGCTTCAAAAGATCTTTGTCCTCTAGCTTCTGAAGCGGGTGTTGGTGAGCATAAAATAGTTTTAATTTTATGACCTCAGACCCTGCAGAGAGGGAAATCAAATCAGGAATATAAAAGGGGGTCAATGTAAAGCTCAAAAGTTTGAAATGAAACCTAGATCTGATGCATCCAGTGTGGCGGCTTTGAATAATGAGTTTCCAAGCGTTACCTATGATAATTCCTATGCTGATCAGATTTTTTAAATAAATTTTAACAGATTAACCACAGCTCTGGTGGGTGGATGCTAGTGTTCACAGTATAGTTTGGATCGGTTGAACTACAGTCCCCCCTATTAAAAAGTTCCTCTACTATTCATATTTTTTTCAACCTTTATTGTTAAGTTTAGAAGAATGTAAATCATGGACATACCTTTTTGGATTTCTGAAAGGAAAGGAGAGAGTAAAAAATGTTGGAAATATTTTAGGCTTTTGATCTCTTAGTGTTAAAATATTTTCCAGGTCTGCAGCAAAACTTAAAGGAAAAGTCCAGTCAAATTCAGAATACAAACTTCTGAAAGTACTTTAAGTATGAAATTATCACATACTGTTCAATAAATGATCAGTGTTTTTAATTAAGAGTAATTTTCATTTGAATGTGCTTTACAGGAGGCATCCATGTTTGACAAAGAACACTACTGCCACCTACTGGTTGGTGACGTCATGGTGCGGTATCGGCTATTGATCAAGTCCCAGTGCTGTATCTGGTGTTCCTCTTTAAGTTGACAAAGTTATTATTTCACCTTTCCGATTCATGATCCTCGTCGTTGGAGGATCATGAATCGGAAAGGTGAAATAATAACTCTTTTTTTTCACTTTTACCCGATGTATTCCAGCTGCCATGCACGTGGGCATTGGCAGTTTAACTATAGCTCTGGTGAATTTCAATGGTGAAGACCTCTGGAAATCTTCAATAATTGTTGATTATTGCAGATGTGTCTAGTAGTTCCCATTTATTTTGCTTGTAAAGCGGGGAGAATGGCGCTAGGCTTACCGCAGCGTGACGTCACTGCTGGAAGATGGCAGGAGTGAGGTGTTAAAATATTTGGGCCAAAATGGCCGCTCGTAGACTCAATGATCGCAACAAAAAATATTGTTTTTAATTTTTTTAAATTTTCTAAATTAATTAAATTACTGCAAACATATTAGTTTTAGGTATAAATAATGACCGGACTTTTCCTTTAAAGCAACTAGAGGCTTTTAGGACCATTAAATGTCATAGCTGCAACTTTTTCATGAAAAAGATTTATTTAGGGAAAAAAGTTAAACATTCATAGAACGTCTAAAGAATTCTGAATGAAAGTATCAGTTTCAATTGAAAAATATTAAAAAAATTAATATAGATAATGGCTTAGGTAAATATGTACTTATTTACTTCTGTTTATTATGGAAACAGGTTGCAGTCATGTGACATGGGGGTCAGGCATTGACAGACCCTAGTAGCTCCATTATAGGACAGAGAAACAGCCTACACAAAACAATAGTCAACACTAATCAAGTTTTTTTGCGCTGGTGTGAACTTAAGGCGGCAAAGGAGCTCAAAATGCATGCAGAGGTTGCTGTTTTTCCTCTAAGAAGGTAAGTCAATTGCTTACAAATGTTAACCAAAGCTTAGTGGTCCATGCTACGTACAGTTTAACAGCTATGAAATGTGGAAACAATAAAAAAATGGTTCTGCAAACAATAGCAAGTGGTTCTGCTTGACAAGTGAAAGTTTAGCATTGCCAAAGGCCAACAAACGCAAGACCCTTCTCGCTAACGCCTGCTTTGAGGAGGAACGGCCCAGTGGTTAGAGAGGTTCTGAGTTCAAGCCCCACTTGAACTGCCACTGGCTCCCTGAGCAAGGCCGCACAATGTTACACTAGAAAAACGATTTAGAAATAAGTAAAAATATCTTAAATTAAGTGTATTTACCCTTAACTTGAGTAAAATAAGATAATTAGATAATATGCACTTGAAATAAGACAATACAATTGTGCTTTCTTATTTTAAGAGTAAATTGTCTTGTTCCATTGGCAAAAGGTCTCTTTTACCTCCCCAATCCAAGAGAAAATGCACTTATTTTAAGAAAAAATGACTTATCTAGATTTCGATTTTTTTCCAGTGTAGCCCACCCATCCACAAGGGATAGGTTAAATCCAGGGAGTTAATTTTCTTGCTCTGTACTTGTGACAGTGTAATGACAATAAAAAGCTGGAAATGGAACAAATGTATGTACACTATTCTGCATCTTACTATGCAGAAACGGGAGGGAAAACAACAACCATGGTGGATGATAGTTTGGAGTGCAGTCTTTTTTAACCTTCTTGAAAAGATTGCTTGTTTAATGCTGGCTCCAGTTTGAAAAGAAATTAAAGCTAGCAGTACGGGTAAGCTAGATGCGCGGAAACACTACCATCCATGTATATTTCCATAAACACAGAGCATGTTCCCTAATTGTGAAGTCATTGCGTCGTACACTGCACATATGGGACACTTAATGTATGGATGCAGTAACCATGAAAAAGAATCAGATTTAACAAAAAAAAAAAAAAAAATCAGAATTGAGCTTTAATCCCTGCAATGTGAATGTTTTAAAAGTATCAAATAGTCTGACAGCATGTCAAAGCGACATACCCTGTCTTGTAGGGATTGCTTTACATCTCCATATATTAGAAATCAAATGTTTCACATATTTTTTTATTTGGTATTCTCAAAGATAGATGGTATGTCTCAAAGAAGTTTAATATTGTGTAAGATAACATTTTTATGTTTAATTACTCAGTGTTTAGTACAGCTGGCACAGTAAATTGTTAAAATATAATCATGGAATATAATTATTTTAAAACTCAGCATATTGTTAAAGGAGGCGCCTGGTTCCGGTCCGCCTCCTCACACACCTTTGGACGTTTACCTCATTATCGGAGTGCTCTTAAGCTGCTGACTGCCACTACCTCGACGCCAGAGTGTTTGCCAGTTTTTGGTACTCTAGCCAAGCTGAGTTCTCATTGAGTTAGACTGAGTTCTTGTATCCCTGAGATTCAACTTTGTTTGTCTTTGCCTTTCGGCAGGAAGCCTTCCTGCAAACTGGACCTTTTCAGACCTTCTCTCCCAGGTGGGATCAACTGAGTATTAAACTGAGCGAGGGATTCAAACAGGAGGTTTGAATCCAGTCTCCTTTGAGAATCGTTGAAATTACTCTCTGAACAAGGAAATAATCTTCACCACGACCTGTTCAAGTACCACAGGAAATCTGAGAGGCAACCAGCGTCTCCATCCATCTTCACCGTCCGAGTTCTGGGTAAACCCTGTTCCGCCCTCCACCGAATCAGACATACTCTGGAAAACCTACACACAGATTGGAGTCAAGGATCCTCCACTTCTCTGGAAACGTGAGTCAACAAACAGATCCTCTTCTTCAAGATCAACTAATAAAATTTCCCATTGAGCCTGAACTAACAGTCTGTCTTCCCCTCGTCTTCCAGTTCCATCTGAGCGGAGTTCGGAGAAGCTCTGCACCGAGCTCATATCTCTTCAGTAAAACCCGTTGAACTTTTACTCTGTGTCTCTCTGTTTGGCTTCACTGCATGTGGGTCTGAGCCTTAGATAAAATCATGACACTCTCTATAAAAGAGAAAGACCAGGATTATAATAAATGCGTATCAATCAACTTTAGATTATCTCATTAATCGAAAACTTGCATCCCTAATCTTATCCTGAAAAGACCTTTGTGGAAAGCTCACTCGTGTAAATTTAAAAAGAATAAACCCGACAATATTTGAGTAGAACCAGATGAAGTAACTTCAAAATAATAGTCCTGTATAATGAAGCAACCATTTTATAATTTTTAAATTATGTATTTAGGTATTACTTGAACAGATTCTAGCTGTCTAAGCAAAGGAAACACTAAACATGCAGTTTGCTCTGTTCTGCTTCACTCTTAGTTTTACATGCATTACCGTCCATGAAAGGCTCAGTTTGCTGTTGCATTGTGCATTTTTGAGAGGCAATACAATACAGGCTGGTTGAGACACAACAGCTGGAGGTGAGAAAGAAATAGCTGTTGCTGCTTGGGGTTTCTCAGCCAGCCTGGGCTGCCTCCCCTAACATTTAGAAACATTGAGAAAACCATTTTTACTGTGGCACCAGCAAAGAATCACTTCATCAGGAGTAGAAACTATTTTTTGTAGATATCAAACTCTATGTATCAAGTCCAGAACACATTCATTCATTCTGCTTCAGCTTTGTTCTCACAATAAAATATGTATGAGCTTTTCTCCATCCCTTTTTCAGGATTTATCCCAATGAAGTGAACTTTGCTGGCAGTTTTAGTTATTACCTGTTTAAAAATGTCATTCAAAAGCTAAAGTCACAGAGGTTGATTCACTGTTAAATTGCTGGAGAGACAGAGACACCCACTGGCATGTTTCTGCTGTTACTTAAAGCTTAGAAAGATTATCGCGTCTGCAGCACAGTTTGTCACAAAACGTCAAGCTGTAACCCAAAAAAGAGAAGTGCATTGATAGCTGTGCAGCAGAGTTTTGTATTACACTTGCCTAATTATTATTTCAATTTGAAATGAAACAAAAACTTCATTTTTTTCAGGCTATGAACTCTATTTAGAAATGATTTGATACAAGGTCATTCAGAAGCTGTCAATGAACATTTATGCATTTTAGCTGCAGGGGTAGAACATGTCAGGATACAGTGGTTATAGTGGGAAAGGAAGCAGGGAACTAGAAATAAGCAGCTAAAGAGAATAAGATTGGGGACAGAGACAGAATAAACAAGGCCATCGGGGAAATAAGTCCAGTCATTTCCATGTGTGTTCCTCTGAGCCAGAGGTTTAACAAGCTGTTCATAAAGACAAGCCTGTGTGGGTGCAGCTCCTCTTAATCATTGAAGCAAGAAAAACCTACCGGGAGGAGAGACTTGTTAATTGAGATCTTGATCCTCCAGTGGTGTCTGCTATGATTTCCAGCTCTCCAATTCTTCTTTCAGATGTTTTATTAGCCGGCGTGGGCCACACTCCAGGATGCAGCTTAATGAGGTTTCTGCCATGTTGATATTTTAGAGGGCCACCAACCTTCTAGCAAAATGCAGGAAGAAATGTATGGTAAAAGCATTACGAGGAACAAAATTTATACCCTAAATTACTTAATTTTATGACTAAAGGAAAAGTTGGAGCCATAAAGGGCCAAATAAAAACACACCTTGAAAACACAAATGAGTTTGCAACCAAACTTTCTTGACAGAAATTTAGACATAGGCTGGTATTAGATTATGAAGGAATCTTAAGCAGGAAAAGATAGTGGGAAACAGTTAATATAATGTAAAATCTGTGAACTTTAAAGTTGTAGGGAAATGGCTGTTCCAACCGTTGCATTTCTGAATTCTCCCGAGTGGTCGACTTGACACGAGTGAATAAAGTGAATTTGATTGGTCGTTTATCAAGGTGTCGGGATTGTTGTGGCGGAAGGTTCACAAGCAATTTTGGTTGTGGCTGGTTTGTCGGAAGCATCTTGCTAACCAGTTAGCAACTTAATGCTAGTAGGTTCCCAATGGAAAATTCCATTGGGACCAAGTAACACTAAATTGGTGACTTAGAAACGACGCTGTCAAGGAACGCTATGGACAGAGGAAACATGCAAGAGGAGGAGAGTTTAGTGTCTGAGGTCGTGGATGAGTCTCCTCCGTCATACGTTTATTTATTTAGAGGAGCACAGTGAGGACGAAGATGTCGTGGAAGAGGACGCCAGGGCGGCAGAAGCTTGGTTTGGTGTAGAAGGCTTCCAGCCGTACATGTTTGAGCCCTTGCCTCACAACGCTGCCAGTTCTGTTAGCTCTACGCCTGCCGAAGACACAGACGTCCATCCCCGTGAACACTGGGACGCAACTCAATGGGAAAGGAAAGGATTCTGATTTCAACAGTTATGTATATTATCTGCGAGATATGAATCAAGATGCTATGACTGAAAAAAATTGATAGACAGTTAACTGTTGACATATGATTGGCCGAATTTAGGTGTTCAGGCTGACGTATAACTAACTGGCCTGCATAAAATAATGGAAAACCCCCCCACAGATTTAAAGACAGGATTTATTTAAACTAGAAATTTCCTAACTTTTGGGACAATGTCTTCTGATAAAGAGAACATTTATATACATGTTTAAGCCAGAGTTATTTGATATTTAAATATGACTTCCCTACGACTTTAATGCCTACACGTACGTAACCCCGGTCCTGAAACTCCTTCCAAAGAAGTTACAGAAGAAGTTTCATCATAACTCAGATGACCCACACCAAACAACAGCCTCGAATGAACTAGAAGAATGACTTGTGTTTATGTCACTTGAGCTGAGGTTAACTCTTTACTCTGTGAGGTTACGGTAAACCAACTCGCCATTTAACGGGCCACCGGTGTCCAGGCTACCGTCACCGGGTTGGGTCTGTCGCTTCATGCCCAGCCTCCACCGGGAGCTCATGGCTCGGTTCTGCTGCTCGGTTCTGTCGAAGAAAAACCTGGATGATTTTCAAATTCTCCATAGGTATGAAAAGTAGGACATGTCTGGGAAAAAGAGGTCTGGTCACCGTAGCTAAACCAAAATACCTCAAAATTGTAGCTCCTTCCTTCTGCCCCTAGCTCCTATTCCTTCACCTTTCACATTGTCAGCAGCAGGAACCATATTCAGGGTAGCAAAGGTGAATCCAGACAAAGCTGAATACTTATCAACATTATTATGCGATGAACACGCACCTGCATGCTCCGGATAGAGTGTTTATTTCTTTTATTTAACCAGGAAAAAAATCCCCTTGAGATTAAAATGTTCTTTTTCAAGGGAGTCCTGGCCAAGAGGGTGCTAAATTACACTTTGAAGAGAAAGACATTTATATTACATTAAAATGTATATGATATATGATGCAAGAATATAAAGTAAAAAAAATAATGATAAGTGAGGCTGATATTTAAGGATGTAAACTCAGACAACTTCTCGGATCTTTGTAGAGCATTCCACAAAACTCAAAACCCAGTTTCCTGCATAGAAACTCAAAAATGAACCAAAATGACTCCATACAGTGTTCAAAACGTCAGGAATATAAACAATATAAAAATACAAAACAAAACACCCAAAATGGTTAAGTCCTTTGTCACGTGACTGGCAAAGCGCGCTACTCTGCGCTATTTCCAGCGTGACGCGGAAGTGCTCCGGTTTGGCCCCTGGACCAGGAACAGCGGGACTGAAGCAGAGATGAGAGGTGAGTGTTTGTGGAAGCTCGGCGCCGAGTGTGCACCCTCAGACACGCGCGCGATGACCGGTTCAGACGGGGGGGAATTTTTGTTTGGACTGTGCAGGACCGCGGGACACAGGTGCGGGGCTGCACGCAGCCGTTAGCTGGGCAGCGCACTCACGTGGGAGAGCTTTCTCCCCATGCGCGCGCTCCTGGCACCGCGCTCCCCTGGGCCAGAGGAAGCACGGATACGTAGAGTCTGGGATGGACGCTTAGTGGCGCTCCATCACACTATCCATTCATTTTCTGTTACGCTTAATTCCAGTTGTGGTTGCGGTGGCTGCTGTTGCCTATCTCCAGCTGTCTATGGGTGAGAGGCGGGGTACACCTTGGACAGGTCAGCAGTCCATTGCAGGGCAACACAGAGACAAGCAGGACAAACAACCATTCCACTCACAAAAGCCAATTAACCAAACAGTCATGTTTTTTGGACTGTGTTAGGAAGCCAGAGTACCTGGAGAGAACCCACGCATGCTCAGGAAGAACATGCAAACTTCATGCAAATAGATTCGGCTGGGAATCAAACCCGGAACCTTCCAGCTGCAAAGCGGCAGTCCTACCCACTGCCCCACTGAGCAGTCATTGAGAAATTACTTTAGATTAATAAATGAATATTTTACAGCAACTAGGGCTTCCTGTAGGGAATTAACAGCTTGTTAAAGATATAACCCAAGGCAATAATTAATTGTATCGTCGGCATAAACATGCATATTGGTGGAGAGGAATACCCACGTGCGGATGCTGTTCCTGGACTTCCATTCAGCTTTCAACTCCATCATCCCACAGCATCTGATGGGCAAACTGGAACATCTGGGCTTTAATACACCCCACTGCAATTGGCTGCTAGACTTCCTCACAGACAGACCTCAGTCTTTCCGGGTCGGACAGAACACCTCTGATGTCATCACCCTAAGCACAGGCTCCCCTCAGGGCTGCATCTAGTTCAACACCAATCACACGGTGAAGTTTGCAGACAACACCACGGTGGTGGGCCTCATCAGAGACGACAACCACCAGGACTACAGAGAGGAAGTGGAGCAGCTGGTGGACTGGTGCAAAGATAGCCTGATTCTGAATGTGGAGAAAACAAAGGAGATCAATGTTGGAGAAAAAAAACTCTAAATCATTTCACAGTATCTGCATCAAACTGAGCATATCAATAAATATTTTTCCGTGTATCTTTTCTCCCAATATTTACATTTGATCAATGCTGCACTTGAGAGTTATGATAGTTGAACTAAACAAAATTTTGTTTTGTATACACTCTGTGTATACAAAATGACAAAGCTTGTCTAAGTCTAAGCCTAAGTCATATTAGCATCAGAGAAACTTTGATCGACATAGTTTATGTACATGATAAAGAACAGCGGCCTCAAAACATCCTTATGGCACACCGTTGTAAACAGTAACGAAATCAAAGCAAAGGCCGTCACATTTTATACACCGGGACGTAATTGAAAAGCAAGAAACCTCTGACAGTCCAATGAGAAGAAGCCTGTGTTTTAAGATTCAATTCAATTCAGTTTATTATATAGCGCCAAATTCACAACACATGTCATCTCAAGGCACTTTACAGTTCAACCAGATCATACAGTTAAATTGATACAAAGTTTTCTATCTAAGGAACACCAGTTGATTGCATTGACTCATTGACTCAAATACAATCCCTCACACTAAGCATGCTTGTAGCGACAGTGGGGAGGAAAAACTCCCTTTTAACAGGAAGAAACCTCCAGCAGAACCAGGCTCAGTGTGAGCGGCCATCTGCTGAGGCCGACTGGGGTTAAAGGAGACAGAAGCAGAGAAGATAGCATCATCTACAGCAGAGGTCACGGATTAGCGCACCACGGTCTGGATCTGGACCCACCTGCTGGCTAATCTGGACAGAACCTGATTTAAAACATTTATAAAGCACTGCATATTGTCCGACGACAGGGTCTAATTTCACTTGCGCCACTTCTCCTGTTAATACGGTAAAGCCTTCCAAAGCGTCCGGCTCCAGGCTGCACGTGATACATATTAGCCAATGAGCTGTCAGTCTGGGTTGCTGCTGCTGCTACTTTTAGACACAGCAGGCAAACCTGCGGCAAGCCGGGCGATGGGAAAGAAGGAGAAGATGATGAGAACAAGAGAGCAGAGAAAGTGTGGACTGCTGGAAGAACTGCAGTGAACTTGTGAAAGAAAAGTGAAATGGCGTGCTCAAAGATGACCCTGAAAATTTAGAGGATGTTTGGCTCAACCTGCTGCTGTGAAGCAGGATTCTCCACCATGAACAGAATCAACAATAAATCTGGATCCAGGCTCAAAATGAGCTCCTTGATATGTGCTTGAGAATGGCTTAGTCTCCATTCAAACCCGGGATTAAAGCCTTGCAGGGCAGCCTAAAGCCCACTGCTCTCAAAAAACTGGTGTTTGTTCAGGTGTTTTATAAAATATGTGAATCAGGAAATTGTATATATACCAAACTAAACAATTGTTGTTCTCTACTTCAGAAAACACCATGTTCTACATTTTTATTATCATTATTTAACTGGCACACGCAAGTACGGGTACATTTCACCTATTTTAGCTTCACTCCACTGGCTGCCCATCCATCTTAGGATTCATTTTAAAATTCTTTTATTTACTTTTAAAGACTTGAATGGCCTTGCCCCAATTTACCTCTCTGAGCTGCTGCACCCTTACACTCCCAGCCGTTCTCTCAGGTCAGCTGATCAGCTGCTCCTGACAGTGCCTAAAGCAAGGCTTAAGCTCAGAGGGGATCGAGCGTTTTCTGTTGCAGCTCCAAAACTTTGGAATGGATTGCCGCTGCACATTAGACAGGCCACCTCTCTGTCTCATTTTTAAAAACTCTTCTTAAAACCCACCTCCTTTCTTTGGCTTTTGACACCATATAGAGTGTTGATTTTATGTACACATGTTGATTTTATGTATACACATGCATATTTTTATCTTGTGCGGGCAGTGCTTTTATTTTATTTTATTAACTTTTATTTATTTTAGTTATTTTATCTTTTTTGTGCAGCACTTTGGAAACCTTGTGTTTATTGAATTCGTGCTATATAAATAAAGTGGATTGGATTGGATTTAAAAAGTCAATGTTAAAAGCAGTTTAAAGTAAAAGATTATAATTAAAAATGTCTCCGGACCCTTACTGGTTGATGATTTTCTTTATTCCGATTTTTATTTGGTTACTCTTTGTCTACAGTGTCAAAAGCTTTTGAAAGATCAATAAAGAGTGAAGCACAGTACAGTACATTTATCACCTTCATAGCGGTAGTGTGATCTATGACTAACCAATTATGTAATGTTGCCGTCAGTAAGTTTTAAAAAAATTTGTTTTTGTGCTAAAAAACTAAGTTGATACTAATTTTGTATTATATGTATTTATATATAACGATGAACTAGAATCAGAGCAAATTAACCTTCTTAAAGAAATCATCAAAGACATCAGAAAGAGAACTATGGACCCCAAAAGTGTGGTTCTTACAACTTTCAGGTGCCTGGAGGTGAATCTTTCGTATAATAAATCAGTGAGATAAACTATAAACACATTGCAAAAGCCAACGGCCCATCATATCATGCATAAAGTAGACGGGTGTCCTAGAAACTACAATGTTTGCTGGAAAATGTTTCCCCACCCAGCAAGACAAGAGAGCAGACGTTTGCTAAATCTGGTAATTTAGATCAAGGGTCATGTATTTATACAGCACATTTCCAACAGCTATAGCCGAACTAATTGCTTTAAAAGGAAAAAATCGCTACGTGTTTAAAGAAAAGCATAAAAAAAAGAATGAAAACTAAAACAAACAAAAAAAAAATAAAAATGGCACAAAACAGCTGCTTAAACAAAACAGCCGGAAAGGATAAAATACATCACAGTGAATAATAAGATATAGGAGAATATAATTTACAATAATAACTGTAAAACTAAGCATTGAGGACATCTTGTACTAGAAGCCAGACCATAAAAATTAGCTTTCAAAAGTAATTAGAAATGCTCCAGGGTTTTTAAAGATGTGGCTATTCCAACTCGAGTTTTATCTGTCTTGGGAGTAAACATCTTTTTACACTAGATCTTAGACGTTTACTTTTTTTCTTTGCATCTGCTCTGTACGGAGCCCCTCTGATGACATGGTCAAAAAAAATGTTTAATTGTGGCCACGAAGTAGTATTTCGTGCGCACAAAGTAGTATTTCGTGCGCACGAAGTAGTATTTCGCGGCCACGCAATAAGTTTAACGTGCGCATGAAATACTTATTAATAATATCAATAAATCCGCCCCTGTTTTCAGGCTTATGTTAACTGTAATGATTTATCTTGGACAGGCAGCTATGTAAACGGGCCTTTAGTCCTTCGTTTAGCTATGCTGGGGTTGTTTACACTACGCCTTTTCCACCTAAAATGGCGTCTTAGCAACAAATGTCACGTGACTGGCGGAGACCGACTGGGTAAGCAAATCGAGCGCACCTTAGACCTTAGAGAAGGCGCGCTCGATTTGCTTACCTAGTTGTCCAGGAATGATATTAATATTATTAATAAGTATTTCGTGCGCACGTTAAACTTATTGCGTGGCCACGAAATAGTATTTCGTGCGCACGTTAAACTTATTGCGTGGCCACGAAATAGTATTTCGTGCGCACGTTAAACTTATTGCTTGGCCACGAAATTGTATTTCGTACGCACGTTAAACTTATTGCGTGGCCACGAAATACTACTTCGTGCGCACAAAATACTACTTCGTGGTGTTATTATGGTAAATATAGACAGAGAGGCAATAATTTACTAACAAACTGAGCAGAATCAAAGCTTAAAAGACAAAAGCAAAGCAAATACTACATATTTGTCTTTGATTGAACAGGAAAATAATTTGATCTGTCAATGCAATCAGCATTTTACCCTTAAATAATATTATACACTTGAGACACTATAAGAGGGTTTTTTCTTATTTTAATCCTATCATGCATTAATTATGATAAACTTAGTCAGGATTATTTTACTAAAGTTTTAAATACATCCTTAGGAATCTAAAATGAGGTGTAAAAACAATCTTTATTTTATAAAGAAATATTTATCTGTCCATTTAAGTGTGCTTTAGAAAAGCAATGATGCCCCACATGAAAGAGTAAAATATTTATCTTCATAAGGAAGGGGTCTGCAACCTGCACTCCAGGGCAACATGTTGTCATGGTTTTGGTTATATTGTTCTTTACTTTGCTCTATGTTTCCTAGTTTTATTGGCTTAATTCCTTTTTGTTGTAATTTCTAGATTTGTTAGTTCTCATGTTTTTTCTGTTGTCCTCTGTTGCCCTCTTGTGTGTGTGTGTTCCTTTCCCCTTGGCTCCCTCGTTGTCTCCTCTCACACCTGCTCCTTGTCAGCTCGTTAGCCCTCCCTTTGTCTCTGTCAGCTACATATAGGCTCTGTTCGAAAACCTGGGCTGCATCCTCCAAGGACGCGGTCTACCTACACTGGATCCTTCAAAGTCCTTGAAAATAAGGAGACCGGAAGAGTTCTGGCTTTGAATTCGAACAGGTCTACCCTTTGGCGGGTTTTACCGCCGTATGCTCTGTTGCTTAGCAACTGCGACACAAAAAGCAGCAAAAGAATGAAAACCGAAGTTTTCAAAACTGTTTATTTATTTTGCAGATATATTAGAATCTGTCCTTAAATTACAGCCAAACTCATTTACACAGTAACAGATAAAAACTTTTAGATAAATCAAACATTACCGCCACATATCTGACTGAATAACCATTAAAACAACTATTTTCATTCATCTCAGACGGAATTATTCACTGACTTGTATTATATTAAACTGAACTTCCAATTTTCACCACTGTTTGGCACCAAGTAACCTTTCCTCTGATCACGGCTTGCTTGGTCTCGCAATGAATCCTGGGTAAACCAAGGATAGCGAGGATCAGTGTTGGGCACGTTACTTTGAAAAAGTAATTAGTTATAGTTACTAGTTACTTCTCCCAAAAAGTAACTGAGTTACTAACTGAGTTACTCCACAATAAAAGTAACTAGTTACTAGTAAAAGTAACTATTGCGTTACTTTTGCGTTTCTCGCCCCCGTAACCCTCCCCACCCAGCCCCCACCTTCTCGCCGTGTGTTTCCAAAGCCAGCTGAATAGAGCGGACGACAAAGACAAGAACCTGCAGAGAGTTTTGCATTTATTGCAACTCAATGTAAATGACATCAGGGGGACATCTATCTATCATCTATCTATCTAGATGTATACTCTGTGTGTGACATAAAATATGGATCTCCATCCCTGCCACAAAGGCCATCAAATAATGTTTAAAATAAAAAATACAGTAGGTTGAGAAGGCAGAGTATCCATCCATCCATCCATCCATCCATCCATCCATCCATACGTCCATCCGTCCATCCATCCATCCATCCATCCATCCATCTGTCCATCCATCCAGATTTCTCCCTTTCATTTGATCGTTCACGCTCTCCATAATTCTCCTGTGGCGCGATCACAGGGCGACTGGTGCGCGCCTTTAGAGAGCGTGCGCGTTTCCTGTCGCTTGCGCGGTGACTCGTGCCGCCTGCGCTGTGCGGAGATGCAGAGGAAACCGTATCTGATGGGGAAACGCAGCTCGATGTAACACCGGTATTTCCATGTGGAAAACGCTGTTTGCTGCTGGATCCTCCTCACTCTCCATCTCTCTGTGTGTGCTGCACGTTAACACCCGCCAGCGGAAACACCCACCTACCCAACTGACAGACGGAATCTCACTATACATCAGCCATTCTCATCCTCCCCTCTCTCATGACAAGGCGCGCACCTCTGGATGACCTAAAAAATAATCTTTAATATCTCTTAAACAAAAGTAGCACAAACAATATTTTTTCTGCACAAATCTGCACTAACGTTGCACTAACCATTCAGTCTATTTGCAGAGTTTTTTGACGTGGGTGGGGTGTCAGCTTCACGCAGCTGCGCACGAGTCCTATCATGAAAAAAGGTTCATTGTGCGACCTGAGTAACGCGCAGTAACGGGGTGTCTGCAATGGTAACTGCGTTATAGTTACAGTCAAAGTAATTAGTTAGATTACTCGTTACTAAAAGAAGGTAACGGCGTTAGTAACGCCGTTACTTTCAACGCCGTTAGTCCCATCACTGGCGAGGATACATCGGACCCGTCCTTCAAATTCGGGCAAAAAGAAGGACGCATTTTAAGGCCGCATAACGAGGAGTCTTGGAATCCGACCAGACCTCGGCGCCGCGCTATGACGTAATCGGCCTTCGAATCTGGCCTTCTAAGGACGCGTCCTAGGTTTTCGAACAGAGCAATACTCTCCCTCTGCTCTCACTCTTTGTTGGTTCCTTGTTGTCCTCTCACCTCGTCTCTCCCTGGCTCCTTGTGCGCATTTCCCTTGATGTCTCCGTGGTTCTGGTCTTAGTTACTTTTTAGTTGGATTTTTGGATTCCTGCCTTTGTTAACCATTTTTCATCATTAAAACAAGTATTCACCTCAGAATCTCTGCCTCTGCATTTGGGTCCTCCAAACCACACCCAAACCGTGACACATGTGGCTCTTTGGACCTTCTACAGCGGCTCTTAATAGTGGCTAAAGAGCTAAATAATGTCTACAAAATAAATACCAGGCTTAGAAGCTTTAGTGGTTTTTATAAGATGGATACGAAGGATATTAAAGAACCAGAAACATGTTTTTAGAGCCATTTTCCTTTTAATTAGCTTGGAATTTATGTGTTTTAATATTATTTCAAAAGCTAAAAATAAATACATTGTTGGTTGTTTAAGATTCAATTTAATTCAGTTTATTTCTATAGCGCCAAATTCACAACACACATCATCTCAAGGCAGTTTCCAGTTCACCAGATCATCCAGTAAAATTGATTCAAAGTTTTCTATCTAAGGAAAACCAGTTGATTGCATCGACTCATTGACTCAAATACAATCCCTCACTCTAAGCATGCTTGTAGCGACGGTGGAGAGGAAACACTCCCTTTTAACAGGAACAAGATGGCAACTCATTTCCAATTCCAGATAATAAAAAGAACTAAACACCTTTTTCTTGGTGGGACTTGGGGCAAAATGGCTCTTTGGATATGAAAGGTTGTAGATCCCTGTCATAAGGGATTCTAAGATCAATCTACTCCATCTGTGCAGGAGAGCACCTGGAGCAGCACAAAAACATCTGTAACCATCTGAACAAAGAGAAGAAAACAGGGACAGTAGCAGAAAGACCTACAGTCCGCTCTGATTAGATGATTGGAACTATTAAATTAAAGGCACACAAAAAGAAAAGGGTGGAATATTGCTGCATCATAAAGGGCATGAACCTCCTTCAGCTGCAGAAGAGTAAAAATATTCCTTATAAATACTCAAATAGTCCAGACATGAGGGAGCAATCGCCAGCTGAGACATCGCCAGAATCTTTTATTTTTGGTTGTGTTTGTTTACTTACCTTTCCTCTGAAGAATTAATGATTTTTCTTCTCATTAAATCAATTCATAAGCAAACCTCAAAGCATTCTCAGGGTGGGAAATTTTAAATGACGAAGCCCTAAAAGGTCTACAGTTTGAATCAGGACAGAATTTTCTCCTCTTACCATGACTTAGACCCCCTCCCACCTGTTGATTCCTGGAATTGGGTCAGTGTACATCAGGGATGCAGTTTGGTCATCCATTCTAAAATCGTCAAGCCAGGCTCTAAAGGTGCGGCTACCTGAGCCAGAGGCCTGTAGCATGAAACAAGGTAAGTGGCATTGAACTTGGAATCCTGAGGTTAGAGCACCACTTCCACAATCTGCCACTCTGGGTCCCTGAGCAAGACCCTTAACCCCACACTGCTCCCCGGGCGTCGCACAATGGCAGCCCACTGCTCCCCAAGGGCATGGGTTCAATGCAGTTATTTCCGTTCCTCTGTACACGTAACAATGTAATGACAATAAAATGCTGGGGAAAAATCCTCTTTGGATTTAGAAAGTAGCAGAAACATGACCTGGAAACTTAATCGATTAATAGCATTTTTGCTTATGAAGATTTTTTTTTTTGTCTTTTTATATTAATGCACAGCTTGGGTTTCCATAGCTCAGTAATATAATTTCATTATTTTTGTTCATAAATTTACATATAAACTAGCCAACTGTGTGAAGACACTGACACAAAACATTTAGTTTGTTGTATTTTCATAATTTATAAAAAAAAAAATTCCCTTGTTTCCCTTTAAATTAAGGTAACCTTCCGGAGATGATTATAAACAAAGCGTTTGAAACACGACATCTGTCAAATTTGTTATGAAACTCGTGAAAAAAAAATGATTAACTGGATGTTGTATGAAAAATAAATCAGATTAGATTTTTATGAAACATCACCCAGTCCTATAACCTGACTCCGGCAGATGGATTTGCTCCGCATATCCATCTGGGAACCTTCCGTTGAAGTAATTTTGGGAAGGGGCGAAAATACTGGTTAGCTGATTGGCCTATGTTGGTGATAGACGGGCCAAATAAACCAATCAGATCAACGAAGCATATGACGTACTAACAGAGCGACGACGAAGAGGAGCCAATTGATAGATCAAAGTCTTGCAGAAACCAGTCGGGAGAAGAGCAAAAACATCTTTTCCTCTGAGAAAAGCCTCCAGAGCAGTGTTTTGCTCTTCTTTCAGTGAAGAAATACTCTGTAATTCCGATAAAACTCGCTCGATAGCCACGCTAACGCTAGTTTCATCGGCTGAAGCCGCCATGTTCTTTAGACTGAACTGTCGCGCTTCTCGTTGCGTCACACCTCAACCCGCCTCAAAGCCAACGCTGATTGGACGTTCGTTTGGTGAACGGCTCCAAATTTTCTTTAACAGAGAGTCTCCAGACTGATCTGCGAGTGAAACCTTGAAAGCTCACGAGATCAGGATGGTCTCACGAGGCTACCAGTCCTAGTCTGCATCTAAGAAGCCTGTATGTGATCCAGAAATAAGAGCAGACCTGTGTTTACTAAGAAACTACTACTGCAGACCTTCAGTGTGATTAGATTAAACATTAGCAAAGATAAGTTTAAGATAATTGATCATTTAGAAATTAGATCCACTCTCTCGCATTCACTGTAGTTTTGTGATATGAAACCAGTGGATCACATTTATTGTTTTTGTTCCTGTTGATGATACAAAAGCCAAGCTTTACATTATTTCAGTTCTTGTTAGGACACAGTAAAACTGCCAACAACTTTAAACACACCAGTGATTTTATCTGCATTCATTAATTTAATAACCAAATCTTTACAGATGCTTTCCTTGCGAGTTTGCTTTCCAAAATAAAGCACAGACTTATGCACCAGTGTAAACAGAAACCAGAACCAACAAACGTAAAAACATCCGTGTTCAGGCTGTGTTGGCATCATGAGAGGGAAGGAAATGTAAAAGTCCACATTTTGGAAAACTAAAAAGTCTGATCCTGTTTGGCTGTTTAGCTCTCGTCTGCTTCCAGGTTGATGTTGTTGCCAAACTTTGCATAAAGCTGCACCTTCAGGTCCCCCAACACCTGCTGGATCTCTGACACTCGTTCATCCAGGCCTTTGACCTCCTGCTCCAAGGCTTCCTGGTGACAGAAGACGAAAAACAGCAGATGTGGCGTTTTTTGAATGACGGTAATAAAAGAATGAGGTTTCTGTGATTCAAGCCAGCATGAAGTTACAACTAGGCCTGTCACCATAACAAATTTAGCTGAAAGATTAATTGTCTCAAAAATTATTGCGATAAACAATAATATTGTTTTAAGACCTTTTTACACTGATTTAATGGAAATGATGTAATAATACATGCATTTTCCCACCAAAGATAAACATACTTTATTTTCAAAAGAAAACTTAACACTGGAACTGGTCAACAAAATAAAACGAGAAATAAAAATTAAATGGACTCTCAGTCTCTGTTAACTAAAAATACACTTGAATAAAAACTGAACACAAGATAAAACCACAGTGGAAATAAAAACGTACGTACAACATATCACATTTGTGATATGTATGTTTTCCTGGGGAATTCATACTGTCTATCAAATGTCGGGAACATTTTTCGAAATGAAACGGCTTTTCAACAATATTAAATGGAAGCATCTCTTTAGCAATTAAATGAACTACGCTGTCTGTGAGCGCGCCACTTTGCGCCGTCCTTTTTTTACGCTGCCTGTCGATTAATTGCTTCAGTGATGGTGGATTGTCGCAAACTTGAAGATGCAGACGGGCCACCGCTTGTACTTTTTGTCCGCAGCTGCAGAAACTTTGCTGGGTGGTTGTACTTTAGGTGCATGTTTAGGTTGGCTGTATTGCTGCTCTTGGTTGCTACTGTTTTATGGCAAATGCGACACACTGGCTCGCATAGGTTCAGCGGTTTGCCTCGGTCATGTGGTTTGAATCCGAAATACTCCCACACTGTGGCTGTTGCGCTCGACTTTCAAACCAGTTCCATTTCGAGCTTCCCCCCAACATAAGATGTGTTTTTTGTTTTTACCTCGCTAACTTCTCACGGGGCTCTAAAGCTGCAGAAGTACAAAATGATGCGCGCTGACTACCTGATACGATAGTCCACTCTTCCTCCCTCCTCAAAAATGAGGAAGGGGAGGGGTCAGTGGATAGAACCGGAGTTAAGCCGTTTCATCCAGCGTCATCAATAGAAAGAGCAAAACACAGGCAGAGACGATATAGCCGATAAATGAAATTATGTGGATAGTTTTTAATTATCGTGTGATTAATTGATTATCACGACAGGCCTAGTTACAACACATTAAAAGAAAATGACTTTTGTTTTCACTTAAAGGGGTCATAGAATGCAAAACCGAGTTTAGCCCGGCATACACTGCAATTTTCGGGGCGATTTTCCAGTCATGCGAGTACTTTTCGATCGGGCCGACTTTCAGCCTGAGTTTACAGGGGGGTTACGAATGGCAATCAGCTTCACACGACTGCCTCCCGATCAGGATTTGTGAGGTCGGGAGAAAATCAAACGTGTCGTGGACATATCGCTCAGGGCGCATGAGCAAAGAAGGATTCTTCTTTTTGTTCCTCCTCTCAGATGTAAACACAGCAGCGTTGTGGATGCAATGAGTGAAATGCAGCTCCATCTGCAAAATTGACGCACCGCAGCAGCCACGCCTGCTAAGCTACGTCCTTTTTCCAAATACGTCGTCGCCCTGTCTTTATATGACCCTCAGCACAAAATTACACAATTGCCAAGGCTGTGCGGTTCACCATAGTGAGCTTAATATCCCCCTTCTATTTGTTTGGCTTCAGGATAGTAACGTAAACGTAAAGAGCAGTTAAAACCCCATCGACTCATCCTTTCTCTGCAAATCTCACAATTCTAAACTTCCACCATAAAACGGGCGAATCCAAACGAAGAACTGAGTTGACGTAAACTCGGGGATGTTGCCTTATTTGGTTCTGCTGGGCCGCTGACTGGACTGTCAGGAGACCTGCAGAATTTTGGATTAATCAAAAGGTTATGTAGTAACATTAAAACTAAGAACAATATCCCTTTAAGAAAATATGCTAACTGTAACTTTACATTTATTTCAAGCCAATTTTATTTTTTTTTCTTTATATTTTGTCAGATTTCATTCCAGTTCTTGAGGGAAACCATGATTTTTGAACATGCAATAAGTAAAGCGTTTAAAGCACAAATTGAAGAAGTTTAATTTGAGATCTTCAGCTGTTTTCTTTACACTAGAGGTCTACTTATATGGGTTCATTTAAAAGGTAGATACTAGGGCTGAAACAATTAATCGGATAAATCGATTATTGAAATAATCGTAAACTACCCAAGTGATCAATTAATCGTTAACTGGAGCATAGAGATGGTAAAACATGCCTTTGGCTGATAGAGCGACCCACTTAAAGCAGTAAATCTTTTGCATTTAAGATAAAAATCTTTTTTTCTGTCAATATGCTCTATCCAGAACTCCTAAAGTGGAAACGTTTTAGTTTCATCTGGTTTATCTCTTCTTTAAGGAAGATTTGGCTATCCAATTATCAATCGATTAATCAAAAACATAATCGACAGATTAATTGATATGCAAAATACTTGTTAGTTGCAGCTCTAGGAGATATCACTTTTGATATTAGTCTAACAGATCAGGGCTAAATAATCGATTCATTTAATCAGTTTTTGTTTTTTGTTTGGAATGATGGTGTTTTGATTTCTGGAGCAGATGAGGTTTCAGAGTCTATTACAGGTTTGATGCACAGAGAAGAAAAAGGTAGAGAGGAACAGAGCAACACTAACCTTTGCAGCTTCTAGCATTTCCTGAGTTTCTTCCTGGGAGTGACCGATGAAGACCCCCCCAATCTGGTAAGGGATGAACAAGGACTCATCATCCAGCATCATGAGATCATCGCTGGCGTCCTGCAGGTTCTGCAGCGCTTTCTGCACAGATATAAAAAGTCCAAAACACTGAGGGCTGATTTAACTGCTGACTAAATTCAGCAGCACCCCCACCTTTTAGGAAGACTGAACAATACCGACAAAAAAATTATTTGACACGAGTTTTCGCTTCCTGTATGAATGCTTCATGTAAGTGATCTATACAATATATGTTTGAAATAGCAAAATATGTCATTTTCTTCTTCATAAAAAGGTAAATATTTCTTTCAATTCATCACATTTAATTAAAGCAAAGTTACTGTGTTGATCTGACGACATAAGAGTTGCAGTTAAGGTTTTTTTTTTATTTTGAGGTCAAAAATGTAATTTGTAGTTTTATCAAGTTTCTGATTAAAATGTCAATAAATGCTGCAAGATGAAGTATATTCTGAAATTATTTGATATTTCAGACAAATCATTAATCCTATATTTTCCAAGTTACTATTTTTGATAACTTGGATATATATAAACACACTCATTAATTCAGGAAAAAATTGTGAGGGCAAACGTGGTCTGTAAGATCCACTTCTTTCTAGGAGGTGACTAAATTAAACTTCTTATCTCTCTAGGATCTGATAAAAGCTTTCTCTTGATTCCCTATTTCACGTTTCTATAACTATTAATACTTCAAAAATTATCAAATGAATATTTTTTCTTTAAAAAAATGAAGCTTTTTGTATAAAAACTTTAATATAACCCATCCTATAGACCACAGGCATTTTATCTGCATCATCTGATGGATAATGAATATCAGCCCTGACATCCCACTGCTGTAGCTTTTTTGTGTCCCTCTATCTTACCTTCTTTGTCTCTATTTCATTTTTCAGCTCCACCATCCGATTTGTGTTTCTGGCGAATTTATTGATCTTTTGTTGATCTTCAAAAGTGACGACCACGTCTTCCACCCCCTGCAGACAAGTTTCCGTTAGCATGTTCACCGACAACAAGCGTTAAAGGCGTCAGACAAATCCTTCATTCACTGCCACGTTGTCTGAAACTATTCTTGTTTGGTTTGCGGTAATATTATAATATTTGAAGAGCAGAAACTCAAAAACAGCAGAACGTAGCGGAGTAAATTAAGCTAGCTTAGCTAGCTCACTGCACGAGGATGTAACATTTAGCAAAATGGCGCTAGCACCGATCATTTTAACTTCTTACTGTCACAAAACTCCGCTTTTTTATTCTTTCTTCTGAGAAGACGGGGTACAATACAGTCCAAGAAGTAAATATATTTAAGATATCACTTACTACGGGTCCCTTCATTGTGGCAGCTGCCATTCTTCTTCTTTGTGGGATTTTATTGGCGATTGGCACGCAACGAAATGGTGCACTACCGCCACCAACTGGTTTGGAGTTTGGATCTGAACGGCTACGACTTATACTGAACAAAACAAATCACAAAATCAACAAAAAAATGAAAACCAACATAACATTAAAATTCTCTCAATGACATTGATTGATATAAGATAATGAAAAACAATTACATTGCATTTATCTCTTGAGTTTATGGAAGAAAAGTTGGAAGAGTTGAATTTTTTGCAAGCAAATTTTTTGGAGCTGATTTTTGTGCAGCTGAATCTTCACCAGATAAAAACTCAATGCAAGGAACTCAATGTGTAAAAAAAAATCAATATTTAAAATTCGGTGCTAAAAAATGTCTATGTTTAAAATACGTTGTTAAAAAAATTCAGTGTTTAAAATTCGGTGTACAAAAAAAAGGCAGATTCCAATGATACTGTTTTTCTTTCACATGAGGTCTTTTAAGGAATTCTGTTAAATCAAAGTGTAATCTTTCCTTTTTAATACTTTGAACCATTCCCTCCTTTTTCTTTTATACTTCTTACAGTTTATCATAACATGTTCTATTGCCTCTTATTGCTCAAAGTATTCACACCTAACGGTGTTATGTTTACCTATTTTGAATAAAATACTGTTTAATCCTGTATGCACAAGTCTTGATATAAATGTTTCTTCTCTTCTGTTCCTTCATGCACATCTAATTTCTCCCACCCTCCTCTGAATCATGTAAAAGCACCATCCTTTCCTCTCTTCTTCCCATTGCTTTTGCCACCTTTCCTTCAGCCTCTCTTTAATGATGTTCTTTGTTTCCATCTTACTAATTTTAACTGTCATATTGTTGGCTTCTCTTGTTGTAGCCCCCTTTGCAGCCTTATCTGCCATTTTATTTCCTTTAACTCCACTATGTGCTGGTATCCATAAAAATATGACTGCAATGCCTATCATTTTAATTCTATACACAGCAATGTTTGCTGGATATAGTTAGAGTGGCTCAGGTTATCCTGAGCTATCTCTGTAGTTCTGCTGCTATAGGGTTAGACTTCTGGAGGACATAGGGACCCCTTTTTCATCTTTCAGCTTCATTTAATCTCTATTCTCCCACTCTGCAGAATCCGTTAGTTCAATCTCTAACGTTCTGCTCTCTCTGCTTTTTCTCATAGTAGCTTCATCTGGTCTGTTCCTGTTTGGCTGTGACTCCATCCTGGAGAGAAATATCTGCTGTGCTGCTGCCATCAACCCCTTTGTTTCTAGATGTTGGAGCTTGGCCTGTTTTTCAGCGTAGTCCTGTTTCTCTGACTGACTGGCTGGATGTGCTCCCTTCATCCTCTGAAATGGGAGCTGGCTCAGAGCTTATTTGCCCGGCTGTGTTTCCTGGACCAGGTCGCCTTTTACAGTTGTCTTTTGTATGTCTGCTTCTGTCTCCTTGAACCCCAGTCGGCCCCAGCAGATGGCCGCTCACACTGAGCCTGGTTCTGCTGGAGGTTTATTCCTGTTAAAAATGAGTTTTTCCTCTTCACTGTTGCTACAAGCCTGCTTGGTGTGAAGGATTGCCTTCGAGTCAATGAGTCGATGCAATCAACTAGTTTCTAGAAAACTTTTAATAAATTTGACTGTATGATCTGGTTGAACTGTAAAGTGCCTTGAGATGTGCTGTGAATTGGTGCTACATAAATAAACTGAAATGAATTGGATTTCTATCAAAATATCTGCTCCACGATCTGAGTGAATTCTCTATAAACTGATTAGTGATGACAATGAATCTGAACAAATATTCACTGTCAGTGGTCTTATTTCCTCTACTCATTGTACTGCAAACAGAATTGCTATAATTTCTCCTGTGTATACTGAAATATTAACACTGGTCCTTTTTCCTATTACAATATTAAACTCCGGGACAATAAAAGATACTCCTGTCTTGTTAACTAAACTCTTTGGTTGATCTGTGTGGATATTTGGATCAAGTGTAGTAACTATTAATATATGTATGCCTGTTATGTATGTCAATTCAAAATACACCACCCATCCTTGTTTTTCTTTTCAAATAGTCTAAGATCTTCTTCCTCAGGTAGTAAACAAGGTGGTACTGCTGGCAGTGGTATTGTTGGTCTGAACTTTAAATCAGTTCATTCGAACTCCATTGGCAGCTGCCATCTTGACTTCTTCTAGTTTTGAAGAGCGTTGCTCTGCAGAACTTGCCACCTAGCGAGCATATAAATCGTAATAAATGAGGGGTCTGCAACCTTTTCAATTCAGTCATGATGACGATTTAATACATATTGAATGCCTAAAAAATTTTATAAAAAGTTTCCCTTTTTAGAATTTAGAAAAAAAAATAGAATTCAACCTTAACGAAGATTTTTTTTTTCTAGCATGAGTAAAAAGCATAAAAATATAGCACACATAGTTAAAGCTGTAAAAACATATTACTTTTATATTATCTTCTTATTTTTTTTAGAGCCATAGTAAAGAGGTCAAAGAGCCATATGCAGGTTGCAGAGGTTGCAGATATATATATATATATATATATATATATATATATATATATATATATTGGGTAAGGAACGTATTCAGACCCCTTTAAATCTTTTACTCTTCGTTTCATTGCAGACATTTGCTAAAATCAATAAAGATCGTTCTATTTCTCATTAATGTACACTCAACCCCCCATGTTGACGGAATAAAAGCAGAAATGTAGAAATGTTAGCTAGTTTATTACGAAAGAAAATCTGAAATATCACATGGTCATAAGTATTCAGACCCCTTTGCTCGGCATGGGTGTTCTTGGGAATTATGCCACAAGTTTTTCACACCTGGATTTGGGGATCCTCTGCCATTCTTCCTTGCAGATCCTCTTCAGTTCTGTCAGGTTGGATGGTGAGCGTTGGTGGACCGCCATTTTCAGGTCTCTCCAGAGATGCTTTCTGTACCAACTGTATATATCCTATTGCTTATGACAACAGACTTTGCAAAAACTTTAAAAGTCGTGTGACTTATAGTTATTTCTTATTATTTGTTGTCCTCATGACAAACTATTTTCTAGCCATAGAACGTACATGTATTGCTAAAGTATTTTATCTAGCATATTAGTCTAATTTATTTATTATTATTACATATTAGTGCAAGCTTTCCACAGAAGCTCTAACAACAACCGGAACTGCTCATCCACTTGTATTTGCATAGCAAACAGTCCTACACCCAAGAACAAATATTTGCTGAATACATCTGCGAGCTAAGAGAACTATTATCCCATTTTTGCGACATCACAACAAACTGTTGAACTGATTGCTGCAGGGCAGTCATGAGAACTGTTACAAAAATTCTCAGTTTTCTCCTCAAAATCAATGTCCTGTTTGTGAAAGTTTCCGCCTCCCAATAAAACCAGTAGGCTGCTTTGTGTTGGTATGTTGATGAAACGTTTGCTCCAGCCTTTGCATGTAGTGCAAACGGGGAATCCAACTCCCACCTCAGTGTGCAGGCCATGGCTTACAATTAGGACATTGTGTTCATGGATTCCAGGGTTTATCATGAGCTACAAGGCTCCATAAAACCAGACTTTCGAAGACACAGATGGATTTATCAGCATTATATTGAAGAGAAAATGGCATGTTTAAACCTTTAAATTTAAGAAAAAGAAAAAAAAAAACAAACAGAAGGAAGCATATTGCGACTGGCGTCAATGAATAATAGTTTGTCAAAGTAGTGATCAATTCATAACGAGAGATGGGTACAAACTAGTTACATTTACTTGGGTAATTATTGGGTAAGATAGCTGCCAATAAAAACATGTGAGGGGATGTCTGAGTGTGTAAAGAAAAGTGAGTAAAAGTGTAAATATCTGTGGGATTTTTTTTTTCATCCCTTCTATTCAACTCGTATGTGAGATCAGATCTTTATCTGTCTTTATCTGGGTGACGTGTCTGGCCTAAAGACACAACAATAGAGATTGACATGTGGGGGCTTGAACCAGCACCTTTGACTTCAGTTACAGGACAAACTGTTGCGTCATAGAAGATATAGATTCTATGAAGAAGAAAAAAATACTAAAAGGGAACAAGTTAGTAGCTTAAATGGCAGAGAACAATGCACAATTGGAGCGCAGAATGAGACAGTGTATTCTCATTATCAGTTCGTATGAAATCGTACGAAAACTTATGCACAGTATTTCGTACGTTTTTGACGTTTTTCCTCGAAAAAACAGATCAGTGCGCATGCGCAGCCAGACAGAAAAAAAAAGCAGATCCGCGGACGGACGTAAAACTGGGAAAAACAGTGCAATAATTACTTCTTCAGGTCTCTAACTATGTTGCTTGCTCTTTTGTATCTTAGGGTTAGGGTCAGGGTTTTTGAGGTTTTTTTCGTCGCATTTCGTCGTATTTTTACGTCTTGCCTCGAGACAAGTATCCTTGCGCATGCACATCTTACGCACCATTAAATAACATAGAATTTAACATACAATTAACCCTAACCCTGACCTTAACCGTAAGATACAAAAGAGCAAGCAACGTAGTTAGAGACCTGAAGAAGTAATTATTGCACTGTTTTTCCCAGTTTTACGTCCGTCCGCGCATCTGCTTTTTTCGTCTGTCTGCCTGCGCATGCGCACTGATCTGTTCTTTCGAGGAAAAACGTCAAAAACGTACAAAATACTGTGCATAACTTTTCGTACGATTTCATACGAACTGATAATGAGAATATGTTGCAATGTTGAATGAGAATGTATCATAGTGAGGAGTAGAGGTCTTCATGTCCTCCAGCAGCCTAAGCCTATAGCAGCATTCCTAAAGAGAAAGTTCAGGAACCTGACCAAGTCTAATTATAAGATTTATCAGAAAGCAAAGCTTAAAGCCTAATACTAAAAGTGGACAGGGTGTCTGCCTCATGGACTAAAACCAACAGCAAGGTTCCACAGGAGAGGAGCCTGATGACTAAAAGATCTGACCCCACTTCAACTTTTAGAAATTCTAAGAACCAGAAGTTTCTTTAGTGAAGTGTTCTGTTAGGAACATGAGGAACAGTCAGACCTCTGACATAAGATGGCGCTTAGTTAGTTTGGGTCCATTTATATGTGAGAAGGAGAATTCGGATTTGACAGGAAACTAACAAAGGGAAGATTAAAATAAAAGAAATATTATCTCTGTTTTTTATTTTCATCATAACTCTTGCTGCAGCTTTTTAGATCAGATGAAGGCATTTAAATGGATTAAATGGACTTTTATAGTAAAGAATTACAATAGTCCAGCCTCAAAGTAACAAACACACAGACTATTTTCTTAGTGATGCTTCTAATTTCTAATTCTGATCACATTCTAACCTGGCATAAGCAAGATTGATACAAATTAAATTTGAATTCTAAACAGTATTTATGGGAATTTGTGAATTTACAAATTTCACAACAATTCATATTGCTTACAAGGTAAGAAATAAGAGATGAAAGAAAAAAAACCCATAGAAACTATGTTCAAAATGGGCTTTTAAAGACGTACTTTTCAAAAGAGAGGGAAATGAATATAGTGTTGATCTGAAAAGAAATTATTCTCTCTCAGTTCAAGACTTCATTTGAACATAAAGAAAATAATCTTGTTTTCATCAGGTTTTAAAACCATTTTAATAGCAAAAACACAGCAGATTCATCACTTTCAATATTAATTAAACAAAGATGAAGTCCAACAAAAAGAGCAAAAAGGGCAAGAACACCTTACAGTTTAACAGATTGTAGAACCAACTACAGCAGCAATAATTCTCAATATTCATGGTCTGTATTCCTTAATCAATCCCTCCTAACTCTGTGGAAGAATTTTTAGCCCACTTTCCTCAACAAACATTCTTCATTTCTCGCCTGACACAGTTTCAGCGAAGCTTCAGCTGTTATAAGCAGATGTCCTCCTGCTTGATATCAGAATGAATGCAGTGTCTCAACAAATCCAATGTGGACTTCAGGAAACAGGTGTGTTAGATGAGAATATCCAGCCAGCGAGTTAATGGTAGTGTTGCACCGATACCGATACCTGGTTCTGCTGGAGGTTTCTTCCTGTTAAAAGGGAGTTTTTCCTCTCCACTGTCGCTACAAGCATGCTTAGTGTGAGGGATTGCTGAAGAGTCTATGAGTTGATGCAATCAACTGGTTTTCCTTAGATAGAAAACTTCGAATAAAACTGATTGTATGATCTGGTGAATTGTAAAGTGCCTTGAGATGACTGTTGTTGTGGTTTGGCGATATATAAATAAACTGAATTGAATTAATATAGTCTTATATTATTTTGAGACTTGCTCTATATTTTGTCAAAGCTGATTTATTTTCTCTGGACTTTATTTTGTCTAAATACTAAAGTTAACGGCTAATTTTAATTGTGCAAGAGAACAACATCTCTTTGGACTTTATAGATTTACACTACCAGCATACGAGTAGAAACATAAAGGATTTTTTAAAAATCCTTTATTTAACGGGATAATGCATAATGTCAATAAGGACTGACTTAATGTAAAATGTTCCTGTAATAATGCAGAGGTTAATTTAAAATAAAATTATTTTTAAAAAAGTGACTAATGGAGTCATGCCAGAGCAACATCCTTTCCATGTATCCTGTTATTCTGGGAGGCCAGTTATCAGCAAAGCTGCCCTGCAACTCCTCTTTACTCTGCACTGCACATTTAAACTTCCTAAACCTGTTAGTGTTTCAGTAACATTTCAACAACATCATCGTTATATTTTCTGACTTAGAAAACATTAGACTTTTGAAAGGGTTTATGTTCTTTTTTTCTTTCCAGCTACCTGCTTCAAAACAGCCACACCCATTTTAAAGCACACATAAAACACTCAGTCAATAACAGCCTTCATACACAGTGAGACAGGAGAGCATCCATCTCTCAGACGAGAACATATTTGTTTTTCTTGCGGAGCCACCTGACCTATAGTGTCACACGGTAAGACATTTGGACTAAACACACTAAGAATTACATTTACATATAGGTTTCTTTTTAATATTCAAACTTTAGGTTGTTTTATGTTGTTTTAATTGTATCTGCAAACGATCAGATCCAAACGGCTCCTCGTTGTGTTGGTTGTGTTTTAGGAGATAGTTTGGTAAGCTCAGACTGGCACCATCATGGGGAATGAACAATCTACTATTGAAGAGGTAACCCAGGTAAAATCCTACTCCTACCATTACTCTTTCAGCACCTTAAACTTTGCAGATGACTTTTTTTTCTGCTGCAGAATGGAGAAAGTGCATGCATCAGAAACAGTGAAAGTCCTTTTGTAAAATGATAAAGATTGTTTTGTTTTTGTCATCTGTCCATAGAATGGGTCGATTCCAGAAAAACATGAAAACGGATCGGTGAACGGCATCTCCGCAGGCATTACATCCAACGGATTGGAGATTGATGGTGACTTTTCTCTCTGCTTTTTATTTAAATCATTATACAGACTCATGTGCTTTGTTTTTTCCTGCAGAATGAGAAAGCTTATGGAGTGATTTTTGATCCAATATTGTTGCAAGCAAAGAACATGTTTTTAAATGAAAATTTGGAAGATATGCAATTTAGATAAGAAACTTTGAAAAATGTTTTGCTCCAAAAAGGGTTTGAGTTTGATTTACGTTTGGGTTCGATTTGCTATTTTCTCAGAGTTTTGTTTTTCAAATTATACTCACAAATGCCTTTTTAAAGTGCTATTTTTTTTTTTATTGTATTTTGGTTTTACGATATTGAGTTTTACGAATTGCAGAAACAACAGTGTTTTACAAATTGAGTTTTACGAATTACATTCTCTTTACATATTAAGCTAATTAAGATTCTCAGTCATCCAGGTCAGTCATTTTTTTTTTTTACTTTTACGGCTTTACATATTACATTCTCTTACCTTTAAGCCCAGTACAAATTCTAGAAATTAAAGTGCACAATTACCAACAAAAATGTTGTTGCTACTGTCCATACACTGCAAAAAATGGAAATCTAAGTAATTTTTTCTTAAAGTACGTGCATTTTTTCTCCAATTGAGGTTGAAAGTGAGAGACTTTGCCAATGGAACAAGACAATTTACATTTAAAATAAGAAAAAACAATTGCATTATCTTATTTAAAGTTCATATTATCTAATTATCTTATTTTAAGAGTAAAGATACCAATTTCATTGGCAAATCCTCGTATTTACCTACTGAAATTAAAGGTAAATACACTTAATTTAATAAATTTTTACTTATTTCTAGATTGTTTTTGCAGTGTATGGAAAAATAGAAATGCACCTTCACTTCTCACAAAGCCCCGCCCACAGAACAGACGGGAATGTGATCTGAAATATGCAATAAAAAAAAAAAAAAGTATTTCAAAACTCAATTTGAAAAATAAATTAAAAAAAGAAAATATTGAACGAAATTAATATATAAAAAAAAACTAAATCAGAGAAAACAGCAAAGTTACTCTCAAAAAACATTTTTATTTAATCAAAAAACTGTTCAAATTTTCATTTCTGGATTGGATGTTTTTAAAATTTCAGTGTCCAAACTGTTGTTTTCCAAAATTCCATTTACAAAACCTGTTCTTTGCTTACAAAAATAATGGAACAAGATTCACTCCATACAGCTATGCAAGGAAATGTATCCATGATCCTCTCCCAGTTTCTCACAGGCTAAATTGGTCGACCTTCTAAATGTCCCTGTTTGATTTACCATTCGGACTCATAAGTCTCAGCAAACACAGCGGCTCCCAGCCGGGCTCTGTGTCGGATTTCCTAATGTAAACTCTAGGCGTAGCCTCAGATGATGACAGGGAGCGACTATTTGATCTGTCACAGTGAAGTTTGTCTCCCTGCAGCAACAACAGTGCTGAGCTATTTCCACTTGCTCTCAAGTTTGTCTAAGAGCTTTAATGTTGACCCTGGAGACACAGATGTCACTTTCTTCCTCTGACTAGCCTGTGTTTCCTTCACCAACAATTAGACATTGGGGTACCAATTAAATGTTGCATGGTAGTGGATTAAGATCCTCATGTGCATTGATGCCAAACAGAAACATCTGTTCAATTATTAAAAAACAGCAGCACAGATTCTATCGTATTACTTTCTATAAGTCTGTTTTAGTGATATCTCCAACATAAACATTGTGTCTGTCTGGTTTTGTTGGTTTTTGCAGTGAAGAGTGACATCACAGTCCATCAGAATGGCAAGCCTCAGACACCAACACTAGAGACAGAAGCTGAAGCTGAAAGTGTGATTGTTGAACTGGATCCTCAGCCAGCTCCTGCAGAAGGTGTCTCTGAGTTCACCGACGCCCCCGCTGACAAGGAATCAGTCAAGAAACACAAGGAGAAAACTCATGGTTTTGGGAAACTCTTCAAAAAGAAAGCAGCTCGTAAAGCAGAGGAGGGTAAAGATGAGGATGGAGAGAAAGAAGATGAGGCATCAAGTAAAGATCAGCTGGATGGGAGTCAGGTTCTCACTGATCCTCCGCAGGCGAGTCCAAATTCCTCTTTGTTTTTTATTTACAATAACATGTTTGAATCTTTGGAGAAAAAAAAAACACACTTTATAATCTATTTTTAAATTAGTTATAATCTAACTTTTTATGTATTTAATGGGACATTTAATAATTTTATTGTACATTTTATAATTTAACGTTTCGGATAGATAAATGTTTCATCTACTTATATCATGCTACATTTATGTATTACATGCTTTGGAGAATTTTATTATTCATTTCGGGCCCCAGGTACCACTATCACTGTGAAAGTAGGGGCGGATTTAGGAAATTTGGGGCCCTAGGCAAAGAAAAGCAGGGGGCCCTCTGAATTTAAAAGACCACACATAAAACAGACCAATTCTACAGATAGAGAAATTTTAATAGAATAGACATCGATTATTTGTTCTAGGTTTTGTCCCTCTCTTCTATATTTTGTACTCAGCTGACTTTTCATGCTGTCTCTAAAGGAATGAAAGATTGTTTCCAAGCACTAAGCTCACTTAGCTGATTGCTCCTTCCTGTGTTTCCAAAAAGGCCAAAGTAAATAACCCAGTCCTTCTTTTCACTGTAGACAAGCCATGATCTGCTTCTCTGTTCTCCATTTTTCATTTGGATGAAATAATAGCTGCATGAATCATGACAGCAGACAGGATAGAGGAGAGCAGGAGGCGGGGTTACCAATCTACTTGCTCTGGAGAGCAGAGTTCGCTGCTTTTAGATGTTGTCTCCAAAGTCTCCAGCAGCAGAAAAAAGTCGCTAGATTTGGCGCTAGGAGCTTTTTAGAAATCAAAGTGCTAGAGGGGTCTGAAAAGTGGCTAAATATAGCGACTAAAGCGCTAAGTTAGCAACACTGCTCTTTGCATCGTTTGTTTTCAAATGGTTTGCTGCTCTGTTTGGACCTTTCTGAACATGTGCATCAAATGGACTGATCCAATATGGTGGCCTCACGCTTAATATTATAAGCGTTCTGATGGCATTTTAGTGAAAGAATTTTTATCGAAATCATAAATAATGTGCACAAATAAGGAATAGCTGTATTAACTATAAATGTAAACAGAGTTTTATGGGCCCCCAGGAACTTGGAGCCCTAGGCAAATGCCTAGTATTGCTTAATGGTAAATCCCCCCCTGTGTGAAAGCAATCTCCTGATCTAACACTTGGGGCCGGATTTATCAAGATCCAATTTTGCGTGCAGTAATTTGCGCTCGCAAACCGGAATTTTGCGGGAGGGGCTGAACCATGGTTTGCGGGTGATTTAACAAGAGTGATTGCGCAACTGGTGGCAGGTGCAAAACTGTTGGAGACGCCCTATTTAAATGATGGTTTTGCGCGTTTTGTGTTTTGCGGCAAAGTAGTTTGTGCAAACTAGTGCATTAAGAAATTTTAATCTTACAGTGACACCCCCACCCCCTCCAAAAAAAAAAAAAAAAATATATATATATATATATATATATATATATATGTCCAGAAGAGCGCAGTCCTAGGAACAGCTAAGATACTACGCAGAACCCTCAAACTCCCAGGGCTCTGGTAGAGGACCCGAGCTTGAGGATGACACATACCACCCCACGAGGGGTGAGAAAACAGTAGTAGTAGTAGTTAGTATATATATATATATATATATAAATAAACCTTGGCTACCTTTATTCCCTAAGGTGGTATGTGGCTGAATTTCTACTTCACTGCATTAAAAAAAACAAAAAAAAAACAGGTGTTTTGTATTGGCCTGTAGAAAAATGCACATACCAAATGGCTCACAATGGGACTGTGGATGAGATGACTGCGCGTACGCATACCCGCAGCATTGGCATGTTGCTCCACAGGCGCAGAGGTCGGGGTTCTCCGTTAGGGCGTCAGGGCGACATGGCATTTAGAACATCAGACAGCACTTCTGAAAAACGAGATTGGGAGATCCCAGCTCTCGCTGCAACCGTACGCTGGAATGCAGCTCCAAAATGTCAATGCTGGATAAACGATATGTTTTGATGATCGTTTCCTCGTTCATTTCAAAAATATTCACACAGAGTGAAAAAATGCGTTCTCTGCGTCTCCTTGCTTCATTTCGATGTCTCCTTCTTGCGACAATAACCGCTGCCATGTGTGCGCAATTACGCATACAGACCATTTGCACCTTCTTTTGAAACGTGTTAAATATAGAGTCAGATACCGTTAGCAAAATTGCTTTCAGGTTTGATAAATCACTTTGCGAGTGCTAAATTAATATATTTACATGTTCTCCTCCCACAAGACGCACTTTTGCGTGTAAACGCCCCATATTGCATATTCATTGCAGAAAAAGTACTAAATGGATAAGAGGCGCTATTTAGCACGTTTTAAAGAGCAAATCCTTTTAGCACGCTGTTGATAGATCAGTTTGTACATTTTTTAGCGTGCGCAGTGAAATAGCTCACGTTTTAATACACGCAAACCTTTGATAAATCCGGCCCTTGGTGTCCTAAATCCTACATTAGAATTGCATTTCTCTCCTCATGTCTCTACACTGCCAAGGCATTTAGACTAAAACGTATCAGTCTAATTGAAATTAGACATATTGGCATTAGACTAATTAGTTAAGTTAGCTTGCTTACTCTACTTCCTGTTTACTACAGCCAGGTTTAACATCAACGTCTGACGACTTTACACTTTGCAGAGACCATAATCATTGTGAAATGCAAGGCAAGGCAAGGCAAGATTATTTGTATAGCACAATTCAGTACATAGATAATTCAAATTGCTTTATATGAATCAGATAAATAAGAGAAAAGCTTAATGAAAGCAAATAATGATAAAAAAGAAAAACATTATGCTTCTGCACATTATCCTTGAACCTTGAATCTGAGGATATCAACACTGGAAAGTCCTTGAAAGTGCTTGAATTTGATCTTAGCTGAGATGTGGGAACCTAGGTGGAATTTCAACTGAAGAAACTGATTGCCCTCCTACATCCATCTTTGACACAGCCAATCAGCGTTTTACCACACCTCCACAAAAGCCAATCGGCATCCAAAGTTCATCTTAAACGGCCTCTGATCCGCTGTGTGGCTTCACTTAGATGACCCCGTTTCAACCCCCCTCCAGCCCCTCCTCCACCATCGTAGCTAAAGCTTCATGAGAGCGTCATTCCTCCTGGACTCTTACTGCATTACGCATCTCATTTCAACCTGTCTAGCAGAAGACCGCCATGTTGAGCCTGGTTCTGCCAGAGATGTCTTCCCAATGGGGAGTTTTTCCTCTCCACTGTCGCTTCATGCTTGCTCATCATGGACATCTTCTCTCAACTTGTGTTATCCAAACTGGACTTCCATCTTCCAGGTCCCTGAGTGAAATTCTAGTATCAGCTCAGGCAGTCCACTGGATCTCTCCATAAAGCTCAGCAGACCGTCTCTCTAACCAGCAGTCTACAGACTGACCAACTTCATCTATCTCCACTCCACCACCAGTTTCAGGCCTGGGGGGGCATGCATATCTATCAAACTTCAGCACTATGTTTCCTGCTGAGGTCTGAGCACCAAAGGCCAAATAATTGTATTAGTAAATTTCTTCTAATTGGCTTTTCTCTTCGTGTGAGTTTTTCAGATTGAACTGCAGTTAATCTAAATCCTATTCAGAAATCATCCTCAGTCAGAATCAGCTTTAATCTCCAAATCTGTGCACAAACAAAAAAAAACGGGACTACTTTGGTTTAACTTGCTTAAAACCGAGACATTTTAGGTGTAGTTCTCTCTAAAAAGAAAAGTAGAAATATTTCAGGGCATTGATAGTTGACTTTCCTGATATCTCAGAGAGCATAACTCTTACACATTGTTGAATATCAATGAGTGAGGGGTGGGACACACACACATTAATAAAAGGCCTTATTGTTGACAATGCCCCGAGTAGGCAGAGGCATGGTTGGAATTGTCCTCCCATCTCAATGCTGCGATTAAGACGCTCACTGCTTCCTCGCATATCAGCTCCACTGCTCCACCATCCTCCTCAAAGGCCCATTCTCTGCGTATAGGAGTCAGCAAACGTAAAGCAAGAGTCGGCACCTGTGACTGAGCCAGAGATCGGAGCGACTGCAGAGTCCGGTCCGGAGGAAGAGACGGTTCCTGAGAGAGAGGACGGAAACGCGGAGCCTGAGGAGAACCGAAAGGAGGGCGACCCAGAAGAGAACCCAGTTATGAACTTCTTTAAAACACTAGTAAGTGGAACTAGTAGGTGAGGTTTAAACACTGCTGATATTTTGTATTAATTGCATTTTGACAAAAAGATGTTAAAATAGAATAAACCAATAATTTTTTTTTTATATTTCAATGCCTTGTTGATTTAAAATAAGAATGGGAATAATGTTATTTTTTCTAAATATAAGTTTGAATATCTTCATTTAAGTCTATAAAAGCTCTAATTCAATGTTTTACTGTAAATGGGATCATGATGACAGTGCCTGATGGAAACCCTACAACAAGCAGCCATTGTATTTCCTCTTCATCATGCTGTCTTTTGGATGCATGAGGTTTTAAAGAGTTACCACTACCCCAGCCCCATGCTAATCAAGTCTTTGAACATGCGGGAATGTGATGGACTATTGTTCGTCCCATCGGGTGAGCTCACAAGGGAGGCCTGTGCCTCTGGAAGTTGAGATTGGAGAGCAGATAGTGCGAGGGCAGGCCTACGCCATCTCCGGAGCACAATGGCCGTCACAATGACAGCGCATGTACTGTACATGCTCTGTCAGGGACCTGAGTGTGTACTCTGTCTGCTGGACTGAGCTTTGCATTAGGGCTGAATTCATCAAAAAGGCTTCTGTTTTATAGAAATAATAGTTATGTTTCTGTTGGTGCAACAGCAACCACATCCTCTGGCTGGGAAGGTGTTTTTTTTTTTTTAAAGTTCTGTTCAGGACATTGTGACACGTTTCTGTTTTTTTTCTTTTCATTTTTATAACAGGTTACTCCCACTAAAACACCCAAAAAGGACACAGCTGGTCCAGATGCAGCAAAAGATCAGGTGATCAGACGATCAGTGCTGGATTTATTATCCTACATGTTTTCTTTTCCTACAATTGCTGATTATCATACCTGATTTGTGATCCCAAAGTTGTTAAAAGTGTGTGAAAATAAATGCAGGGAGATACACTGGAAAAAACTTAAATCTAGATTAGTAATTTTTTCTTAAAATAAGTGAATTTGTTCTTGAATTGAGGAGGTAAAAGAGACATTTTGCCAATGGAACAAGACTATTTACACTTAAAATAAGAAAACACAATTGCATTGACTTATTTCAAGTGCATTTTATCTAAATATCTAATTTTAAGAGTAAAAATACTCATTCCATTGGCAAATTATCTCATTTACCTACTCAAATTAAGGGTAAATACACTTAATTTAAGAACTTTTTACTTATTTCTAGGTCGTTTTTCCAGTGTAATTACTGTGCAAAAATGGAAGTACAAGAAACACTGGAAAAACTATCAAGAAATCAGTAAAAATGTCTAAAATTAAGTGCATTTACTCTTCATTTGAGTCGGTAAATTAGATAGTTTGCCAATGGAATGAGTATTTTTACCCTTAAAATAAGATAATTGGATAATATGCACTTGATATAAGACAATTCAATTGTTGTTTTCTTATTTTAAGTGTAAATTGTCTCGTTCCATTGGCAAAATGTCTGTTTTACCTCCTTAATCCAAGAACAAAAGCGCTTATTTTAAGAAAAAATGACTCATCTACATTTCAGTTTTTTCCAGTGAAGTTATTTTCTCTTGGAATAGTTGTATTTTCCATTAATTTTAGCATTAATTTACCAGTTAAATGGGATGGTTTGGATTTTAAAAAGAGAAAAATAACTGTTTTCAAATGCATAATGTCTAATCATCTTATATTACAAGCAAAAACATTTATTCAATTGATGGATTATTGTATTCACCTGCTTAAACAAGGAGGAGATACACTTAATTTAAGAAATATTGTTGTTTTTCTCGGTAGCGAACAACTTTCTGAGAATTTCAGTTGGAAAATCTTGTTCTATGGAGTGAATTTTGTACCATTATTGTTTCAAAGGGCACGGTTTGTATGGAAATTTAAAATAGAAATGCAATCCATACGTGAAAGTTGATAAATATTTTAATAAAAACAGATTTCGAGAGTAACTTTATCTAACTTTTTTAATTAATTTGTTTTTTTTTTCAAATGTAATTTTTTCAAAATTCAGTTTCAGATTGAGTTTTATTAATTGCATTCTTTTCACATTGCATTTCTTATTCTCCTCACTTCAAGCATGATACAATTTCTCGCTCTTGACATGCAAATTAACCAATAAAGATGTTATTGCTAACGTCCAGCAGACCAATAGAAATGCTTCTTCGCTCCTCACTCCAGGGAAGGCCCGCCCCCAGAATTGAGGACAATATGATCTATGAAATTCAATATAAAGAGAATGCCATTCATAAAATCTGAATCTCAATCTGAAGAAGACATTCATTAAAAAATTTAAATATAAAATTAACATTAGATAGAATATGGCACGTGATCAAAAATAAAATATTAATAAAAACAGCAAAGTAACTCTCAAAGCCTTTTTTTTATTAAGATCTTTTTCAAAGTTTCATTTCTAGATCGTATTTATTTTTCAAATTTTTTTAACGAAATGTGTTCTTTGCTGCAACAATAATGGAACAAAATTCACTCTGTATAGGTCAACTTTTTGCCTTTGTGCCTCTTTGTGATTGGATATAATTTCACATAACTTACAAAGTTAAATATTTGTTACATTAAAAAAGTGGAAAATGAACATTTTTGTTGCTGTTTGTTTGCTTCTTATTAACCCCATATTTTAACTGCTTCTTTTTTCGTTGCTAAATAGTCGCAGAAGGAGACCCCACCTGCAGTGACCACAACTGTGAGCATATAACCCAAAGAGCATATCAGTTCCACAGAAATGTTAACAAAATTAAGTTGTTTGAAGCAGATACTAATCCAACCTCAGCTTTCCGTTTCAAACTCTGCTTACTGTTAAACACTACTATGTTGTTAGCTCTGTATCAATATTTATCAAAAGGGATTGTTTAAAGGATTATTTTGTGTTCTGAACAGGTTGCACAAACATCAGAGCAGCCTGCAGCACCCAAAGGAATGCCTGCTCCACCCCCACCACCCCCAGAGCCGCCAAAGCTGGAAACCAAAGGAGAATCAGCTGCCAAAGCCGTAAAGCCGACGCAAAAAGAAGAACCGAAAGCTTCCGCCAAAGAACCCGAGTCCTCAAAAGGAAAATCGTCTCTGAGTAAATTCTTACGATCAAAGGTAAAGAAATGTAGAAAAGATTCAGTCACTACAAATATGAAGACATTTACACAATGTTCCTTAGAGATTCATTGAAATCACTGATATGAGGTGAGAAAGGTCAAAGCCAAGTGTTTCATTTAGTAACGCAACATCACATTTATACAGTAGTTTATTAAACCTTTAAACTGACTCATTTGGCTGTGATCTGGGCAGAACACTGCAAAAACGATCTAGAAATAAGTAAAAATTTCCTTAATTAAGTGTATTCACCCTTAATTTGAGTAGGTAAATGAGAAAGTTTGCCAATGGATTGAGTAGTTTTACTCTTAAAATAAGATAATTAGATAATATGCACTTGAAATAAGACAATGCAATAGTGTTTTCTTATTTTAAGTGTAAAATGTCTTCTTCCATTGGCAGAATGTCTCTTTTACCTCCTTAATTCAAGAACAAATGCACTTATTTTAAGAAAAAAATGACTTATCTAGATTTAGATTTTTTGCAGTGAAGCTGGTTTGTCCGAAGGAGGCAGAAAGATCTTCTTTCTTAGCTGATGCAGCACTTTCATAAAGTCACCTTTATCCTGTTTTAAGTAGAAAAAAAAAAAGATTCTTAGTATTTTAATGCTAATCTGGCATGAAGAGGTGGACTGCCCTCTTCAGGTCGGTGGAGAGTCCTTGTCCCGAATGGAGGAGCGTGAGATCGATAGACGGATCGTTGTGGCATCGGCAGTGATGCGGTCGCTGTATCGGACTGTCGTGGTGAAGAGGGGGCTGAGTCTGGGGGCAAAGCTCTCGATTTATCGATCGATCTACGTTTCCACCTTCACCTATGGTCAAGAGAGCTGAGCAATGACTGAAAGGACAAGATCCTGAATACAAGCGGCCTAAATGAGTTTCCTTCGCAGGGTGGCTGGGCGCACCCTTCGAGATCAGAGCTCAGAGTAGAGTCGTTGCTCCTCCACGTCGAAAGGAGCCAGCTGAGGTGGCTCAGGAATCAGTTCCCGGTCGCCTCCCGCATTCCAAATCAAGAGCATCTTTCAATAACATGAAGGGCTAAATATATTTTTACAATATGCAAAAATTAAAAAAATAGTAGTATACAATTTTATTTATAAATTTTTTGTGCCTCTTGTATTAAATACTGACTGAATAAACAAAAGAAAAAAATTCTTGCACATTAATAGATGAAAAAAAAGTAAAACATTTATAATTTCCAATTTAAAGAGATGTAAAACTATTAATAAAAGACAGGGTATGTCGCTCATACTGCTTCTTTGTTGCAATGAAGTGGATATAATTGGAATCTAGCTTTCTGTGTTTACTGCAATGCAGAAAGAGATTTTATGCTGTTAGGAGTTGAACTGGAAAAAATAAAAAAACTAGTCTTTTTTTTTTAATAAGTGTATTTATTCTTAGATTGAGGAGGTAAAAGAGACATTTTGCCAATGGAACAAGACAATCCACATTTTAAATAAGAAAAAAATTGCATTGTCTTATTTCAAGTGCATTTTATCGAAATATCTTATTTTTTATAGTAAAAATACTCATTCCATTGGCAAACCTTCTAATTTACCTCCTCAAATTAAGGGTAAATACATGTAATTTAAGACATTTTTACTTATTTCTAGATAATTTTTCCAGTGTGGCTTTAGTTGGCCACAAAGGAATGTTAGATCTTGACTCCATGAAGTCCATTAACTCTTCTCCATCTACCCTGATAATTGCTAGCATGTCATTTTTTTTTATCATGCTACAGTTCTTTTTTTTTTTTTTGCCCATTCACTTTTTTATCATCACAAACACAGCAGAAAAGTTAAGGTGCTCCACCGTGCAGCACAACTAACTGGGCACTATAAGTTAAGGAGTTCATTGCTCATTCATTAAGGCGTTCACAGTGTTTATACACTTACTCTGACCCCAACCCTGCAGTGTGCTGCAGTGTGCTGCACTGTGGCATTGATCCTCTAATGTATGTAAATGGATAGAATAAAAGCAGATTTTCAAAATAAAAGTTCAGACTGACTAATCCCATGCTCAGTCAAGCTTCCTACCTACAAAGGTATTTCCTTGTAGGGGGAGTGGTTAGGGCAGAGGGCTTGGAATCCTGAGGTTGTGAGTTCAAAACACACTCCCACAGACTGCCACTCTGGGTGTCTGAGCAAGACCCTTAACCCCCGATTGCTCTTCGGGCGCTGCACAGTGGCAGTCCACTGCACCCCGAAGGGATGGGTTAAATGCAGAGTTAATTTCTCCATTGCAAGATCAGTAAAGATCAATTTTATTTCATTCTTACCTAGTCATAAATTGTTTCCTTTACAAACTCTCTTGGCCGATGTGCAGAGAGGAACAGGTTAAAGCCTCAACTTGACTTCTGACAATATTGTAGAGACATGGGCGGTGTTGGTGCATGTACTGTTTGTACTGATTTAGATGCAATAAAAAGCAGTTAAATTCCGTCTTATCTCTAGCAGTAGCAATACCCCTGTGCCTTGAGGTGTATGGCAGTACTTTATTTAGAACTTGCGGAAAATAAAGAGAAAATAGAAAATGTGTCTTTGGATCAGTTATTGGTATGAAATTCTTTTTATCTGCAAAGAATTGCTTTTAACCTCAGAAATTCAACTAGTAAGTGTTGATAAGAAATGGGTTTTTGCAAAAGCCAAACAAGATTTGCCAATTAAGTGCAAATTAAGCTATATCCTCTTACACTTAAATTCAGATGTCATCAGCAAAAGTGTGTCTTGAAAGCTAATGCCATCTGGGTTTACCTACAAACCTAAATATTTATATGGCAAGGTGGATTCCTCTTTCTCTACTTCATGCATACTTGACAAAAATAAGCAATGACTAACACAATCAAACAAGGATTTTAAAGTAGCAGATTTCACTAAACTCAAGCATTCCTTCGATTTTCAACAGGCTGTCAAGGATGCAGCACAGCCAGCTTTTGAAGTAGAAGTACAGCCAGTTGTAGAAGTACAGGTAATTTTAGAGGTGTTTGTTTGTACATTAGAGTAAATGCATTATTCTTAGTGTAATAAGCATTTAACAAATATCAAAAGTAATCATTTTTATCTTGATATATCTGGGTTAAAAATATAAAAATAGTTTCACTCTGCAGGAGACAGCTGTGGAGGTACCAGAGCCTGTTGTAGAAGTGCAGGTAAACAAACAAAAAGAATGAAATTCTTTTGGTACAAAAGTTGTATTATATATTGCAATTAATATGCATTTGCTGATATGACTGAATTATAAGGTAAAAGCACAGGAAAATGCTGTGGAGTTGGCAAAACAAGTTGGTGAAGAGGAGGTAATCATCCAAGATGATGATTCTTTTCTCTATTTTTCACTCTGCATGCCTCTTTAAAGTAGCTTTGCTGAAAAGCTCACTTTAATTCTCTGTCGTCTCACTGACAATCCTGTTTCCAGAAAAAAAAGATTGCAAAAGTTTGAACAAATGTAAATACAATAGAATGGAAGGCTGTGCAAATTAGCAAAATATGAACCAAAAACACCACAGTCCTCCCCCTCTTTAAGCTCTGTAAAAAAGGCAAAAATCCATAAAAAAATAATTGTCATATTATATGCCTTTGCAAATAAACACAATTTGAACTCTACTGTATATTAAAAAAAACTCTATAAGCAGAATTTCTAAAAATTGAAATTATTCAACAAATATAAATTAGATCTCCATCAAGCAAAAACTATAAAAACAAGAATGCTAAGCTAAGACAATTATGAATGTAGAATTCTGCCAGAAGGTCACACGCATAATAAAGTCAAAGGATTATTTAAAACACACACACAACTTTAACATGCAAGCAAAATGAATTGTGAGATTTCACCTGAAAATACATCTTACCAGAAGCCAAACTATGCATTTGTCACAATACATATATTTTTAGGACCAATAAGATGCAGTGACGTGTATGATGTCAACGCATCAACCAAAGGCTGAAAGTTGAAGCAAAACAAAGATGGCTGCATCAGTGTTAGCAGGAATACCCTCTAATTCTTTATTAAAAATCAAGCAAAGGACCCATGTTTTGACTTTGTGAAGAGGAAAGAATTTTGCCGGTTCCTCCCGACCGGATTTGGTGAGAGTTTGATTTATTAGTTAACTCCAGTTCTAAAATTTCAATTCAGTTTACTTCTATAGCGCCAATTCACAACACATGTCATCTCAAGGCACTTTGCAAATTGATTCATAGTTTTCTATCTAAGGAAAACCAGTTGATTGCATTGACTCAATTTCAATCCCTCACACCAAGCATGCTTGTAGCGACAGTGGGGAGGAAAAACTCCCTTTTAACAGGAAGAAACCTCCAGCAGAACCAGGCTCAGTGGGAGCGGCCATCTGCTGAGGCCGACTGGGGTTCAAGGAGACAGAAGCAGAGATACAAAAAGCAGCTGTAAAAAGTGGCCCCGTCCAGGAAACACACAGCCAGGCAGACGAGATAGGAGCCAGATCCCATGTCAGAGGATGAAGAGAGCACATCAAGTTAGTCACAGTCAGAGAAACTGCTCTTATGAGTCATTTTTTTTTAACTCTTGTGACCTTTTGACAGAATTCTGACTTCATTTAAGATAATCTCGTTTTTTGTTACTAGGTTGTAGCATTTTGAGCAAGACAGGGTTTTCCATGTGGTGTTGCGGCCATTTTAAGCAGCAAAAGTATCCTGATGGCAAATACATTAAAAAGCCAAGCAAAAAAACTGAAACACTAGCCTTACTTTTTAGAGAACTACATAAATAAACCCAAGATGCTTTCAAAGCATTTCTGCACCCTAGAGTGTGAATTAGAGGATGGAAACACTCCTAAATCTCCAGGGTTAAATGTTTCATTATTTTATACTACTATATATAAGGCCCTCGTGATGAACAAAATAGAACAAAACAATTTCTTAATTAAGTTAAACCCACAGCTTATCCTCACTAAGAAAATGGTTAATTTTCTCGCCTGAAAAAAATAGTTTTTTTCTAAATATTAAATTGAAAGTCTTTACCTTAGAAGAAGTTTTCAACATGTTTTTTTCAAATTAAGTGGATCGATGATGTCATAAGTTAAATCCCTAAGACTTTTTTCAGAAACAGGTTTGTGTGTGATCATACTTTCTCGCACAAGAAATCCTTTATAAACACCTTCCACAAAAAAAAAACGTAAAATATTTTCGGCATTCTCTTTCAGGCTTTCATTTGTATATTTCCTTCTTTGCACCGACATGCTTGAAATTCACCACTGTGGGACAAAAAAAAGGATATTTTCATTCTTTTCAGTGGGAACATTTTTGGAATATGTACCATAGATCGGTAGCAGGTAGAGAGAATTATCTGAAGGTTTGAGATTTGGGGAAAATAAGGCATTTGGTTTGATTTTTATTTCAAAATTATATGGAAAATTGTATTCAATTCTATCACAGTGATTTATTATAACCTGAGCCGCTGATAGGAACCAGCTACATCATCTGCTGCATTAAGGCCAAAGCTCAGTTGTTTTTGTATTTGTCGTTATAAGATGTCTCAAATGTTTCTTTTTTTAGTAGATTCAAGCTTAGAAACATAAATTTGATGTTTGTTTTTATATTAAATCAACAGTTACACAGATTTTTTAAATTTCGGCCAGAAAATGTTTGTTTCCCCCAAATTTTCAGCCTTCTAATCTTTGCAGGTGGGAAATCTGTTTTTTCTAAGACTGACATGTTTTCTGGGAATCCTTCCTTTTATTGTTGCCATGATTGATTGTTTGGCCTTCCTTACTCTTTCAGGAACCTTTATCTTTTCGCTCGTTTCTGATTGGAATCGCTCCTCTTTCGAGTCGCAGGTGGCAGCTCTGGTTTTCACTCTGTCAGCTCCAGTGACGTCTGGTTTGTGCATGTCTCATGGTTTTTGTTGTCTTTCTGTTCTGTTTTGACAAAAGAAGGTGGATCCTTCTAAAGCCAGCACTCTGGAGGCAGCGGCGAAGCCAGAACCTCCTCCGCCCGTTCAAGAGGAAAAGAAGCAAACCTCCAAATCACACTTCATGTCTTTCTTCAAGCCCAAAGTAAGAATTAATTCACTTAGGATTTCAAAACCCATGAATAGCTGTAGGTATAAGCGAGTAACAGATTGATGTGAACTTGAGGCACTGTTAGATACCATGACCACAAAAGTCCAAGCAGCCTCCACAAGTGGAGTTCGTCTCCTCAAGAAATCGACCGGCCTGGTAAATAAAATCATCCCTTGTGTGAATAGATGCATTATTAACCAGAATAATGTCATCTGAGATTAAAACTTCCTCTAAACAGCTTATTTTTAGCTGAAGTGTCTCTGTTTGCTTTCATATTCAAAAGTTGTAACAGTTTGTCAGAGCGTGTGTGCTCGTCTTTCATAATGCAAGCTGTGTCCTAACAGCAGTCCTACGTCTTCAAAATGTGCCGTCGGAGTTTTTACTCTGAGCTGGAATAACTGCCCTTCTAAACAGACACAGAAACAGGCAGAGCTAAAGTTTATGCCACACCTTACAGGCTGCTGACCCCAAGAAGACGTCTCCGACCCCACCGGCCGCAGCAGAGTCCCCTCAGCCTGTGAAAGCTAAGGAGGAGCCAAAAGCTGCAGCCAAGTTGTCCGAGGTTGTTGCGGATAGCAAACCGGCGTCTGCGGCCTCTCCGGCTGGAGACGATGCAGCCAATGCGGCCAAAAAACTGGAGAAGAGGAACTCCATCCAGCTGTTCTTTAAAAATCTGGTGAGGGGAGCTTCATCTTGACCAGGATTTATAATAGCGAACGAGAGGTACAGGTTTTCTAGGCCGACTATTATTCAAAATTAGCCTGGGTGCCATTCCGAACTTAGTCCCGCCCACAACGTTTGAGGTCGGGAAGTTCGGTCTGGCATTGCTCAATAGTAGCGCGAGTATGCTAGCACAATATCTGGCGGGCCAATCAAATTGTCAGGGCGGGCTTTATACGATGATGGACAGATGATCAACAGTAACGTAATCTACCACGTGACCAAAGCGCGCTTGGGTGACAACAACAATGGCTGCCGCTGGAGAGTTGAGGTGAGTAGATTCTGCTATTAGGTCTGTTCTAGAAGATATCGACAGCAAATTAATTTTAAAAGAGGAACAGAGAAACGCGATCAATGCTTATCTTCTTATTCTAGGCGTGCAACTGCACGCTTTGATTTTTGTTGACAACAACTATGTGTTGCTTAACATACGTCACGCACTCCGTTGCTCTTATTGGTTGTAGGTCTATCCAATTGAGTGCAGAGGCATTTTTTTTCCTGGTTCGTTCGAAACACGCCCCATAATCACAGCTCTATGGAGCAGCATCAGACTCATATTCTGACTAGAATTGAGTAGGACTACGTCAGGCTAATTCAAAATGGCCCTTCCCAGTCAAATGCCAGCCGAATAGCAGCCACTGGAGTGACCCCTTCCTTCTCCTATGCATGCATATATTTTTTTACTCTGACTCCACCCTTTTAATGAATATAGGGTCTGACCAAGAGAGTGTGCTTCTCTTTAGAGCTTAATATTCACAAATAATAATAGAAAGAATATATTTGCATCTGATGTTGCTCACAATAGTCCTTACTCAGGTTCAGTTGCTGCAAGAGATGGTTCTGCAAGCTGCTGAATGAAAAATGTATGACATACAACACTGGCGTAACTTTCTGAAGGACTGCTGTGGACATATCCCCACCAACTTTGGCCTGGTGGGGACAGTATCCTAGCCTCGTGAGACCATCCTGATCTCGCGAGCTTTCAAGGTTTCACTCGCAGATCAGTCTGGAGACTCCATTAAAGAAAATATGGAGCCATTCACCAAACGAACGTCCAATCAGCGTTGGCTTTGAGGCGGGTTGAGGTGTGACGCAACGAGAAGCGCGACATTTCAGTCTAAAGAACATGGCGGCTTCAGCCGATGAAACTAGCGTTAGCGTGGCTAACGAGCAAGTTTTATCGGAATTACAGAGTATTTCTTCACTGAAAGAAGAGCAAAACACTGCTCTGGAGGCTTTTCTCAGAGGAAAAGATGTTTTTGCTCTTCTCCTGACTGGTTTCCGCAAGAGTTTGATCTATCAATTGGCTCCTCTTCGTCGTCGCTCTGTTACGTCATATGCTTCGTTGATCTGATTGGTTTATTTGGCCCGTCTATCACCAACATAGGCCAATCAGCTAACCAGTATTTTCGCCCCTTCCCAAAATTACTTCAACGGAAGGTTTCCAGATGGATATGTGGAGCAAATCCATCTGTCAGAGTCAGGTTAACAGTATCCACCAATAATTTCCTATTTTCTTCCCCTTTCTGCTCATTTACCTTAGCCCAAGGTAACAGAAGGTGTGTGCAGCTAACTGTGTTTTTTCCCACCTCTCGGTGTAACATCATCGGATTTCACTGACATACATAGTAGCTACGTGGTTGGAGGAGAGACACACAGCAAAAGATTATAAATATATACAAGTTAGTATAGTAATGCAATAAGCTTGAGAAAACAGTTTAAATGTTGCATTCTTCTTTACTATAAAAGCTGGGCTTCTCAGAGGACCATGACTCCCAGTTACAGCTTAAAATAAACACATGTTTTCCAATTGAGCAGACAGGATGAGACTGCAGAGCTTCTACATATCTTGAAATTTTGTTTCTGGCATCATTATATAAGTAAAGAGGTTCATTAATATTTTTTAAACAGAGCACAGAGAGAAGTAGGGAGAGCTGCAGATTTAAGATGAAACTTGAAAATATATTTCCAAGTTTACAAGAAAAAAATAGGTTATGCTATATTTAAAATGAAACATATCCATATTTTTCTGGATGGATGGAATTGAAATTGTACTTCTAGGGAAGCATGATGTATCGATTTTGGCATTGGAATCGCCTGTTATTCTTTTTTTTTTTATATACATTAATGTTTTTGGGCCCTATATATATAATACATTAATAGGCATCTCTCTAACTATTTATAAATATAAATATTTGTGTTTTATGATTCTCTTGTGTTCCCAACAATGGAAAGCATTCATGTTTGAGCTCATTTTAGGAAAATATAAAAAACCTAATGAAATTGTTCGGGTCTAGTAATTGTAGGTAAACTGTAGTGTCCAAACCAACTTTCATTACAAAGGTGCACCCTCTACCTAAAGGATGCAGGTTACTTTCTTTCTCACTGTTTCTGCATTTGAATCTCATTTGATTGACAAATCCGTAGTTAAATTTCCTCCTTTCTCCACTAGATGGCAGCATCTTATTTCTTTTCTTATTTAAAGCCCAGGCCATGCTCTGCTGAGAACAAAAGCAGCCTGGCGTGCCATTTCATGTTTCACAACTTTCGTTTTCATGCTCAGCAGTGCTTTGATACAGTAATACTTAATTAAAGTTAACAGACTTCACTTTGTTGCCAGCATTGATGTTTTTTTGTTGCTCTTCTTGTTCAATAAACAGCCTCTCTGCAATGCAGTTTAAGGAAATAGTGGTATAAGAGGTCATTTCCTGTTGTTAAATATAGTCATGCAGAAATTTTTTTTCACACTGAACAGGAATTTACAGTTTTTCTCCCCTCTCTGCTTTTGTAGGGTCAGAAACGCCACTCTACAGATGCTGGGGTCCAAACAGAACCAGCGACTGCTGCTTCAACATCTGAGAAAACCAAATGAGCCCTTTTAAGTTTCCCTGTACAGATCCCCCACCCCCCCCCTCCTCCCTGTCTTTCTAGCTATACTCTGTCTTCATGTCTCGGTCATATTTCACCACCTCAATTCCTTTTTTTTTTAGATGTTGCATTTTAAAGAGAAATGCTTTCAGAAGGATTCTGGAAAGATTAGCACGGTGATAGATGAACAATAGGAGAAACACTATAAGAAGCCATGAGTTAAAATGACAAGTCGTCATTTAAATGAAAAGAAAAATATTTCATAACTTTTTCCACTTTTACCACCAGCTGGAAGCTGCACAGCTCTGGTTAACAAAGCATATATATATATAAACAGAACCTAATTATTGGTTTAAACACCTTCTTTCCAACTTGGTCTGTGTAACCACCACATTCAGACTCAGTATAAGTCAGTACATGCCTTCCATCTCTTAACATGCCTTTGGTTAACCCCAGATAAAGTTCAGCTCCTCTTTGTCACAGTTTACAGTACGAGCAATGCTTTCCACAGAGTTTCCAAAGAGTTTCCAAAGCATCAAGGGCATATTTTTGGGAGAAGGGTGCAAAATGCATTTGATATAACATGGAACAAAGTGAAGACCGTTTGCTCATAGTGTCCCTGGACACAGTGGGTCCTTCATCGTTATCTCCAACAGGTTCATAGCAACAGGACTGGAGCTGCTGCCGTACATGTGACAGCAATCTTCCATGTTCCTCATATGATAGAGCTTTGGGGCGGTGCGGCAGGAGGCCTGATATTTTTATTTAAGAAAAACCTCCACGCCTGAGCTAAATGTTCCATGTATATGCATCTATTTTTGACTAATATGGAGGCTTGAGGGGGACAAAAAGATGTCAGTTTGTTGTGAAGTAAATACATGTACCATTAAACAATGAAATGCATATGTAGCATTTGATAAGCACATAATTTAACAATAAAATGTACCATTAAATTATGAAATGTAAAGTTAAATAACTAAATTTAGCTTATAAATGATAAGTAATAACGATATATATGGAGATTAATTTATGAAAAATCACATTTAATATTATTTTTATTAATTTTCTGTATTGTAGGAAGTGTCACAGATCATAACATAGAGGTGAAGTGTAATTCCATTCTACAATCTTTAATTTTCCGAACCCTCCTTCCCATCCAACCCAACCCCATCAGAGGATTACTGCCTATTTTATTTTAAACATGTAGACAGAAAAAAATATATATATATAGAACAAAAACTAAGCATAGAACACAAATAGGATAATTAAATGTGGACGCAGTATTTAAGAAAAGTGAATCGTGGAAGTGACTACAAAATGAAAGTAAAAATTTAAAATGTACATTTATTTATTTAATTTTACATTTCATTATATAATGGTAAACTAAGTAAATTAATGAAATATTAGATAAATGAACAAAATATTTAATGGTACAACTATTTATCTAATCTTACATGTAATTATTTCATGGTACTTTTTTTATTCAATAATTCATTTACACCTATTTATTCCATACTATATTTATCTGATTTATTTTGTCTTCTTTAACCCTCCATAATATAAATATATTATTATTCTGCATAAGATACACAAGCCATGGGATTGATAGGGGCAGACACTTAAAACAATCTCCTTCATTAAGCAAAAAACCTTATTCTGAAAAAAGCACAGATTTTTTTTTTTTATATCAGCATATTGACATGAATCACTAATTGATGTAATTCTGTTTTCAGTTTATGGTCAATATAGGGGAAAAAAAGAATATGGAAAAAAGAAATATAGCAAAATAAAAAAAGGAATTCCCGGCAGTTGAGACATTCCACCGGATATGATCACTGCTGCCACCCTCTGGTTTAGTGGGGAACTGCTGGTTCTGGTGGTGGTGAAGTATGTTCCTAAAGCCAGGCAAACACTGTGCGATTTTTTTCAATCGTTGCACGCAGCTACAGCTCACTATGTATGTTATCACACTATGCAGCACGACACTGATGCAATCTATCTGCTCACACTGTACGTCTAAAAACCACGCTGGGCTCAGCTCCGCAGTGAGATGGAGCTACTCGTCTATCCTGCAGCCAAACGAATAGGAGAGGAATATGAAGCTCATTAAAATGAAACGCGCTGCCTTGGCTATTTGTACAATTTTGTGCTGAAAGCACTAAAACGAAAAGATGATGACGTATTTGGACAAAGACATGGCTGAGCAAACGTGGCGACTACGGTCTGTCAATTTTACAGAAAGAAATCAATTTCAGTCATTGCATCACCGCCGTGCTTCTGTGTTTTTATCTGAGAGGAAGAAGAAGAATCCTTGTTTGCCCACTGAGCGATTTGCCCACGACGGTCAACTGAAAATCAAACATGTTTGATTTTCTCCCGACCTCATGATTCCTGATCGGGACGTGGTCGCGAGAGGCTGGTCGCCCCTTGCTACTCCCCCATTGTACACAACACACAACTGCACTGCAAAAAACATCTAGAAATAAGTAAAAAATGTCTTAAATTAAGTGTATTTACCCTTAATTTGAGGTAAATAAGATGATCTGCCAATGGAATGAGTATTTTTACTCCTAAAATAAGATAATTAGATAATATACACTTGAAATAAGACAAAGCAATTGTTCTCTTCTTATTTTAGGTGTAAATTTTCTTCTTCCATTGGCATAATGTCTCACTTACATCCTCAATTCAACAAAAAATGCATTTAATATGAGCAAAAATTACCTATTTAGATTTCCATTTTTTGCAGTATGAAAAGTTGCTCCAAAAAGGGCAAAAAAAATCTCACAGTGTAAACCCAGCTTAAGGGAACAATTAATTCTCTTGTAGGAGTGTCCAACTGTTGCCCATGGGCACCCCCCGGCCCCCTTCTAGCTTCATCCCTGGATCGTAGAAATAGACTTTCAGACTTCTGGTAGAAAAAGCTGTTAAGGAACTTTTTCTTCTTATTTTTACAGGTTAGAACTTTCACGTAAGGTGGAAAAAGCTCTGAAATTAATCTTTTTAAGCCTCCGAACATGACATTTTAACTTGGGCGGGCAGGTTGATATCCAGTGTGTGCCAATTTCATGGCAACCTCGATGAAATAAATATTTTTGGTCATATAAGTACCCCGATAAGCACAGCATTGAGAGTGAAACCTTTTCTACATACATGCAGGGCATATCTAACCTCTTCCCTGTCCATATTTTAACATACTGGGCTTTTGCAATATATAATCACCTGTTTTGCTTTTAGTATTTAATCCCTCTGCTAAAAGATCTAAGTAGTAACGCCATATAGGTTATATTATAAATGTTATGAGGCAATTCAGGCAGTTTTGGTAGCAGAGTGGTTAAGACAAAACTGAAACTGAAGGTATTAGGAAAAAAATAGAAGAAATAAATAAAGAAGCAGCATGTTTATACAGCTATAAGTGTGAACTTTAATGCAAAAGTCAGTGTGTGAACATGATATGAATATATCATAGAACTGAAATACATGTAAACACAATCTTTGTTTCCCCCTGGGGAACTGATTGTAAATACTAACGGTAACAAAAACACGTGGTACGGTTTGCTTCGTGTCATTTTAGTCAATGTCTTATTAGGGTGTCCGTTGTTGGTGTTTGTTCCATGTAAAATAACCTGTTTCTGATTGCTTCTGTGTATGTCAGCATGTGTAGCTCTACTCATCTAGGAGATAAATAAAAACGTTCAACCTGAAACTGATCTCAACTTGTCAGCTTTTACCGTAAAACTATTGAGAAACATTCAAATGAATTAGAGGGCGTTGCAGGAGCATCAGCAGCTGTGAGTGAGCAAAAAACAAGACAGACAAGCCAATCCTGGTGAAGAAAAGTGAATAGATGAGGTGTGAGGATACAGAGGAAAATATGTCAGTTCGCCGCCAAAGTTGTGAATCATCCCTAATTTTTTCATCCTTTCCTTAGTTTTTGTTTCTAAGGAGTGATCTGGTCCTGATATGTTTTAAATCATTCTCCAGGTTTGAAAAATGTGCACAGTTTTTCTTTTTGATGCTGGTCATAGTTATTCCTCTTCACTATTATTCCAAAATATAACAAAAACCAATCCAATGGACTTTGTTTTCCAAGTTTAAAGACGTTTTGCTTCCAAAAGGAAGCTTTTTCAGTTCAAAATGTCAGGAATAGCGTTGAGTTCGAGGCTTTATAGAATGGACCAAAACAAGCGCATGTTTGGCTCTGAAAGGTAAAGCTTTATGAACAGCTCTACTTTCATAGATCTGTTGTTTTAGAAATTTAACTTCGGTTTTCAGCAGAAGTTAAACACTTTGAGGCAGCATTGTTTCCAGTAGTCTAGTTGTAAATAAAAAGGAAAGGGGATGGTGATCTTTTTTTGTTTGTTTTGGAAGTATACACAGCCTAGGTAATAAAGTCTATATATTCTATTAATATTCTATCATAAAATTGTACTCTATTCTATTCTAAAATGTTAAATGGTTGCAACATTCTCTTGTTTTAGTTATCGATCTATATATTTTTTTTTCTTCTAAGTAAAAAATAGGGCAGTGAAATAAAACAATCCAAATCCCAAATATCTCAACCTATGAATGGTGGGACAGATGAACACACGTCGCCTTTATGGAGTGAATTTTGTTCAATTACTGTTGCAAACAAAGAACATGTTTTAAATATGGAAATTAGAAAAAGGAAATGCAATCCAAAAATGAAAGAATTTCTGCTTTGGAGGGCAATTATAATTTTACAAAATAGAGGCAGGAAGTCATGGTTTGTGAATTAAAATTCTTCTGTGATGATAAATTTAGAAATGAAGCAGAAATAAAACCTTTTTTGTTGTTAAAGGTCCCAATAATGGTTTTAACTGCATCGTTTTACAAATGTTTGCCAATATAAAAACTTTTCTCTCCGGATAAAAAAAAAAAAAAGTTATTTATTTTTTTTTTTTTCAGTGTGACGCTCAAATAACTATTATTTTCTGTTCACATTTAACAGGACTACCAATGATTGTAGGTGAAAATATATTTAAGTGAGGCATAAAAAGGTTCTGATTCTAAGGAAAAGTGTATAGTGGCAAAAGAAAAGCTGACAATCTAATAAAGAATGCATTTGAAAACAACTTTATTTGCATATTTTGTGCAGCATTGTGCACAACACATTCATTTTCACCTCTTATTTTGTTACAAATGTCTATTATTCAATATATATTTCAAATAATATCCAACAAATTAAATTCTGTTATTTGATTCTCAAAAGAGCTAAGCTCTTGTTAGATAGAAGAACTGAAACTAGTTACATCCTGTAGGATATTAGCTAAACTGACTACTGAATGTGGCTTTAAACACCTTTTTATTTATTATAATTAGTTGTATAGTTTTGTGATTCCTTAAGAGACAAAAGTACGCATTATGCCCTGTTACGTCAGTAAATACATTCTTTGTTTGCACACCAGTGAAGCAGAAATACCTCTGTGAGCTAAACATTTGGTTTTGGCTTTTTGCATAGATTTAAATAAACTCTCAGGGACCTGGTTTAGCAGAGAAGCTCCTCTCTATGTGTTTAAGTGAAGTATAGATAGCTTTAGATGCTAACTTGTCTGTTATCTGAACAGTATTAGTCAATCTTTGTTTAGATTTAAAGGATTAAATGTCATTTAAATTGCTTGACAAACAAAGTTGACTCATATGAAAACAGGAAGGACCAGAAGCAGAGAATTTATAAAAAGAAAAGGGTGTCTGGCTAATCATTTTGCACAGTGCTGCAGCAAAACTTTTGTTAACCATTTAAAAGCAGGCAAAAGGTCCATGAACACTTACAATGCCCTGCAGGAGTATTTTATTCCTCTTTTCGTTTTCAGTTTCGCACATTTAGACTAGAAAATGACAAACACCAAGTGAAGAAATATAAAAAACTAAAAAAAGAATAACTCTGAGTCGTTCTTATGACAAAAGCTTTGAAGAAGTGTCTATAAATGAACATGGCCGCCTAAAACAGAGGTGTCAAAAGTCAGTCTTTGCGTGTTTTAGATGTTTGTCTGATTCAATCCACCTGAATCAAACAAACAGTTTAATAACAGGCCTCTGCAGAGCTGGGTGACGTGCAGGGGAGCTAATCCTGCCATTTAAACCAGTCGAGCTGGAGCAACAGCCCATCTAAACTCTTGTTATTCTGATAGCTTTCCAGCCCAGTGTAATATTGCATTGTAAACCTTTAAATTAGATGTTATTAATGAAATATTTATTAAAAAAAAAAATAAAAGTAAAGATTCCTTTGGGTTACTGCATTTGTGGGTGTTAGAGGAAATAAAATAGCAGATATTGTCAAGAGGTAATTCATGGAATTACAGTTTCCTCACAGTAAATCTGAAATTAAATCAGTTATTAGGAAAAACATACCAACGTAAGAATAACATAAAAACATAAAAAAAATGTTAAGGTCCACATTTGACTGACAATTTTTTTTCTAGATAATTTTTGTTGTAATCACCAGAATTTCCCCATTTTGGGACAATAAAGGGATTTTCTATTCTATTGTATTCTATACTAGCAGTATAGAAAGAACAGTAGGACTTACAGGAAACTGGAAGACATTTATTTAGCATATGAAAAAAAAAGTTTGAACAGGAAGGAAAAGAAGAGGGACTAGAAACAAAAGTACATATGGGTTTTGTGTTTGTGCCATGAATCAAATGGACAAACACAAAACCCTGAAACAAACTACAACAAGCAAGAAAAAACGATGGGTTGGTCTTTAATTTGCATCTGGCTTATTTCTCGGATAAATCTGTTTTTAAAACTACCTGTTAAACCCTCAAATCTGTCTCTGAAGAAAAAAACGATTGAATTTCACACAGGAGGATTCTACTTCCTGATTAGTGGACTTTCGAATGTAAACATATTCACTCGGTTTCATTACAGAAGAGAAACCCTTGCTAATTTATTGTAGACATCTGTATGTAAGTTTTTACAAAGTTTTACAGTTTTTTTACTATCATGCAACCCTTTCACATTGAATCCTGATCAAATAAGCAGCGCTGGGATGAAATGTCTTTGTCATGATGCTTTTAAGGGATCTGACCCACATGCAGAAAACCACTCAGAGAACCAAGGGAAAGTTTCACAGGTTTATTGGTGAGGACAACAGGAGGTGGAATCTTGAACTCAGACAGAGCTGAGGAATCGGAGTTAGAAGTTGCAGTGGTTAGTTACATGGGCGTATGAAACTGTACAGAGTTCTTGAACATGGAGGAGAAAGGGACTTACGTAGAAGGGGATCTCAATCAAAGCCTTGAATCCAGAATGTGTGAGTTTTCCAGACAGAGAGCAACTCGTTGGAGGGCGGACAGGTTGGTGGAGTTGGACCCTGCCACTTAGAATTCCGACGGTACTTGAACGGATCATGTGGAAATTTTCCCCAGCTCAGTGTGAACACAAAATATCCTTCCTGGGGGAGAAGGCCAAAACTTTGAGTCAGCGGGAAGGCTTCCTGCCAAAAGGCAAAAACAAAAAAAACACAGTTGGTCTCAGAGAAACGAAGCAGAGGTTATACTCAGCTAATTACGGCTTGGCTAGAGTACCCAAAACTGGCAAACACTCTGGCGTCGAGGTAGTGGCAGTCAACGGCTCAAATACTCCCAATGAGCCAATGAGTGCAGGAGGACCAAAAAGGACAGGGCACCACCTGGCGGTGGAGGGAGAGACAAACACAAAACAACCCACACAAACTGAATTCCTAACAGTCTTCCTTCCATAAAAGACATTTCATCTGAGCGCTGCGTGTCCCGAGCCCGTGACATCATCACTGACCCCTCACCCCCCCACCATGGAATGTTCTCCCTGTAAAACAGCTTCTTCCCTACTGCCATTAGATCGCTGAATGTTGAATAAAATATAAACAAAACGCTGAATGTTGGAAAAAATGTAAATCATATCTCAGTCTTATGTTTACATTAGATCACCATGTTTACATTTTATCACTGCTGCACAGAAATAGAAATGTTTTGAGAGCTGCACTGAACAAAATTTTGTTTTGTATATACTCTGTGTGTACAAAATGACGATAAAGTTTGTCTAAGTCTACGTCTTAATGGCTGGAAGAGATCAAAGGAAACAAGAACAAAGATAAAAGAGGGGTTTAAGAAAAAAACTCTTTGACTTTTCCTAAAATTGATTTTTTAGCGTCAAGCTGTGGGTGATGTGGATGAAGCGAGGCCCACCGTTCACCCACCATTAGCTAATGAGTCACGTTGCCTGAAGTCATAACTAACACTGCTTCTTTGTTTACAAAGGAGGTAGTCTCATCTTGCTGTTTTTAACAGAAGATCATTTTAAACAGAGCTTCAAACAAACTAGTGGGAAAGAAAAGTGAAGTACTTTGTGTTTTAGACACGAGCTCCGTTGTTTCCCTCCCCTGAGAATTGTTTTAATTAAAACACAGTATGGGCTTTTTTATTTTTTTCCCCAGCAGTTTGTCTCATGTGTGAAGAGCTCATTTTCATTGGCAAAGAAGCAGACAGAAACTTTAATTAGCCGGCAAGAGAAGAAGGAGAGGAAACTTCTGCTTCTTAAATAATACTGAACTGAATATATAGGCAGGACTTCCCTGAAACTGTGCTGCCTTTAAGCTTTAACGTGACAAAAAAAAAAAAAAGGCTGGTACATGCCCCCCCCCCCGTGATATGTAGTGCTATTAATCTCTTTTTATGCATTTGGTGTGTTGGCAGAGAGAGGATAACTACATGTTTCTACATGCAGCGAATGAGAGAGAGGAAAACATTTCAAGACAATTTAGAAAACAAATGTCACTAGAGCTGCTGATCCTCATTAAACTAAGAAACTGACTTTTATTTCAGTCATTTACATATCAGGACTTTCTTTTTAATTTCTCCCTCATATCTGATACACCCCATCAGGATAACCTTTTTGTTGCTCTCTGTAAACAGGTAATAATACCTGCCAGTTTTGCTAGGACCAATCTATGCAAAGTAGATTCTCTTGAAACAGTGCAATGATATTAGAATGAGAAAAGCCACACAAACTCCCATTAGTATGTTAAAGGTCCAACGAGAAAAAATCCTGAAAGTCTTGTTTTATATAACTGCCAGGAGAAACCCTCTTCTCTCTGAGAAATACACAATAAGGCAGAGATTAGAGTTGCAAAAAAGTCAAGGCTAAAGATTTCTGCCACTTTGTCCTCTAAACAGATAAGACCAACAGTGATAAGAATGAACTAGTGTTGCTGCCATTTGCCTTGGAAGCTGGTGGTTGGCTCAAGGAAAATGCAAGGATGTAAGTAAACAGCAAAGATGCCAAATTTGTTCAATTTAGCTCCATTTGTTGATGTTAGATTAGATTAGATGAGCTTTATTGATCTCACAGCGGAGAAATTCACTCGTCACATATTGGCATAGTAATTAAAGAAGAAGGTGCAAACAAGGAGGAAAAAGGTGCATTAAGAAGAATAAACAATATATATATATATATATATATATATTTATATATATATATATATATATATATATATATATATATATACACAGTATATCCAGGTATATACAGTATATCAAGATAAATAAGGATTCAGGTGCAAGTGTACATGTATTGCACACAATGAAAAACAAACTAAAACAAAAATATAAAAAAAAATTAAAAATACAAGGTAGTAGCACAGAGGTTTGAGGTGACATATGTACAATCCGGGTGGCTTATATACAGGTGGATTTACTTTAACGTCAAAGTGTAGTAGGTAAGGAACAACGGTGAGGTAGTGATATGACTATTCTATTCACATATATTGCACATTTAGCATATTGCACAGAATATTGCACAGTCAATAAATAAAAAAAAACTATTATATAGCTGCACAGTGGTTTTTACAGGAGTTTTTTTTTATAAAGAAAAGCCTGAAATAACATGTGATGTAAATTGACACTGTGTAAATAAACATATTCAGTATTAATAAACTTAGAATTAATAATAATTGAACTTTATTTATTTCAGATTGGAGAAAATTACTTCTGCATTTAATCCATCCCCTTTGGGGAGCAGTGGGCTGCCATGGTGGGGGGCCCGGGGAGCAGGGTGCGGTTAAGGGTCTTGCTCAGAGAGCCAGAGTGTCAGTCCGTGGAAGTGGGTTTTGAACTCACAACCTCAGGATTCCAAGCTCTATGCCGTGACCACTGGACAGCCTCTCCCCGAACTTATGCAATTTCCAACTAGGCATGTTATAAGTTATTGATTTTCTCTAGAATTGACTGATCAGGTCGATCAGGTGACGATTAATTGACAGTCGGACATTTTCTTTAAAAACCTGTTATTTATTCTCCAGGTGCACAGTTTTTTATATTGTTTAAACACATTAAAGTACAGCATTTTATTTGTTTATTTTTTAACTCTTCACTATTAAGTTATTTATATGCACCTTTCTAAATTTCACATTTGTGTGACCATTTTTTCTATAATGTTTTTTGCTGCTGTAAACACCAGAGTTTCCCCATTGTGAGACAACAAATAGATTTTCTATTCTATTCTACTCTATTCTGTTCTATTGTATTCTATTCTATTCTATTCTGTTCTGTTCTATTCTATTCTATTTTATTCTATTCTATTCTATTATATCCCCCATCTTCATTTACTTCTTCAGTTGTTTTAATATTACTGGCCTCCCTCACTTGTGAGCCTCCTTGTCTCTATCACAGCAACAAAAACACAGAATTCATTATAAAATCATGAATTTCTTTCAATTATATGTCCTTAACTTTGTAGAAATAATTACGTACATTTGGTAAAAATAGGTGAAGGTGGTTTATGTTTTCACACAGAACCTTTAAATGCAGTTACAAACATCATTCTAATTTCCGTGTCATGTTATTTCTTTTCAGGTGATTTTTTAATTTCCATTGTTTTCATGGTTAATATTTTATTATTCATTTAATCCAATCATTTTTTCTTTTCTACATGTAGGCCTAATTATTTTTTGTATTATTTATGAAAGGTATTGCATTTGTTTGTTTTTGTTCTTAAGCTAAAGTATAAATAAAAAATAAAAAATGTGACTGTAAATAAACTGGGCACTAGTTTATTTTATTATTTTTAGTTAAACTAGATCAAGGTTCCTTAAAGTGGCGCTCTGGATTTATACAACTATATTGTGAGGTGATCCCCGAGGTGAATGTCGTGCCAAACACAAAAATTAAACTGACTCTCCTGTAAAATTAATAAATGTAACACAAAATAAGCAGATTTCAATTTTTTTATTTATCTAACTCTTCAACAGGGGGTCCGTGTCCCCTACGGGGTCCACAGAGGTACTGCATGGGGGTCGCGAAAGTTTTGGTTTTTATATTCCTCTCTGCAATTTTTTTCCACTAATTGAAATGTCTTTAAATCCACATGAATTCAACAGACTGTAGTAAACAGATAAATGGAGGCAGAAGATGTCTTTCAGTCATCAATGCACACATTCAGCGACACACAGGAGCTCTTTCAAGCTGGGCACCGTTTCATTCACAACACCTGTCCCATCAACCAGGAATCTGAATCAGAAATTCTTTAATAATCCCAGCATCTATTCCCATCTGTAATAGAGTGACTTTAGGACCAGTTTGATATAACACAATTTCATAAAATATATATATTTAGGGGGTCCCCGCTGCATCTCGCCATCAGTTTGGGGGTCTCTGGCCTGGAAAAAGGACCCTGGACTAGACTATGGCGCTTTTTTGTTTGGGAACTGCTGAATTAAAAGAGACATAGACAGGAGACAGTGAGTAGCGCTAACAGAGCTGCACTGAGTTTATAGTACCAGTAGGTGTCTGATGATTCACCTGATGATCACAGCTTTAAATATTATTTAGACTACAGGGCCCCAAAATCTAATTTTGCTGCAGGACCCATAGAATCGTGGGCCCCCTCTGGCTCCCAGGCAAGTCCAACAGGAATTTAATGAAGCCATAATAAATCTGCTAACCTTAGGTTCAGGTCCATCATCCAGCATATGATTAGGATAATCTCTCAGGGGAGGAGATTAATCTAAGTTATTAAATTAGGTTTTGGAAATTAAATCCATAGACCTTAGGTTCAGGTTTTGCTTAAAATCTGTGTGCGTTTTGTAAAAAATATTTTGTAAAAAACGATCAAGTTAACAAAGAACAGTGTTTAAACATCTCTACTAACAGAAATTGAGTCCTGTATGTTACAGATCATTAAATTTGTATAAATGAAAACATTTAACTGCCTTAATTTTGAGATGCCAAACTAACCAACCTTCTGCATCCACCTCCATATATAGACTGTAAAAATGGCAACAACCTGCCCTGCAGTAGAGTGCCTTTCACTTAAGAAGACTAGAGGTTTCTGAGAGAAAACACAGATACAGTGATCTGCAGGTCTTTCTTTCTTTTGTTTAAAGAAAAAGTTAAAAGCTGTGCAAAGAGTAGCTCCTTTTATGGGGTTCTATCAACCTAAAATTATTGCAGTTATTTATAAAGAGACTAAAAAAAAAGTTGTTTTATCTCACTTAAACTATTTTTGAAAACTTTGGAGGATTTTAATTTTTGCTAAAGGAGATTTTGAAATTTCAAAATTACCAACTAAATTGTCAGATTGTCATAAACATTTTATCCAATACAGCAAAATAATTAATGAGAACAACCTTTCCCCTCAAAGAACTTTAACTTGGAATAATAGAATAATAGTATAGAATGGAATGAAAGAATAGAAATATTAATTTTTTAGAGGAATTGGATGAATTAAGGGATTTTGATGATTATACATTTATTACAAAACAATTGAAATGCTTTAATATATGGAAAATGTATAGATAGATATTAGGTGCTATGTTTTAAAACAAAACTTTAAAAAAATAATGAAAAATTATCCTTGCATTGCTTCAATGCTTCAGATGCCCAAAGAGTTTAGAACTTAATCATATTGAATTGTTACTGATTTTATATTATATTAACCTTCTAAGAACAAATCTGAAAAAAAAATATATATAAATAAATAAAAAAATACATATATATATATATATATATATATATATATATATATATATATATATATATTGTCATGATCTCTTCCATTCTCCTGCTTGTCTCCGCCCAGTTTCTCATTATCTTTCATCTGTGTACCTGTTCCAAGTCTCTATTTTAACCTGCCTGCTTCCATTCATCAGTGCCATATTATTCGAGCCTTTGGTGAGGGTTTAATTTCGGGTTTGCATTTTTCTTTTAATTTACATTACAATTTCCATTTCATGGTCTCTGTTTCAAAGGTGTTGGCCACCATATTAGTTTTAAATTTAGACAATGATCTAAGTGAACCCAAACGAGCAGGAGAGTAGAAAAAGCGTCAGCATTTGACAAGTTGGGAGTGAGACTCTATTGCCAAAACTTATAAACAAAAACATGACAAAATGACTGAACCATAAGGACCTTTTTGTATTACGGCTTTATTGAATCAGGCTTATTCTTCGCCTTGGTGTCATAATTTTATCACATATGGAGTGAATTTTGCTCTATTATTGTTGCAGGAAAATAAAAATAAAAATTCAACCCAGAACCCAAAACTTCTTAATTAAAATTGTTTCTGTTTTTCAGATAAAATATCTATATAATTTTCCTTTTTTTTTCATGTGGTATTTTTCAAATGATATTTTTACACACTAATTTTTTTTTACAGATTTCATACTTTCAATTCATTTATATTTCTTGTTTTAAGATTAAGTTTTATCATTTCCACTCTTGTCACGTTGCATTTTACAGATAACATTATCCTAACTTAAAAAACAATACAAACCCTTGCTCTGGACCAATAAGAATGTTGCTAAGTCCATGCAGACCAATAGAAAAACGTCTTTGCTACTCACTGTAGAGGAAAGCCCTCCCCCAGAAGTGAAGGGGATGTGTTTTATTTTCCTTTTTGTTTTTTAAAATTCCATTTACAAAATGTGTTCTTTGCTAGGAACAAAAATTAATCAAAATTCATGCAGCTCTGAAAGACAGAAATTTCCTTCAGCCGGTTGTAAAACTTTGGTTTAAACAGATTGGTTAGCTCCAACAATCAGCAACATCCTCATACAGCAGGCAGGTATGGTGGTTAGCCACTTCTGTTTAAATACTGACTTCCATTCCCTTTGCAGGGAGTTCAACTTCCTCTTTCTGCAGGAGGATTCGTGGGCCTAAATGTTTGACCAGCTTTGTTCAGACTGCCAATATTAACAAGCTGATATTATACTCTCAACTGTTTCAAATGGATATCTAAAAGATTTTGTTAATTAAATCTGAAGAGATTACTTAGGCGAAGAAAATGTGATTAGAAAAGTTTATTTGATGTAAATGAACAGTTCTTTGGCCTCAGGCTTGGCAGAAGACTTGATGATGATTGATGAAGAGCTCAGGAGTTTTATACACTGGTGGTGGGAAGTCTTAGAAAAACTTTATTGTCATTTTGTAAACAAAACGAGATTTAATATTGTACAGCTCTCATGACATTACCATTTCTTAAAGTGCAGCAGTGATTAAATGTAAACATTGGGAGAACAAAACATGGTGCAAAAAAATGCATTGATATGGTCAGTTTGATGCAGAGATTGTGATTTGATTTAGAGTTTTTCTACAGTTCAGCTGTCAGATGGCGGTGGGGAAGAAGCTGTTGCAGAATCTGCTGGTCCTGCATTGAATGCTGGGAGAACAGTCCATGGAGGGGGGGTGAGGGGGTCATTGATGATGTTACGGGCCATGAATCGCTGGGAGGAAATGTCTTTAATGGAGGGAAGAGGAGCCCCAATGATCTTCTCTGCTGTTTTTACCACTCTTCTCACCTTCCTCCAGTCTGAGGCGCTGCAGCCTCCACACCACACAGTGAGACAGCTGCTCAGAACGCTCTCTATGGTGCTTCTGCAGAAGGTGGGGAGGATGGGTGGGGGCAAGTGGCCTCTCCTCATCCTCCGCAGGAAGTAAAATCGTTTTTGTGCCCTTTTGACCAGTGAGGTGGTGTTTACAGTCCAGGTGAGGGTGTCTGTGATGTGCACCCCCAGGAATTTGGTGCTGCTGACAAAGTCGTAGGATATTGGGAACCTAAAGTCTTGGGCCGTGAAGAGGAGGAGGGGAGGGGGTGGGTGATGATTGGCTGGTGAGCAGAGGAGAAGCTTAATGGAGAGCTTAATGAAGGAGATGATTGGCGTCAGTAAGAGGAGCTGTCCCACAATGAAAGGCTGAAGCTTGAGCATGGACCATCAGTAGGTGATGCAGGAGGATAATCAAAGTCTTCAAGATTCAATTTTCACTTTAGCTTCACGTCTAGATTATTTTGGTTCATTTAATTTATTTATCTAATTTTATGGTTTGTTCTGGGTCAGATAACTATGGATAAAAATGTTTGCATGGTGTCAACCCACACATAATATGGAGTGAATTTTGTTCCATTATTGTTGCAATCAAAGAACATGTCTTGTAAGTGACAATGATTTCAAAAAAAAGCAATTCAAAAATGAGAATGTTATTTAAAATAAAGTTTTTAAAATAACTTTTGAGAATCAATTTTTTATTTCCTTTTTTTCAGATAGAGTTTCATAAATTGCCCTATTTTCAAAATGTGTTTAACAGATCATAAGAAGTTGACTTCTTATAGAAACACTCTAACTTCACCCATAAAATTGAAGGGACCTGGTTCAATCCCCACAGCCTGCACTGTGGGCCCCTGCGCAAGACCCTTAACCCCACCCTGCTCCCTGGGTGCTGCACAATGGCAGCCCAATGCTCCCCAAAGGGATGGGTTAAGGTGCAGAAGTGAGATCAATAAAGTTCGATTTTTTTTTTTTCATTTACATCTCACCTATAGTGATTAGTATTTCTTTATTCCATTCAAGACAGGAAATTGCCAAAAATTCAGCCATCTAAGGTATTGTAGCTTAAACTATTTTCTCTTAGATCAGATGTCTGCAGCTTTGGCTCAGTTATTATACTAAATTATGCGCTCTTCTCCGTTTTTTTATTTTTTTATTTATTGTTGAAAAATAATAAAACACCGGCCCCACCTAGCCCTCCTGGTAAATTCCTTATAGAACCACCATTGGTTGCATGCAGTGGTGCCACCAGGGGGTGGTCAGGGGTGGCCACGGCCACCCTGTGCAATGCCCTGGCCACCCAACTCGCCAAGGTAAATTGTAATACCACCTATGATTCATTTCATCTCATTATGCACAGTCAGTTATGTTACATTACAATTCCACAATAAACCCAAATATGAGTAGATGTTTACTTAAAGTCGTAGGGAAGCGGCTGTTCCAACCGTTGCATTTCCGAATTCTCCCGAGCGGTGCACGACTTTACACGAGTGAATGAACTGAATGTGATTGGTCGTTTATTAAGGGGGCGGGATTGTTGTGGAGGAAGGTTCGCAAGCAAGTTTGGTTGTGTCCGGTGTTTCGGACTAAATGAAAAAAGTAAGAATGTATCATCTAGAGACAATTAATAACAGGAGGTGAAATGCAGCTCCAGACGAGCCGAGCGTGCGGTGATGTCATCAGTACGCTTCTATTCCAATTGACCCATATTTATGCTATGTTCTTCCGTTCTCCCAGAATCCAGACTTTCCTGTGTTCTTCTCAGGAACATACTTGGCGAGGACATGAGTCTGTACTCTTGTGAATAGAGAAACAGCATTTGGCTTTCAGTTTTAAATGTGCCACACCAAGGTTTTTAGTGGCCTCATCTGGCCACCCAAACATTTCTGTAGACGCCACTGGTTACATGGCTCTGCATTTCAAACATAGCTCTGTCCAAATAAACTAAGGGAGAAGCTGCAGCCTTATTATTCTGACAGACTGACAATAACTTCCTATGATTATATTTCCCAAGTTTTGCTACTTGCTGTTGAAGGAACAGGAATTTTCTGTGTTTAGAACCTCTGGGTGATATTTTGATCCCGTCAGAAGGGAACTCATGTCTTCTTCAAAAAGCTCTCTGAAATTATAGCTCTTTTTAATAATGAAAAAATAAAGATGATATAGGCAGGATTGAGACTCTTAACCATTACTCTATATGCACTTTGTAAACGGTAAACAGCGCTCTGCTGGTACTTCTGACATAATCTATTGCTCATTTAATTATATAGAGATCTGGGACTCTGCCTGAGGATTACAGGTTTAACTAGTTTAGCTGGGTCTGTTCTGTTTCTCTAATTCAGGTGTGGTACTCTTGACATATTCAAAGAAATATTCAAATAACAGCACTGTACTTGATTCATTAATTTCCTGTTCTTTTGTCTTTAGTTTAGGAAAGTTATTGTTATTTTTCTCATTTTATTTCAGATTTTTGGCACCACTTAAGCGCTATCTTTGCTTATTCTGCATCGTTTGTTTTCTGTGTGACTTGTGCATTATCACTGGGAGGTCATGGTGGCACAAATAGGCGGAAAAAAAAAAGTCAATGCCAACACGGCTCATGAAGCATAACTAAAAAGCCCATTTACACAGTTTCACCACATGAAAGAAATATTTCAGATGTAAACTTTTGCATGAAGGTCATCTAGTTCCAGTTCTCTTCCCCTTCTAAGCAATAACTCTACAGCCCGTAGCTCTGAATAAACATCTCTAGGCTGAGGGGGGGTGAGAAAGGAGATTACATATTATCAGTGTCCTTCAGAAGCGGCACCAGGATTATGAAAGAAGCCAGACTGCGAATCTGGAGGACAACAATGCAGTCAGCTGCTGCTGACATGCCGAGACAAAAACAAGCCACCCCCCCATCAGGGTGGGTGTCCATTCAATGCATATTCATTCATTTAAAGCTACGATTCTCTGCTCTACAACATGATTTTTTTTTATTTGGTGAAGAACACATGCAAGGGGTTTGGCAGCAACACAAAGTTAATCCAATCAGTTCAAAGTAAACACTGTTTGCCACTTGTTGATGTCATTACCAACACATACAGGGATGAATTTTCTCTTAACTGCAATAAATCATACATTCCTATTCATACAGTTAAAGGAAAATGAAACCACAACCCTATTGCTACTGGAGCATATTTAAATAATTAGCAAAGTTATTCTTTTTTGGCACTTTTGCAGTCCTGTGGGATCACACTTGCTGCTTAGATTGATAGCTTTTCTCAAAGCCTTTGTGGTCCCAGAACAATAGGAAATGAGCGGGAGGCCTCGACGTGTCACATGTGGTGTCTTTGATTAACATGCTAGACTTGTTTGTGTAACAGGATCTGAGGGTGAGGCGGAAAAAAAAAGAAGAAACCCTGAAAACTGAATCACTGCATTGCAGGGTGTAGGAAGATATTTTAATTTGACTCAGAGGCTGAGAGTGACTCTGTTTTACAAGGGAATATTTTAGAACATAATTTCTGCTGTGGACAGATTTTAAAGGTTTAAATTATTTAAAAAGAAAACAATACAAAAATTGTCAGGGTGTTGGAATGTACAATGGAAAAGTGTTATGAAATGATTTAGATCATTGTTTTTTTTAAGTAGTTTTTAAAAGATAAGAGCAGATTTTAAATAATTTAATTTATTTTAAAAAAGCGACCAAACTATGTGGAAAAATAAACTGCCAACTGAATCTAGCAGCTAATTATGTCCTCTGCTGTGGTGGAAAGTGTCTTAAACCATTTGCAGTAAATAGTTCTGAGTCTTTAGTGTCACTGTGGAGGAATTTGACACTCCCTGCTTTGCTAAATTTTCTAAATCAATTTTTTTTTTAGAATAATTAGCTAATTTAGGTTTGAACTTTACTTTTTTGTTTATAATTGTTTTAATTGGTCTGTTTTAGACGTGGTGTATCATTGCCCTGCTGTTTTTTTAAGGGTTTAAGGTAATTTTAAGCCATTTTTTTCTTAAAATAAGTGCATTTGTTCTTGGATTGATGAGGCGAAAGACAAATTTTGCCAATGGAACAAGACAATTTACATTTAAAATAAGAAAACACAATTGAAATGTCTTATTTCAAGTGCATTTTATCTAAATATCTTATTTTAAGTGTAAAAACACTCATTCCATTGGAAAACCATCTCATTAACCTACTCAAATTAAGGGTAAGTACACTTAATTTAAGATATATTTTACATATTTTTAGATCATTTTTACAGCGCAAAGCTATAGGACATGCACTGGAAAAAATGTAAATCTAATTAAGTTATTTTTTCTTAAAAAAGTGATTTTTTTTCTTGAATTGAGAGGGTAAGTGAGACACTTTGCCAATGGAACAAGACGGTTTACATTTAAAATAAGAAAACACAATTGCATTGTCTTATTTCAAATGCATATTATCTAATTATCCTATTTTAAGAGTAAAAATACTCATTCCATTGGAAAATAATCTTATTTACCCACTCAAATTAAGGGTAAATACACTTAATCTTTAAAACATGCTTTAAAATATTTTTACTCTCCTTATGTTTGGTGTTAGGAATCTTTGAATTATGAAAATCATTAAAGTCTCACAAAACGCTCTCTTATTTTCAGTCACACATTTTGATGACGGCGTATTCCCAGACCTGCACACCTACCCGTGTTTTCACTACATGGTTGACAGCAACGGTCCAAACCTGTAAGGTAGCAGCAAAGAAAATGCCAAACATCTTTTAATATCTAGGCAAAACAGCAGGGAGTTTAAAGGCTTCAATCCTCAGATAGTTTTGTCAAATAGAGTCTTTGTTCCATGTTCTACTGGGGAGTGGTTACAGAGGTTTTTTTTTGTTTTTTACAAAGTTTTTCTTTTTTCTTCCCTCCTCTATCGGGGGGAGGGAGAGCACATCTCCATAATGAATTTACACTATAGTCCACTCAGTATCTCCACTGACAAAATATGTTGAGTTTACATCATCATACTTCTTTGGAAACTTTTTTTTTAGTGGTGGAGGAGGGGCAAGTTTTAGGCAACATGTGATCTTCTTTATCTCAGAGCATCTGTGTTGCAATAGTGATTTCCCTGTGCTTTTTGTTGGTGAATATGACATTGATATATTTACATTTATACTGCTTTGCTAAAAAAGAGAGAAAAAAACTATCTTTTATCTGTTACACCATATGGGGGAAGTATATCAGTAATATGTCTTTGTTTTGGAATCACAATGAAGTGCATTTACATCTCTTATTGGGTTTCCACCGGTGAAATAGGTAGAAGAAGACATTTCCCACGACCCAGCCAGCCTACTTCTACATCTGCATTATCAGAAAAAGGAAAAAAAGAAGAAAGAAAGAAACCTCATGTAACAGTGAAAGGTTTAAGGCACCCCTCCCCCCACCTCCTCATGGTAGCTGATGCATGACATGAAAATGGTGGAAGGACTACAGTTTAGGTAAGCTACACCTTCAAAGTGTCACATAAATAGCTTTTATGTAAACCCACTATTTTACTAATTTGATATTTTTATCCCCTTTTATTTTAAATTAAAACATCAGAGCAGTAAACAATGCAATAGAAGTCACCACATAAAGGTATAACTGTGATCATATATATAGATATAAATGAATTAATAATTCCTACCTGCGCCATGATTGGAGGTAATGTTTAAAAATGATTAAAAATAGATAAATAAATAAACAAATAAATAAATAAAAACTTTTTTTTTTAGAGAAGGAGTTTTCTGTCATTCAAGACCACGTGACTCGTGGATTTTTTTTTTTATTGAAGAGGGGGGGGCGCGTGCACGCGCTCTATTTCCCCCTATGAGTAGTGCAGCGCGCGCGCGTCAGAAGTCAACAGCTGCACAGAGTGAGGAGGAAAGCAAGGGGAGCAAATATGATTCACATTCAAACAATTGATTAGGTGAGCCGTCCAACAGCACACACACACACACGCGCGCGCGCATACGCACGAGGAAGGGAGGGAGGGGGAGAGAGAGAGAGAGGGCGCTGCGTGAAATGAAGAAGCTCTCCGACACAAACAGCAGCAGCCCCAAAAAAAAAAAAAAAAAAAAAGAAAGAAAGCAGCGTGGCGGCTCACTCCTTCCTTCTCTGGCTTGTTGTATATCTCTATAGTTAATAGTAATCCGGAAACTCTGCCTTGGTAGGTATTGTTTGGTGAGTTTCTACAGTTTCCTCGCAGTCGAATACAACAGAAAGAGAAGAAGAAGAAAACAAAGTAAAAGTAGCTTGTTTTTCTGTTTCTTCTAACAGAAACAACAACAACAACAAAACGACTTAACGCGACGGGTTCATGAATTATGTCGGTGACCTTAGAAGGTTTGTTGTTGTTTTAAAATGTTTCCGTCGTCGTCGTTTTGGTCGTGATTGTTTGAACTGAATTCTTCCTTTTTTTTTCTTCTCTCCATGTTTTCGGTTTATTGACGTTAAAACGTTAAACCTGTAGAGGTGTATAAGGAGCCAATGAGCTCCTCGTGCTCGGATAATAATGCACATATAGAAGCGTAATAGTGGCTCTGATTAAATGCAACGTTTGTTTGTGTCTCAGCTGTTAAAAAGTTAACTGCATCACCCACCCCCCCCACCCCCCATGAAGGTTCAGGGTCCCTCTTTGACCACATCTGGGCTCTTTGGATTAACAAGGTGACTACTTAACAAAAAACAAAAAAGCAGAAGAAACTAACAGAAAGCTCAATTTCCTGCTTGTTATCGAAAGTCTAAGCAGAGGTCAATTGATTAAAGGTGCAGTCATATTCATAACTTTATCAACTATGTTGATCTGATTGATCTTTTATCAAGTTTTTAATGAATAGTTGTCTATTTGTTATGTTAAAAGGGTTTAATTGTGGCAGCAGATTTGGGTTTTACTCTTTAGATTTGCTTTTGTTTTATTTCTGGGAGGTTTTAGGCAAATTAAATATAGTCGAATACAAGTTTAGATTCAAGCCCTATTTTAAAATATGCAGAAACAACCATGTTTATGTTTGGTTTTCTATTCTAAATATGTCTCATCTTTATAAAAGGCAACTAAAATGTATAAATAAGCAAATAAAAAACTGACTAGTTAAAATTTGCTATAGGAGGAGTGGTCAGATCAGGAAAAGGCCTGAAGGTTATTTAGTCTTTTATGCTTGTTTTACAAACAATGCAGACTTTTTCTTCTTCTTTTTTTCCAGAAACACTTTTAAAAGTAATTATGACTAAAGACTCAAACTCACTGCGGATCCAGACATTTGAATTGAGAAAGTTTCCTGGAGAGGTGGCGAAACGTCTTCAAATCTTGAAAACCAAGTCCAGTGGATATTTTTTGAATTTTTACGGTATGACTAAAGAATATCGACAATACTATTAGGGATTTAAGCTTTAGAAATAGCATTTCTCATAACCGAACCAAAGTAGAACATAACTTTACGTTGACAGTATAAACACCGCAAAAACGATCTAGAAATAAGTCAAAATGTCTTAATTTGAGTAGGTAAATAAGATGATTTGCCAATGGAATGAGGATTTTTACTTTTAAAATAGGGTAATTAGACAATATACATTTTAAATAAGACAACAAAATAGTTTTTTTGTCATTTTAAATGCACATTGTCTGGCTCTATTGGCAAAGTGTTTCACTTACCTCCAAAATTCAAGAAAAAATTCACTTATTTAAAAAAAAAAAGATTTATCTAGATTTGATTTTTTTTGTCCAGTGAAGCAGTTTTTGATGTCAGTAGTTCTCCTCTGCACTGCAGACGTCTCCTTTTGAACTTCGCAGTCGTAGGTCAAGTTTTATTTTTGAAATTCAGCTTCTTATTCATCGTCGCCGTTAAAGAAAACTACAAAATCTTTGTATTCATTAGAGGTAAGAGTTGAACCCTTTTCTGATGCATTCTTATTGTTTGCTTCTCTTTCTTACCAACATGTAAGAAAAAGAGGTTGAAATTATTTAAAATTGTACTTTCTCTCCATCGTTATCCAAGGAGTCTGTAACTTAAACTTTTATTTAAAGACGCAGCAGGTTATTGTAGTATTTGATAGTTTTTGGGGGAATTTTGTAAAATATTTTATTGATTCAGTTTCAGCAATGATCAGCTGATTGAAGCAATGATAGATCCTCATCTATTAGCAGAGTTTTGTTTTGTTTTTTGGCCTTTTTATTAACATTTAGACATTTAATAAAAAAAAAGCTTTTCTGATTAAAATAAAACAATTAGCCTTCTTCTATAAATGAATAAGCTGATGATAAATATGCATTTTAAGACTTCTCCTTTGTAGATGATTAGTGTTACTGACAGGAAAAGGCAAATAGGTGAAACGTGGTTTGAAATTGGGATAAGCGCCTCCTAGGGGGCACCCAGTGTAACAGCAGGAGAGAAATTTTTTTTCTAAAATGTATTAATAGAACTTCTGTTACAAAGTAAATTAAATAGATTAAGATGTAGTTGAGATATTATTATTATTTGTTGATAAATTTGCAGCAGTTGACTTTTCTCTGTTCAGCTACAACCTTTTTTAATCTTATTCTTGCATTAATGTGCTCCCATGCTGTGTATTAACATGAATTCTTTCAGCTTATATGATGCATAATGCAGTTTAAAAATAGCTAAAGATGGTTTGTCTTATAATAGGTATGCCCGCTGTTTTGGCATATAGAAACAAAGTTTTAATCAGTGTTCTGTATTGAGAGGAAATGAGTTGTCTGTGTAGCTGATTGCTTAAAACAGATGTGTTTCCTGTTTCAGTATTAGATGGTTCTCTTAAGTATTTAAAGCTGTTTATAGGCCAGTTCTGTGTAACCATTTACCAAAACCTTTTCTGATTTTTAAGCAAGTTTTATTGATGTTATTTTTAGGTTCTTCTTTTGGATAGTGTGCTCAAACCCCAGAGGAAAATGCCAACTCACTCCTTATTGCCGTTTGTGGACAGCCCGGACGGCCTTCTCCAGGACATCCTGATTAGTAACAACGCAGGAATCCCAGGACCCGGCTGCAGCATGACGCCTCAGAACAGTTGTGCTCTCAAGGCCGTCGTAGAGACTGAAGAGCGCCTGCATCTATCCTGCATGTTCTGCGACCAAATCTTTAGCAGTCAGGATGAGCTGGGCCCACACGTGCTGGCGCAACACCCCACTACATTCTCGGAGCCCACCGTGCTGCTGGTCGACGCAGAATTCAGGATCCCCGGCGGACAACCCAGGCCCGAACCCGGCGCCCTCCCCGCACAGAGGGAGGAGGCGCCCAGCTGCATCGTTTGCGGTCAGATCGCACAAGACGCCGGAGAGCTGGAGGCGCACATGAGGAAACACAAGGACTACTTTACGTACTGCTGCAGCGTCTGCGGACGGCGATTCAGGGAATCCTGGTTCCTGAAGAACCACATGAAGATGCACGTGAGACCGGGGCCGAAGAGCAAGGCCGTCCTGGACCAGGAGGCCCCTTTCACCATCAACGACGTCACACAAGTGCCGCCCCCGGAGCCCGTCGTGTCTGTTTACAAAATGTGCATGGTGTGTGGGTTCTTCTTCCCCGACCATGACAGTTTGGCAGAACACAGTAAGAATCACAACCGAGAGGCGGAGCTGGGGAAAGATGAAGTCATGGAGAAGATTGAAGGTGCTACAGACCCTTTAGCTAAACAGGAAGCGTTTTTAGGCAGCCTCAAGCTTTGGCCTGCCTCCACACATAAAGGTTTAAACGACACAAGATCATCCAAGTGGATTCCCCAGCTGGATCCCTTTACTACATATCAAGCATGGCAGCTCGCTACAAAGGGCAAGATAGCCGTCGGTCCAAATAATACTAAAGAGATCGGCCAGGAGCTCAGCACGGACAATGAAGACTGCTGCTCTGACAAGGAGGAGATGAGCGTTTCATGGTCAGAAGGTCAGTTAGAGAAAGCTGCCAAAGATGCGCTGGGGAGAGAGCTGCGGTCTCAGCAGCAGACCGTTCCGGAAGCCTCAAACCCGCCGCGGAGGTCGCTCATGCAGAATCACAAAGACAGAGAGAAGCCGACCACCTGTGAGGAATGCAAGAAGACCTTCAGGACCTATCACCAGCTGGTGCTTCACTCCAGGATCCACAAGCGAGAGAGAGGCGGCGAAGAGAGCCCGACGCCGAGAGCGCCCCAACAGGAGCCGGCGGAGGAGCCGCACGAGGGGGCTTTGGAGGAAAACTTGATTACAGGTAAATCTGGAGCTGCTGCAAAGTGCCCCATCTGCTGACAGGACGGGGAATTACATGCAAGTTCTCCTGGTCGTTTTCATGATTTTACTGTGTTTATTTTATTTTTTCAGAAGACGGCGTGGAGCGATCCAAATTTAGATCCAAAGAGTGCAACTACTGCGGCAAATCTTTCCGATCCAGCTATTACCTCACAGTCCACATGAGGACTCACACAGGTAGAACCTACTCCAAATGATAGAGATGGGATGATGAGGCATCTTGAAGCGTTTTGAAACTTTTCCAAACTGCTGCATTGATTCTGTCTCACAGAATACTGACACCTGCTGGACCTTTAAAGTCGTAGGGAAATCATATTTAAATGTCAAATCATTCTGGCTTAAACATGTATATAAATGTACTCTTTATCAGAGTTTTCTTTTTACTGTCCCAAAATTTAGAAACTTTTTATTTAAAAAAGGAATCAGTGTTTTTTTCTTATCATAATGCAGGCCACTTAGTTATACCTCAGCTTGTACACCTAAATTCGGCCAATCGTATATCAGCGGTCGTCTGTCAATCAAATTATTTCTGTCATAGCATCTTGATTCATATAAGAATCCTTTCCTTTCCCATTGAGTTGCGTCCCAGTGTTCATGGGGATAGACGTCTGTGTCTTCAGCAGGCGTAGAGCTAACAGAACTGGCAGCGTTGCGAGGCAAGGGCTCAAACATGTACGGCTGGAAGCCTTCTACACCAAACCAAGCTTCTGCCGCCCTGGCGTCCTCTTCCACAACATCTTCATCCCCGCTTTCCTCCTCTAGATAAAAAATGGATGACGGAGGAGACTCATCCACGACCTCCGACACTAAACTCTCCTCCTCTTGTCTGTTTCCGCTGTCCATAGCGTTCCTTGACAGTGTCCTTTTTTCTAGGTCACCAGTTTAGTGCTACTTGGTCCCAATGGGAACCTACTAGCACTAAGTTGCTAACTGGTTAGCAAGATGCTTCTGACAAACCGGCCACAACCAAACTTGCTTGTGAACCTTCCACCACAACAATCCCGCCCTCTTCAGGGGTTGATGTTAAGGATTTTTACCACTTGCCCTTCGGGCAAGTGACTTTCACATTTCATTTGCCCAGAAACAATTTTTACTTGCCCAGTATAATGTTTGATAAATATAGTTCCTAATATTCATTTTTGTATATATATCAATGAAACATGTTTGTTTTTTAAATTTTTTTTGTAATTCAGTATTTTTTAAGTTTCCAGGTTCCTGGTGTGTATCTGCAGATTAATCAGATACTGAACTCAAGCCTACATTACCGTGTTAACATGCTTTTCAATCCTTCCTGCACATTCTTTTCAAACTAAACTTTGCTTTAAACTGTTGCGTGGTTGGAAAAATATAAATTTTAATGTTAAAAATCTAAAAAAAAAACTTGACAGGTTAAAAACTTACACTACTACTACTCACCAATTTAACATGTTTAGCTCTATAACATTTAAATGCACCACTCCAATGTCTAAGAGAAAAAAAATTTAATGAACATTTTTTAATGTATGACCACTGTACAGAAGACTGCCATATGATAGAAATATTTACACTGTGCGCATACAATTATTATTATTATTTTCCTAATCCCTGACTGATCATTTTTAATCTAGTGTGTATTATAGTATAGATTAAATTCATCATCCAGCTGCTGCTCTGCAGAATTCTCTCCCCAAGGAGAGAAAAATCACGCCATCTAGCGGAAAATCACGCGAGAATGTGTACAAAACAACAAAAATGGCAGCGGCAACGCTTGTGGGTCGTTTTCAGCGAATGTCGGTGAGTTTTAAGTAGTTTTGAGTGATAATTTTTTTTTTGCGATCATTGCATGGCAAATGCAATGAAATTTGTACTCTCCCGACAATAAAAACTACTTGCCCCAGGCGATGGTTAACATCAAGCCCTGCCCTTGATAAACGACCAAACAAACTTTGGAGAATTTGAAAATGCAAACGTTGGAACTGCCATTTCCCTAGGACATTAAACACACCGCAGGCAGTTTATTTGACAGACTAAACTGAACTGATTTGATGACCTAGAACAATGATATGATTTAAGTTATTGTCAGTTATATTGTATTACTTCATATCTATTTCAATTAAAAATATCTTTGATATCTTTTGGTGCAGCTGCTAAATAATGTAAACATAATGTGAAAATTTAGGGGAAAATGTGAATGAGGATGCTAGTGGATTAGGATTTTAAATCATATGTTTAAAACAATAAGTACATACAGAAAAAACATAAACAAACTTAGAGGCAATTTGAAGATAGCTTTAATTCAGATAAGTTGACTGAGAACTGAGACACAACGAGAAAATTAAAATAAAAACGTAACGGCTGAAGCGTTCCTATTCATTGTAGGCTGGGCTCTTGATCGTTTTAATGATAAACTGCAAAAGATGAGACTTTTTTTTTTTAGCAGATGCATTATGTTGACAGATAAGTTTTTAAAACACAGTTTATTGAGTCGATCAGTTAGAAACAGCTCTTGTATCGGTCACACGACTTTCTTGAAACAACGCTGTTTAGCTCTATGGGCTCCACGCATTCACCGACGCACCCGTGTTGCTGAACTCATCACTACTAAATGATTTAATGTCACAACCTGAAACATAAAAAGCAAATTATTAGGGTGACATTTAAAAGACTGACTAAAATGATTTTCAATAAATAAAAATGTAAAGAGTATGGCAGGCCTTTTGCTCTTTACCAGGCATGCAGACAGTTTTTAGCCATTCCTCTCTGTATGGAGAGAAATTTGTTCCAAAAATATTGAAAGTAAAGAATAGAGGATAGTTAAAGAAAACATGTTAAGAAACTGCTATGAAACATGAATCTGAAAAATGTCTTGATCAAAAAAGGTTTTTAGAGTAATTTATTATAATTTATGTATTTTTTTTTATTATTATACATTTTTTTTAAAGATATTGTTTCAGAATCCTTTTTTCTCCTTCAAAGTTTTGTGGCTGATGTTGAGACAAGTTGCACGCTTTTCAAATCCTGTTTTATAGATTTCCCCCTTTACACCTCTGGGTAGTCTCTGCACGGACCAATAGAAACGCTGCTGATGGCGTCCACCCAAAGCAGACTTATTTCTATTGGTCTGTGCACAGACAGCTCAGACGTGTAGGAGAAGAAACCTGTAAAATGGGATTTGAAAAGGAAAACAAAACAAATATAAATAAAATCAGCAAAAAATAAATGCAAAAAAACAAAAAAATTTGAAAATCATTGAAAAATGTGTATATATATATATATAAATGAAGAAAATTGAAAAATATAGAAACAAAAAAGATTTAGAAGATAAAATCTTAAAGTCTAACAAATAATATCGAACTTTACACACAAATTGCTCTCAAAATTAGTTTTTGATTAAAAAGTTTTTGAAACGTTTCTTCAGATTTCCTTATTTTGAATATCTTCTTAACTTCCAATAATATTAGAACAAATTTTCTCTCCATACTTTTGCATTTTAGCTTGATCTCAGTCAGAACGGATGAGCAGCATGTATAAACAGTCGTCATGTGGCAGAAGGAGAAGTTCCGTTCTCTGGTCGTTTGCTGTGTCTCTTATATTTCTTCTAGCCAACGCCACTAATTAAGGCTTTGAAATCATCGTCCTCCTTGATAGTTTTTTACCAATCTGAGTTGTGTGTCTCTGGTAGGTTTACCATTGTAGTGTTTTCCTTCCACATTTAGTTAGGGCCCTGTCACACCTTGCCGATTTAGCCAGCGTGTGCCTGATCTTCCAGAATCTGCTAAAATGCTGAACTTTCTATGAATCTTTTCAATTTTGGGCGAATACATAGAGCATTCACAACGAGTCCAGGATGTAGGTCGAACGACAGCCTAACTTATGCATAACGCTCGGCAGTGTGATGCCCATGAAATTATTCTTGTGCATCAGTTCATGAGCATCACGAAGCATCGGTTAAAGCTGCTCCCCTCAGGCGCATTGCTGCTCCTGAGATTCCTCTTAAAGTTTTTTGGGTTCAAACCATTTTTCTAAATGTCCTCTCTAAATTGTTTTCTTTTTTCCCTTGCAACAATAATGGAACAAAATTAATTCATTGGAATTTTTTTTTTTGATGAGTGGAGAAAACTAACAAGTTTGATGATATAAACTCGTTTGTAAGGCATCATTTTTACAGTTCAATTCCATTAAAACGGCTTCATTTCTCTGTTTTCCAGGTGAGAAACCTTATAAATGTGCCTATTGCGACTATGCTGCTGCTCAGAAGACTTCACTGAAATATCACTATGATCGCCGCCACAAAGACAAACCATACGTTGAAATAACCAGCAGAGATGCGTCGTCACTAGCTCCTCTTGATGGTGACGCCGCCCCAAACAGACCTAAACTCTGGGAAGCAAAGAGAAAAACTGAAGATAGGTTTGAAGATTTGGACGACAAACCTGTAGAAGTGAAAACGGAGCAGATGGAGGCGCAGCTTGACCATCCGGTGGCGGTTAACCTAAAGAAGGAGGAGGAGGAGGAGAAGTCTGAGGCCCCGTTAAATTTATCCTTAAAAGTGTCCATCTCTATAGCTGCAGAAACCAGATATCCATCGACTCCAAATGCGTGTTCGTTCTGTGCTTACAAAACCCTTTACCCCGAGGTTCTGATAATGCACAAAAGGTTGGTGCATAAAGACAAATTAGAAAATGCCAAGAAGATAAATTACGGAGGCACCGGGAAGCCAAGGCGTTACACGGGGTGCCCGCCTGCCCTGGATGGGAAAGACGTCGCTCCGCTGCAGACGACCGACAGACGTCACCCTCGCCGAACCAAATCCCCGCTCCCACAGCCCCCCAAACCTCACGAGGGTCTTCCTGCTAACCAGAAGCGCTCGCCCGTCCCCGCAGCAGGTCAGGACGGCACCCAGGGCGCAGCGTCGCAGCATTCCAGACAAAACGCAGAACCTCAACCCAGCCAGGAATCGTCACGATTCACGGAGGTCATGAGGAAAACCAACGCAGGCAGAGGAGGGGCGGGCGAGAGGAGCTACCCGGTGAGGAATGCCAACATCTGGAACTCGGACGCCGCTCGTCTCTGCCTGTCCAGCAGATTCGGAAGCCTCCCTCAAATGGATTATGCCGACACTTCGGGCAAGAGAATGAAGTTTTCCATGTCAACAAACAGAGAGGTCGAGGGTGGCGAGAAAACGTCTTTCCGAGTGCCGCCAGCAGAGGGAGCCAACAGACTGCTAATCCAGGCAAGAAACGTCAAAGCTGTAACTCAGGGGCCAGGGCCGTCCTCCGCTTCCGAGGCTCTGTGTCCAATAAAAGCCACGTCTGCTCCTCTGGGAGGAAGCTTGGAGTCTGACTGGAACATGATGAACTTTCTGCACTACACACCAAGCGAGCTAGCGTCGCTCTACCACAGCGCGCCAGCCAACCCCAGCCATGGAGGCCTGGCCAACCCAAGAGCTGGTAAGAGTTAGGCTTTTGAATAATATTTATTACTGTTTTAGAGACCAAAAAATGACCAAAATGTTCTATTTTTATACCCTTCTGCTACTATTAAAACATTTTACAAGATAAACTCATCAGTTTTAATTATATCATAATTAAAACTGATTTAAAAAACATCTATAAAATAGAATAGAAAATCCCTTTATTGTCTCACTATGGGGAAATTCTGGTGTTACAGCAGCAAAAAGATTATAGAAAAAATGTGTCACACAAATATGGACCATAGAAAAGTGTATAAGAATAGCATAATAATGAAGAGTTAAACGGTAATAAAATACTGTACATTAAAGTGGTTAACAATATAAAACTGTACACTTGGAGAATAAATAACCAATATACAGCTATGGACATTTTTACAGTGATGGATATTTGAAAATGAAAAATACAAGATGAAAGCAGCATGCTATTTAACTGACTAAAGTAGAAACTGTGCAAAAAATCAGTATGAATGGAACAACTGATTGAGGTTGTTGGGAACAGTGGTGGTTCTAGAGTCTTCCAGCTGCTGGGAGGAAGGATCTGTGATAACGCTCCCTGGTGCATTTAAGGTGCAGCAGTCTGTCACTGAAGGAGCTCTCCAGTTCAGCACCAGCTTCATGCAGGGGGTGGGAGACATTATCCAACAGAGATGATAATTTAGTCAGGATCCTTTTGTTTTCCACCTCCTGCACCGGGTCCAGACTGCATCCAATCACAGAGCTGGCCTTCCTGTTTTCCTCTTCCTGTTCTCTCAGCTACAGATTCAGAGTCATAGAAGGTCTTTAGGAGCGCCCCCTGGACCCCCTAAAGACCTCAGTCTCCTCATCAGTAAGAGTCTGCTCTGAATTTTCTTATACAGAGCCTCAGTGTTCTGAGTCCAGTCGAGTTTGTTATTCAGATGAACGCCCAGGTATGACAGTGGCGTTGAATGTAGGACTTTGCCCTGAAATCGAAGGATTGACGGTTCAAGCCCCGGCTCCGACTTTCGGTGTTGTTGTGTCCTTGGGCAAGACACTTCACCTGCATTGGCTACTGTTGGTGGTCAGAGGGCCGGTTGTGTGCGTGAATGGATGAATGAATGTAGTGTAAAGCGCTTCTGGTTAAGTCTCCTGACTTGAAAAACAGAGCTATATAAGTACAGGCCATTTACCATTATAGGAGTCCACTGTCTCAATGTCCGTTCCCTGGATGTTCAGTGGTGTCAGTGGGATCTGCTTCTACGAAAGTCCACCACAAGCTCCTTGGTTTTCCCTGCATTAATCAGGAGGTGGTTCTGCTGGCACCAGACCACAAAGTTCTGTGTCCACTGTCTGTACTCTGCGATGAGTGGAACTATTGCAGAATCATCAGAGAACTTCTGGAGGTGGCAGCGTGAGGAGTTGTCGGACCCCCGTACTGCAGACCAACTTATCTGAGGCACAGCCCCTTGCCCCCACATACTGTGGACAGCCAGTGAGGTAGTCCAGGGTGCTGGTCCACTCCTAACAGCTCCAGATTGTCCCTTAGTAGTCCTGGCTGGATCTTGTTGAAAGCACTGCAGAAATCAAAGAACATGATCCTCACAGCGCTTCCAGGTTTCCAGGTCCAAGGGAACAATCAGGCAAAGTCTGTTCCATCAAATATCCTCATTAGGCATTTTTAGTATTATGTCTTGAGTACAGGGGCTAGGACTAGTTCTAAAGGGGCCCTGGCCCCGTTGGCTCCTGTCTAGAACTGCCCATGCTTTAAGTGAATCCCTCTCTAGCTGCAAATGTTGGTACACTTCTTTAAAATGAAGCAGAAAGAGCAGTGAGAGACTGTAAAGAGGAACGTTAGAAATAACTGATCTAAAAACTGCTTCAACAGACTTTTACTTTAACTACAAGTAGGTAGAAGTGCTTTTTTTATTTATTCAATAAAAAAGGAGGGGCACAAAATGTTTTACAGAAAGTACACAAAAGTATAATAAAAATACATTTAGCATTTAGCAGTGGAACAAAAATAGAGTTATAAACTCTCTGCTGTAGCATTTATACTGAGGATCAGCTCACCGTTAGAGTATCTTTTTTTTCCTCTGGGACTTTAACGCATCAAATTTGAATTAATTAGAAACATTTTAACGGATTTATGAAAACACAGATCTGACAGACAAGCAGCATCACAGGTGTTAGTCCACAGGAGATCCATCCATCCATCCATCCATCCATCCCCCACTAATTCCTGTCAGGGTCATGGTTTGCCTGATGCCTACCACCGGGACTCTATGGGTGAGAGGTGGGGTCCACCCTGGGCGGGTCTCTGAGTTGCAGGGCATCACAGAGACACACAACCATTCACGCACACACTCACATGTAAGGAGAATTTAGAGTTTTTTGGACTGTGGGAGGAAGCTGGAGTACCCAGAGAGAACCTGCTCATGCATTGGGAGAACATCCAAACTCCATGAAGAAAGACTGGGCCGGGAATCGAACCCGGAACCTTATTACTGCAAGGCAACAGGGCTACCCACTGCATCACTGTGCAGCACAGGAGATATTACAGCTTAAAAAGCCTGACTTGGTGTGAATAATTCAAATCGTTATCGCCTCTTCGTGGTCACCGTAATAGATGCTATCTGAATAGTGCTAGCAGTTAGGAAGGAGCTAGAACCAGGAACATGGATGTTATAGTCGCTGCCTCAGTGGTAAATGTTTTAATGGCTGCAAATTGAATAGCAATTGTTCAGTCCCTAAAGACAGAGGTGAACTGTCATAGTTCTGTTAGTAGTAGCCATTAAAAATTTACCCACCTTCCTTGTTGGGTCCTTGTCTGGTCCCCTAAAATTATTTTTTTTAAACATCAATCTTTGTACTATAATATTCTGTCAGGTTTTGCTGACATTAATATCTAAAGAGAAGCGCCATCTCCTGGTCAGACTTTGTAATTCAGTCAAAAATATGCATACCCAGGAGAAGGGCAGTGGCTGAAAGTTGGAGGGGATTTCTCTGGGGGTCGCAGAGGAGTTGGCAGCCGTTTGACTGGGAAGGGCCATTTTGAACAGCTGCTACTGTAGAAATGAAACTTCTGATTACAAGCAGTATATTTTTCTTTATTACAATATATTTTAAAACCATATTTAGTGGAAGGATTTGTGCTATACAATAGCAGCCATTCAAAACGGCCCTTCCCAGTCAAACACAATGGCAGCCCGATTCCCTGCAGCTCCCGACAAAATCCCCTCCAACTTCCAGCCACTGGAGTGACCCTCTCTTGCATATTTTTTTACTCTGACTCTACTTTTTCACTGAATTACAGGGTCTGATCAGGAGATGACGCTTCTCTTTAGATCTTAAAGTCCATAAATCATGACAGAAAGAATATTTTAGTACAAAGATTAATTTTTAAAAAGGAATTGTAGGTGACCAGCCAAGGACCGACCAAGGAAAGTGGGGAAATTTAGAATGGCTACTACTGTAATTTAAAGTCCATAGACTGTTCGTACATTTATAGCAGAAATTTCATAAAATCTTTTAATAGGAATCTCCTAATCCGATATTAATATCGGCATCTAAAATTTCTGATGTTTTCATGCTAATAGAAACACTCTGCTTCTGTTAAATCTCTGTAACTCATTGGTTAATTTTACATACCTTTTATTTTTGAATTTTGTTCCCTGTTTTAGTGATATTCCTGTGTTTGTTTTCTAACATGCTACAGTATAAAATAAATAATCAAAGCTGGTATAATCCATGCTGATATCGTATCGGGTTAATATCGGCATCGGTCCGCGGACCCCCTATTGAAGACCTGTTGAAGACCTCTGATTTACTGCATGGGGGTCGCAAAAGTCTTGGTTGATTACTTCTTTTGATATTCCCTCCTGAAATTTTTTGCACTAATTAAAATGTCTTTAAATCCACATTAACATGAATTCAACACACTGTAGTAAACAGATAAATGAAAGCAGAAGATGTCTTTCAGTCATCAATGCACACATTCAGAGACACACAGGAGCTCTTTAAAACCTGGGCACCGTTTAATTCACAACACCTGTCCCATCAACCAGGAATCAGAATCAGAAATACTTTAATAATCCCAGGGAGGGATTACTTTAGTTACATCACTCCATGTGTAATAGAGTGACTATAGGACCAGTTTGATATAACACAATTTCATACAATATATATAATTAGGGGGTCCCCGCTCCATGTCGCAATCAGTTTGGGGGTCCTTGGCCTCGAAAACGTTGAAGACCCCTGATCTAAATAATTGATTAAATACTAGAAATATGTGTTGTTTTGCTGGTATGATCATTTGAGGAATAAAAATGTTTTTTAATGGAAAATTTGGTTTATTTTTTTCGATAAGGTTTTTAATAAAAATGCAATATATTATTTAAAGTCCCTGTAATTAAATCTATTAAAAGTTTCTAGCGTCACAGCACTACTTTCCTATTTAATCATCACAGAAATGGATCTTATGGTTAAACTGATATTTGTGCTTCAGGTTCTCGTACCGTCAGAAGTAGGGTTGTCAAAAGTATCGATACTCAAAAAAGTATCGATACTAAAACATTGTATCCAGATACGATGCTCATTTTCAAAAGTATCGATACAGTTCTACCACCAGTGGCACCTAAAGAGTCATTCATCTAGAGTGCAGATTAGAGGGAAATGCACTTTCTGAAAACTGTGATTGAATAATTCTGTTCAGTTTCAGATTTTTTTTTTGTAACAGGTGCAGCTGCTGAAGATTATTTTTCTGTCATTGTTATGTGTGCAAGGCACAGCCAAGGAAGGATACTTATTTATTTTTTTGTATTTTATTTATTGATGAAAATATTTGTGTTAAATTTTGGGGTCTTTGTTTTTATCTTTGTGGTATCGAAAATGGTATCAAGTATTGAATATTTTCCTGAGTATCGGTATCGAGTTGAACATTTTAGTATCGTGACAACGCTAGTCAGAAGCTCATAGCGACCCATGCCCTGTATTTCTGAAAGGCTGAGAGAGTTAATGTGAAATATTTGTGCCCAGGTCCCAGAACTCTGCTGTTCCAGCCCCTGCCAGGTCTGCCCAACCTGCAGAGGAGGGACCCCCCAACCTCATTCCCAAACCAGCGCTACGGGACCACCGACAAGAGCTCCTAAAGCAAAGAGCAGACGGGTAACCCACTGGAAGAATGCCTGCAGGAACTAACGTTATTTTGGGGCTTCAGAGCCTTTTTTCTTTTTCGTCTTTCACTGGATTCAAATTTTTGACCCCCGATATCTTTCTTTTGATTTTTTATTTTTTTTTATTTCTAGATATGAACAGAGCTGCTACCTTATTTTGGAGAACTTTATGGAAAATATATTTAATTTCATCATTTGAAAAAAAAAAAAAAAGAGACAGACTGTGCCTTTTTGTTGTCCTTTAATTTAATGTAGATTTATTAGATTTATTATGTTCTATGTCGGGTTGAGTATTTCATTATCGGTATTTTCTGATCCGCACGGATATTTTCTCCACTTGGTGTACACTGGGATATTGCCTTCAATTTTCCATATCTAACTTAAGTCATTCTAGCCACACTAATGTTCACGTATGAGGCTGTTGATGTGAGAACAAAGATGGCTGCTCCTTTCACCTTCAGGCAGCAGACGCCATTACTGTGTCTCTTCCAAAACGACGAGGAGGGAGAAGTTCGATGGCCTCGGTCCATTAGTTTACAGGCAGGAAGCGTTTCCTCTGGACGCTCTACCTCACGCTGCTCTCTGTTATCTTATTTTAAAGCTGTTTTCAGCTTTAATGTCCACTGAGCCTGTGTACCTGGACGAACGGAGTATTGCGGATGTCGTCGGACATCCACTTGTGTTCGGGTTGCGTTTTGAACAGAAAAGTCCTTTGAATTGGTTCATTTAATCATTAACTGCTAGTGCCTCAGATCCGTCGGCTGCAGACTTGTTTTTGTTTCCACGGTAAAATGGCGCAAGTTCACTCTGGAGTTAGCCGACCGTAAGGCGTCGTTTCAAGCGACCTTTTATGTGCGCCATTCCTGGAAAAAAAATCGACCCAGAAGAAGCCGTTTTGATTAACGGTTGAATTAAATGTAAACTGTGAAGAGTCTCAGGTTGAGCCATTTACTCAATGTACTTTCGGTTCTGTTGCATTGAAATGCCTCCGATTGATGTGGAGTTTTTTTTCTATCTGGGTTGCATGTAAAATAAATGTAAAAATGATACCATTGTTTTGAAATTTGTATGACATTTCAGTAATAAAAATGAGAGGCAAATAACTTGTCCGGGTTTTTTTTTTCTTTTGTTTAGCAATTTATTTTAATTATTTGAACTCAGCATTTATTCCTTGGATGATTTTTATCACCCAGTTGGTTTCTCTCTACGGAGTCACTTTTGTTCTATTTTTGTTTATAGCAAAGAACACATTTTGTAAATGGAAATGAAAAGTTTGTAGTTTTTCTCAAATTTTATTTTTTCACATTACTTTTCTCATTTTATTTTTTAAATTTCAACTTTTATTTTAACTGTATACATACCGGTATATAAATTTCACACTTCTGTTTTTTTAGATTAAGTTTTACAAACTGCGTCCTCTGAAGGCAAGATTCTAAGGCCAACTATGTAGGGCCCTTTAATTTCGGTGATCACGGAATAGCGGAATTGACAAATTAACGCGGAATCTAGTGTAAACGCAGAATTTCTACATTTGACATGAAATTGTGTTTTTCTGTGGGAGAAAAACGTACGTCGGGGGGGAAATGCACACCGGGGGACGCAAATCTGGGCGACACAGGCCCTCCCGCTCCGTCATTTCCGCTCACCCCCAATCAAAACATTGAAAAAATGGCGAAGCGGCTCTCCACAGCTCCGCTTTTGGCGAAAAAGTTGAGAAACGCTTGCTTACATACTTTTTTATGCACTTTAATGTACTGTATGGAAGATATGATTCTTTATGAAATACTTTATAATTACAAAATTGAGGGGTCCTATTTTTTTTTTACTTGAAAAAGCTAATGGAGCACTTTTATTTATAACTATTGGTTCATAACCATTAATATTTTGCATCATACAGTAAAAGTACTGAGTAAATTTTTTTTTTTTTTTTACCTCAATAAATTTAAGGTCATTCCTATTTTATTTGTGTACATTTTTATCATTAACATTGAAAGCACATTCTTTTTACGACTGAAATAACAGTAAAGGGTAAAAAAACTGAATTGGCAAAAATGAAAACGGGAAAAAGAGAATTTTCAAAAATTTAAACGGAATTTGGGAAAAAATAAAACGGATTTTATAGGCCCCTAACTATGTCATAAAGCGGTAAAAAAACTGAATTCGCAAAAATTAAAACGGTAAAAACTGAATTTTAAAAAATTAAAACAGAAAAAACTGAATTTTCAAAAATTAAAACGGAATTTGGGAAAAAATTAAACGGATTTTATAGGGCCCTAGCTATGTCATAAAGCGGTAAAAAAAACTGAATTTTCAAAAATTAAAACAGAAAAAACTGAATTTTCAAAAATTAAAACGGAATTTGGGAAAAAATGTAACGGATTTTATAGGGCCCTAGCTATGTCATTGCGCGGCGCAGAGGTCTGGTCAGATTCCAAGACTCCTCGTTATGCGGCTTTAAAATGCGTCCTTCTTTTTGCCCGAATTTGAAGGACGGGTCCGATGTATCCTCGCTATCCTTGGATATCCCAGGATTCATTGCGAGACCAAGCAAGCCGGCTGCTCCGTGATCAGCGGAAATGGTACTTGGCGCCGAACAGTGGTGAATATTGGAAGTTCAGTTTAATATAATCCAAGTGTGTGAATAGTTCAGTCTGAAATTAATGAAAATAGTTGTTTAAATGGTTATTGAGTCAAATATGTGGTGCTTAGTGTTTAATTTAAGGATAGATTCTAATATATCTGCAGTGTGGGGACTATATATCTGATAGGATTTTTATTTTGAATTGGGATTTTGCACAATTTGATTAGATATGTATTTTTTGTTGTTGAAAATAGGAAATTTGCAGATATATTTTTAATACACACATTGTTTAGATTTACTTATCTTTCTACCACTTTTATAGAATAGATTAGAAGTTCTCTTTATTGTCCCACAATGGGGATTCTGGTGTGTATAAGAGCAAAAAGATTATTGAAAAAGGTCACACAAATTTGGACCTTAGATGTATAGAATAACATAATAGAGTTAAAAAATAAACAATAAAATACTTTACTGTAAAGTGTTTTATAAAAACTGTGCACTTGGAGAATAAATAACCAATATGCAGCTATGGTCATTTTTACAGTAATGGATATTTGAAAATAGCAGCAACATCAGAGATGTGCAGAATGACAGCAGCAGGTTATTTAACTGACTAAAGTTTCTATCATTACAATAACTTATTTGTTCCTGCTCCCGGTGGCTGTCACATTTATTCCACTCTGTCTTCTCCTGAGTGTAGTCTTTGTTCGCTTTACAATAATCATAAAAAAAAAAAAAAAGTAAATGAAACGGGGGCGGGGCTTTCCTCTTGAGGAGAAAAGATGCATTTCTATTGGTCTGCTGGACGTTTGCAACAACATTTAGTTGGTCAGCAGTGATCGTTTGTATTAAGCTTGAAGAGAATCTGATCCATGATTCAATTTGTGAAGAATCCAAATTCTAAAACTCAATCTTAAAAAATATATACAGGTCCTTCTCAAAATATTAGCATATTGTGATAAAGTTCATTATTTTAGAGTCATTGCACACTAACTGAAATATTTCAGGTCTTTTATTGTCTTAATACGGATGATTTTTGCATACAGCTCATGAAAACCCCAAATCCCTATCTCCCAAAATTAGCATATTTCATCCGACAAATAAAAGAAAAGTGTTCTTAATACAAAAAAGTCAACCTTCAAATAATTATGTGAAATTATGCAGTCAATACTTGGTCGGGAATCCTTTTGAAGAAATTACAGCTTCAATGCGTCATGGCATGGAGGCAATCAGCCTGTGGCACTGCTGAGGTGTTATGGAGGCCCAGGATGCTACTATAGCGGCCTTTAGCTCATCCACAGTGTTGGGTCTTGTGTCTCTTAACTTTCTCTTCACAGTATCCCACAGATTCTCAATGGGGTTAAGGTCAGGAGAGTTGGCAGGCCAATTGAGCACAGTGATACCATGGTCAGTAAACCATTTACCAGTGGTTTTGGCACTGTGAGCAGGTGCCAGTTCAAGCTGAAAAATGAAATCTCCATAAAGACATGGAGCCCCAGACGATCACTGACTGTGGCTACTTGACACTGGACTTCTGGCATTTAGGTATTTCCTTCTCCCCAGTCTTCCTCCAGACTCTGGCACCTTGATTTCCAAATGACATGCAAAACTGAGCAACAGTCCAGTGCTGCTTCTCTGTAGCCCAGGTCAGGCGCCGCTGTTTCTGGTTCTAAAGTGGCCTGACCTGGGGAATGCGGCACATGTAGCCCATTTCCTGCACACGCCTGTGCACGGCGGCTCTGGATGTTTCTACTCCAGACTCAGTCCACTGCTTCCGCAGATCCCCCAAGCTCTGGAATCGGCCCTTCTCCACAATCTTCCTCAGGGTCCGGTCACCTCTTCTCATTGTGCAGCGTTTTCTGCCACTTTTTCCTTTCCACAGACTGAGGTGCCTTGATACAGAATTCCAGGAACAGCCTATTGGTTCAGAAATATCTTTCTGTGTCATAGCCTCTTGCTTTAGCGTGTCAATGATGGCCTTCTGGACAGCAGTCAGGTCGGCACTCTGACCCATGCTCGTGGTTTGGAGTGATAAACCAGGCTGGGAGTTTTGAAGGCCTCAGAAGGCCTTAGAGTTAATTTGTTGATTCAGATGATTAGGTGCATAGCTCCTTTAGAGACCTTTTTCATGATATGCTAATTTTGGGAGATAGGAATTTGGGGTTTTCATGAGCTGGATGCCAAAATCATCCGTATTAAGACAATAAAAGACCTGAAATGTTTCAGTTAGTGTGCAATGAATCTAAAATATATGAATGTTCAGGTTTTATCATTACATTATGGAAAATAATGAACTTTATCACAATATGCTAATATTTTGAGAAGGACCCGTGTAAAAAAAAGTGAAATATTGAACTGTGATTTGAAAAAAAAAACAAAAACACTATTTACTGAAGCGAAATAAGAAAAAAGATTTCTGGTAATTTCATTATTTCACGTTAAAAAAACAAATTAAGAAATGATGTCTTTCATGGAGGAAACACAGTATATTGATTCAGAAGTTGCTTATTTTAATCTAATATCCTATTTCCCCCTAAGGCATATTTAACGAGAAAAAATGTCTTTGCCATGTCAGTAAAATTATCAAGATTTACGCGTTTAGTTTTTGTTTTATTTATTAGTGTAACTTAAGAAGTAGTAAAAGAAAAAGACTGACATTGAATTGATTAGTGATATTACTGTACACTGCAAAAATGATCTGGAAATAAGTCAACATGTCTTAAATTAATTGGATTTACCCCTAATTTGAGTAGAAAAATAAGATAATTTGCCAATGGAATGAGTATATTTACTCTTAGAATAAGATAATTAGATAATATGCCCTTGAAATAAGACACTGCAATTGTTTTTTTTCTTATTTTAACGTAAATTGTCTTGTTCCATTGGCAAGGATTCACACTTACCTCCTCAATTCAAGGAAAAATGCACTTTATTAAAGTAAAAATCACTTATTGAGATTTAAGTTTTTTCCAGTGTAGAAAAACACACCAAAAGCCTATTTAAAGGGAAAAAAACGTGTATTAAATTCAAACAAATCCATAAAATATTTGAATATGTTTGAGCCCAGCCTTTAAAACTGCAACTTTCTGAGTGATAGTTTGTTAAATAACAGTAAAAAGTAGTAGTCTAAGTTAATTATCCAAGAGGAAATAAGTTTTTTTAATCAAAAACAACAAAGTGATCATAATATCAGATTAAGTATTTGAAAAATTATAAATTCATAATTGAACTTTATTGATCTCACATTGGAGAAATTTCCCCCCTAATCCCCTCGGGTAGCAGTGGGCGGCCATTGTTGGGCGCCTGGGGAGCTGTGTGGGGTTAAGGGTCTTGCTCAGGGACCCAGAGTGGCAGACTGTGGGACTCGGACTCAGAACCTCTGGATTCCAGGCTCTATGCTCTGACCACTAGGCTGCCACTCCCCTAAAATTATAAGAAAAAAAATATGTAAATATATTGAAATCCTGCTGTTTTAAAGAATTAAATAAGAAATAATTAGATTAACAACTTTTGGTGAAATCAAGTCAGAATACTTTTATTACAAAACTTATAAAACACACTGTTTACTGTCTAAATTTGGCCTATAACGAGCCGGCAAATTAAATAACATAAAAAAAAATGAAGCTAAAGTACAAAAGCATAATCTCACCTAAGCATTAGCTATAACTTTTTGTGTTTTTAGACAATTTGGTTCTTGATTTAGTGAAATTACTAATGAGATTGATGACACTTCATCCTGTTTTCACTCAAGTAAAAGTAAAAAGTCCAGTACAGAAAAAATACACTTAAGTTTTTTTTGTTTTGTTTTTTTAATAAAGTTACTCGAGTTAATGTAACTGCTACCCACCTCTGCTGGTTTAGGATTGGCTGATGCAGAACGCAGCAGTTCCAGTTATTTTAACTGATCAATCTTGATTTATAGTTGATACCATCAGAGATGAACGGCACTTCTCACACTTTTTAAAAGTTTGCTCATCCACTGTTTGGAGCAGACCCAGAGATCACTGCAGGAACTGTATGACTCATCTGGTTAAATTAAGACTGTATAAAATAAAATAAAATAAATGTCCTTTTTAAGCTGAGACTCCCCCCAAAATATGCCAGTGAGAGATTCTTTAAATGATAATTTAGCTGTGTCATGGTCAGAGTTTTGCTTCAAATGTTTTTTCCCCCTTTTTTTTCAAACAGATTAAGAAACTTAAAGTGTAAATATATTAAAATTCCGCTGTTCCTTTTATTAACAAATCCTAATTATCTGTTCTTTTCAACAAAATATGTTTTTTTTTTTAAGAACAAGGCAGCACAAATCCATGATCGAGCTGTAAAAAATCCAAAGAGCTCTGCAGCTTAATAATCAAAAATCTTTACAGCAAAATAATATACAGCATAGTTCAGTGTTGTTTTTGGCATTAAGCTTTAATTACAACTCAACAGATAAAAACACACTTAAAAAAATGCAGTTTTCTTTTTTTACTTCACTGTAATAGAGCTTCTTGTTTATTTTTTATTTTTTCCAGTTAACTTTTACTGACTGCCTTTCACCACCAGAGGGCAGTATATACTCAATCTAGATTGTAGCTTTGGGAGATTTCTGGTTTTGAGCAGTAAATAGACTGTTGCATTGTAGTTGCATTTTGTAAAAGATTCACTAAACTTGAAGAGGGAAAAAGACTAATGTGGAAAAATAGATATATAGATAAATATAGATAGATGTAGATATATATGTCCCTTCAATTTTTAAAGCAAACCCTTTTGGAAGAAAAAGAAAAAACTCTGACTGTGCTTAGGGCCTAAGGTCACCTATGTGTTGCCCTTCACCTCTTGAATTCAGCACTTCTAAACAACTGGAATATATAATCTTTTATTTATTAGTAGCTGCTTGTGAAAAAAAGGAAGAAAAATAAGCTTCTGAGAAGTTTGGAGATCTCTGACAGAGGCACCAGGACGCCATTGTTGACCTTTCCCCATATGTTTAAAAGGAGATAACAGACAAAACATATCCCTGTCGTGTGCTCTGTAAACAGAAAACTACAAGAGACAATCTTCAGTGCAGTGAGCATTTTAAACTTTGATTCTCCCCCCCCCCTCCCTTTTTGAGAAGACCACATCTGTTTGCTGTCTGTTCCCCTGGGCCTGCACTGTGTAATCTATTGCATTAGCTCACATTAGTGCATATCGCCCATGGGCCTCGGTAATCACAAACGCGAAATGAGCATTTCACTTAGCATCACCCTCATGTTCCCTCACACTGTGGCAGACCTAGAGCAAAGGCGTTCTTGAGGACGCGAGTCGACAACAGCTTATGACATCCTTCCTGTTAAACCCGATCCCCACGTCAAGAGAGTGACGGTTTTCATCTAAAGCTTCTTTAATAGGACAAAATAAGGAACTCTTGGGGTTTTTTTTCCTCTGTTTACTTGCTGTTCTGGATCTTTCTTTGTAAAATGAGATTATTTAGTTTTCTGATTCTTTTTCTGACTCCAATCGATTTTCTGGGCCCAATTTCCTTCTATGCTTTATCTAAGTCCAGTTTTAAGAAGTATTAACATACTTTATGTCATTTAGGTGTTTAGCTGTTAAATGGATCAATTAAAGAAACCAATGTCACATGTTTGACTGATTGAAACTTTTTGCAATCTGTCTGTGTGGGCATAGCAAGCCCGTGGCGTAAATTAATTTAGCCTGGGGTGCAATATGGATACTACACTGGAAAAAAATCGAAATCTAGATAAGTCATTTTTTCTTAAAATAAGTGCATTTTCTCTTGGATTTGGGAGGTAAAAGAGACCTTTTGCCAATGGAACAAGACAATTTACACTTAAAATAAGAAAGCCCAATTGTATTGTCTTATTTCAAGTGCATTTTATCTAATTATCTTATTTTAAGAGCAAAAATACTCATTCCATTGGCAGACTATCTCATTTATCTACTCAAGTTAAGGGTAAATACACTTAATTTCAGATATTTTTACTTATTTCTGGATCGTTTTTCTAGTGTAGACTCCTCCACTTAAGGCACTAAGTACTTTTGTCAGGATTCGTTTTATTGCCAAATCCTAATTATGTGTTTTGATCAACAAAATTTCATGTTTTATAAATAAACCTGATAAAACAAAAACAAAGAACAAAAAAACCCTGAATGTTGAAACTGTAACACAGCTGAAAGAAAAAATGAAGTCAGAAAATAATCTTTTTTTCCAAAAAACATGTAATAATATAAAAAAAAAAAAAAAACAACCAAAAAAACTAAAACATTTGAACTTAAATATTTAGATGGCGAAGCAGTTTAAATGTTGGCTCACTATTTAAATGTGAAATTAAAGGTTTTTATCTGGATTCAAACATTCAATTGTAATCATTGCATTACAGTATTTATAAAAAAAATAATAAAATTTCATGATATAACCAATAAATTCCATGTAGTAACTTGCTAACTCTATGTTGTAGACCAAGGCTTCAAAGCGTAGCTCTTGCAAAATGGTTTTCCCATTCATCATGATGTGATTCCTGGGGTGTATGGAGGACCCAAAACGTCAATGCCCAATTAAATATGTTAATGTACCATGAAAAAAGCAGCTGCAACAATTACTTATTTATTTATCAAATACATGAATTAAATATGAAATATACCGTCAAAGCGTAAAATTAGCAACTAAATAATTAAAAATACATTTAAAGTGATGAAATGAATGATAAATACATTTACTCCAAAATAAACATATTTACTTTATGTTATACAGTAGCAGTCATTCAAAATGGCCCTTTCCAGTTAAACGCCAGCCGAACAGCAGCCCACTTCCCTCCAACTCCCAGCGGAATCCCCTCCAACTTCCAGCCTCTTCCATATTTTCTTTACTCTGACTCCACTCTTTCTCTGAATAACAGAGTCTGACCAGGAGATAAAGCTTCTCTTTAGATCTTAATGTCCACAAATCATAACAGAAAGAATATTTTAGTACAAATATTGATATTTAAGGAATTGTAGGGGACCAGCCAAGGGCCCATCAAGGAAAGTCGGGACATTTTGAATGGCTACTACTGTATGTATAAATAAATAAACAGTGATTTAATTATGTGTATTTTTAAAATCAGTGAAAACATTTGCCCCATAAATCACCCGGTTGTAACAGAAGTTTACTTTCTAATTTAATCCCAGTATAAATACAGCTGTTCTGTGAATGAGAGGCTTCTGGCATTCATCCTCAGATTGGACAGGGTCACTATAACAAAAACAAACAATTTTCCAGTTTTTCTATAGCTAATCAATTAGACGATAGTTTTTTTTTCCCACGGTGCTCTTTACAAGTTTTCTTACAGAACTCTCCAGGATTTAACTTAATCTATCTTTCTATCGGCCCTGAGCAGCTTTCCTCAGCCTAGTAGGGGCGGAACAAGAGGGGGGCCAGGGGTGTCCGTGGAACTTTATCTGGTTCCGTTTGTAGATATTAACTCCAGATAAACTCCTTAAGTTGTATAGATGATCTGTTTAAAAGTTGCTGTTCTCAGAGCTCATGCAAGGTTACTGTGTCATAACACCCTAACTGCTAAATCCCTCAATCACTATATAGAGCGGGAAATATGTAGTGGACTATATAGTGAACTCAGTTAACTGACCGTTCGGACGGATGTTTGCTACTTTTTGCTCCTTTGGTCACGTTATGCCTCCATCTTTGTTATTAGTCACAGCTGTCGGGTAGCAGCAGCCTATGGTGACAGTGGGCTGCTGTGACAACAAATCCCATAATGCTTTGTGAAGACATGTGGTCTCCGCGCAAAGCATTCTGGGATATATCTGCCTCTTCTCAGGCCTTTCTCCTCTTCTCATACACTTTGTAGACACTTTTTCTCTTACGACCCTCGGCCATTTTCAAAGAACCGCGGTGAGAAGGGTGAGTTTCAATAACTGTCTGAAACCGTAGCTCATCACACCTATATGACTGAGTGTGCGCATGTGAAGAAAAAGATAACTAGTAAACATATCACCAGAATGATTGACAATAAGGAGGACCACTTATTTTGATGATCCACCCGGAAATAAAATATTGTCCGCTATACCTTTAAGCCCCATGAACCACAGGTTGGTTCTTCAAGATATGGTGCTTTTTAAGCACTTAAACCCATTATGAGCCAGTTTTAGTTTAATTTAAACCACCTCTAAAGCCAGATTATGATGCTAGGAATCTTGAAACATAGATGCGTTCCTCGATGATCCAGCTGGAAATAAGGAAATAAGGCTCGTAGCGATTGCCTATGGGTAAAAAAAATCACTCGAAAATAAATTGAGGCTAAATAAATTTTAAAAGACAATCGAAATCCCTCTTGCATTTGTCAGCCAATGGTAAAAAAAGGAGCAGTCTGAAACTAACAGTATCAGTCAAACAGGAGAAGAAGGGGGCGGGTTCTGTTTGTGCGGTCGCGCACACTAAACGTTTGCCGGGTTCTATGGCAACAGCTGATGTACCAACGTCAGTAACTGATCGTGTATGCGAGTTAAAAATAAGGGTTTGTGCTTTCCTCGCCAAACATGACCTCCCGTTATAACTAGATATAGATGCACTTTCGCCATCTTCTGGCCGTTTTTGGTTTTGGATTTTCAAATTTATTCTTCAATCATTCATGCAATCTCTGATCCCATGCCCCCACACCCTTAATAAATACACACACACGCATATATATATATATATATATATATATATATATATATATATATATATATATATATATATATATATATATCAATTTATTCAATTTATTTTCGAGTGATTTTTTTACCCATAGGCAATCGCTACGAGCCTTATTTCCTTATTGCCAGCTGGATCATCGAGGAACGCATCTATGTTTCACAATTCTTAGCATCATAATCTGGCTTTAGAGATGGTTTAAATTCAACTAAAACTGGCTCATAATGGTTTTTAAGTGCTTAAAAAGCACCATATCTTGAAGAACCAACCTATGGTTCATGAGGCTTAAAGGTATAGTGGACAATTATTTATTCCCGGGTGGATCATCAAAATAAGTGGTCCTCCTAATTGTCAATCATTCTGATATATATATGATTCCTTGCCTGTGTCGAAAAAGTGCAGGCTTAGGATTTTTTTTGCTTTAATCCCTGCTACCTTTAAGTTTAATAATGTTTACAAATGCACTGTTTTTGTTTATCTAGTCTGTATTTGATACAGCTAACACAAAGATAGTTGAAATAAAATAATGTTTATATTCTTTTTTTAAAGCTACAGTGTGTAATAATTACAGGGATATACAGTCAGAAATGTAATATATTATACATAACTATGTTATTTATCATCATCTACGAGCTCAGCCTCTTAACCTTAATATTTGCGTTGTCTTAGAATTCGTTATTTATAATTACATAGGAGCGGGTCTCGAAGCCATGGAGGCAGACATCTTTGCGCTACGGCAGCGCAGAGCCAACAAACTAGCGATTGCGATATTGCCAAAACGTCACAACGATGTAGAAAAAATAACGGGTATATTTATTATCTTAAGTCTACATGAAATCTATACCCTACACAGACTAATGAAATACTATCTGTAAAATTATCTATGTAAACAGACCTCATCACTTGAGAAGGTAGGTGATGCGGACGTCGTGGAAGACATTTTGTCCCGTAACGCTCGCCGTACTGTTGGGGGGGAGAAGCGGTGGGGGGAGAGGTTCATGTTGCTGCAGTCTGCAGTCTGACCGCTAGATGTCGCTAAAAGTTACACACTGTAGCTTTAACAAAAGCAATATTTAGTCCATCATATTATGGAAAGATCCTCTTTATACAGGAGGAAACTCAGGTTTTATTGATTCATTTTTAGAAGATCGATATGATCAGTGAGGATAATGTGAGGATTTAGTTTCCTTAACTGAGGTTTAATCACAGATGGTGTCATGATGCGTTGGTTTCACTAGCCCAAATGCAGACTCACAGACACAGAGGGAGGATTAAAAGTCCAGTATTTTATTGGAACCGGGTGACAGACTTACAGGCTGCAGGTTCACCCCTTGCTCACACTGGCTCTGGTGCGGATACCGAGCCGACGGAGACCGCAACTCCCGCACACCCCCTCTCACACCGCCCTTTTGACTACGGTGCGGTGCGGCTCTGCGGCTCCGGCAACAGGTCCGGAGATTTAACAGAAGTTCACTTGAGTTCACATAACTTCACGCGATAACACGGCCCAAATAAGGATATTTGCGAGAGCTTGTTGCGGAGGGCTCCGGCACGCCGCAAGGATAGCTTTCTTGCTGAATTTTCTGCAACGCCGGAGTGTCTAGGTAACTGCAGCCGGACAGCTCAGCAGCCGGTGAGAGAGGTTTAAGTCTTTTTAATGACTTGGAATCACTGCGGCGCCGCACCCACCGCACCGCAACGGTAAGACCGGAGTCAGTGTGAGCCAGGGGTCAGACAGGCATGGTGGCACAGGTAAGACACAACGATCCAGCCCAGAGGGGAGGTCACACTCAGCTTATATAGGAAAGGCTTCCTTAATCAGCAAATAGACCACAGCTGTCCATGCTGAGCCAAAGCTCCCCAGGCTGGATCCACGGCGCCCTCTGGTGGGCAAAGCCCCGGATCCTGACAGATGGGCTCTATTTAAAAAGGTGGCATCTTTGGCCCCGTCCACACGAAGCCAAACCCTGGCCTAAACGCACAAATTTTTCACTAAACCAGCCTCTCATCCATACGAAGCCGGCGTTTCGGGGGTCTGTAAACGATCTTTTTTTTTACTAAGCCTTCAGAGTGGGAAGATTTTGAAACGCCGTTTTCGCATTTCCATCTTTAAGCTCTAACTGCATTTTTTTTCTTACACGCATGCGTCATAGCGTCGCCTCTAAACACGCATGCGTGACACAGTGGGCGTTTCTCAATATGCGTTCTTGAGCGTTCTCGTGTGCTCGTGTACTCGTGACACGTCATCAGCCTCAGCCCGAGTACCGTTCCAATTCTCGAGAACGCCAGATCGAGAACGCATCAAATCCCTGGATGTTGTTCTCGCCCCGCCCTCTTTATCGAGCATGCATCAGAGCAGACTTGTGCGTTCTTCAGACTGACCGCTTTCCCAGAATGCCCCGCGGCCGCAGCTTGATTCGAGACAGCGCTCACAGTGTTAAGTTAAACATTCCCTTTTCTGCTGCTGTTATTCTTCAAAAGTACGTTTTGAAATCGTTTGAGGCGATAACATTATACATTTAAGCCTCCCTGTGTGGCCCGTTTACAAAGTTAGTGGGAAGTTTTAAAAAAAAGTCCGACGTTGAGCGGACCAGAGTGACCAGCAGACCTCCGAGGGTAACCGCAGCCAGGGCTAAATTTACCCCGTCTGTAGTGCACTTCTCTCGGTCTAGTTATGTGTGAACTACCGCTCGTTCTGATGGTGGTTTTTTGCGGTTCGGTAATTTTTTTAAATATTTTTTAAGCTTTAGAAATTAAAAATATTGTTTTCAAAATGTTTTGTGTAGGGAATAAATAGTTTTGACTGTTAAAGAAATGCTAAAGAACGTTGCATGTGAGGACGTCATGAGTACGCTTCTGTTCCAATACACATACGTGCTTGCGTTCTCGTCAAGTCCGATCTTCCTGCGTTCTCGCCAAGAACGGACTTCACGAGAACGCGACTACATACTCACATTCTCATGAATTGAGAAACGCCCCTTATCACAACAACAATGGCGCCGTACTGTGTTGAATGGTTGCTGAATATGAATTTGACTGAACCACGAAAATGGACCCGCAGGGCAACCATGTATAAATATTAGTGCGCATGCCCAACATTTTGTCGCCTATTTTTGCTTTGGCACCACAGCGCCACTTACAGGCCTGGCATACATTTTGCAGCGTTTTCATGCATTCGTGTGGACAATCACATTTATTTTACGTCTCCATCTTTACGACAAACGTTCTGGAAAATATTAGCGTTTCGTGTTCGTTTTGACTTCGTGTGGACGGGGCCTAAATCTGCTTGTATTCTTGGGCCAGCTTTGAGTGTAACCCATCTGTAGAGACACGAACTAGTGAAATTCAGGTTGGACAACTTTTTTTCTTGTATTTGAGTGCTTTCATTTGCATACCTAAACCTGTTGACATATTTTAGAGATTGCTTTTTAAAGAAAACGGTACTTTTTCACGTTCCTAGCTGTGTTTGGTTTTACAGGTTATCCTTGCAGATACACTCATACGATGTTGATTTTTTCCTTTTCCTTTAGTGCTGTCTCCTCTCGTCCTCTTAGTCCTTTTATCATTTATAATCGTCGCCTCGAGAACGTCAAATTGCTCGAATTAGCAACTGGGCCAGCAGAGCAGATCTATGGTCAATTGTTGAACATCCTGTCAGACTTTGAGGCTAAAAGTCTCCTATGTCTGCAATCGCTCATCATCATCACCCCATTCCCTCTGAGGAAGAGGGAGCGATGTAACTGTTCCCACAAAAACAGCCCGTGGCCTAAAGAGAGGGATTTGGGTGTCTGGAGACAACAGAGGCCATATGGAGAGGGGCTGAGATAGCAAGGCTCATGTACAGAATAATGGATGATGTGTCATGTTTCATGTTGCAGAGAAGCCATCAGGAGACTTGGGTTGGGGGAAATCAAAAAGGCTCACACACAGCACAAGAGACTGTTGGACCATTTAGCATTTTTTGATTATTTTCATGCTGGGAGAGCGCTGAAAATATAGGCCTGATAGATGAGGTCCTCTGTTTTCAATACCTGTGGTCTGCTTGGGTTATTTATGGGTGAATACAGTCAGGATTCAGAACGGCTGTTACATGTAGCACTATTGGAATGATGATTTTAGCAGCCTGATGAACCGACAACATGTGTACAGAAAGTGCTCCAGGGAGCCATAAACCCCAGAGAGCCCAAATAAAAAGACACCTTTTTTTTCAAACGTAGATCAGTTAGGCTACGTTCACACTACAGCCTGAAGTGACCCAAATCCAGGTTTTTTTGCCCATAGGCGACCTGGATCTGTCTGAACAACACAGTTCCAATTTTTACAATTTTTCAATCCGATTTAGGCCACTTGGCTATGTGGTCCTGAATCCGATACGAATCTGATCTTTTCAAATGCAACCTGTGTGTGAACGATCAGGTATTCTGCATCTTATTACGCAGAAGCATCAAGAAAAACAACAACCATGGCAGGTGATGATGCGGAGAGCAGTATTTATGTTTAACCATATTGAAAAAATGACTTTTTAATGGTTGGAAAAGACCGCTAGATGCGCGCCGGCACTACTATCATTGTATACTTCCGGGAAAAAAAGAGTACGCTGGCCTGTGATGTCATTGCGTCCTCTACTGCGCATGCGGGACACTTGCGTTGTATGACTGCAGTTCACACAGGAGATCACATACAAGTCGCATATATTTGGAAATGTGAACAGCGACGCAAAAAAATCTGATTTCACAAAAAATCGGAATTGAGCATCAAGGCTGCAGGGTTAACGTAGCCTTAGATCACATCTGAACAAGTTGATTGTTTAAAGGTAAGGAACACATAACAAAACATTGCGTGGGCACCAGGTAATCAGCCGAAAGTTCGATCTGCCCCAATTTTCTTAAAGTTGGGAGAGCAGAAATCGGCTGATACTTGGATGTGAAACCGATCTGGAAAAAAATCAAAATCTAGATAAGTCATTTATTCTTAAAACAAGTACATTTTTTCTTGAATTTAGGAGATAAAAGAGACATTTTGCCAATGGAACAAGACTATTTAGATTTAAAATAAGAAAATAAAATTCCATTGTCTTATTACAAGTGCATATTATATATATATCTTACTTTAAGAGTAAAAACACTCATTCCATTGGCAAATTATCTAATTTACCTACTCAAATGCAGGTTAAATACACTTAATTTAGGAAATGTTATTTCTAGATCGTTTTTCGAGTGCGATCTGAGCCACCAATCTAGAAAGGTCTACAAAACACGTTTCATTTATATTTCAGAGGAATGTCTTCTGCAGTTGAAGCACATTTTTATTGTTTCTCAAGTATTTTATTTCACCCAGTGTTGGCTGGCCAATAGAGGGTGCTAGGATGCCACCGCACTCGTTCAATGACCTTGATTAAGACATAAAAAACTAACATAAAATTATGAAATTAAAATATTTTGAAATATAAAAATATATTATTTAGCAAGATAAATATTTAATCTTTAATAAAGAGTAAAGCTGTTTAGTTCTTCATCGGATTGGTGACTTTCCAACCCTGGGGCGCAGAAATCTTTACCCATAGACTGGTTATATTAGTCCATGCGCAGTAGCTCCTCTTCAATGCTAACGATAGGACCATCCTAGGGGGCAGCTCTCCTGAGCCCAAAGCTGAAAGCAGCTTTATTTGCACACCACCTCCCGCCACAGCGCTGATGTCACTGTTAGAAGTGCGGTTGATTGACAGGTTTATAGAATTATTTAGCAACAAGGCTAGGCTAACTGCATGCAGTGAGGCTAATGCTTTATTCTGCTTTCCCTGCCTCCTTTTTCAAACGTTATGATCTGATTTAGCATTGAATAAGAGAGTAGAACTTATTTAAAACCGTTTTCAGAACATTTTATAATGTTTTTAGCTGTAATTAATTTCATTAATGTAAACATACTGGTGTGATACCTTACTATACATTTGATAGTTTTTTTGGTACACATCCATTTTGAAGTTATAGCTCCCCACCTGGAGAGAACTGCAACAGCCGCCACTGAAATTCAACCGCCACTAACCCTGACCCAACCGCCAACCCCCCCATGAACTTACTTATACAGAACAATTCTTCTTAAAATGGTAGAAAATGAAGGCCTGCTTCTAAAAAGCGCGCTCACGAGTCTACGGAAATCGCGGCAGACCAAACCAGATGAAAGTGCGCATTCAGCGTCTGCTGTGCCGATAATGCAACCGTAGAAGAAGAAATGTGCTGTTTACCTGTGCAAAGAAAGAAACAACGAAAAAAAAATGTCTGAGGACTTCAGTGTTGAGGAAGAGCATGAGTTCTTTGCCGAGCTGAATGCGCACTTTCATCTGGTTTGGTCTGCCGTGGTTTCCGTAGACTCGTGAACGCGCTTTTAGGAAATCCTATCCACTACTGTTTATGCTCTAAAAACATTCTAAATGACATCGTTTCGAGTAAATTATGGACGCTACCCACTCAGGACACCTGGAATACATTGGACGAGCAGTATGGAGGAATATTGACACGTTTTTTGTGGACTTTTATGGACCTTTCTGCCTCGGGCGCCATGGACCTCCATTATTTGAATGTCAGCAGACAGCAAGAAGCCTCCCAGATCTCCAGATGCATTTAAGATATCAAAAAAGTACTCCAGAGTGTTGTTCAGCATTGGGGTGAGTAGAAAATGAAGGCTAATCATGTTTTGCGTGTACTATTCCTTTAAGGGTACATAAGTATTTTTGTATAACTTAGAAATAAAGCTATTGTGGTAACTTTATACCTTAAAGTCGTAGGGAAGCGGCCGTTCCAACCGTTGCATTTCTAGATTCTGCCGAGTGGTGCATCACTTTAAACGAGTAAATAAAGTTAATATGATTGGTTGGTTTATCAAGGGAGTGGGATTGTTGTGGCGGAAGGTTTGAAAGCAAGTTTTATTGTGGCCAGTTTGTTGGAAGCATCTTGCTAACCAGTTAGCAACTTAGTGCTAGTAGGTTCCCAATGGGAAATTCCATTGGGACCAAGTAGCACTAAATTGGTGACTTAGAAACGACGCTGTGAAGGAACGCTATGGACAGAGGAAACATGCAAGAGGAGGAGAGTTTAGTGTCGGAGGTCGTGGATGAGTCTCCTCTGTCATCCATTTTTTATCTAGAGGAGGAAAGCGAGGACGAAGATGTTGTGGAAGAGGACGCCAGGGCGGCAGAAGCTTTGTGTGGTGTAGAAGGCTTCCAGCCGTACATGTTTGAGCCCTTGCCTCACAACGCTGCCAGTTCTGTTAGCTCTACGCCTGCTGAAGACACAGATGTCCATCCCCGTGAATACTGGGATGGATCTCAATGGGAAAGGAAATTATTCTGATTTCTTATTTTAACCGTTGCGTACATTAGCTGCGACATATGAATCAAGATGCTATGACTGAAAATATTTGATTGACAGATGGCCGAATTTAGGTGTTCAGGCTGACGTATAACTAACTGGCCTGCAGAAGATAACGGAAAAAAAACTGATTTTAAGACAGAATTTAAAGAAAATTTTAATTTGCTAAATTTTGGGACAATATCGTCTGATAAAGAGAACATTTATATACATGTTAAAGTCAGAATGATCTGATATTTAAATATGTTTCCCCTACGACTTTAGATAACCGCACCGCAAAGATGAGGTGGACAAAGGGAAGAGGAGCATGAAGGCACTGCTGCAGTGGAGTCAAACCCTCCTCAGTCCAAGCCTGATTGCCACAGGGGCTGTGCATATGGAGCCCCCCCCCCTCCTTTTTATCAGCTCTACCTGAATGTGAAATAAGCCGAGCGCCTCCTCTCTGTTTTCCTCCCAGTGTCAGAACTACGTTTAAGTGCTGTTTCCGATACCCATGAGTAAGCCCCATAAAAGCCGCCCCGTCGCCGCAGCGTTATTGTTTCTTGCGGATGATTGATTGATGGATGAGGGCTGACACTTCAATGAAGCCATTTCCACTGGCATCTCTATCCGATGATGTGCAGCGTATATTTTCCATCCACGCCTCATTGCTCGCCTGTGTCATTCCTGGAACTTCATTTACACCATGTTCCCTGAAGGACCTTTTTTAGCCCCATCTTCTTTCTTTTTTTTTTCTTTTTTTCCTCTCTGCCTGGCTTCTCTTTTTATCTCTTTCCTTTTCTATGCCATAAAATAATGCCATTTCTTGTTGACACTGGAGGGGCCTGGAATCATTCGCACGAAATGATAAAACCAAAGGCGTGGAGGGGTTATTTACAGCATGCGTAACACTGACAGAGTCCCACTGTTCTGCTTTTTCACTGTCAGAAGCCAAGTCCATGCTGAGGCGGAGAAGAGCTGTGATATACATATCAAACCTACGTGCACAGGTATAATCATTTACTGGTATCTCCTGAACGCGCACAGGGCCTTTAGCGTTACGGTTTCTATAGAGCCTGTCCACATAAGCCTGAAAAACACTTTTAAAGCACATTTATAGGATGACAGTGTGATTGAGGTGCTTTTTTTGAGACAATTGCCTGTTTTTTGCTCATATGGGGAGCAGATGGTAAGCAGGCATCAGTGCGGCAGACTTTCTGGGATGACGGCCATGAGATTTCCCCCTCAGGTGCCATTGGAGCCCCTTTAGAGGGAGAGAGTGATTGGTAGGACATAGCACCCCTAAGCAAATGCTTGTTTTTTTGTTTTTTTCTCTCTCAAAATTCCCTGTTTTTGCTGTTTTAAACCAAAAGCCAGTGTGTAAAACCTGCACAACATGACCTAAGCTATATAGGTGTTCTAATATAAATATTTATTCAATAAAAAGATTTTATTGATAGGTTATCTTCATAATAACTTTAGAATATGTATTTGTTAGAGTTTCAGATAATCTGCCTGCTTTCTTTATAAGCATTAATGACTTGTTTTAGGTAAAGCTAAATAATCTGAACTGGATTGAAGATGTTGCGAGAGCCACTAATGAGCCTTTTTTTAAATATTCAGAGGTAGACTAACTGGTGTGCTTCGGATCGGTGTCCTAATGATGATTAACCCAAGTGTACTTTAGCTTAAAGGAATCCACAATTAGTTGACTTTATTTGAGAAATATTTGTTTTTCAATGTAAATAAAATGCAGTAAAAATACTCTACGCTGTTTTGTATTTGCAGAAATACCCACTATGAGCAAAATTTATGGTTCCATCAGTTACAGCAAAGCATCCAGGCGTGAAAGAACCCCTCACCATCACACTACCACCACCAGGTTTAACTGTTTGTATGATGTTACATTTTTCTCTGAAATAATATGTTATCCTGCAATGCACTGGCAACCTGTCCAGGGTGTACCCCGCCTCTCGCCCGTAGACAGCTGGATATAGGCACCAGCACCCCACTCGGGAATAAGCGTGTAAGAAAATGGATGGATAATATGTTATCTATTTGCCAGATGTAACAGTAAAATTTTCTCTAAAAGTTAAGGCAGGGTATGCAGGGACAGTGGAGAGGAAAAACTCTGTCATGAGCCGAGGACAGAAAGATGGACCCAGTATTCAGGAGAGACAGTCAGTAGGAAAGTTCAAAAATGTATTTAATAACGCCCCATCTCAGAACACTCTGGTTTAGCAGTTCAGTCCATACCCCTTGAGAGGGGTGCACTCCAGCCGATGAGCTGACAGCTGATGCAGCTCGCATCACCCAGAGTGTCCCCGGTGCTGCAGCTCCGGAGGAGTTGCAGAAAGCCGATCCTGATCAGGGACACAGATCAGGCAGCAACAGAACAGGAGGCAGGATCAGAGTCTGACTGAGTTCTGAAGCGTGACCAGACGGTCACGCACAGGAGCAGACAGGATCAGGTGCAGAAGAGCAGGCTCAGTGGAAGAGGGTAGCCGAAACAGGACGTGGAACTGGAACTTGATGCAGGACTTTAAACTGGTCTCCTCCCTGGAGCCAGGCTTACTGACATAAAAACTGAACCTCCCCACATATAGAGCCAAAAACCCAGAGGACTTTGCGGGGAAGGAACAGTGGACGATAAGGAGACGAGAGGATCCAGGACATGAACCTTGAAATAAAACAGACTGAACAGAACGACTAACTAAGAACTAATAATGATCTGGCCCAGAATGCTCAGGCTGAACAGAATATAACCCAGAAGAAACAGGTGAGAGGAATAAATTATAATTGAGGCAGGGAGGGAAAACAACAGGTAAAAGGAATGACTAATTAAGGAGGAGCAAGCAGGCCAGATCATGACAAACTCCCTTTTAACAGGAAGAAGCCTCCAGCAGAATCAGACACACAGAAGGAACATAAAAGCACTGATCTATTAATACTTTCTATGTTAGAAGCTAGCTCCACATGTGTCTCTGTCTAGGAGAAAAACAGGGCTCAACACTGATAAACAAGCCCAAGTCTATCATCTTAAATCAAGGTGTTAACACCAAGTTTCCAGGTGATGCCTCCCTCCAGGATGGAGTCACTGCCAAAGAGAAACAGTCCTGTGGAAGCTACTAGAGTGCTTTTCAAAAGTATTCACCCCCTTGAACTTTTCAACCTTTTGCCACATTTCAGACTTCAAACATAAAGATATAAATTTGTAATTCTTTGTGAAGAATCAACGACAAGTGTGAGACAACCATGAAGTGGAACAAAATGTAAACTTTTTAACAAATAAAAACTGAAGAGTGGGGCGTGCAAAATGAATCCGCCTCTTTACTTTCAGTGCAGCAAACTATCTGCAAAAGTTCAGTGAGGATCTCTGAATGATCCAATGTTGACCTTAAATGACTGATGATGATCAATAGAATCCACCTGTGTGTGATCAAGTCTCTGTATAAATGCAGCTGCTCGGTCATCGTCTCAGAGGTCTGTTTAAAGTCAAGGGAGCATAATGAAGAACAAAGAATACACCAGGAAGGTCTGAGATCTTTTGTGGAGAAGAATTCCCAAGCTTTAAACATCCCAAGGAGCACTGTGGAAGCGTTAATATGGAAATGGAAGGAGTTTCAGACCTCGGAGAATCTACAAAGCCCCGTTGTCCCTCTAAACTTTCAGCTAAAACAAGGAGAAAACTGATCAGAGATGCAGCCAGGAGGCCCCTGATCAGTCTGGTTGAGCTGCAGAGATCTACAGCTGAGGTGGGAGACTCTTTCCATGGGACAACCATCTCAGCCTTTATGGAAGAAAGCCATTTCTTAAAGATGTCCATAGAAAGTTTTGTTTAACATTTGCCACAAGCCACCTGGGAGACGCAGGAAATATGTGGAGGTAGGAGCTCTGGTCACAGGAAACTTAAAAGCAACACAGCTCATCACCCTGAACACACCATCTCCACCGTCAAACATGGTGGTGGCAGCATCATGGTGTGGGCCTTTGAAAGGAAGGATGGTTAAAATTATATGAATAAAGCCTGTTGGAGTCTGTAGGAGGCCTGAGACTGGAACGGAGATTTATCTTCCAAAGAAACAATGATCCAAAAACATAAAGCAAATCTACAATGAAATGCTTCACAAATAAACATATCCAGGTGTTAGTATGGTCTAGTCAAAGTCCAGACCTGAATTCTATTGAAAATCTGTGGAAAGAACTGAAAACTGCTGCTCACAAATGCTCTCTAACCAACTTCCCTGAGCTCCAGCTGTTTGCAGGCAGAATGGGCAAAAATGTCATCGTCTCCATGTACAAAATTGATAGAGACGAAGAGAGAAGCTCAAGGGGGGCGAATATTTTCACACACTGTTGATGAGGAAAAGCAGAGAGAACATAAAGTTAAACCATTAAATAATGCAAAATTGGAAATTAATATAGAAATAATTAGTTGGAGTGTATTCCATATAAGATCACTCCGTCATGCTGTTCTACAAAGTTCTCACAGGAAGTGCATCCTCAGTATTACTCTACCTGTGTTTTGTAGATGTAATAATTCAGACTCAGGCCTCCCCCCAAAACCCTGAATGGGAAATTCCTTTCCTGGACCTGTTCCTGACTCATCCTCAGTTTATTTTTTATATTTACTCCTAAAATTCCTCAAGCCTTTGGTGTCATCTTCCCTTTTTCTCTTTTCTCATCTCTGCGCTGTACTTCTGAAAACCTGACATTCTTAGTTTGCAACGAAACGAACTTTAAAAGTTGCAGCCCGCCGTTATCCTGGTCAAACCATTTTATGTTTGGTGGGGGGAGTTCTAATGGCCCCTATTTCAAAGAAAACATATTACCTATACCAGGGGTTGATGTTAAGGATTTTTACCACTTGCCCTTTGGGCAAGTGACTTTCACATTTCATTTGCCATGAAACAATTTTTACTTGCCCAGTATAATGTTTGATAAATATAGTTCCTAATATTCATTTTTGTATATATATCAGTGAAACATGTTTGTTTTTTAAATGTTTTTTTGTAATTCAGTATTTTTTAAGTTTCCAGGTTCCTGGTGTGTATCTGCAGATTAATCAGATAATGAACTCAAGCCTACATTACCGTGTTAACATGCTTTTCAATCCTTCCTGCACATTCTTTTCAAACTAAACTTTGCTTTAAACTGTTGTGTGCTTGAAAAATATAAATTGTAATGTTAAAAATCAAAAAAAAAAAACTTGACAGGTTAAAAACTTAAGATAAATAACAAGTCAATTCAATGTCACAAATGAATAACTTTTATTTTAGAGTCACGGTATGTTTATACAAGATAATACTATTAACATAATGTGACTTTTCTAGAGAATCATTACACATAGTTATTTTATACAGGGTTTCCACAGTCTTACATCATTTCAGAATTCCCTGACTTTTAACTGACTATGGATTAGTTTTCCCTGACAAAATAAATGCAGCAACAAGACAATATTAGTAACATAACAGGTCCCCAATTTAACATGTTTAACTCTATAACATTTAAATGCACCTCTCCAATGTTAAAGAGAAAAAAATGTTACGAACATTTTTTAATGTATGACCTGAATCACTGTACAAAAGACTGCCTTAAGGTAGCCATATTTACTGTGCGCATGGCATACAATTATGCCAATTGACCTAATACCTGACAAATAATTTTTAATCTAGGGTTTTCTGGGTGGTCGGTGTGTCTGATTCGCGCCAATTCCCCGACAAAAATCATGCCATCTGGCGAAAAATCTCGCGGCTTTTTCAAATCACGCGAGAATGTGTACAAAACAACAGAAATGGCGCCGGCAACGCATGCAGGTCATTTTTTAAGCGAATGTCGGTGATTTAAAAGTAATTTTGAGTGATAAATCTTTTTTTTTTTTTATCATTGCACTTGCCCAGCGGGCAAATGCAATGAAATTTGTACTCACCCAACTATAAAAACTACTTGTTCCGGGCGATCGGGCGATGGTTAACGTCGAGCCCTGTATACCTAATGCATATATATTTATATGTTTAGCTAATAAATATTTTATCAAAAATATTTTCTGAAAAATTATTTCTGCCTCTATTGTTAATGGTCAGAGTGTCAACCTTGGGCCCCCCTCTGTCCTGGGCCTGGGACAATTGACGCCTTTGTCCCCCCCTGTTGGCAGGAGTGTTCAGACTTGCTCAGTTCTGGCTTGTTGCTTTCATGAAGCCCTCATAGGTCTCCACAGGTAACAAATATTTCATCAGTTATCAGCTACATGGCATTCTGGCTTTAAATGTCTGAAAGTCAGCTTGCTAGATATCATTGTGTTGAAAACATTAAAGGAGCTGCCTTTAGGCTATGTTGGGATCTTAATGTGTTATTTCCTGCTATCACTGTAGTGCGAAGGAGCATGTGAAGCATCTGCCTTTCAGCACCTCGAGATCAAAATGTACCCTGCAGTAGACTGGGGGGGAAATAGGACACAATGCACAGTTTACCACACGATGCATTTACCAAAGCTCTGCTGTGTGCGTCTGTGGAGTCAGTGTATCTGACCTTGGCTGCTATAGGACACTTTGGTTCATCAGGAAAGATGATTGTTTCCTTTAAAAGATATTAGGGGGAAAACGTCTGAAGGAAACTGACATGGCTCCCTGCATCCCTGATGGTTTCCACTCCGTTTCTTTTATAGTCCTATAGTAGGTGAGGGAATAGTGTCCTGCCGCAACGTTTTATATATTAAGCAATGTCTTTCCCTGCAGAAACAAGAGCGTAATATTTTCTACATGAGCGTGTCATTCTTTTATCAATAATCACCTTGGAGGGAGAGCCGCTCTCAGTGAGGAGATATTGACCTCTGTGGTGATGAGGGTACAGCGGTGATCCCTCTCCACAACACAGAAAAAAACAGGGTGATGACCTTGGAGGTGGTCATTTATCGACTGGCCATGGATCAGAGCACGACCAAACTCACTATATCACCTATACAGCAAATTAGTCTCAGACTTAAACTGTATGGAGAGCCATTTCAGTCAAAATTAAATAAATAAATAAATGGGTGAAATAAATAAAAAATGAGTAAAATAAATAAAAAAATGAAGAAAATGAGTGAAATAAATAAAAGATTTGTTAAATAAATAATTTAGCTTTTTCATTAAACCAACTTTTAATTTATTTATTTTTCATATTATCAATTTCCCAATTTCTCTTTTTCATTTATCTATTTGTCATTTATCCCTTTATCCATTTACCCATTTTTCATTAATCTAATTTTCATTTAACCACTTTTCAATTTCCCTTTTTCATTAAAGGAATAGTACACCCAAAACATGATTAGCCTTCATTTTCTACTCACCCCCACGCTGAACAACACTCTGGAGTACTTTTTTGATATCTCAAATGCATCTGGAAATCTGGGAGGCTTCTTGCTGTCTGCTGACATTCAAATAATGGAGGTCTATGGCGCCCGAGGCAGAAAGGTCCATAAAAATCCACAAAAAACGTGTCAATATTCCTCCATACTGCTCGTCCAATGTATTCCAGGTGTCCTGAGTGGGTGGCGTCCATAATTTACTTGAAACGAAGTCATTTAGAATATTTTTAGAGCATAAACAGTAGTGTATAGGATTTCCTAAAAGCGCGTTCACGAGTCTACGGAAACCGCAGCAGACCAAACCAGATGAAAGTGCGCATTCAGCTCGGCAAAGAACTCATGCTCTTCCTCAACACTGAAGTCCTCAGACATTTTTCTTTCGTTGTTTCTGTCTTTGCACAGGTAAACAGCACATTTCTTCTACTACGCTTGCATTATCGGCAGAGCAGACGCTGAATGCGCACTTTCATCTGGTTTGGTCTGCCGCGTTTTCCGTAGACTCGTGAGCGCACTTTTAGGAAATCCTATACACTACTGTTTATGTTCTAAAAACATTCTAAATGACTTCGTTTCAAGTAAATTATGGATGCTACCCACTCAGGACACTTGGAATACATTGGAGAGCAGTATGGAGGAATATTGACACGTTTTTTGTGGACTTTTATGGACCTTTCTGCCTCGGGCACCATAGACCTCCATTATTTGAATGTCAGCAGACAGCAAGAAGCCTCCCAGATCTCCAGATGCATTTGAGATATCAAAAAAATACTCCAGAGTGTTGTTCAGCATGGGGGTGAGTAGAAAATGAAGGCTAATCATGTTTTGGGTGTACTATTCCTTCAAGCCAATTTTTTTATTTATTTATTTTTCAGATTATCTATTTCTCAATTTCTGTTTTATCCATTTTTCCATTTATCTATTTTTCATTTGTCCATTTTTCATTTATCCCTTTATTTATTTACCCATTTTTCATTAATCTATTTTTTTATTTAACTATTTTTCAATTTCCTTTTTCCATTAACCCGATTTTCTATTTCCCAGTTTCATTACTCAATTTCTCATATATCCCTTTTTTTACTTACCCATTTTCTTTTATCTATTTTTCATTTACCCATTTTTCATTAATCTCTTTATCTATTTACCCATTTTTCATTAATCTATCTTTTAATTTAACCACTGTTCAATTTCCTTTTTCCATTAACCCGATTTCCTATTTCCCGGTGTCATTAATCAATTTCTCATATATCCCTTTTTTATTTACCAATTTTTCTTTTATCTATTTTTCATTTACCATTTGTTTGAAAAATGTTTAATGTCCCCATTTTCCAATTTCCCTTATTCATTAAGTATTTCCTTATTTTTTAATTTATCACATTCTATTTTCCCCTCTTCGCTTCTGCTTTAATATGATAATGAGGGGCGGTGTCTTCAGGCTACAATGGCAGCCTATTGGTTGGTTAGATGCAACTGCAGCGCTCAGTTCCTGTGGACTTTCCCTCCGAAAAGCAGTCTAGAAATGGCGAACACAGAGGGTGCAGCACGTTCTGTATCGGTTCTTCTTAGGGAAGCTGCCAATCGAATAGATGAACTAGAACTCTGTAAGTTTAATATCCGACATGTTTTATGGTCCTTTGAGTTTTGTTTTGTTTACCCATTTATTTATTTATTTAATTTTGGCTGAAATGGCTCTCCATAAAACTGGAGATGTATTTATAATCCTTACATTTTATTTGGTTTTTATTTAGCTACGCTATGATTAAAGATTTTCATGCATTTTATTCAGATTTTATATAATAGAACAACAGAGGATTGGATAATTAATGAAACTAGGTTTGGCGGGGTTCAAATTATTAGGGTATTACCGGCTTTTTTTTTTTTTGTATGACTTCCATTGTGGAAAACAACTCGTGAAGATAGAACGGCTGGAAGAGCGAGGTATGGGAGAACCCTGGGACCCTTTTTCCACCTGGATCACCCTCATGCCCCTCCGTTGTCGCACAAACTTGCGCCTTGTTTTAGCTTAGAAAACATGCAAATTGAATTGGAAGTACGGATCTGCCCCTTAGGAATGGGCAGTCGTTTGGCTTCATTGTTAGCCTATGATACTCAATAATGGGCTATCCCTCTGAAAGGGGGGTTGTTACGGGGAACTGTTGGCTTGGCTGAACAGGCAAGCTACTTTGGTCCCCTGTAAGGGGGCGGGGGTTGCGAAGATAGCGGGAAGGTATCAACTCTATCGCTGCATTTCCAAACTTCCAAACTTGGAAACAAAGACCAGTGGATTTTTATTTTTACTTTTTTGGAATAATTCCTGCTTCATTCATCTTTAGTAGAATTTAACCCTATATCTGTGTCTTTACAGGTCTGCCTAGAAAGTGGATCAGACAGGCACAGCTGATCCAGAACGCTAATGCCAGCATCCTCACTACACCTAAGAAAGTAGAGAACATCAGCCCACTGGTTCCCTGTATCTCGGAGAATAGACCTTAAAGATCCCCCGGATAGTCTTTAAATCACTGAATGGCTTTGTTCCAAAATATATATCAGACTTAATGTCAGTAGATCAACAGCCAGACCTCTCAGGTCTACTGGATTAAATCAACTCTGCAGAATAAGAACCAAACATGGAGAAGCTGCATTGAATAATAAAAAAAAAATGATAGTGCAGAAGCACTCAATTGGTTAAAAGAAGTATTTGTATAGAGCAGGATTCCCAAATGTTTCATCCTGTATCTCCAAAAAACAAAAATACAACAGACGAGTGACTCCTTAAAAATACACGTAATTATGTCTAATTCTACATTTTGGGTCAAACAAGTTCACTGCTTGATTGATTGATTGATTGATTGACTTTATTGATCTCACAGTCAATAAATGTATGCGTTACTTCAGCTCAAACAGTCACAGTAGAAGAAGAAGGTGCCAAAGGAAGTAAAAGGTGCATGGGATATATACAGTATATACAGTGTGTCTGCATATGATAGCTTTTTCTTTTTTTATAGTAAGATTTTACAGGGTTATTGCACAGGTTGTTTATATGGATATTTATTAGTGTTGCGCCAATGCCATTTTTTGGCCCCATTACCAATACCCGATACATGGCTGTGCAGTATCGGCCGATACCGATATACCGATATCATCTGTTTGAAATTGATGTGTATTTGTATATCTGAAGAACTGCATACTACTTAGATGTAAAACAATTGCCATCACGGCTTTGTCAAGCTGCTGCCTACCTTTGTGAAGCAGGAAAAAGACTAAAACAAAGTGAATCCAGTAGAACTTTTTATTGCCGACCTGGAATGGGTGACAATAGTTGAATACATTTTTGGCTCTCAAAATGGTATCGGTGCTCTATTTGTTGGTACTCGCTGATACCGATAGCACCATTTTAGTGCTGGATCGGGGCCCCGCCCGGTACTGGCATCGGTATCGGTGCAACACCAGTGTTTATATAGATGGATATTTATATATGTAGTTATTTCACTGGGTGTCAAATATAGAGAAACAAGTTATTGCACAGAATATCAAATAGTAATTGGACATTATACATGAAAAGAATGGCCCAGTCAAAATCCAGAGCTATAGTTGACTGATAATCTCTGACAAACCTTGAAAGACCGATGATGACAAATGCTCACCAACTGATCTGACTGAACCTGAGCTACCTCACAATAAATGATTGCTAATTATTTAAATCTAAGGATGTGCAAGGTAGAGATATCCCAAACGACCTGCAGGTGCAGCTGGAGGTGCTTCAGCAGCACTGGCTACAGATGGCTGAACACGATAAACCTCCTCGCAGTTTTCTCTCCAAAAACACAATTGAGCACATTGCAGTGTTGATGCATCAAATGGACTCTCAATAAAATAAGCTCGAGCTTGTGGTTAAAATGTGAAAAAATTTGAAAACTTTTAGGGAGAATGAATAATACCGCAAGGCACAGAATAACATGTGGGGTTAAATCAACCCGTTACGGTAATATCTTGTTAGAATAAAAAAGAAAAGTACAACAAACGTAAATGAGCTGCTGGGCCTGTGAGAGGAGGAGCCGAGAAGTCACAGAGCAATGGCCCTTCTTGTCTAATTCAACGTGACACTGAATAGTACACACAGAGAAACAAGTAACCTCAAATTGGGTTATTCCTCCTACCTGCCAGTAATCCAGTTGATAAGCACTATACATGTAGATTTCTGAGGAGCAGAGAAATCAGATTACTCAGAGCTGAACTGGGATTTTTCGGTCTAAATTGGCTGTTCTTCCCAGGGCCCTCTCGTTCTAACAGGATGAATGAGAGGAAATAAATGACTTGACTGCGCAGATAAATAGTCTGCAAAAGAGCACTGAGCAATGGCGGGCAATGCAGGCTTATTGGGTGCACAGATATTCAATCTGTAGATGTATTTAGGAGAAAAACTACAAACCTGAACATCTGCAAAGTGGTAAAAGATTTAATGATTTAAGATGTATGTTTTAAAGACACTTCTGCAAAACAACAACAACAAAAGGCGGCATAGCAACTGAAGGCTGCTACTGATAACATTTGGGAAAGTAAACCTGATTTCCTGTCATGGATGACAAAGCTGTTTGATGGTTTCATAAAGGTGCTTCATAAAACCCGTCTCATTATTTCATCACAAGGCTTTAAAACAAACTCTGCGGCTACATTGGAGGCGCTGGGATTTTTTTTTTAAGCAAATGTTTAGGGTGCTTTCATGTGATGATGTCATTTCACACTGCAAAAAGGATCGAGAAATAAGTCAACATGTCTTAAATTAAGTTTATTTACCCCTAATTTGTTAGAAAAATAAGATGATTTGCAAACGGAATGAGTATATTTACTCTTAGAATAGGTTAATTAGATAATATGCCCTTGAAATAAGACAATGCAATTGTTTTTTTTCTTATTTTAAATGTAAAATTTCTTGTTCCATAGGCAAGGTTTCACACTTACCTCCTCAATTCAAGGAAAAATGCACTTATTTTAAGAAAATATGACTTATTTAGATAAAACTTTTTCCAGTGCAGCTTAATTTGCTAACAGGATGATGCATAAGAGATTTAAACCGCCTTACACTGGAAAAAACTGAAGTCTAGATGAGTCATTCTTTCTTAAAATAAGTGCATTTATTTGTTAATTGAGGAGATAAAAGACATTTTGCCAATGGAACCAGACAATTTACATTTAAAATAAGAAAACACAAGTGCGTTGTCTTATTTTAAGTGCATTTTATCTAAATATCTTATTTTAAGAGTAAAAATACTCATTCCATGGCAAATCATCTCCTTTACCTACTCAAATTAAGGATAAATACACTTGATTTAAGAAATGTTTACTTATTTCTAGATCTTTTTTGCAGTGTATTGTTTGGCTATAAAGAAACCAAAAGTTCTTCTAATATCTCATAATGTGATCTTTTATTGTAATTTTTTATACACAGAGTGTATACAAAACGAAATTTCATTTAGTACAGCTTTATAGTCAGTAAATGACCATTTCCAATCAATAATGTGCAGCGGGGATCAAAACAGCGTGTGAGAAGAAACATGGCGCAAAAAAACCCCCACATTGATATGGAAGTTCAAAGCATTATTATGTATGATGCAAATAAACAGTATTTTTGGTTTGGTCTTATCAGAGTGATGCAGAGTCTTATGCTGCCTTTTCATTTTTTTTGCTCATAACGCCGTTACCTTGTTTTAGTAACGAGTAATCTAACTAATTACTTTGACTGTAACTATAACGCAGTTACCATTGCAGACACCTCGTTACTGCGCGTTACTCAGGTCGCACAATGAACCTTTTTTCATGATAGGACTCGTGCGCAGCTGCGTGAAGCTGACACCCCACCCACGTCAAAAAACTCTACAAATAGACTGAATGGTTAGTGCAACGTTAGTGCAGATTTGTGCAGAAAAAAAATATTGTTTGTGCTACTTTTGTTTAAGAGATAATAAAGATAATTTTTAGGTCATCCAGAGGTGCGCGCCTTGTCATGAGAGAGGGGAGGATGAGAATGGCTGATGTATAGTGAGATTCCATCTGTCAGTTGGGTAGGTGGGTGTTTCTGCTGGTGGGTGTTAACGTACAGCACACACAGAGAGATGGAGAGTGAGGAGGACTCCAGCAGCAAAACAGCGTTTTCCAGACGGAAATACCGGTGTTACGTCGAGCTGCGTTTCCCCATCACATACGGTTTCCTCTGCATCTCCGCACAGCGCAGGCGGCACGAGTCACCGCGCAAGCGACAGGAAACGCGCATGCTCGCTAAAGGCGCGCAACAGTCGCCCTGTGCTCGCGCCACAGGAGAACTATGGAGAGCGTGAACGATCAAATGAAAGGGAGAAATCTGGATGGATGGATACTCTGCCTTTTCAACCTACTGTATTTTTTATTTCCGGTGAGGGATGCTGTCAGGTTGAAGAAGGAGGCCTATCGGGCCTTTTTGGCCTGTGGGACTCCGGAATCAGCTGATGGGTACTGGCGGGCGAAGCGGCATGCGGCTCGGATGGTTGCTGAGGCAAAAACTCGGGTGTGGGAGGAGTTTGGAGAGGCCATGGAGAAAGACTTCCGTACGGCTCCGAAGCGGTTCTGGTCCACCATCCGGCGTCTCGGGGGGGGGAAGCGGTGCAGCACCAACACTGTTTATAGTGGGGATGGTGTGCTGCTGACCTCGACTCGGGACGTTGTGGGTCAGTGGGCGGAATACTTCGAAGACCTCCTCAATCCCACCAACATGTCTTCCATTGAGGAAGCTGGGCCTGGGGACTCTGGACTGGGCTCTCCAATCTCTGTGGGCGAGGTCGCCGAGGTGGTTAAAAAACTCCTCGGTGGCAGGGCCCCGGGGGTGGATGAGATCCGCCCCGAGTTCCTCAAGGTCCTGGATGTTGTAGGGTTGTGTTGGCTGACACGACTCTTCAACATTGCATGGACATCGGGGGCACTCCCCCTGGATTGGCAGACTGGGGTGGTGGTCCCCCTATTCAAAAAGGGGGACCGGAGGGTGTGCTCCAATTACAGGGGAGTCACACTCTTAAGCCTCCCCGGCAAGGTCTATTCGGGGGTGCTGGAGAGGAGGGTCCGTCGGATAGTCGAACCTCGGATTCAGGAAGAGCAGTGTGGTTTCCGTCCTGGTCGTGGAACGCTGGACCAGCTCTACACCCTCAGCAGGGTCCTGGAGGGTGCATGGGAGTTCGCCCAACCAGTCTACATGTGCTTTGTGGACTTGGAGAAGGCGTTCGACCGTGTCCCTCGGGGGGCCCTGTGGGGGGTTCTCCGGGAGTATGGGGTGCCGGGCCCTTTGATACGGGCTGTCAGGTCCCTGTATGACCGGTGTCAGAGTCTGGTCCGCATTGCCGGCAGTAAGTCGGGCTTGTTTCCGGTGAGAGTTGGATTCCGCCAGGGCTGCCCTTTGTCACCGATTCTGTTCATTACCTTCATGGACAGAATTTCTAGGCGCAGCCAAGGTGTTGAGGGGATCTGTTTTGGTGGCCTTAGGATTGCGTCTCTGCTTTTTGCAGATGATGTGGTCCTATTGGCTTCATCAGGTCGTGATCTGCAGCTCTCGCTGGATCGGTTCGCAGCCGAGTGTGAAGCGGCCGGGATGGGGATCAGTGCCTCCAAATCCGAGGCCATGGTCTTGAGCCGGAAAAGGGTAAAGTGCCTTCTCCGGGTCAGGGGGGGTGTCCTGCCCCAAGTGGAGGAGTTTAAGTATCTTGGGATCTTGTTCACGAATGAGGGAAGAAGGGAGCGGGAGATCGACAGGCGGATTGGTGCAGCATCTGCCGTGAAGCGGGCGCTGTACCGGTCCGTCGTGGGGAAGAGAGAGCTGAGTCAAAAAGCGAAGCTCTCGATTTACCGGTCGATCTACGTTCCTACCCTCATCTATGGTCATGAACTCTGGGTCATGACCGAAAGAACGAGATCGCGGATACAAGCGGCCGAAATGGATTTCCTCCGTAGGGTGGCCAGGCTCTCCCTTAGAGATAGGGTGAGAGGCTCGGTCATCCGGGAGGGACTCGGAGTAGAGCCGCTGCTCCTCCATGTCGAGAGGAGCCAGTTGAGGTGGCTTGGGCATCTGTTTAGGATGCCTCCTGGACGCCTCCCTGGTGAGGTGTTCCGGGCACGTCCCACAGGGGGGAGGCCCCGGGGAAGACCCAGGACTCGCTGGAGAGACTATGTTTCTCGGCTGGCCTGGGAACGCCTTGGGGTTCCTCCTGAAGAGCTGGAAGAAGTGGCTGGGGAGAGGGAAGTCTGGGCCTCCCTTCTTAAGCTGCTGCCCCCGTGACCCGACCCCGGATAAGCGGAGGAAGATGGATGGATGGATGGATGGATGTATTTTTTATTTTAAACATTATTTGATGGCCTTTGTGGCAGGGATGGAGATCCATATATTATGTCACATGCAGAGTATACATCTTGATAGATAGATGGATAGATAGATGTTGCAGTATCTATAACAACCCAAACACACAGGATTTCAGAATTAGACATCCCCAGTTATTAATTTCACCAGATCTGAATGCCCTGTTAAAAAACTTCACATCGCGTTCCCGCCTGATGTCATTTATGTTGAGTTGCAATAAATGCTAAACTCTCTGCAGGTTCTTGTCTTTGTCGTCCGCTCTATTCAGCTGGCTTTGGAAACACACCGCGAGAAGGTGGGGGCCGGGTGGTGAGGGTTACGGGGGCGAGAAACACAAAAGTAACGCAATAGTTACTTTTACTAGTAACTAGTTACTTTTATTGTGGAGTAACTCAGTAACTCAGTTACTTTTTGGGAGAAGTAACTAGTAACTATAACTAATTACTTTTTCAAAGTAACGTGCCCAACACTGGCAGTAAACCACTCAGAGAGCAAGGCAAAGGTTTGAACAGGTTTATTGATAAAACCAGCGGGGGTTGAATTCTGGAAACTCCGTGTACTCAGAGGTCTGGTGAACTGGAACTGGAAGGGAGGAGGGAAGTTCACAGGGGTGAGTTCAGAATCCGTGGGAACTTTGACTTGACTATGACTTGGAGAGACAGAGAAAACGGGACTCTCGTTAGTGAAGAAAACCTTCTTCCCAGAATCCACTCTGTGTGGGTTGATCCAGAGGTTGTGACTCGTTGGAGAGTGGACAGGTAGACATTTGTTGGACCCGGAGGAGCTATAGAGCGGACTGTCACTCGGAAATCCAGGAGAACTTGAACGGAACTTGTGGAGGTTAATCCCCTGCTCAGTGTGAGACTCAAACAATCCTTCCAGGGGAAGAAGGCCAAAAACATCCAGTTTGCAGGATGGCCAAAACTGGCAAACACTCTGGCCCCGAGGTAGTGACAGTCCACTGCTTAAGTACTCCTCCAGATAATGATCCAACAAGACGCAAGTGTGCAGGGAGGACCAACGAGGACAGGGCGCCACCTGGTGGAGGAGGGAGAGACAGAGACAAAACAGACAACACAAACTGGATTCCTGACAAACAAAGTGATGTACAGGACATCAATTAAACAAAATTTCAAATATAATAATAAAGATAACAAAAAAGTCAGAGACAGACAGACAGATGGATCTATGTATATTTGTATTAAGCAGAAAAGGACGGAGCTTTTCAGTGCTGTCGTTTGGTAAAAGTGTCCTTAATTAGAAACTTGCTGATGTCACTTTTTCACAGCGCTTCATTCTTCGCTGAAGTTGTCTTTTAAAATAAATTCCCTGCCTTTGTTAGTCATCATTTCGAAAATAAACAAATTAATAAATAGTGAAAGGAATCTCCAGGATGTGCGCCCACATTCTGACACCAAGCTGCAGCAAAGTGGGTTGAAAAGAACTCAGAACCTGATTTGCTAATCAAGAATTATATGGACCGAAATAGATGATTATTTTCCACCTGTTGTTTTTTATTTTGGTAACAGTTTTATTTTTGTTGGATTTGCTCGTCTCCAAGGAAGGAAAAGCTGGACTTTTCTTGTAGGATACTGAAACCTTAAAATACCAAATAAAACATTGAAATAAAATAATTTCTAAGCGGCAGAGTTCAATAAAAAAGCCTATCTTTGTATATTTTTATGCTTTTTCAAGCGTCATCTTTGACTTTTTCCTCCTTTTTCACCTGGGGGATTCCTAGTTTACTCCTTTGGTCGCTAAATACTCCTAAAATTCACTAACAAAGCTGCTGTATGCGACCAGAAAATCATAAAGCAACCTGACCTGATTAGCTTCTTTAAATTCCTCCTGCATCATGTTGTTCACCTGCCTGGACCTAAAGTCAGCTTGCTGTTTAAAAACTAATCTTCCAAATCTTTTCAGATACTCATTGGTTCTGCAGTGATTTCTTCCAATAGCCTAAATCCACACTCAGAGGTTTATAAACACTCATCACAGACATTTATCTAATGGATTTAAAAGGGGAAAATGATTTTCCAACTTTACAGAGTTTTAATGTAAAGCAGCATGAATTTGGTGCTTTAGATTTATTTTCACTAAACCTCACCAAGATTCGTTCTACATAAAGGCTAAAATATACACATAGATCCTCATTAGCATTCAGATTCAAATAGAACCCCTCTGTTTTTAGAATACATACCACTGATGGTAAAACACCCCACAGCATAATGCTGCCGCTACCTTGTTTGACAGTTGAAAGCTTCACATGGACACTTCCAAACATAAACCCATTCACTTTAAAGATTATTGAAGGTAAAATATTCAACAAGCCACATATGAATCCCATGTAAAATGACATGTATACATGTGGATTTGGACTGTTTGGTGTTAAAGGCATATGATATTCCCATGTTTTCAGATTTAATGTCCATGTTTTTTTTACATGTGATACACATGTGCCTCAAATGTGCTTTTAACATGGAATGTTCTAAATCCACATGTAACCAAGTTTTTTTTTTACATGTGTTTAGGTCTTTTAGAGCATTTCAAAGTCTACTTATTTTCATTTGACATTGGCTACATTGTTCACATATGAACCTCTGTATTTTCTAGGACATGATTCCACTCCAACATAGCTAAACTCACAGTTATGATTGAAGACATAGAAAACAAATATATTTGACAGAAGTAAATCAGTATTTTAAACATGAGTTTAAATACTGTGTGTGTATCAATTGTGCTAGAAATAATTAATAAAACTGAATAACTGGTATTATTGGAAATTGGTGTCAATGTTTACATTAGAAACCCTTTTTCCATTTTTTTTAATTCATAACAACCTATACTTTAAGTATGTCAATAGATGTTTCCATAAAAAAAACAAAAAACAATAGGATTGCAATACACTATAAAAAATACTTTGAGTCATTTAAAAATAAACCAGCAGGATTTTGCATAGACAAATCCGAGTAGCTCTATCTCAGTGCGGAGCTGAGTCCGACATGGTTTTTAGACGTACAGTGTGCGCAGGTAGATCACATCGGAGCGTCTGGCCTCACAGTGTGAGCTTTTAAACCCTGCGGTTTCATCATACAGTGGGATCTGTAGCAGCGTGCAACGATTTAAAATGTTGTACAGTGTATAGACAGCTTTATCTGCACATTGCTGCCACTTTTTTTTTTTTTTTAGCTAATGTCTCAGTTGTTAAAATAATCCTGGAAGGTCTCAGACTTTGTTCAGCCTTCAAAAGTTGTAAATTGGGCAGGAACCAGACAGAAAGAGGGAGCTTTTGTTATGGTCTTGGTTCTGTTAAGTTTTCTTTGAGTTTTCAGTTTCATGTTGATTCATGTTTATTTATTCATTTTTTCTAGTTTTATTGGTTTAATTCCTATTTTGTTGTGTTTTCTGGATTTATTTGGGTTCTTATGCTTTTCTTTGTTGCCCTCTTGTGTTGGTTTCCTTTTCCTTAGCTCTTTTCCTAGAAGCCTCTGTTCACACCTGCTCCCAATCAGCTCGTTAGTCCTCCCTTTGTTCAGTCAACCATAAATACTCTGCCTGTGCAGTTCCTCAGTGCTGGTTCCTCTTCTCTCCCTGGCTCCTCATGCTTGTTTTTCACCTGATGTCTCCATGGTTCTTGTTTATGTGTCATTTTAAGTTGGATTTTTGGATTCCTGCCTCTGTTACCTGTGTTCATTAATTAAAACTGCAAGAACTCACCTCTGCATTTGGGTCCTAAATCCTCACCAAAAACTGATAGCTTTGCTTTAAAGGCTAATGGGTTTTCTTCAAGGTATGAAGGAAATAACCAACATTTCCACACAAATTAATACCCAAGAAGTTGTAAAATCATGATTTCATCATACATATGCCAATCGATGACTTCAGAAGGCGTTAAAAAAGCAGGATATGGGTTTTTTCGCCTGTCTGGCGATGTGGCAATAAGAATAATTGACTTGATGCCAAAAAGAGCCAAACAGATTTTACTTTCACAAGTGGAGCAGTACGGCTATCGCCATAGTGTTCCGCTTGATTTATGCATATAAATAGCTTTATTATAATTCTGCAGGGAGTATTACAGACTATATGGACACTGCAATGTAAGTAGAAAAAGGAGAAAAGATGAAAGAGGAGATAAAAGAGAGATAATGATAAAACATTTTCAGTCTGCTTCATCACCTGCAGAGATGTAAAAAGAACAGCACAACCAACGGATATGGTATAAGAGATACACTAAAGTAGCACCTACTATCGCTGAAGTATAAGCAGTATTATTTAATCTGACATGTGTACTGTGGTAGCTGAAGATAAGAATATGGGATCTTAAAACAAGAATAAAAATGACCTCGTTTAGACCTTAGCCTGTTTGTATCTGAGTTTCCATGGTAACTTACTTCAGACCTATTTAGGCCTGTTTTTTTTTTAAAGGGAATTGATTGGAAATAACCCCGACCTCAACCTATTGATTTTCAGTTACTAAGGGCCACAACCACAGAGAAGATTTACAGCTTCCATCTTTACAAGCATCCCACTGCATGTGTTCTAAATGTGACCTTTTGAGCAGAAGAGACGCTTTAAAAAATGCTCTGCTTTTCTGTTAGGGTTTTTTTTTTCCCCCTGTATAATGGTGCGTTTATTATCCAGAGAAAGCAGTTTAGGTAAGAACATCAGAATTCAAGCAGTTCTGTGGCACTGGAATCCACCCGTGTGTGACTCGGGTGTTACACCTCAGCATGATTTATGTCCCGAACAGCATTTCCTTGCATCGCAAATAGCAAGACTTTCAGCTTCCTCTTCTGCTGCTTTTTGTATTTTCTAACATGACACATGAATCCCCGGTGGCCTTGGAAATCAGACAACCCAGGTGCAACACTAATATCCTTCCCTGTATCCAAACATTTCCTTTAAAAATAACTGGCACATTGGGGCCCATAAATTAGAAGCGAGTCCTGCTCAAGACGTCTGGCATCCAATAAGACCGTACCCAGAGCAATAAACTTTGACATTGGTGCTTGAAAAATGCCTGCCCTTTTTCATTGTCAAGTGTTACAAATTGATGAAATGAGTTCATCGATGTTTCCCGGTCATTATCTCTCCAGTGGCACTTTGTTTTACAGACAGTGGGAAAAGGGACAGAGCAGATTAGAGGCCCCGGCACAGTTTATCAAACAAAATCTAATATCATCCATAAGAAAAGAATCTGGAAATCAATACTTCATTACTAAATTGTTAGTGGGGATGAAGAGTAATTGTGTGAGTTCAGACATGTGTCTCGGCGGCCGGGGCATAGGAAGTTCAATGTCACCCGGGAAGTGATAAGTAAAGGCACTGATGGGAAGAAACATTTCTGTAATGGCGGCTGCAGCAGGAGGGCAGCGGCCTGAGCACAGAACAGACAATAGACCCTAGTTTGCCATTGATTGGTCCGGCTATAAAGATGGAATGGTTTAAAGAGCAAAACTGAGAAAAAAAGGAGGAAAAAAGAGAATGTGACTGAGTTCCACCTTCTGAGTCGACCCTTCCTCCATTTTTTTTTTATGCCTTCTTCTGTAAAAAACATCAACCAACCAACCAGAGATGGCCTTAAAAATGATTGCCCTCCTTACACCGTTGTATAACCAAACAAAATGTAATTTAAAAATGAAATCTGAGACACTTTTTCTGTAAAATGAGTACATTTTTCTTAAAATAAATTCATTTTTTCTGAATTGAGATCAAACTTACATTTGGAAAAAGACAATTTACATTAAAAATATAAAAAAGTGAATTAAGTGAATAATATCTAATTATCAGATTTAAAGGGTAAAAATACTTATTTACCTGCTCAGATTGAGGCCAACACACATATTCTAAGACATTTTATTTTAAGATTGTTTGTGTTGTCAGATTATCTCAATGAAAACAAATACTGCCAAACCTGATCTATAAATAAGTAAAGTTTTTAATTCAAATGAATTTACCTTTAATCTGAGCAAGTAAGAGTTTCACTACATCATCACATTTTTATAATAGAAGTAATAATCAGTCATTTAAGAAATCAAGTGGAAAAATTCATAAAAAGGTGATTCAAGAACAAAATAACTGATCAATTTACAGGTCATGACCCCAACATCTCATTTAATAGTCTAATGAAAATATGTAAAGTTAGAAAATATAGAGTTAGATGTAAATATTGGTTTAAACAATAACATAAAAATAAAGTATAAACTGTAGGTGTGTCTTTCTAATATAGTTCTTTATATCAAACAAGCTCATTCTTTATGTCATGTTGGGGTCTAATCTTCTAACCCACATGCAGAAACACTCTAGAGACAGGAAAAAAGTTAAAAGGTTTATTGACAATGTTTTCAGAGAAATGTGAACGGGGTCTTGGTTCTTCAGGCTGGTCACGGGAGGGAAGCAACTAGAGGAGGACAGATCGGTTAGAGTGGATCCAGGAAACTTGCTGTTTAACGGCGGTTTGAGTTAATACCTACTCAGGGGGTATTCTGACCGGCAGGGGGGGAACCTTGAGGGTCCAGAGGCTGAGGGCTGAGGGCAGCGGCGGAGGCTGAGGCGGAGGGCAGACATGCAGGTTCCAGGCAGCGAGAGTTTTCTCCAGGAGTTGACTGATAATCAGATATGTCAGGATCTGAGAGGCAGAAGAACACAGGGTCAGACAAGTTCTCAAAAAAAAATCAGGAAAACAGATCAGATTAGGCTGGCTCAGGTTTGCTGGTACCTTTACTGGCAAACACTCTAGCAGGGAAGTGTCAGCCTCCTCCTCCTTAAGAAGGCCTCCAGATGAGCAGATGGGAAACAGGTGTGCAGAAGTCAGCTCACGCCCTCAGGAGGAAGATCTCAGGCTCCCTCTGGTGGAGAAAGGTAGACAAGCCTCCAGATCCCAACACTTTAACTCTTTGAGTTAATTACTCAAGATGGGATGAGGAGCTTGAAATTTTATTTTAAGTAGCGCTGATTCATAAAAATAAAACAGTAAAACTATTTTTCAAAGTACTTTTCTTTAAAAAGTTACTCCAGTAAATGTGAATTTAACTAATCATTATCCACCTCTGAGCATTTACCTGAGGAATTTTAAGAAAAAAAAAACTGTTCAAACCGGCTGGTCGTATGTGTCCAACCTCCTCCTCCTCCTCCTCCTCCTCCTCCTCCTCCTCCTCCTCCTCCTCCTCCTCCTTTGTTTGCTCTAAAGCAGAAATTTCAGCCTGCAAACCCAAAAATACACATAGTTATTTCACTCTATTTTCCTAGGAGCTATTTCTCTTTTTGTAAGCTTTATATCAGGGATATCCAATTGAAAATCACCTGGGTCCGGTGTTTATGCATCCATGTTATACATTGACTTTAAAAATAAAAAATATATATATTTTTGATTCTGTTCATGGTGGAGAATCCTGCTTCACAGCAGCAAGTTGAGCCAAACATCCTCTAAATGTGCAGGGTCATCTTTGAGCACGCCATTTCACTTTTCTTTCACCAGTTCACCGCAGTTCTTCCAGCAGTCCACACTTTCTCTGCTCTCTTTTTCTCATCTTCTCCTTCTTTCCCATCGCCCGGCTTCTCACAGGTTTGCCTGCTGCTGTGTCTAAAAGTACTGTAGCAGCAGCAGCAACCCAGACTGACATCTCATTGACGCTCTGAAGGGTTTACCGTACTAACAGGAGAAGGGGCGCAAGTGAATTTAGACACTGTTGTTGGACATGCAGTAATTTATAAATATTTTAAATCAGGTTGGGTCCAGATTGTTAGGTTTCTGTTTCTGTTATGTTTTTCTTTTGATATTCAGTTTTGCTTTGCTCTTTGTCTTTTTACATTTTTATGGTTTAGTTCTTATTTTGTTGTGTTCCTTGGGTTTTTCTCAGTTACTGTCTCAGTCTAGGTTCCGTTATATTTTCTTTTTAGTGTTCAGTATTGCTTTACTCCTTGTTTTCTAGTTTAACCTTTTCATAACATGAGGACCCAAATTTGGGTCCTCAGCACTCGCCCCAAGATGGTTTTTAGACCTGTAACATATTCTCTGGGGTCTTGCCTTTATTTTGATACCAAAACAATTAAAATAAACTCTGTAGTTCTTGAGATATATTCGATTCATTTTGGGCAAGTTATTTTCAACAATATTTCTCGAAAACAGGCCTAGGGTTTATTTCTTAATTTGTTATGTTTTTGAGGTTATTTTCAGTTTTCTTGGTTTCTATTTGTTGCCGTCTGCTGCCCTCTTATGTCCTCCTTTCTCCCTAGCTCTTTTCCTCTCTTGCTCTGTGCACACCTTCTCCCAGTTTCCTCATTAACCCTCTCTTTTTTCTCAGTCTCCTTTAAAAGCTCTCTCTCTCTTTAGTTCCTCTTTGCTGGGTCCTCGTCTAACCTCTTCAGTCTTCCTCCACTTTGTCTCTCTGAGCCTTCCACTTGAGTTTTGATTCCCTGATGTCTCCATGGGTTTGTGGTTTGTTTTCTTTTTATTTTCGCCCCATGTTTTGAATTTTTTGATTTTTGGATTCCTGGTTTCATGTTGTTTTTTTTTGGGACTTTGATTTCATTTTGGATTTCGGATTCTTGGTTGTCTGTTTGTTTGGACTTTGCTTTTTTCAGTTACTCCTTCATTAAAACCAACCATAAATTGACCTCTGCCTGCCTGCCCTCTGCTTTTGTTCCCTCAACCCTCAAACAAATCCAGACACAGATTAGCCAGCAGGTGGGTCCGGATCCGGACCGCGGTCCGCTAATCCGTGACCTCTGCTTTAGAATTTAGTTATTTAGTTTGCAAACATGTTCATCTATTGATTGATTCACTTCAGTTAGTTGTTTTTTTGGTTTAATTATAGTTATTTAGAATAAGTTTTGTTTATCCTTCAGCTGTTCAGTTTGTTCAGGGGCGACAGCGGCATCGGGTGCAGGAGTTTGCCCTGCAGCTGAAGGGTTGTCGGTTCATGCCCCAGCTCCAGCTTTTAGTGTCGTTGTGTCCTTGGGCAAGACACTTCACCTGTGTTGCCTACTGATGGTGGTCAGAGGGCTCGTTGGTGTCAGTGTACGGTGGTGTTGGTGTACGGCAGCCTCGCTTCTGATCTGAGCCCCAGGGCAGCTGTGGCTACAATATCGCTCACCGCCGTCAGTGTGTGTGTGAATGACTGAATGTAGGGTAAAGTGCTTTGGTCAAGTCTCCTGAGTTAAAAAAGCGCTTTATAAGTACAGGCCATTTACCATTTGCTTATTTTATTAGGGCTATGGGTGTTTAGGGTATAAATATGAAGGCTTTTACTGCATCAGCATAAAAGCTGGTGGTGATATGGTTTTCTACCTGTAAGTCAGGAATCAGCAGCCAGTCAGGGTGACATAGAGAAACCTGAATAGGAGAAGCAGCAGGTAATCTTGGGATATGGACCTTGATGTTTGGGAGCCAACTGGGAAATAAAACCACCTTTTTTTTTTTAACCTGCTTGGTAAAAGCTCTTTAAATCGCTCTCTATATGACCAAGCAGCTAATTTTAAAGACAAACCCCGGACTTTGTGACCTAAAGAGTTGACATATATGAGTTATTTTAAATGCACTTGACACTGTCAATGCTACGAGCGCGGGGCTCCCCTCTTGAAATACCGACTATGTAAGTTAGAAGAAGACGCACCTTCGTTGGTCAGGTCATGTGACCTAGAAGAATGTATCGCTTTACGGGCACAGGCTCTTATACAGTCGGAGCTAAGGTTTTAGCTCTGTTATTTTTCTGCCTGCTGGACTACTGGTCATGACGAAGGTCAGGAAAAAGTTTAAACCTTCTGAGGCTTAAAAGAGAAAACGTGAATGGGATCGAGGAAAAGCAAGAGCTGATCTTGTAAAGGAGTTTGTCTGTTGTTGCTGGCTGAAAGAAGAAGCCAGATGTAAAATAGATTTTTTTTTCTCAGCTTTATTATGAGACTGGTAAGTTAACACATTGCTCCTATTATAGTCATATTTCTTTATTATTTTTGGATGTTTAGTTGAAGCAAAATGAGGGCAGTTACAAGTCTAGCACCCCTAGTGGCCAAAAGTTACACACTACGCCCAAACATCTAATATCCGTCACGCTCCCAAGCCGGGTCATGAGGGGAACTGGTGCCTATCTCCAGCTGTCTACGGGCAGCGGGGTCCACGCTGGACAGGTCATCAGTCAATCGCAGGGCAACACAGAGACAAAAAGGACAAACAACCACGCATTCACACACTTAAATAAATAGAGAAGCCAATTAATTAACAGTCATCTTTTTGGACTGTGGGAGGAAGCCAGAGTACCCAGAGAGAAACCAAGCATGTTCAGGGAGAACATGTAAACTCCATGCAGAAAAAAACCCCGGTCCAGGAATTAAACCCGGAGCCTTCGTGCTGCAAGGCAGCAGTGCTACCCACTGCTCCACTGAGCAGCCCACAGGCTGTGCCTAAAAGTGTGAAACCAAACCTGCAGTTGCTTGAAATGACTGATTCTTTTGAATAAACTCTTTTAATGAACTGATTCCAGCGATTCAGCACTAATATTGGATGTAGCCCTAATTTGGTTATCTTTCTTTTCCCAAATCAAACTTATATGGAAGTTTGCAAATACCTTTTCACCAAAAGTATGTTGAAAAAAAAGTGTGGAAAAAACAGCAGATCGCTTCATGACCTCGCCATTAGCAGAATGTCTGTTTTAAATATGGCTCAGTGTGTGTTAATGAACCTTCATAAGTAACTTTGATGGAAGACCATAACCATAGCAGCACATTCTGCAGTGTTCAGTGTGCAGAACATTTGGCTTACTTGAGCCCTCTGGCTCCTCTTTTGTTTCGCAGTGTGTAAGGGCACATCAGTGCAGTGAGCAAATCACCTCTGTGCAGCTTGGCATAGCCTCATCCGTCTAAAAGCTTGTGTCTGGAGTCCCTCTGACCCATTCCCCTTGCTCGCCATGTTCAGCCATGCAAATCAGAGTGCCTTCACTTTGAACATTTATAAGATGAACCTGCAGCTCATGTCTGATGCCACTTGGGGTTCAAAGGGGCCAAAGCTTTGGTTAAGATATAATATGGGGAGTTTCAGTTTTAGTAAACGGACAGAACATTAGGCAATGATAATATTACAGATTTATGTTAAAAATTAGAAAGAGATCCAAAATAATTATGCTACATTTGTTATATTTTCTATTTCTGGAGAAAAATATTCAAATATTCACTAGTATCAATGCTGTGATTAAAAGGTTTTGTTAAATTTCTTATTTTTGGAGCAGATTCCATTACCTGTTGGCAGTCTTTACTAAATGCCAATTGGAAAAATGTGAATACTTTTTTATGGCCTTCATAAAATGAGCATCTTTCTTTATCTTAGTATCTTTCCTAGTTAGTTCAAATTACTCAATACTTAATCTCTTAAATTTTTATGGAGTGAATTTTGTTCCCTTCTAAAATTCTCAATAAAAAAGGTTTTGTGAGTAACCTTACTGTTTTCTCTCATTTGAAATTTGTTAGGAATCCAGTTTGTTCGGGTTGTGTCTTTGTGTGTTTTCCCTCCACCAACAGGTGGCGCCTGGTTCTCGTTGACCCTCTCACACGCCTGCGGATGGTTGCCTCATTACCGGAGGACTCTTAAGCTGCTGACTGTCACTACCTCGAGGCCAGAGTGTTTGCCAGTTTTGGGTACTCTAGCCAAGCTGAGTTTTGCTGAGTCAAACTGAGTTTTTGTCAACCAGAGCCTAACCTTGTTGTTTTTGTCTTTACCTCTTGGCAGGAAGTCATCCTGCAAACTTTAAGTTTTGGACCTTCTCCCCATGGAAGGATCATCTGAGCTTCAAACTGAGATAGGGTTCAACAGGAGGTTTGGATCTACTTTTCCCCAAAGGATTGTTTGAGCTTCACACTGAGAGAGGGGACTCATCTCCACAAGAAACCAATCAAGTACCATAGAAAATCCAAGTGACAGTCAGCTCCTCCGTTCCTCAAGGAAACACCTCAACCTGGGTAAACCCTGTCCACCCTCCAACGAGCAAGTCAATTACTGGAACAACCCACACCAACTGGATTCAGAGAACGACACATTTTTTCTGGAAATGTGAGTCCTGTTTCCTTAATTCCCATTTTGCAAATAGAACCTCAAATTTCCCACTGAGCCTGAACTAACCACAGGAACTTCCCTTCACTTTTCAGTCCTGGTTCGCCAGTGTTCTGAGCAGCACTGGACCCATCCCTACCAGTTCTCAATAAACCTGTTAAACCTTCCCCTGGTCTCTGTTTGGTTTTCTGCATGTGGGTCAGATCTTTGCATAAAATCATGACAAAATTGTATTACATTTTTGTTGCCATATTTAATTTTTTGAATTTGATTTCTTTAAAAACATTTTTTTATTTCTCTTTTTCATGTTGAGTTTTATGAACCACATTTTTTTTAAACTGTGCTTCAAAGTTCACAAAGTAAATTTACTTGAATGTACTGTATTTAAGTACTATTTTTGAGTATCTTTACTTGAGTCATTTATGGGAGGGGGGGCGTACTTAAAACTTTTACTCCACTACATTTTGGGGAAGCTGCTACTTACTTTTTCTGTTTACCTCAGCTTAGCTTTTTTATCCACTGTTGTTGTTTTTTCCTAGTTGAAATGTGCAATGTGTAAAACTCAGGGCAGGTATTATTTTTATAGTTTAGAAATGTTATTACGGCGTCAGTTGTTGCCATGTGGCCAAGTGTTCCAGTAGGATGGGTTCTCTAATCAGAGTAGTAGTTTTATCTGTGATTATACATTCAACCTTAAAGCTCTGTTCCATAGTGAAAGTGTGAGGAGAATCAAGACACTCCTGTTTTTTGTTTGTTTGTTTTTAAATAAGAAATAAAAATCAAATAAGCTGTCCTTATTTTTTGTGGCATTTTTATGCTGAAGTTCTTTCCAGGTGGTGCAGAATCTGTAGCCGGTAGTTCTACGCATCAATGCATTAGATGGTTTCTGTAAGTTACAAGGTTCTTTAAAGTCGTAGGGAAGCGGCAGTTCCAACCGTTGCTTTTCCGAATTCTCCCGAGTGGTGCACGACTTTACACTAGTGAATAAAGTGAATGTGATTGGTCGTTTATCAACGGAACATGATTGTTGTGGCAAATGTTTCGCAAGCAAGTTTTGTTGTGGCCGGTTTCTCTGAAGCATCTTGCTTACCAGTTAGCAACTTAGTGCTAGTAGGTTCCCAATGGGAAATTCCATTGGGACCAAGTAGCACTAAATTGGTGACTTAGAAACGACACTGTCAAGGAACGCTATGGACAGCGGAAACATGCAAGAGGAGGAGAGTTTAGTGTCGGAGGTCGTGGATGAGTCTCCTCTGTCATCCATTTTTTATTTAGAGGAGGAAAGCGGGGACGAAGATGAATGATTCTTATTTCAACCGTTCCATATATTAGCTGCGATAAATGAATTAACATGCTATGACCGAAATAATTTGATTGACAGATGACCGTCGATATATGATTGGCCGAATTTAGGTGTTCAGGCTGACGTATAACTAACTGGCCTGTAGCCTCGTGAGACCATCCTGATCTCGCGAGTTTTCAAGATTTCACTCGCTAATCAGTCTGGAGACTCTCCGTTAAAGAAAATTTGGAGCCGTTCACCAAACGAACGTCCAATCAGCGTTGGCTTTGAGGCGGGTTGAGGTGTGACGCAACGAGAAGCGCGACAGTTCAGTCTAAAGAACATGGCGGCTTCAGCCGATGAAACTAGCGTTAGCGTGGCTATCGAGCAAGTTTTATCGGAATTACAGAGTATTTCTTCACTGAAAGAAGAGCAAAACACTTCTCTGGAGGCATTTCTCAAAGGAAAAGATGTTTTTGCTCTTCTCCCGGTTTCAGTAAGAGTAGCCTGGCTTGTGGTTGTGTTTTCGTCGTCGTTAGTACGTCATATGCTTCGTTGATCTGATTGGTTTATTTGGCCCGTCTATCACCAACATAGGCTAATCGGCTAACAAGTATTTTCTTCCCTTCCCAAAATTACTTCAGCGGAAGGTTTCCAGATGGATATGCGGAGCAAATCCATCTGGCGGAGTCAGGTTAACTGGCCTGCATAAGATAACGAAAACCCCCAAAGATTTTAAGACAGGATTATTTTAAAAAACAGACATTTTCAAACTTTTGGGACAATATCATCTGATAAAGAGTACATTTATATACATGTTTAAGCAAGAATGATATGACATTGAAATATGACTTCCCTATGACTTTAAGAGCCGTTGTAGAGGGTCCAAAGAGCCACCTTGGGCTCCAGGCCCACTGGCTGTGGACCCTTGATTTAGGTGTATCAGAGTCAAGGGGATTAAACTAAAACATAAATGACGGTCATATTTTCAATTAAAAGAAAAAGAAGCTCATCGATCATTTTCCTTCCCACTTTGCTACGCTCTATCACATGAAGTCCCAATTTTAAACAACAAACAGAAAAATGAAGTTAAAAGTGTGTGAATACTGTACTGTTGCGCACATGCTTGGATATCTGCGGTTGGAGTGTTTTTCTAATTAACGCCAGCACCACCTTCCTAGCACAACAGATGATTAGTGATAAAACAAGCTGTAAGAGCCACTTTCTACCATTCCTAGAGCTGAATTTGAATGTTCAGCAACTATAGAGCTCCTTTTAAAATAAGGTGCTCCCCGTTGTTGACAGAGAAAAACATTTTTTTTTATGTGCAGGGCTTTGACGTTGCTGAAGTGAGGCTGACAGTCCAGTAACAGGGGCCGTTTGCTAATGATTTTTGAGCAGCCCCCAACCGAGTCCTAAATGTCTGCAATATCCATAAACAACTCTATACTGTCCAATTAGGCAGACAGAGATGTACTGGGCTGTCAGACAGATTTGCATGGCTAAGCACCTGAGATCCAAAGGATGATGAGGGGGATGGTTCACCGGCCAGAGAGAGAATGTGCACAATGGATGACTTTCATTACAGCATTACCGCTTTTACATACACACTCATCCAATTACTGTCTGGATTAATTGATCATCATACCTTTTCTTTTTTCCTAGTAACAATGTTGGAGCCACTCGTTTTTTTTTCTCCTTTCTGCTCTGCAGCTCCTCTGTGCAGGTTTTCCAGTGAGAGCTCTTTATAAGGAGAAAAAAAAATATCTGAGGGGACATTTGGAGAATGGAGTAGGGGGGGTTTGTTAGAGAAACTCGTCATGAGCCACCACTGCGAGGACGGCCATTTGCATGATCGCATACGTTGGGAATAATTAGAATTTATGTGTGCTCGTCAATCCCGCCTCATCCTCTTCCCTGCTGTAGAAGAGCCATCAGTGGTCAGAAGGGTTCACCGGAGCATGACTCATCCCTGAGCGCGTTTGATCAGAATGAATTATGCCTTTTAGATTCATTATGGCACTTTATTTCTCCTCTCTGTCCTCCTTCCTTGTCCGTTCAGTACGGGGAATGAAATGTACAAGACAGGGTACATATTTTATTGTATGCATGCTGTCATGCACGCACGGTTAGGGATAAGAAGTAGGAGGAGACGTTTTGGCCGAGCAACCCATTATAACCCATTTTTTCTGAAGTTTCTTTTTTATTTTTAAGGGAGAGTGGAAAGTTTGACAGAGCAAAGAAACGTCTGATTAGGCTGAGAAGTAGACATTTAAAGAGTAAAAATGAAGCTAACCAACAACAATACTTCAGAACAAAAGTTTTTTATTATCTGTAGACCTACAATAAAAGTGTTAAGAGGATTATTTAAGGCCTTTTACATTTTTCTAATCATTCTCTTTTACAAGGAGGTCATCTTCTAGAAAGGGGTTTTTACCAATTAGATTTTTTTTTTTGTCATACTTTAACATTTTGGATGATTTTTTAAATGTGATTTACTGGGGGGGGGGGGGGGGACTTTTTTTTTGTGTACTTTTCTAAGATAGTTAAATTTTTTAAACAAAACTATTGAATTGTTCCAAAATAAGTTGGATTTATGTGAAAAATATTGATTCTTTTTTAACTCTTGTTCATTTTCATAGTTTTTATTTTAATAAGACAAGGAAAAACGTAAAACACAGGCACACAAAAAAGGCACCTTAAAGCAAATGGTGGAAAACAAACTAGTCAGAATGTGTTGCACTGTTTCTGTCCATATTTATGCATATTTTTGTGTCCAAAACAAAAGCACAATTTTAGCTGAGAGGGTTGTTTATAAAATCATGAGACACTTTGCACAGACAATTTAACCATATCATGCAGTCAGATTGGAGAAATGTTTTTGTTTCTAACGAAAACAAGTTGATTACATAGACTCACTGACTCTGAAGCAATCCCTAGCACCAACAGTGGAGAGGAAAAACTGCCTTTTAACAGGAAGAAACCTCCAGCAGAACCAGGCTCAGTGTGAGCGGCCATCTGCCGAGGCCGACTGGGGTTCAAGGAGACAGAAGCAGAGATACAAAAAGCAACTGTAAAAGGCGGCCCCGTCCAGGAAACACACAGCCAGGCAGACGACCTCTGAGCCAGCTCCCATTTCAGAGGATGTAAGAGAGCCCATCCAGCCAGTCAGTCAGAGAAACAGGACTAGACCGAAAAACAGGTTGATCTCCAACATCTATAAACAAAGGTGTTGATGGCAGCAGCACAGCTGCTATTTCTCTCCAGGATGGAGTCACAGCCAGACAGGAACAGATGATGTCAAGCTAGTATGAGAAAAAGCAGAGAGAGCAGAACGTTAGAGATTCAACTAACAAATTCTGCAGAGTGGTAGAATCAAGATTGAATGAAGCAGAAGGATGAAAAAGGGGTCCCTATGTCCTCCAGCAGTCTAAGCCTATAGCAGCATAACTATAGAGATAGCTCAGGATAACCTGAGCCACCCTAACTATAAGCTTTATCAAAAAGGAAAATTTTAAGCCTAGTCTTAAAAGTAGACAGGGTGTCTGCCTCACGGACTAAAACTGGTAGTTGGTTCAAGGAACCACTAGTAAACCTGCAGATTAAGAGCGAAGTGCTCTGTTAGGGACATAAGGAACAATCAGAGGTTTATATGTGAGAAGAAGGATAATTCTGGATTTAACAGGAAGTCAATGAAGAGAAGCCAGGATAGGAGAGATATGATCTCTCTTTTTCATTTTCATCAGAATTCTGGCTGCAGCATTTTGGATCAGCTGAAGGCTTTTAACTACAGTTTGTGGACTTCCTGATAGTAAAGAATTAAAATAGTCCAGCCTTGAAGTAACAAATTCATGGACTAGTTTCTCATTGATTTTGCTTGTAAAGTGGGGAGAATAGCGCTAGGGTTACCGCACCATGACGTCACTGCTGGGAGATGTCAGGAGGGAGGGGTTACTATATTTGGGCCACAATGGCCGCTCCCAGACTCTGTGATCTTGAGGTCAATTTCTGCAATTCTAAATCAATAAAGTTGCATTATTATTATTATAGCTGAAGGAATCAAACTCTGAGTCCAACAAAAACATAAAATCAGAATGTTGCAACGTCGGTTTTATGATCTTTAAGCTCAGGGAGTTATGCAGCAGGAGAGCGATCTGAAAAACACCAGAAGGTCCACCTCTCCGCTTCCTAATAAGTGAGGCCAAGTCAGAGGGCAGGCGGGGGTCAAAGGACTTTGTGGACAGATGCCAGTCTTGTGCCTCATCACAAATGTATGGAAAAACAAGGAGCTGGTGTTTGTTTTCAGAACATCCAGGGGAGTCCTATAAGTACCAGAACAATAAACGGGGTTGGAGAAACAAGACTGGTTCTCTTTACGGGGAGGGTAAGGGTCGACTTTATCTACTGGAGAGACTGAGATCTTTTGGAGTGCAGGAGAATCTCTGGCGTGTTTGTTTACCTGCAGCTGAGAGGAAGAGGATAGATAAGCTCATCAGGGAGGCCAGTTCGGTGATAGGATGACCAGGAGGTGAGAGACAGAAGAGCTTCAGCAAAAAAATGACTGTTGAACTGTGTCTCCCGCCCCATCAATGAACCTGCTGAAAAATGCACAAAGGAGTGTTTTCATAGATCCTAAACTTTATAACAATCACAGCTTCCAGCAAGTTCAATATTCACATCTCAGATGTTTTAGTTTATAGGTTTGTTGTATAAATATGTATGCATATTAATGAATCTACACGTTTACACATAAACCAGAGCTATAGTGAAACCTACAATGCCTTGATCAACAGCCGATACCGCACCGTGACGTCACAAACCAGTAGGTGGCAGTAGTGTTCTTTGACAAACATGGATGCCTCTAGTAAAGTACATTTGAATGAAAATTACTCTCAATTAAAACACTATAATTTATTGGACAGTATGTAATAATTTCATAATTAAAGTACTTTCAGAAGTTTGAATTCTGAATATGACTTTTCCTTTAGCTACTGAATAGACTGCCCTAGCTAACCTAGCTGTATAATGTGAGGGGAAGACACTGCGGTTAGTTCAGGCTCAGTGGGAAATAAGATTCTTTGACTTGAAGAGGAGGAATAGGTTGCAGACTTACGTTTCCAGAAAAAGGTATCTTTTATTGAATCCAGTCTTTGTGGGATGTTCCAGTGATTGTCTCGTTTGATGGTGGGCGGACAGGTTTTACCCAGACTGTGGTTGTTCCTTGGTAATGGAGAAGCTGACTGCCACTTAGATTTCCTGCGGTACTTGAACGGGTTATTGTGGAGATTAATCCCCTGCTCAGAGAGAAGCCCCAGACAATCCTTGCGGGGGAAAGGTTGATCCAAACCACAAACTTGAATCCTAAGCTCAGTTTGGTTCTCAGAAGATCCTTCCAGGGGAGAGAAGGTTCGAAACATCCAGTTTGCAGGATGACTTCCTGCCGAGAGGCAAAGACAAAAACAGGAAGGTTAAAAACTCAGGTAGACAAAAACTCAGTTTGACTCAGCAAAACTCAGCTTTGCTAGAGTACCCAAAACTGGCAAAACAAAAACTCAGGTTACACTCTGCTAAACTAAGTATGGCTAGAGTGCCCCAACACTTTGGCGTCGAGGTAGTGGCAGTCAGCAGCTTAAGAGCACTCCACAGGTAATGAGGCAAGGAGCTGCAGGTGTGCAGGGAGGCCCAATAAGGACAGGGCACCCCCTGGTGGAGGAAAAAAGGAAACACAAAAACAGACCACATAAACTGGAATCCTGACATATAATAGTCAGGTATTTGCTTTATTTGCAAAGCTTTGTACATAGAAACTTAAGGGAAACTTAAGGAATCAGAGAAAATATGCTTGTGTTTAGATCCAGCCACTGTCAGAGAGAGGCTACCTGTGAGCAGAAACGGTCTCTTTGGTGGCCCGCCTTTGTTAATACCTTCTGTAGCATCGACCTGAAGGTAAAGTCTGTGTCCAGGATGGGGGGTTCTGCTGAGATGCTAGCTCTACTTTTCCTGAATCTTTACCCATAAAGCTGCTGGACGGAGGGAAGTTAAGCCGGTTAGGATACGATCAGTTTGTACGTCCACTCCTCCGTCTTCATACAGTTAACTCAGATACAATGACTCACATCCAATATCCAAACAGCAAAATCACAACATAATTTAGAGTAAGCAGATTGCATCAACTCATTTCTGCATTTTTAATTGTTTTTGGGGTTTTTTCTTTCGTGGCTCCAGTTCCCTCCAGGGAAAGAGCCCAGCCTAACAGAAAGGTTAGTAATCTCTGATGCAAGCAAGCTGCTAGATTTCAGATCATGTCAAGTCTTCCTCTGTTAGCGTTTTCAGCCTGGTTAATAATGTAGCTTCCCATTCCTCTCATTCATTTATGCAAGCCAGCGTTACCTATCCAGATGTTGGAGGGGGGGGGGGGAGTGATATCTGAAATAATTACTGCTACCAAGTGGTCAATCTTCTCTAACTGTTGTTTTCAGCCTCTCATTCAGAGCTTCATCAGTAATCAAGGGTTAATTTCACACCTCAGTGGATTGCCTGCCTTAATCTCTATTCAGTGTAATTAAATCTGTCCAATAAAAGAGAGCTCTTTTCCTCTTTGTTCTCTCACATCTCCTTCTCCTTTTTATTTTTTTTTATTGTTTTACACCCATCACATCTCATCGTCTGAACTGCAAAGCCATCCAGTCTCGCTTGACAGGCAGAATCTATCCCTAAAATTAAAACATTCCTGACCGAGATTGTAAGAGGGGAAGAGTGGGAGGGAGTGCTGAGTTCGGCAGAGGAAAGGGAAAGTGAAAGGAAAAGTGACACTTCTAGTGTCTATTTTACTTTCTTTTTTTTTTTCAGCAGAGTGGAATGTGAAGATATGACCCTGTCAATCAAGGCCTGTGACAAGTTTAATCACGGTGTGCCCTCCGCAAAATCAGGGCTAAATAGGAATGCAAATAATAGAGCGCTGGGGCCTCTTATAAATGGTAATCAAGAGGACTAATCAACTGACAGATCCACACTGACTCAAGGAGTCACTCAAACTTCCTTTCTTTTTAAGAAACATTAATGCTCAGGGAAATTAAGGAAATTAACATCACCTTTTTTTAGTTAATGCCTTTTGTTTTATATTTGTTTTATTACTCCACTGCTTCTTTTTACTCGCTGAGTAAGAGGTGACAGAAAGTTGCATTTAAAGCTACATAAAGGGTGTTTTCCTCCCCAAGACAGACCAGCCGGCAGGTTTTCTGAACAATGTAAATGAGCCTTGCCAATCCACCCCTCTGTGATCTGCCACAGAAGTCAAGGGCTCCAAGAAGACTTTGAAATGTTGATTCAGTGGAGTGTGGTGACTTCCCTTTGCACTTTTAAACATACAACTGATCTGAAGTTTCATCTGGGCTTGAAACTTGTGAAGGTTGCCTTTCTCCCCAATTGTCAAAGAAGTCAAACTTAAATGTGAAACTCCATTTCGCCCTGACTGCATCAAAGAGCAGGAGCTGCTCTTTCTTTTAGAGTCCATAAGATAAAAGATGAGGAGAAATGTTCTTATTTTGCCACATCTAGAGGGAAAAATCATTGAAAATTTATTTCTTTTTTCTTTGCACGGTACAGTTAGAAGTAGAAAACGTTAATGTTTTATGCAGTTGGGGATTGATGTACTTATACTCGGGATTCCCTCCCAGGTCAAAAACTATAAGCAACTTCTGCTCCGCAAATGTGTGCTGTTAAAGTTTAAGCATTGAATAATGATTTATCCAATGAGAAGCAGATCAACAGCAGCAAACCGCCAGCCGTGATGGAGACACCTGCGCATCATTAGCAGCTGAAACCATTGCTTTAAATCAGGCATGCCCAAAGTCGGTCCTCGAGGGCCGCTGTCCTGCAGGTTTTAGAGGTTTCCCTGCTTTAGCACAGCTGATTCTGATGATTGCAGTTCAACAAAAGCCTGTTAATCAGTTATCAATGTAAATCAGCTGTGCTGAAGCAGGGAAACCTCTAAAACCTGCAGGACAGCGGCCCTCGAGGACCGACTTTGGGCATGCCTGCTTTAAATGGAAGAAAAAATGCTTCCCTTAAAGGTGAAGTAGGAGAGCTTTTACCATGTGGCTTGAAAATCTCCCAACAGCCGCATTGCAAGTAGTGAAATAAAAGGTCTGAAAGTGAAATGAAATAAAATGGTCCCCACTGCAGTGAGAAATCAATGAGTAACCCCCACCAATCACAAAACCCGGTCCGTGATCTACTATGGGTTCCTGATACGTCAATCAGGCTGTTTCTCCCTCACCTCTGTGAGCGTAACCTGACACATAAACGAATCGACCCCCCAATGTTGTGCAGCCACGAGCACTGGTACAAATTGTGATTCCCATGTGTTATCTGTTAGTTATGACAACGCGATCAGCCATCAAATACCCAGATCAACACCTACAAAGCAAGGACTTTTTAAGCCCCCTCCTCCTCCACCCCTGTCCGCTGTTCTGGCTTCACTCTCCGGCTCTGATAAGTAAATATCGTATGTCAAGTAAACATGGCTTTGACCATCATGCTGTCACTGTAATGCTTTGGGGAAAAAAACACGTTTTTATCAGCATATGTTTTGCTTGTTTGTGTTTGTTTATGCTCAGTTTCCTACATGGCTTTGGTTAGCAACCACAAGCGTTGCTGCTCTAGCTGTTCACTCCCGTATTGCAACATTGCTATCAAGACCCCCTTTGACTTGGTGAAGCTATGCTAAGTTATGTTGTTGTTAGCTCTTGTCAAAAGCCCTCGGTCTCGGCTTGTTTCATTCTCAATCTTAGAAACATCCGAACACCTCAACAGACAGCATGTGCGTTCATGTGTTTTGAAGGTTTCAAGTTTTTTCCAACATCTCCCACGGCACCTTTAATGCCATAGAAATATATACTACAGAAACATACCAGGTTATCATACAGACTTTTTCATTTATCTACAGATCTACAGTTAAAAAGAAGAGGAAAATAAACCACCACAATATCTCCCAAATGTAGAATTTTATTGATTTTACTTAATTTTTATTACAGTCTTGATTCTGTCAAGTTTTCTGTGGGTTTTCAGTTGCATGTTGATCCATTTTTTCTTTATTGGTGTTTTCAGGATATATTTGAGTTCTTCGGTTTTTCTTTGCTTGCCCTCTGTTGCCCTCTGTTGTTGGTCTCCTTTTCCGTAGCTCCTTCTAGAAGCCTCTGTTCACACCTGCTCCCAATCAGCTCATTAGTCCTGTCTGTTCAGTCTCCCATAAATACTCTCCCTGTGTAGTCCCTCAGTGTTGGTTCCTCGTCTTTCCCCTGGCTCCTCATGCATGTTTTTCCTTGATGTCTCCATGGTCCTAGTTTTTTTTTCTGCCTTTTTATGTTGGATTTTTGGATTCCTGCCTCAGTTGTCTGTGAATAATCCATTAAAACAACAAGAACTCCCCTCTGCTTCCTCGCCTCTGCATTTGGGTCCTCAAAACTTCAACCAAACCCTGACAATTTTTTCCTTTGTTTTAATCTCTCTTCAAACCTGATGTCAATGTTTATTTTTCTCCTTGATAAATCAGGATTGTCAAAAATATGACTGAAAAATATGGATACTTAATTTTTGTATCTGTATGCAACACTAATTTGGCATCGAGAGTAAAGACAAGTGTTTTTCGCTTTCATTTCTAATGTGTTAATTTTAGATTTCTGAATTATTTTCACATTAAAAGAATAATACCTCAAACAACCTTTAAATATTGTCACATTGTAAGTTTATTTACCCTTAATTTGAGTAGGTAAATGAGATAGTTTGCCAATGGAATGAGTATTTTTACTCTTAACTAACATGCACTTGAAATAAGACAATTCAATTGTGTTTTCTTATTTTAAATGTAAATTGTCTTGTTCCATTAGCAAAATGTCTCTTTTACATCCTCAATCTAAGAACAAATGCACTTATTTTAAGAAAAAAAATGACTTATCTAGATTAAGATATTTTTTCCAGTGCAAGTGAATGTTGACTCACAGCATCAAAGTCTTCTGCCGGGGCCCGAGCGCCAAAGAACTTATTTTGTTCATGCCAATAAACATTTTCTAATTGCTGTTTTTCTCTATGTGAGTCTCTCCACTGGTTGAAATGTTTTCAAAAAGTTTATATATATTTTTTTTATTTAAGTCTTTTCAATTGTCTTTATTTTCAGATTAACTTTTACGAATTGAATTGTTCTCATATTGTGATTTCTGATCACGTTCTCTTTATTTTTATACAAAATCACTCTTGGCCAATAAAAATGCTGTTCATTCGTCATGCTAGAAGAAAGCCCGCCCCTAGAGGTAAAGAGGATATGATTTGTAAAACAGAATTGGAAAAGAAAAGAAAAATTCAAACTGAAAGGAGGAATTTAAAAATAATTAAGTACTATTTTTAAAAAAATGTTTTTTTTTTTAATAAAATTTGAAAACATGAAAAAACAAGTTGAATTCTTAAAAAAAAATTTGAGAAAACAGCAGAGTTAATCTCAAAACATTTTATTAGAAAATATTTCATTGTTTCATTTTTTGCATATATTTTTTTCCCAATTTTCATTTACAAATAAAGTTCTTTGCTTTTTAACATTAATGAAAAAATGCACTCTAAAATATGCAATAGATAATTCTAGTTCTTTTTTTTACTGTATATTTTGAAAAATAAAATATATATGAGAAAATTAATATGCTATCGAAAAAAAAAGTTACTCTCAAAAATATGTTTTTTGTGTAAGAACTTTTTCAAATTTTCGTTTCAGGATTGTTTTTTTTTTTATTCTACAAAAAAAAAATCTACAAAATGAGTTATTTGCATATAGGAATATTGCAACAAAATTCACTCCATACAGGTGCTGCTGGTTGCTGACTCAATGGTTAAAAAAACATATGACCACCAAAAGGCCACATTTTTATACCCCAAAAAACAATACCCTTAATACAATAAGCATATAAACTCTATAAATTACTATTAAACAAATGTCTTCTAAAATCTATGAGTAAAACTGGAAATACTGACTAAATTTAATCTTTTAGAAAACCAACACATTAGCAAACTAACTGAATTCAAAATAGAGAGCAGGATGTTTGGGTTAGGCTGAAAAGTTTATTATTCCTTCTACTCTATTTTCAGGGTTTTAGAAAACTGAATTACATTTAACTGGCATCAACTTGGTGACAATAAAAATTAGTTGAGTTTGGAAGCTTGAAATATAATTTTATTCTGATAAATAAATAAAGTTAGCTGTATTCAGCCGTATACAGACACAGTGTTTACACAGTGTATAACCCAAGGTGGCGCTCATTCCCTATTACCTGGGCATAAAAAAAGCAACATAAATCATAGATATTTAGCTTTATGTTATAGCTAATTTAGTTTTAGTAAAAAATAAAAAATAAAAAATAAAAGAAATTGAGGAAATTTTATCTTCCTTCGTTACATCAGCTTTGATGGTTTGGATGTCACTGGGAATACAAGTGTTTCACGGCACGTCAAACGGATCAAACATTTTAAATACTTAACACATGCTTCCTTCCGTAATGATGGTTTACAGGCCAATGCTCCGGGGGGGGGGGGGTCGCGGTGGGGAAGACCCTAAGTGCTTCCAAGATATCGCATCTTCACAGGCAACACACATAACTCAGAGTGGCAATGTTAAAGGGAGACTTACAGGCGAGCCAAAAGAGTGAGTAAGTGATATGTCATGGAAGCATCATATAGAAATCGTTGCAACGTAAAATCCTCTTTTCGCCTTCCTCCAACGACTCATCCCTACAAATGACTAAATTTACGCACTAATTAGAATTTTTTTAGGTTATGCTCTAAAACCCAATGACATTAAAGATTCCTGTCTAATTATTAAGCTATTGATGCACATCCAGCGTGTCATTCGACATAAAAAAAAGACTAAATTAATTTCCTCGGTGACATTCAGCTCATCCAGCCTCACCTGCAGAGGATGATCAACATCCAAACAACGAAGCAGCCAACACCAGACATCATTAGGCTTCTCAACACCTCACAAAACACACAGACAGATTGACATCCAGCCAATTTGGCCATGAGCTGAGAAAAGCAACTTGTAGAGTGCTACCTCACAGTGAAATAATGATGGCCTAGGCCTGTCTCGGCCCTTCAGAGGCCCCTGTTTTGATCAGCCAGAGCATGAATCCAGCGTGACGCGTTATTCGGTTTACATCCATGCATGTTACAGTACCTGTGATGTGCATTAGCTTTGCAGAACTGCAGCTGTCACTCAATTCATTCTGCAGTGCGGCATACGCTGAGATTCAAAGCTCGAGAAACAGGACGGCATAGCGATAAACCTATAAACTGAGATTTTATAAAGCAGACAAAACAAATTTACAGCAATGATTTGAATTAAAAAGAAACTGCAGGGCAATCATTTTGCACAAAGGTGATACCTGCTCAGGCCTGTACACTGCAGCTGGATGGACAGTATGAAGACAAATATATGGGGGAATGATGCATGTTATTTATAGCATCCGGATAACACATGGTTTGGAAAATTGACAGCCCACCCCTAATGATGCTCCTCAAAGTGGCATGGATGCAGACGAGTGGACCTCTTCAAATGGGAGGCCAATCCCTGCTGACACAGGGGATAATAGCCCAGCATCGAGCCCATTGTCTGGGAACCACACAGCGAGGCTTTGGGAACCAAGCAGCTCCTGCTCCTGTGGACAAATGATCCGCACTCTGCCAGAGGATGTCAGCCATCAGGACTCTACGTTAGTCTGTTCGCATGAGGAATGATGGCAGAGGCCTCTTCCCTTAACCCTGTTAGTTTATGAATAAATACTGGAGAACATCTATCCATCCATCCATCCATGGCTATCTATCTATAGATAGCTACCTCGCTAGATAGCTAGCTAAACTTGAGTTCGATGCAAGAAAGTACACGACTCAATACCATTAACAAAATCACGTTGAGGTTTTTTCTGGTTTTAGATTTAAAACATTTCAAATTTCACTTACATTTCTATAATTAGGGCAAAAAGCAAATAGTGAGACAACTCTATGGAGGTTCAAAAATGACAAAAAGAAAAAGCAAAAGATTACTACAAAGTTGATACGTATATTAGAACGTATTAAAAAAAAATCTTTAAATTAATAGTTTGGTAATAAATCCTCCTAATAAAAGAGGGGCTGCTCGGAGTCGCATTGGGTAGCACTGCTGCCTTGCAGCATGAAGGTTCTGGGTTCGATTCCTGGCTTTCTGCATGGAGTTTGCATGTTCTCCCTGAGCATGCATGGGTTCTCTCCAGGTACTCTGGCTTCCTCCTACAGTCCAAAAACATGACTGTTATGTTAATTAGCTTCTCTAAATTCTCCTTGGGTGTGAGTGTGTGTGTGCGAATGTTGTTTTTGTCTCTGTGTTGCCCTGCGATGGACTGGCGACCTGTCCATGGTGGACCCCGCGTCTCACCCGTAGACAGCTGGAGATAGGAAGGTCAATTTAGTGACAAAATGAGGAACAGTAAATAATTAGATATTTTTAACAAATTATGTTCATCAGCTTTTCATTTTTTTTCCATTAATTGGTGTAGTTTAAGTGTATTGATTCACTTGTAGAGCAAGTTATATATTTCAGCTTTTATTTTTAATGTTTGTTGGTTTTTGTCCTGTTTGTCAATAAATATATTTCAGTTAAGCTGTGGAAAAAAAATTATTTTTTTTGGTTAAATATTTCCATATTGCAGGAGAAGTGTATTTAAACAGCAGTGTTTCTGATAGTTGTGTATAAAAATATTTTTTATCATCAGAGCAGTGACGGTCCTAGAGGAAATTAAGCAGGGGGGGCAGTTTTCGTTGCATTGAACAAAAGAATAACAAAGAAAAAAAACAACTAAACACAGACAGGAAAAGAGGAAAGTTCAATTAAGTTCAGTTTATTTCTATAGCGCCAATTCACAACGCGTGTCATCTTAAGGCACTTCATAGTTCAACCAGATCATTCAGTCAAATTGATTAAAATTTTTCTATCTAAGGTAAACCAGCTGATTGCATCAACTCATTGACTGGAAAGCAATCCCTCACACTAAGCATGCTTTTCGCGACAGTGGAGAGGAAAAACTCCCTTTTAACATGAAGAAACCTCCAGCAGAACCAGGCTCAGTGTGAGCGGCCATCTGCTGAGGCCCACTGGGGTTCAAGGAGACAGAAGCAGACATACAGAAAGTAGCAGAGATACAAAAGGCAACTGTCTTTTGTGAGCCAAGGTTGAAGACACCTGAACTAGTACGACTGAATTCATAAAGCTAAGCGCAATTTCTAAAAAAGCTGTTAAAGTAAATTGTAAAGGTGAAATATTCAAAAGTTTCAAGGAACAAATCAGTTATGGTCTGTCATGTCGGCATTGCAAGTCACCATAGGAAATTGATTTTGGTATCAATCTACAATAAAATGATGTAAAAAAAAAAAGTAACAATTATTTTTTAAAATGTCCTTAAGTTGAGGTGATTATGATGACCTGCTCCTATTAAAAATATAGTTTTTAAAGAAATCATAATTGCACTGCAAAAACATTCTAAAAATGAGTAAACATTTCTTAAAATAAGTGTATATACTCTTAATTTGAGTAGGAAAATAAGATGATCTGCCAGTGGAACTAGCGTTTTTACCCTTAAAATAAGAACATTAGATATTATGCACTTGAGATAAGAGACTGCAGTTGTTTTGTCTTATTTTAAATGTAAATTGTCTTATCCTATTAGCAAAGTGTCTCACATACCTGCTCAATTCAAGAAAAATGCACTTATTTTAAGAAAAAAAAGTCTAACTTAGATATACATTTTTTTGGGGGGTGGAACGATTCACAAAATCCACGGTTCGGTTCGATTCACGGTTTCTGGTCACGGTTTTCGGTTCGGTTCGATTCGGTATATGTTGATTGTTACACCAAAATCCCATAAAAATTTATGAAATTAATGAAAAAATCCCCCCAAAAATAATGGATTGTAATTATTTTAAATGATCCGCGGAAACCCTGGATCATTTCCGTATGTTTTGCTGCTTTGAATTTAATCATCTCGCGCATGCTCTCTACCATCTCCAAGGGACTCAGAGCGGAGCGGACGGGAGCCACAGCGGAGGCTGTAGGCTTTGCTTTGAGCATCCGGTCTGGAGCGCAGCGGGGGTTGCTGACGGAGTATGAGGGATTTCGGGGTTAGCATGAAATGTTGCTGTTAGCATAAACAAAACGTGTTGCACAATGCTTGCACACTGTTGCACTTTTATCCACAACTTTCTTTCTGCCGTCATCGTAGGTCACTCTAAATGCAAAGTGGTCCCATACAGCAGACCTATAAAGTGCTGCTGGCGCGTCTTCCAACTCCTGTTCTTTCCCAGTCGCCATACCCACACAATTCTCCACAACAACCAGTGTTGCTAACTCCTCAGTAAGGAAAGTAGCTATTGGCTGTGCTATAAGTCGCTATAAGTCGCTGAATGACGTCATTGCCTAATTTGCATAATATATATATATTTTTTCAACTTTTTTTTTATTTAACTTTTTCTTTTTTCCATTGTGGTCCACTAAGGACCTTAAACATCATGCTAAAACATGAACATTTTGAACCATAACATTTTTTTTTTACATTACATTAACAATCTAAATGGAAAAAAAGACTATAAAGAATCAATGAGAATGTGAGCAAATGGTAATTATTGTTTTTTTTTTTTTTAACTAATAAGAATTCCCTGCACACACACAGGCTGTGCTTGCCTGCTCACAGAAAGAGTGGATCATGGTCATGTTGGTCAAGGCTCTCTATGGCAGGTTCAGCAACTGAGGGAGCTGACTCCAGAGTGATCAACCTGTGCCGTCAAACCCGGTGCATGCGCGCGGTTCATTTGCTGTCTGGACGCTGAGGGTAAACATACTGTGTCTCTGACTGCAGCGCTGAGAGGGACTCCTGCAGAAGCGGGAGAACGGGGTTGGGATTGGGGGGGGGGCACCAGAAAAGTCGCTAGATTTGTCGCCAGTCGCTTTTTTGAAAAAGAGTCGCTGGAGGGGTCTGAAAAGTCGCTAAATATAGCGACAAAGTCGCTGAGTTGGCAACACTGACAACAACTGATTTTTTTCTGCTACACCCGGCTACGCTGCTTCGCTTCTTCTTCTTCTTGTTTACTGGTGGTTGGCTTTGGTCGCAGTACCGCCACCTTCTGCTCTGGAGTGTACACGCTTCGCCTATGAGAAAAAGGAGCAGCGCATGAACCAAACGCAACACACGCGAATCGAACCGAGACAGTCGAACCGAACGGTTCGGACGGTTTTCATAAATCGTCCCATCCCTAATTTTTTGCAGTGTGCCTTTCCTCTGAGCAGATAATTACAATGATCTGACAAAAATTTGTATTTCTGCCCTTAAAAAAATAAGATAGCTGCATCTTATTCACTTAAAATATGTTAACAGAGTTTTGTGTTATTATTCTAAAGATTAATTATCTTATTCCATCCGCAAATTATTTTACCTTCCTGTTGAAATGAAGGGGAAATACACCTATTTAAATAAAATTTGATTTGCTTATGATATCAATTTTTGCAGAGTATGTATTACGAGTATTTTCAGCACAGAGGGCCGTTCTGACGGGCACTGGCCCCGTTGGCCCCCTGTCTAGAACCGCTCTTGCTGAATACTTTAGATATTACAGTGAAATTGAGGTTATAACCTTTACACTTCCAGTTCTAAGCATCGGCTCTGACTCGATGCTGAATGGTATTTCTTAAGGTACAAAAAAAATCTGTCTGTCTGTGTCTGTCTGTCTCACCCTGGATCTGTTATAATTGCAAGTAAACAAAAGAAACACTCAGCAGCCATTATAAACCCACCCACAGCTGCCACAGGGACCTCCATTAAGCCCTGCGTTCCTGAGATGCTCTGGTCTTATCTGATTCATCAACAAGACGCTGGCTGGCATGATTTATCTATGCCACTTACTTGTTTTCATTTTGCCCGGGGGCTGCTGCCAGCATCGGGGGCCTCTTTTTTTACAATGTGACAGCTCCATCTCAAGAGAAAAGACTCCCTGTGCAAAAACAGTGCATCAAAACAAATAAGGCCTGAGCCACTTAAGAGAAGTGGCTGGCTCAGGACCCATTTTCGCTACATGTCAAGCAAATGATGCAACAGCACGCGCAAATCTGCATTACTTCTGTGCTCATTCCCCTTTGCCTGAATAATTCCTTGTATGAACCGAAAATGGGCTTGTGAAAATGAATATCCCAATATTTGTCTGTGGCTGCTTTATATTCAGCCAGAGAATAACTGAAAAAAATTGCTAATTTTGTCATTGATTGTCTTTACTTCTTTATTCGTTCGACTTTCTTTTTCCTATGAAAGTCCCCCCACCTTCTAGTTTACATCTCTCTTCACCTGCTTTGCTTCTTAAATCCACAGGCGTCGGACGCTCTTGTACATTAAATAAGAACTGTCACCCTGGGCAACTTGCAGCGATGAAGCATTTATTCTGCTTCACATTTCCTGGCACTTAGAATTATTTCCTTCATGCCTGATAACCAAATTACAATATGGCAGGTCTCCCCGGACCCACAGGATTGTTACTGCCAGCTCACAACATACTTTCAACTGATGTGGCATTTCATGTACAGCTGCCAATCAAAGGCAGCAGAAGGCAGAGATGTAAATGAGGGCGGGCCCGATGGTGTTCAATTACCGCTCTGAGCTCTGCATAATCCCCCTTCCTACTGACTGACTGACAGACAGCTCCACATTTCTCCTCATCCTCAGCTTTCTCCCCTAATTTCTCCACCTATGTTTGGCCTCACATCGGGACACAGAAGCAGACGTTGAAAGGAATACTGTCATTACAGTTTTCATTCACAATTGCACATATAAATATGTTGGTTTTTTTTTTCTGAAACCTGAGGGACAATAATAGAGAGGAAGGAAAAGCATTGCCAATAGCAAATTTCCCACTATCGCTAACCCAGAGGTCTGAGCTAAAGGGATTCACATGCCACTGAGATCAAAATTCTTGCATACATAATCAAGTATACATAAATATACATACATATATACTTTCAACCCAAAAGTCCTTGTTTTTAAAGGAGTCATCACCCAGAAATCTGACTTTTTCATGTTAAAACATGTATATTTGTGTTTGGTTTCAGTTAAAACCTGCCAGAAAATCTAGCATATGAGAGTGGCTTGTTTTTCTGTGTGTGTGTTGGCTTGCTGTTGAAACCAGAAAAGGACCACATGAGCACGCTCACCACAAAGGGAAAGTTTGGTCCATCTTCTGTATTTACATCAATCCAGGAAGGATGCTACAATTAGCCTTTCCTGCTATCAAAACCAGCGTAAAGCAAACTATTACATACTGTTTTATGATCTAACTTTCTGAACCGTTTGTTTCTGTTAAAGGTAAAGTGGAGGATTTTCGCAAATTTTTCAAAAGACCCGCCATCTCTACTTTTATTAAAAAAAAATGCACATCCACAACCCTGTACCCAAGAGCGTGCACAAGCCCATTTCCTGTTGTGCACGCTCTGTTTAAAAGCTGCTGTTTGCATCACTCATTCAAGATTACTTTCCAAAAGAAGATTTGCAATTTTTGTATGGATACTAGCATACTATGTCAGACGAGCAGGTAGGACGGTCTTACATAAACATATCACCGAAATGATTGACAATTAGGAGGACCACTTATTTTGATGATCCACACGGAAAAAGAACATCCTCCACTATACCTTTAAGCTTCTACTTTTTGGGTTCTCAAATGTATTTTTTGTTTTTTTTTTTTGTCCTGTGTTGGTGTCTAGATTTACATAATTTTTATATTCTTAGTTTTGCTCTCTACATAATTGGTATAGTTTGTTCCCTGGTCTAGTTTTTTTTTTATTTTTAGGGCATATTTTCCGTAGCCTTGGTTGTTTTCAGTCCCTCCTATTATCTTGTAGATGTCCCCTTGTCATTCCTTATTTTGCAGTCTTTAGTTTTATTCTCCTTTAGCCTTATATATGGTTCTTTCTAGTTACCTTTGGATCCTGTTGTTTCCCCTCTTTGCTGCCCCCTGTGTGTGTCCCTTCCTTTCCCCTTAGCTCCTTCTAGTTACTTCTGTCTACACCTGCTCCCTATCGGCTAATAGTCATCCCATTGTTTTTGTCCCACATACATACATCTCCTATTCAGTTCCTCATTGCTCTGTAGTGTCTACTAGTATTTTGGTTCTTGTCGATTGGTTCTGGACTATTGTTTCTGTATTTTTAATTATTCACTAAAATTTGCAAGAAATAATCTCTGCCTCTTCTACTCTGCATTTGGGGTCACGACAACATCCACCAACCTTATAATATTTTCATTGTTGCTAACACTACATCCACAGAAACTAAAAATGGTTTAAAGTGAATATAAAGACATCTTAAGAAGGATTTTATAAGTAAAATACCATTTTATGATTCCTTAATAAATAACAGTCACTCCATTGTCTAAAGGTGACAGCTACAATCTGAATCCTCTCGCTTTGTACAGTTTTCTAGCCAGTTACCAGGGCCGCTAATGCTAAAGGTTAGCATTAGCATATAACTGTCGTTTTCTGAAGGAAAGCAGCAATCTCTGCCTTCTGTCTCCTCTTGCTTCCTTAATTTGGGACCAAAACTCAAGAGCTTGAACAATGTTCACCCTCGTTGATTCTCTTTTTTTGGTTAAAATCTAAGAAATATAACGCTGAGAAGAAGCCATTTTTCAGCCCTATCATGGCGCTACAACAATCTGACAATTCCTGAAATCTATTTCAGTTGACTTTAACCTTCTACTCCTATTGGCTCAGAATATTTTGTGTGGATGTTGGCATCATAACTCTTCATAATTAAAGTATAGATTTTGGACCCGTCAAAACTTTTTATTGTAGAATTTATACTTATTTTTGCACCAATTTAGACCTGTGGATTTAGATTTTTTTTATATAAATAACCCATTTGATTACAATGTTGTAATTATGACCTTTAAATGTAATAAACTAACTCTCTTGAGGAAGATGATGGTGATTATAGTTATAATGATGCTCTATTTAGATATATAACAAATTTCAGGTCAGTGTTCTGTTGTTTCCAGAGTATAATTTTCCTTTTCCATTTCAGAGAACAAATTGAATTGCAACAGCTGAGTGGGCAGAGAAGGTCTTAGCGGCCTACACAGCATCAACCTTTGGTAAATACTCAGATTAAGAAGGTTCATGAATAGCACTGGTATCTTCTGCTCTTTCTGTCATCAAGACGCCTTTAAATTCCTCCTAATCCTCATGTTAGAGGTGTGCCAGCTGAGTGGCTTAAGCAATGCTATGCTAGTGACTGACAAATGTTGACCTGCAGGATTTCAAAGTGCTATGCTCTGAGCAGTACCTTTTTAATACTACAATCCATCGTGGGCTTTGAATCTATACAGCTCGCCGAGCTTCGTTTAATTTCAAAATATCAACTTGTTTTCCTCCACACTCTCTTGATTTCATATGCAGTCGTCATCGCCCCCAGACCCCCCCCCCCCCTCCATCGTCTGTCTAAAACTGGCACTTTTGTTGCATTCCAAGAGGTTGATAAATCAATCCATCAAAAAATTCTTTGCGGTGAAACTCAATCAAGAAAGGTCATGTCGGCGGGAAAAGAACAGATTAAATTAGCATTGAATTAGACATGGAAAGTGAGCTCTGTCAAAACCATCACTGTGCTCAGCACAATTAGAATATGTTAATTATGCATTTCATTAAGGGGCCTCAGTGCTCTTTGAATGTGAGATGAAATGTCACTGGTGTAGGCAGCCGAAAAATGGAAGATTGCCAGGCACAACTTTCTTTGTGCAATGTGTGACACCTTCATTAACATCAGGGATTGCTAGTCTGATTAGACTTTTTGTATTAGTTTAAGCCTTTAGGCTTTCAAATGCTATGCCTTTTTTATCCTTTTTGATGTGGCAGCTAAGATCCTTTTCTGTTTCCAAGCAGATATTGTCTGTGGTTCAGTTCTTTGTTTAAAATTTTCAAACATAATGCCATGACACTAGACAAAACATCTCCTTGTCTTTGGGTAGACGATGGCATTTACCTTGCCTTTGTTTCAGATAATCTTGGGTCACTTTCAGGAAAGTGGGAGTTTAAGAAATCCAGCACTGTGTGTTCAGTGGCTGTGGGTACTGTAGGTAGAGAGGGAACCAACGGTACATAAGCTAGAAATTTCATGTTGGGTTATTCAATGTCAATTAAGGGTCCATCATTCATCTAAAAAGATCAGAAGTGACCATAATTTAAGATTATGCCAATAAAACCATTAAAAGGTAAGGCCATGCCTTGCTTAGATAAGTTGCCCTCTAATAGAACATGTTATTGTGCCATTGACTTGCATAAAGGCATTAAACAATCTACAAAACTGATCTGTGAAGATTCCCAGTCATCCATGCCATGTTCAAGCTTGAAAAGGTTCAGTCTAGGCAGCTGGACATGAAGTTTTCAAGAAGACGTCTTACCTCTCAAAAGGCGAAAGAAGACAGCCTTGCCTTCCTGGACTGTGCTGTTCACATCTTGGAAGACTGACAACTCAACATAGTAGTCTACAGGAAACCCATACACACCGACCAGTACCTCTTTGACTCACACCACCATCTTGAACACAGACTAGGTGTCATGAGAACCCTCCAGACACAAGCAGAAACCATTTCAACCATTAGCAGAGAGTGGAAGACAGAACAGGGACATTACGACTTCCCTGAAGAACTGTGATTATCATGTTGGGTTTTTCAATATTAATTAAGGATCCATCATTCATCTAAAAAGTGACCATAATTTAAGATCATTGCCAAAACCATATTAAAAGGTAAGGCCATGCCTTGCTTAGACAAGTTGCCCTCCAATAGAACATGTTATTGTGCCATTGGCTTGCATAAAGGCATTAAACAATCTACAAAACTGATCTGTGAAGATTCCCAGTCATTCATGCCATGTTAAAGCTTGAAAAGGTTCAGTCTAGGCAAATGGACATGAAGTTTTCAAGAAGACGTCTCACCTCTCAAAAGGCGAAAGAAGACAGCCTTGCCTTCCTGGACTGTGCTGTTCACATCTTGGAAGACTGACAACACAACATAGAAGTCTACAGGAAACCCATACACACCGACCAGTACCTCCGTTTTGACTCACACCACCGTCTTGAAAACAAACTAGGTGTCATGAGAACCCTCCAGACACAAGCAGAAACCATTTCCACCATCAGCAGAGACAGGAAGAGAGAACAGGGACATTAAAACTACCCTGAAGAACTGTGATTATCGCAGATGGGCTTTTCTAAAAACAAACAAGAAGATGTCTGCTGAGAAAGAAAAAAACAGAAGAAAGAACATCGTCAATGTGTTTTTTTTCCTCCCACACTGTTTACATTTGATCCCTTCTGCACTTTAAGGAATGCAAACGTCACGAAAGTGGTCCAAAACGAAATTTCCATTTGTATACACTATGTGTTTACAAAATGACAATAAAAGTTCTCTAAGTCATTTCATATGTTCCTTAAGTCTCTAAAAAAACCCAGGAGGATTTTAAGCACCGGACCTGTGCACTTCAAACCCGATAACACCCTACCGATTATCACCCCTTATGTCTTCCTTGGCCAATCCAGTAGGAGGGATCAAAGCCACCTTTGTTTTTCGCTCTAATTCTTTGTTACAACTACAACATATTAATCCAATTGCTCTCCACTACAAGTTAGAACTGAAGCAGCCTCTTATCAACTTAAGGCCTTATTGCCTCATTTTCCCTAAACAACATACTGACCCACCGCAAAAAATGTCCATCTAACCTAATCTTACAATCATAGATCTAGTCAAAAAGTCTTTTTAATCTTGTTCTGAGATTGTTTTACTAAGCAAGAGGGGATTCTGTTAGATTATTAATCTTCCTTTGTGAAGATTCTACTCAAAATAACTGCAATAATCTGCCTGTAAAACAATTCTTGAAGAAATCTTACCAAGGTACAAGGTGCACTAGTAATTGTTTTACTGCATTGGCAGATTATTGCACCTATTTTGGGGAATGGTCATAAAACATTTTGGTCAGTCTTCACAAAAATACCGATGCATCAGAACTGATTGCTTTTCCAAGCAAGCATGATATTGTAAAGAATGCTGTTATTGATACTGTTTGTTCCGCAAGAGTAAAAAAAAACAATATTTCACTAAGAAACAGTGACTATAGTCAGTGATATCTCCAGCTGCAGAACTGTATTAGAGAATGTTCAGCCTTTTTTAAAATCATCATCAGGTTTTTTTTTTTTTCATCATTTTCCTCTTTTAGGAATTCTATATAATTAGAATATGAGATAAACAAAGTGATCATTTAATGTTTTCTTTGGCTTTCTTAAACGGACGGCTTGCACAGCTCCACGGAAATCAGTGCATGAATTCCTTCCCCACCATCCAGCCACGCATTAACTATATATTGTAAATAAAGTATAAAAGCTCTGTGTTGAATGGTAACTGATTCTGGTACACTTATTTAATTCTTTTGGTTTGTTTGTCATTATTTTACTACTTTACTATTTTCTGTGGTTAGACTTTCCCTATAATTTTCAGATGTGAAGCCCTTTGAACAGCATGCCTGACTTTGCTTTACTAAAGGAAGCCTGCTTAAATAGCGGAGCAAAAGCGCAACTCAAAATCCATCTTCAGATCAAGACAGGTAGGTTCTGAGGTTGGGGACAAAATAGAAGTGACAAATTGTCCAGTACTATTTATAATAGTCTGTTTTTCTCTATTTAGTTTCACTGAAAATTCAGACAAAAAAGGAAATAGATTAGATGATGCTGAATTAATATCTATATAATAGAGATAGATTGGTAGATTGGGATTTTTTTAGGTGGGCTGGATGTTGCGGTTATCCTAGATATATTTGCTGGAGGGAGACCACTGTAGGGCTGACTGTTTCTCCACTCCTCAATTCAATTCAGTTCATTTCTATAGCACCAGTTCATGACACATCATCTCAATAAAACCAGATCATACAGTTAAATTGATTCAAAGTTTTCCAAGGAAAACCAGTTGATTGCATCGACTCATTGACTCAAATTCAATCCCTCACACTAAGCATGCTTGTAGCGACAGTGGAGAGGAAAAACTCCCTTTGAACAGGAAGAAACCTCCAGCAGAACCGGGCTCAGTGGGAGCGGCCATCTGCCGAGGCCGACTGGGGCTCAAGGAGACAGAAGCAGAGATACGTAAGGCAACTGTAAACCAGCTTCCCAGGCGGCCCCAACCAGGAAAAACACAGCCAGGCAGACGAGCTCCGAGCCAACTCCCATGTCAGAGGATGAAAGTGAGCATATACATGTAGTCATAGCCAGAGAAACAGGACTGCACTGAACAACAGGTAGAGCTTGAACATCTATAGTATAAACAACGGTGCTGAGGGAAACAGCACACCTTTGTAATTGCGCCCAGGTGCAATTGATCATCTATCACCTCTGCATATAAGAGGAGCGGTTCTCCAGCCATTCAGTGCCTGAGTGTTGTCCAGTTATGATAAGATCAAGCCCAGCTCTGAGCCGTTCATTCCGGTGCTTTCTTAGCATCTGTGCTTTGTGTTTGTGTCTGTGCTCACCCAAGATACAACAGGTCCACTCAATGGTGAATTTAACCTCCGATTCACAAGTTACGGTTGTTACTTCCTGGTTTTCTCTCCTTGGCTTTCTGTCATCATGTTTTCTGTTAACAAATCAGTCTCTTCCTCCACAACTGGTAACCGCTCCTCTATATTTCCCCGGCACATTAAAAAAGGAACTTTTTGGTAGTTGAAATATTACCTCAGTTTTTATGTAAATTTTACTGCAAATTGCCGTGTAAGTGCCTTCAAAATGACGCCTATTATTTAGCGTGTTGCTTAGAATTAATTTGTATATCCATCAAAAGACAAGTGCATTCTTGCATATTCTTATTGCCACATTGCCAGACAGGACACTGTTAGGAAGAAAAAAAAGACAAGTGCGTTTATTTTAGCTTACAAAATAGTATTAACAATACTATTAAAATAAATTCCCACTTGTACAGAAGCAAGTAAAAAGCACTTGGATATCAGGAGTAAACTTGATTCTTTTTTCCTGGCCCGACAATGTTTAGGTCAGAAATAGAAAATATTGTGGTGTTGCATTTTGTAGCATTGTTGCCTTGCAGCAAGAAGGTTCTGGGTTTGACTTCCGGTCCAGGTTCTTTCTACATGGAGTCTGCATGTTTTCCCCATGCATACGTGGCTTCTCTCTGGGTATCTCTATCAGTGGCGGCAGGTGAAAAATATGTTTGGTGGGGCTGATATAGCCTAGTGTATGTCTCCAACTAATCCAGAATAAGAATTCAAATAAACAATTGGATAATAAACACAATTTAACAGTAAAGATTTAATTTACGATATTATAACAGTAACAGTGATGATTTTTGTCACAATAACTATGACATGAAATTTTCCTAACCTACAACATGGATGTTCTTCTGGCAAACGGGTAGATCAATAAGGATCTCACCGAATTTGGTGGAAGCTCCATCTCGTTTGTTACGTTCGCCATCGTCCCTCTAATTGTCTGCACCTGCGCATTGGGTGCAGAAGCCAGTTAAAGGGCAGTATTTTCAGCGCCCCAAGACCATAAAATTCTGAGACGCTGATTGGCCATAGAATTATTAAATTGTCCTAGCAATAGTACATGATTGGCAGATTCTCTGCACATGTGGGGCAGTCTGATCAGAGCCCCAAGACAGAGACGAGTCTGTCTGTGGAAATCCACAAATGAATGACAGTAGGTTGGGAAATGTAGTTTATATAATTTGTTTTGCTTATAGGTACACACTCTAGAGAGTAAAACTGACATTTATGAGTTAATTTGTAAAAATATATTTCATGTTTCTCTCTTCTTATCAGGGAGGGCGGTGCCCCAGCGCCCCCTATGGGCCGGCCACCACTGATCTCTATCCTCCCTCAGTCCAAAACGGGATTTTTAGGTTAATTTGCTTCTCCAGATTCTCCTCCTGTGAGCATGGCTCTATGTTTCAGTGCCTCTATCAGTAAAATTTACTTGCAAAAAAGTGCATTTGATATAAAAATTTCCTTTAGTTTGTTAAATCAACTCTTAATAGTAAGTAAAAAGAATTTCTATGTGGAGAAAGATACCTAGCTTTTTTAAGTAAGCATCAGCCACACAACCACCCACAACCGTCATTCCAGATTCGTTCACGTCTTCCATGCGTTTAACCTCTTCACCTCCGGTAATCCCTGATCAGTCTCCTCCTGTTCAACATATCTATAACCTGCTTTCAGAGTCCATGCCTGCCAGCTAGATCATTCACCAGTTCATTTATTCTTCTGTTCTATTAAACCTTATTTCCAATAGCGTTTCTCTCCTGAGAAGCTAGAGAAACCAAGACGGTTTCTGCCGTCGGTAGCGGGATTTTTTTATTTTCTTTTTTTCCATGTATGAGTATCTTTTATAGACTGACTACATTGTGTTTGCTTCTGTGTGATTTTATTATATTAATTTCAATAAATAGGATGATGTTTTGGGAACTCTGGTATTGACCTGCTAAGAACAGGGGCAGATTTAGGAAACTTGGGGCCCTAGGCAAAGACAGGCAGGGGGCCCTCTGAATTGAGAAGACAACACATAAAACAGACCCATTCTACATACAGAGAAATGTTAATAGAATAGATGTACATTGTTCTACCTTTTTTCCCTCTCTTGTTCTTTTTCTTGCAGTCTTCCTCTCTATGTTTTCTTTTGTCCCCTTTTCTTTTCATATTGGCAATGTACTAAAGGAATGAAAGATTTTCTCCAAGCACTAAGCTCACTTAGCCGATTGCTCCTTCCTGTGTTTCCAAAAAGGCCAAAGTAAATAACCCAGTCCTTCTTTTCACTGTAGACAAGCCATGATCTGCTTATCTGTTCTCCATTTTTCATTTGGATGAAATAATAGCTGCATGAATCATGACAGCAGACAAGATAGAGGAGAGCAGGAGGCGGGGTTACCAATCTACTTGCTCTGGAGAGCAGAGTTCGCTGCTTTTAGATGTTGTTGCCAAAGTCTCCAGTAACAGAGAAAAGTCAACAGTTTGGGCACTAGGCACCTTTCTTTATTATAGCGACTAAAGCGCTAAGTTGGCAACACGGCTCTTGCCACAGTTTGTTTTCAAATGGTTTGCTGCTGCATGTTTGGACCTTTCTGAACATGTGCAGCAAATAGACTGATCCAATATGGTGGACACTGAAGGGGGCCCCCGCCAGGACCCACCTAATATTATAAGCATTTGATGGCATTTTAAGGAAAGGATTTTTATCAAAAACGTAATTAATGTGCAGAAAAAGTAATAGTTGTATTAACCAAACATGTAAAATGAGTTTTATGGCGCCCCCAGGAACTTGGGGCTGTAGGCAACTACCTACATTGAAAAAATTGAAATCTAGATAAATAATATTTTCTTAAAATAAGTGCATTTGTTCTTGGATTGAGGAGGTAAAAGATACATTTTGCCAATAGAACAAGAACATTTACACTTAAAATAAGAAAACACAATTGCATTGTCTTATTTCAAGTGCATATTATCTAATAATCTTATTTTAAGAGTAAAAATACTCATTCTATTGGCAAACTGCCTGATTTACATTCTAAAATTAAGGGTAAATACACTTAATTTAAGACATTTTTACTTATTTCTAGATCGTTTTTCCAGTGTTGTTTTGCCAAATGGTTAATCTGTCCCTGGCTAAGAGGAGCCATCAGATGAAAGATGGACAGAGACCATCAGCACCAACACTAAGTTATGCTGTTTGTTGTCATGCTTAGTTGGTATTACACTGGAAAAACAATGTAGAAATAAGTAAAAATGTCTTAAATTAAGTCTATTTAACCTTAATTTGAGTAGGTAAAGATATTTGAGATATTTTGCCAATTTGAAATAAGATTATTTTTTGCTTTTGAAATAAGATAATTAGATAATATGTACTTGAAAGAAGACATTTCAATTATCTTTTCTTATTTTAAGTGTAAATTTTCTTGTTCCATTGGCAAAATGGCTCCTTTACCTCCTCAATCCAAGAGCAAATGCACTTATTTTAAGAAAAAAATACTTATCTAGATTTTGATTTTTTCCAGTGTACAGTTTTCCTCAGTTGCTTTGCAGTATTTATTATATTATATTACTATTTACATTAGCACAACAGTTAATTGAGTTTTCGAAATGAGTAATAAATTCAGCAAAGCCTGGTTGATAACCTGCAAAAAAGTGTTACTTACTTGAAATGGAAAGCTCTTTATTTAAAGGTTTTCAAGTTTTCATATCAGTGTGTTTAGGATGAAAAGTCCTGGAATCGTTGTTTGATAGTGAAATGCTTTGTAATGTTTTACAGCGGTATACGCTATTAGCAAAGCCAGTAGAAAACTTTAGTAAGGTTATACATGAATTTTTTTAAAGGGATCCATGATTAGTTATAACAGTTTATTTGAGAAATAGTTATGTTTGATGTAAAAAAAAAAAAAAAAAAAAAAAAAAATGGAGTAATATGTTTTAATAAATAAAATAAGCCAGTAAGACAACTCTTAAAAAGTCTTACTGATGTAAAACTTTGGGTTTTCTTGTTTTTGAATTGATTGTTTATTGGTGGAGGTTTATTTTATTTTATTCACTCACACTATTATTTTTGTTAAATATCTGCCATAGCAATTTTGTTGTCATCTTAAAAAAACAACTGCTTTTTTTATATTTAGCTTTTAAGATAAAAAAAAAACATGAAACGATTCATAATGCACGGAATTTCTTCTATAGGGTATTATTTAATGTAAAAAAAAACATGATAATAATAAAACGCATAATTTCCAAGCTTCCAATTAAAAGAAAAATAGCACTGAAAACATTTTTCTGATGCTTTTAATGTCAAATATTAGTTATGAAAACAACTAAAGCTTCTAAGACTGGTATTAGTTATTTAATATAACCTTTCTCCATGTTATTCTGCTGAAACAATCATCTACGACTGAACGTGTTCTTATTCATTTGGGCTTTTATTTGACCAAGTTTAATAAGTAAATGCTGAAAGATATTTTTTTGCCGCATCCAAATGAGAACGAATGCACCTTCTTTGTTGCTCAATCTAAAGATAATGTGTTTTTTGTGTGTGTGTGTTTATCATTAACTTCCGAGTGAACTCTTAAATATGCCACACATTGTGACGGTTGGCAGGTCATAAGGCTGCATCTTATGGCAATAAAAACCCAGAACAGATGATAGGTAAATGAAAGTTGGCTCGTCGCTGCAGCTTACATTACAGATCAACCAACTTTGAAAACTTCATTAAAACAAAATGAAAGCATTTCCCCTTCGCACTTAAATGAAATCGACATGCTTCAGGAAGAAATGATGAAAGCTAGAAGTGGGAGCTGTCTCACAATCTCAGCGCCCACATACTTTGATGGCATAAGATGATTCTTGCATGCTGGAACTGTATTGTAGGAATGATTGTTTCTGGAAGACCTCATCTCACAGATGTAATATAGATGTCTGGAATGAATGACTACCTGCTGGTGTATCTCTGTGCCCATAAGTGTGAATATATCGCACCTGTGGAACACTGCTCCAACCTCAGGAGCTATAAGAGAGGCTGACGGGGGGTCGGCTATTCATTTCTTTATGATCTTTAGTTTCCTGAATGCCTGTAATTTATGGAGGGAGTTGCATGATTGTGGAAATAAAAAAAAAATATTATCCAGAATAAATTAATTTGAGAAGTTTCTTAATCAAAAAAAGGTTTTTAAAGTAACCCTGCTGTTTTCCCAGATTACATTTCCTATAATACTTTTCTTTTGAAATTTAGTTTTTGTATTTTATTCTGTCAAATTGTACACTGAAAAAAATCTAAATCTAGATAAGTCATTTTTTCATTAAATAAGTGCATTTGTTCTTGGATTGAGGAGATAAAAGAGAGATTTTGCCAATAGAAGAAGACAATTTACTCTTAAAATATTATAAATTATAAATTATTTCAAGTGCATATTATCTAATTATCCTATTTTAAGAGTAAATTGTCTTGTTCCATTGACAAACTATCTCATTTACCTACTCAAATTAAGGATAAAAATACTTAATTTTAGAAATGTTTTACTTATTTCTAGATCGTTTTCCCAAAATTATTTATTGAATTATTTACACAGCTTGTATATTTCAAAAATAGTATTTTTTTTCTTATTTCTGTGGGGTTTTACGGATCACATTCTCGTCATTCGAAGCCTAAAAGAAATGCTACATTTTGACCAACAAAAATATTCTTGGTAGCATTCAGTAGGACAGTAGAAATGTGCATTTGCCCTCAGGAATAAAGAAAATGTGATCTGGAAAATGCAACTAGTAAAACTTAGACTGAAAATAGATATTTAAAACAATAAAGTGTGAAAATATAAAAATTATATATATAAAATCTGTTAAAAAAATATATAAAAAATTGTTCTATTTCCCATTTACAAAAAATATGTTTTTCTCATTTTTATCTACTACATTTTTTTTATTTCTATCAAATTCCCATTTACAGAATGTCATGTTTGTTTGCAACCATGGAAGAAATTTTGATTTCAGAAGTGAGGGGATCAGTGATGGGAGTAACGGCGTTGAAAGTAACGGCGTTACTAACGCCGCTACCTTTTTTTAGTAACGAGTAATCAAAATTATTACTCTTACTGTAACTATAACGCAGTTACAATTGCCGACACCCCGTTACTGCGCGTTACTCAGGTCGCACAATTAACCTTTTTTCATGATAGGACTCGTGCGCGCGTCATGAGAGAGGAGAGGATGGAGAGTGAGGAGGACTCCAGCAGCAAAACAGTGCTTGATGGAAATACTGGTGTTACGTCGAGCTGCGTTTCCCCATCAGATACAGTTTCCCCTGCATCTCAGCACAGCGCGGCGGCATGATTCACCGCGCAAGCGACAGGAAACGCGCATGCTCGCTAAAGGCGCGTAACAGCCGCCCTGTGCTCGCGCCACAGGGGAACTACGGAGAGCGTGAACGATCATTAGTCTATATGGAGAAAGATGGATGGATGGATGGATGGATGGATGGATGGATGGATGGATGGATATAGCTACATGTTGCAGTATCTATAACAACCCAAACACAAGATTTCAGAATTAAACATCCCCAGTTATTAATTTCATACACTCGCAAAAGTAACGCAATAGTTACTTTTACTAGTAACTAGTTACTTTTTTTGTGGGGTAACTCAGTTACTAACTCAGTTACTTTTTGGGAGAAGTAACTAGTAACTATAACTAATTACTTTTTCAAAGTAACGTGCCCAACACTGGAGGGGATACAAGTATTTTTTAATATAAGTTCAGCGTGTTTTCTAGTAATTCTGTGTTTGTTTCCTCCACTTTCTCTTGCATCTCTGTGATCCCTCTCCTGACCATTTGCAGTGTAACAATCCATGTAGATTAAAAACACACACTTTGATATTATTATGAGCTTGGATATATAAAATCACATTCACAGATTGTAGTTCTTTTCTTTTTTAATGATGATAATAATGTTTAACAATAATACATTTGATTTATCAGCACTTTTAATAAAACAGATTTACCTTGCAAGGTTATTTAAAGCTATAAATGCGGTGGAAGATTTTGAAGTGGATATGGAGCGAATGAAGGTGTTTTGGGAGGGATGTTAAACAGTTCTTTGATTGTAACTCACACTTTGACTTTTAAAGAAGCCTCTTATGTCTCTCTTTCTTATTTCAGATATCCTGGCTGCAAGTCTAATAACGAATCAAAAACACAAGCACATGGCACCAACTCAAAGATTTGTGTAAATTAATACCCCTGATATTAAAAACCTTCTTGATTACGTGACCAAATGGGAAGAAAAAATGCCAAACTTGCAGCAGCAGACTGTAAACGCCAACTGTCGTCTATTGCAGTGCCATGTTTTTCTACAAGACCTTTAACAGACCCGATTCAGAGACACATCAGATGTTTGTAAAGCGAGCTTCTCAGGAATCACAGAAGAAAAGACGGAGGTCCAATCAGGAGCTTGTGGGCGGTCTAAACTCAGGGAAGCGGACTTACATCCATGTTTGCAACAATAATGAATCAAAACTGATTCTATAAGCTGCCCCCAGAAATGAAGAGATAAGACACACAATTTGAAAAGCATTCGCTTGAAGAAAAAAAAAACTAAAATGTAAATTAGAAAAGTTGAATACATGAACTGTGTAAAAATCCATCCATCCATTTTCCATCGCGCTTATCCCGCTGGGTCGTTAGGGGTGCTGGTGTCTATCTCCAGCTGTGTACGGGTGAGAGGCGGGGTCCATTCTGGACAGGTCGCCAGTCCATCGCAGGGCAACACAGAGACAAACAACAATTCATGCACACACTCACACCTAAGAATTTAGAGAAGCCAATTAACCTAACAGTCATGTTTTCGGACTATGGACGGAAGCTGGAGTACCTGGAGAGAACCCACGCATTTTCAGGGAGAACATGCAAACTCTGGGAATGAAACCCAGAACCTTCTTGTTGCAAGGCAGCAGTGCTACCCACTGCAACACTGAGCAGCCCTTCTGTAAAACATATATATTTCTATATTTTCATCAAGCTTATATTTATATATAAGAAAATAAAATAAAATAATGTATCTTTCCGTGAGGATGCATCATGATTTGGCAGCTCTTGTTTTCTGTAGCTGCTTTTCATTTCAACCGCCTTGCACGGTCAGCATTACCTCCCCCATGAGAGATGGTTTGGAGAGACCCCCACCATGTTGGGTTCCTCTAAACCATGAAATCTGTCTGAGCTCAGTTTGAGTTTTCTGGCTTCTAGGTATCCTGCCATGACTCTGGCAGGAGCACAGCTTTCATCTCAGTTGGGAGAAATTTGGTTTGTTCACAACTTTTCCACAGGTGTGCCATTTGCCTTTCTCGTCTCGCTGTCAAACACTTGTCACATTAAAACCTCAGCAGCTCCGACAGCTCCTCTCCTAAGAGAAGTGGACTAATTAAAATGTATCAATCATTTGTTTCTGGCTTTTTTTTTTCTCCTGTTTGTTCTGATAGAGGCGTCAATAACTAAGCGAACAATGAAAGCATCGTGTCAGGAAACAATCTACTTACAGGTCTGGTACTGCAGGGGAGAGCGTTCAATGAAAAGTGAAAAACGAGCGACCCTGTCCAAGGCCTTAAATGTATTCCATGGCCGGAGAATGAACTCACTGGCCATGTGACACATGATTTACACAGGAAAAGGCCTGCGACTCTCCCATGATAGATTTACGCTGAAGTCTGCCTGGGCTCTCTCTATGACATATAATCCTTCTCTTTTAAGTTGTAAGATAAAGATAGATAACAAAACGCTGTATTGATTTCCCTGTCTCCACACTAGCGGACTCTTTAGGTCTGCACACGTGTTGCTCGGAGTCTTGACCACAGTGATTGCTTGTTCTGCACTTTGTACTTGAGCTGATGTTTATATTTTCGACACTGGATAAGTTTGATTTAATAACATTTCATGTCGGAGTTAAAATGACCAGCATTAGAGTTCTTTAACTTCAGGCAGCTGCAGATAGGATGCTGTCAGCATTTGATGTCGCTTCAGATTATATGAATTTAACTTTCTTCTGTTATTGTTGCAAACAATCCAGAAACGCATCACTGATATGAAACTTTTTTTTTCTTTCAGTAAAGTTTTTTATTTTCATTTTTTTACATGAAGTATAAACTTTTTTTACAACTGAGAAACTTTTCAAAGTTTTATTTCAAGATTGATTTTATTCTGTATTTTCTTCATAATTTCCATTTACATAAAATGTTTTGTGTTTGTAACAGAGATTTAGAGATTTTGAAACACTTAGGCGGTGCAGCTTGAACACATCGTCAGTGAAGAACCCGGGGGTCATAGGGTGTTTCGGGTCTTTGATCTTCCGACACCCTCGTCTGGGCGACCCAACCGGGGTCGATCAGGCCCCCAGTTTGTGTTCAAGCAGCACGCTACTCCACGCGTCTCCCCTCTTGATCCACAGCCACCTTGAGGCTCTTTCAGCGGCCTCACTGATGTTTCTGGTGGCTCTTCTCTCAAGCAACCCTCTGATGCCAAGGAGCCTGAATGCCCCATGCACGGTCTGACTGAGGAAGCCTCTGCAGCCCACTTCTATTGGCTCACAGCCGGCCCTCCGTCCACGGCATCTGCATGCCACAATCGGCTCAAGATACTTTGCCTTCTTCCTTTCGTGAGCCTCCTCCATCCTGGGGACTGTAAGCTCCAGTAACACGACTTGCTTTGTCGAGTCAGATGTTAAGACCAGATCTGGTCTCAGTTACGTCCTTGCAATGTGCTCTGGGAACTTTAGCTGCCTTCCGAGGTCCACATGCAATTTCCAGTCCCGAGCCATGGCTAGCAGTCCAGATGTGCCCTTACCTGCTCTCTCAGGTTTCTCCCCTGACCTGACAAAGAAGACATTGTGCCTCAAAGGGGACTGGTGCTTTGACTCCAGGATTCCAGTGCAGATGGTGTCTGCTGCTGCTTTCAACACCTGGTTATGGCGCCACGTGAACAGCAATTCAACCTGGAGAGACTCATAAAAAAAGAAAAGTGTAAATTAGATAGATTTATTGCTGATCTGACGCTCGGTTACCGGTGTTCTGTCAGATCAGCATACCCATAGTTTATACGCATTTATCCCTTTAATTTTTCATTTTGTACGAAAAATACACTTTAAACTACCTCAGAGGGGGCATATATCCTTTTAGTCATTTACAAAAAATAATTTAATTACTTACTTTTTTTTGTTTTCTGAAGCGTATGGCGATCTGACCTTAAATTGTTTTTTTTGTACATAACTGAAGGTAATCACGCCCGTTGAGGTAGTTTGAAGTGTATTTTACGTACAAAACTAAAGGCATAAATGTGGATAAACTGAAGGGATAAACGAGACTAGCATACGGACATGCAAATCTGACGTCTTGCGAATGCGTATTGACTATGGGTATGCTCATCTGACGGGGTATGCTGATCTGACAGAACACCGACAGAAGACAAGGAAGATGCGAATGGCAGTGAGCCTGGATGTCCATGGTGAGATTAGAATTGGAGATGTCTTCCCCCGGGATCCGTACACTGGTGGTGGAGTGGAGGCTGGAGGAGAAGGACGACATAAGGAGCTTGAGAGCATGTTGGAGGAGATTAGGTGGAAGCTCAGCTGAAGACCAGGAGAATCTGTGGGTGTGTTTGATTTCAGAGGCTGCATCCTCCAAGGACCCGGTCTACCTGGACTGGGTCATTCGAGAGTCATGAAAATAAGGAGACTGGAAGAGTTTGGCTATGGATTCACCGTTAAAGTTGAAACACAAAGAAGACTAAGAATGGATACCGAAACTTCTTCACCATGAATGTCATATTTATAGTCCCCACACTGCAGAGATATTGGAATCTGAGCTTAAATGTCAGCCAAACCCATTTACACAGGGACTGATAAAACCTTTCAATAAACCAAACATTACCCGCCATATATCTGACTCAATAACCATTTAAAACAACTATTTTTATTCATTTCAGACAGAACTATTCACATACTTGGCTTATATTAAACTGCACTTACACTATTCAACAGTGTAGGACCTATGCTCACTGTTCCACTGAGCATAGGTTAGCCAGCTTGCTTGGACTCGCAATGAATCACTGGATACCCAAAGATATGTATCATGCAGCGGACCTGTCCTTCAAAACAGGCTGCATTTGTTGGCCGCATAATGAGCAGATGAAGGAGGGAAGAATAATCCACAGAGCTAAGTCAAGAGGCCGATCCAGGTTCACTCCACTGAAGAATCCAACAGGTGTCCAAAGACAGGCAGGCAAAAAGATCAGACAGCGTTCAGGCAGGCTCTAATTAGCCTCGTGAGACCATCCTGATCTTCTGAGCTTTCAAGGTTTCACTCGCAGATCAGTCTTGAGACTCTCCTTTAAAGAAAATTTGGAGCCGTTCACCAAACGAACGTCCAATCAGCGTTGGCTTTGAGGCGGGTTGAGGTGTGACGCAACGAGAAGCGCTACAGTTCAGTCTAAAGAACATGGCGGCTTCAGCCGATGAAACTAGCGTTAGCGTTGCTATCGAGCAAGTTTTATCGGAATTACAGAGTATTTCTTCACTGAAATATAATATCCTTTGCCAACATGTTGCTTATTTGCTGAGCTAACAACCCTTTACCTGCAGCAGCAAGAGTAGCCTGGCTTGTGGTTGTGTTTTCGTCGTCGCTCTGTTAGTACGTCATATGCTTCGTTTATCTGATTGGTTTATTTGGCCCGTCTATCACCAACATAGGCCAATCAGCTAACCAGTATTTACCAAAATTACTTAAACGGAAGGTTTCCAGATGGATATGCGGAGCAAATCCAGCAAATCCATCTGGTGGAGTCAGGTTAGGCTCTAAGGTCCAAATACAGAAACAGGTCAGGATCAGGCAAACATAACACTATAAGAAATGCTTGAATCATGCATTGATGGCTGCGACCAAGGAGTTTAAATAGAAGCTGGAGCAGGTGGATCAGATGAGCAGTGAGGAGAAAACATGGCAGAGCTAGACAGGTGAAAGAAATGAGAACTCAGCCCCATCAGCGCCAAAATCATGACTTGCAGTAAGCAGAACCTTACAGGATGGTTAACTTAAGAGCAATGAGTGCTTGACTGTGATTGGCTGGAGCAGAGGCACATGACGAGGTGAGGAAATACAGGTGATGCTGGGGTGAGTCTTCCAGTTTGACTTTGCATCTTAACTTTTATTTGGTTAGCTTATGATGCTTGAACACCCATTCATCTTCTTTACTTTGTGTTTTTTGTAAGGGTTCATTTCCACCCCAACTTATTGAACAACTGTAATTTGACAATAATTAGAGAAACATCCTTCTGTGAAATCAGTATTGGCTGGTTTACAATTAACTGAGGCCTATAAAAAGGTCTCTTCTAACCAAATTACTGAACTACAGCAGGAATCCAGGAAATTCTAGTAAGCACCAGAGAATCCACAATTCTGAAGTGGAAAGTATATTTATGACCATAACCATTCCAGGACTGGTTCCTCTTCTAAGATTTTCAACAGAGGAGGCAAAAAAAAGTTGATTGGCATCACTGGTAGTTTCAAAAAAGACCTTCAAATACCTGGCTTAGTTTTTTTCCCCCTTTAAAGCAATAAGTAAACCACTAAATCACAATAATCTCAATGCAAACTCACTTCACAAGACTATATTGCTAAAGAAAAATCATGTTGAAACTTGTTTAGAGTTTGCTCCAAATATCTGGACGTAAAGGTAAATACCATTTGATGAGCTAAGACCAAAGCTTAACTCTTTAGAAGTCAGAGAAAACTATTGTTCTTTGTGTTTTTAGAAATGTACAATCCAAACAGTGCCTTTAAGAATCTTTTCCCTCAATAAAATAATCCAAGCTCAAACCTGCATAGGCTAGGTTTTCTTATGCTGTGATTTATTTTAACTAAGCCTCTAAGTCATAAAATAAAGGAAAATGCACCTTATAGCTTAACATACCTCTGAAAATCATCACCTTCCCTTTTATTTGACGGCTTTTTGTCATTTCTGCCCTTTTGCTGCCTCTAATGAGTACCTAACCCTAACCCTTGGTAGAAGGAGGCTTCTGCTGATTTAATTTGAAGATGCCTTTATAAAGGAGAATTCCACAAAAATAATCAAAATTGATTTTTAAGGGAGAGATGCATTTTTTCCACCCTGAAAACACTTGATGTATCCATTAACTGGCCTTTATGCACATTCACCATTAGGCCATCTTTTAACTTATGTAAAAACTTTTAACACATACACATATATATACACTTATATATCAGTATACATCTGTCCATCCATTTTCCGTCTCCCTTATCCCTAGTGGGGTGCAAGGGGTGTTGGTGTCTATATGCTGATTTATACTCAGAAACCAGGTCGTCTGCGTGTGTCACAGTCATAGGCGGATCTACTGGGGTGGCATAGGGTGGCAAATGCCACCCTAAATGACAGCCTTGCCACCCCAGTTGGCAGTAGGAGTGGCAAGGCTTATAAATTATGGATAATTTGAGAATTACGACCGCTAATTTCCAATGTCGGACTGCAGTGAATGCAGCACGAAATGACGTGAGAGCGACTGAGACTGATTAGTTTTGAAACCGAATGGGGCAAAGCGAGGGAGCCAGGGGTCATGGGTGGAGGAGAAACGGGATGAAACAGGTAAAAACTGAATAACTATCTATCGAGAAATTGAATCCTAATGAAAGCACAATGTTGCTAGCATAGCTGCAATGCTGATTTTGAGATGATAAAAATCAGGTTGCAGAACGTTATTTCTCTAACTAGTTAGGCCTGACGTCTCAGGGTCGTAAAAAAATATTTGCGGTCAACTATGACAGAAAAGAGACGATCAAGTTTGGTTGTACTCAAATCAAAGCGCACAAAGGCATTGGATCTAAATAAATTTGTGAAGCGTTTTGCTGAGCAACATGGAAATCGCCGCATTCAGCTGTTATAGTCATGTCAACTTAATGCTATGCTCTCTGCTGAGCCTTTACAGAGCCGTTACATTTTGTTTTGGCACCTGAGGAAATCTGATATTTCCTTTAATAAAACCAAAAGTGTTAAAAGTAAAAAATGTGATACTGGTGTAAATCCTGCTTAATATGAAGCAGCGTTGTTGTTTCTTTTTTTTGTATATATAATATGAAACTATCCAGAAATGACCTGTATGAACCTACTCACAACATTTTTTGTACTTTTTCAGACTGGAAACAAAATGTATTTTTATGTTGCTTCTTTTCAGATTAGTGGAGATTTTGATGTAACATACAGTACCTGCCTTTTTGTTGATTTGTTGATACAGCAGCTCTATCTACAGCATATTTACATGCATGAAATGTCCCTTTCATGTTGCCGTAACTGCTGTATGTCAAGTTACTGAGGAACAAATGGGGTAAATGTGTGTTCAGAGTAAACATTACATAGATGTCCAGTACCTTGTTTGGTGCCTTGACCCATTTATTTCTACTGTGTAGTTCTGCTCACTTTAGTACAGCTCAGTCCATAGATCTCTGATGGGTAACTTTTTCTTTCTATAGTTTCTTCTTGTGCAAATGCTGCAAAGCTGCCTCTCTGACAGTCAATCTCACACATCTGCGACTCAGCACCTGTGTCTTACCTTAATACCTTTCCTGTCATAAGGCCCCTCTAGAAGTAGTGTTATCATTCTTCTATGTCCTATTAAGTGAGATCACATTGTACGATGTATTACTAATATGAACTGTTTCACATGAAACACTTATTGTGCATACTATTCTCACCAAACTGTGATAACTGTGATTAAATTCAGTGTAAACATATGCCATTTGTTGCCACCCCTCAAAAATCCTTTCCCCCCTCTCGCCACCCCATAATTATTTTTCTAGATCCGCCCCTGGTCACAGTGAATGCAAAGGTGCCCCCACCCCTTCCACAGACACTCTGCTGCACCTCTCCAAAATTGTAGGTACCCGCAGACAGGAGGCCTCTGATTGGTCAAATCTACATCCGCTCTACACTAGGCGTATTTCCTGTTTGGTATCTTACCGGCCTGTTTTGTCTGTATGACCACCGTTGTGGAAATTGACTCGTAAAGATGGACAAGCTAGAAGAGCGAGGTGCAAGAGAACGCTGGGACCCTTTTTCCACCTGGATCCCCGCTCTTTCTCGCCCTCATGTCTCTCCATTGTCGCACAAACTTGCCCCCACTTCCTCACCGCCTCGAACGTATCTAGACGCACAGCTAGTTCCCAATTGTCCCTCCTGTGTTGTCAATATTAGGGCATAAATCAAAAACATATGCGACGAGGTCACTGCGACACACTGCTGCGGGAGGATAACCAGCCCTTATCTCCAGCTGTCTATGGGGAAGAGGCAGGGTACACCTTGGGGTCACCGGTCCATTGCACGGCAACACAGAGACAAACAGGACAAACAACCATTCACACACACACACTCACACCTAAGGAGAATTTAGAGAAGCCAATTAACCCAATAGTAACTTTTTGGGACTGTGGGAGGAAGCCGGAGTACCTGGAGAGAACCCACGCATGCTCAGGGAGAACATGCAAACTGCATGCAGAAAGACCCCGGGCCGTACATATATATATATATATATTTATATATAACACCTTGTTTCACTGAAACATGGTGTTGGCAGCATCATGCTCTGGGATGACTTATTTCAGACCTAACTGGAAATTTGTTTTCCATAACATTGTGATGAACCATGATATATTATATGACTGCAGTGAATCCAAGCGGCATAAAACTCTGCAATCTGTTTCTTTGGTCAAGGAAAATAAGTCGTTATCAAAAACTCAGCCTCTTAGTTACTTGCTGGTCATTAAAATACCAGAGAAACAACAAACATTTGTAGAAAATGAATTTGCCTTTAATTAAATTAGATTTTGCCTCACCTGAAAAAGCAAGTGCCAGTGACCTGATCACTAGGTTGGATGGATCTATTGGGAAGGGCATGCCCTGTTAGAGAGATTCAATAGATAGTTTCTTCTATACAGACAGGATGTGTGTGAATCTGGGTCTGGAAAAGTGAGCAGCAGCCGGATGTCGTGTCACATTAACATACATGGTTGTCATTCCATATTTAATTAGAGTTATATCACAGAAAGGAAAAAAAAAAGAAAAAACCATGCCTAATCGTGTTCTAATGCTGGCTCTCTCACGCTCTTATGGGTCATTTGACAACATCCAGCAGTCTTTGGGTAGGAGATGCAAGGGGGGGGCTGTTTTAGCTTTTCCTGTGCTTGGGGCCCGCAGACCCAGGCTCTGTTTACAGGCTGAGAGAAATAGCTTAAATCTGCTGGCGTCAACGCTGATTCATGTCAAACTGAGTGGCAGGTGACCCAGGAGCCGGCAGCCAGACACTGAGAAGGATTACAAGTGAGCAAAACGCCAACAACCTCTGGCCTGCTGTGGGGCAGCAGATGACTGTAGAAGAGGGCAAAAGGTGGAGTCCCCCCTTCCAATTCTCCATCTATCCATCAACCCATCCCCCTCTTGGCCACCATCCACTCACCCTGACTGATAGACGAGGGAAAATGAGAGCATTCACTTGTTAAAATAATACAGCTCTGTCAGTCACTCTGGTCACATGTTGCAGATGCATTGCTCCACTTTGCAGGGTTTCACTGCGAGGGGGATGAAATGATCTCAGTATGTTTGCAGCTCATATACAAAACAAGTGATTTCTGAATAGGTGGTCAATCAGGGAGTGGGGCAAACTGTGGGAATTAGATTTGGCTCCAGCCCAAGTGGTGAGGTGTCTCTGGCTTAAGGGCAAGCAAGGCTGCAAGGAGATAATCTAATAATAGGTGGGTGTAAACTGCAAAACGCTACGGAGAGGAATTTGGACCAAAATAAGAGGGAGAGTCATGCCAGCCTACAGCTTTTTTATTATTATTTTGCTGCAAGAAGAAGGAATGATCTGCTTTGGCTGTCAGTAACAGAGAAAACAAATGGTGTCTGAGAGGATCGGACCCAACAGATTCAGCTCCAGCTCTTATTTTATGTTTAGCCATTCTCTCAGCCTGTTTTCTTTTGTTAGCTCAGTTTGCAGGGATCTTGTCCAACAATTTGCAGGTAATGTGTTCCAATACCCTGTTTATTTCTGCAAATCGGTCCTTAAAGCGGCCTGTTGAACTCAGATTGCTTGTTAATGGAAACGTTTCCATCCAGTTTTGAAATCTACAAATAGCAACGCTTACAGGGACACAAATAATGCAATTGAAGGCCTGATCAGATCAAAAAAAGATTGATAGAGGTGTTTCTTTCCAATTCATTCAGATTGTCGTCCGTGTACTCACTCATTCAGATCTTTGGAGTAAAATCATCTCCTCTGCTCATGTGTGCAACATCAGCCAAAACGAACTGTAAAATCTTTTTTATTTTTTATCTCTTAGTGCGACAAGTAAAGGAAAACTAACATCACAGCTCATGGCTATGCTTTCATAATAGAGCTGCAGAACAATCGCTTGTTAAAGGAAATGTCCTGTAATATTCAAAATTCAAATTTCTTAAAGTACTTTAAATATGTAGTATTACATACTGTCCAATAAAAGTGTTCTTAATTAAGAGCAATTTGAATGTGCTTTACTGGAGGCATCCATGTTTGTCAAAGAACACTACTGCCACCTACTGGTTTGTGACGTCACGGTGCGGTATCGGCTGTTGATCAAGTCCCAGTGCTGTATCTGGTGTTTGTCAACGCGCTATTATCCAAGTCATCTTGAAAACATTCTTCTTCCAAATGTTGGCTACATATTACGAGTTTTTTCTCTGGCCAGAAGTTCGATGGCAAATCCTCCCTCTTCAAGTTGGCGATCCAACGACCAACCCGTCCGTGGAGGATCAGGAATCAGAAAGGTGAAATAACAAACATTTTTTTCACTTTTACCCCGATGTATTCCAACATCCAGCTGCCATGCACGTGGGCATTGTCAGTTTCACTATAGCTCTGGTGAATTTCAATGGTGAAGTCCTCTGGAAATCTTCAATAATTGTTGTTGATTGCAGATGTGTCTAGTAGTTCCCATTGATTTTGCTTGTAAAGCGGGGAGAATGGCGCTAGGCTTACCGCACCGTGACGTCACTGCTGGAAGATGGCAGGAGGGAGGGGTTACTATATTTGGGCCAAAATGGCCGCTCCCAGACTCTGTGATCTTGAGGAAAAGTATTATTTTTATTTTTTAACACTAAATTGATTAAATCACCGCGAATATATTCGTTTTAGGTATAAATAATGATCCATTGATTATTCCTTGCTGGCCGGATTTTTTTTTTTAAATCCTTTGGGTTTTTTGGGTTTTTTTCCACTTGTAGATTTCAACAATATCTTTTCTCAGTGACACAGTTTATCTGAACAACACAATACTTTCAGGTTATCTGTGTTTGAAAGAAAGGCATTATAAAAGTTATTGCTTTGGCTTCAACTTGTGGTTTGATTACAATTATAAACAGAAAACTAATCCAGTAATGAAATTAAAACAATATTAACTGGATGTAAACATGTGACCTTTGCACGGAGGCCGCCACACGCTCACTGACGCCTGGGGGGTGGGACTCATCGTTAAACCAGATTAGTGAAAGACAAGCAGAGAGGGGTTATGAGGTCATAGTCATTCCACAGCTTTCTGTAAAACAACATCAGAGCTGAGCGACCACTGTGCTGATGATTGGTGGAAAAAGGTGGATTTCTAATGCAGCGAACAGCAAGCAGGGAATGATTTGATGTTTATTCTCAGCCATCATTTAGACCTGTTTTGGCACCAGATCAGTGGCAGTCTGGTATCACATGATCACATATGCATATGCAAAAATATCCTTTTCCTTTTCTTTATGGGTCGTCTTTAAAGCAGAGAAGGAATTGATTTTCTTTTACATTTTATTATTGTAAATGCTTAATAAGGGAGTGAATCAGGGAGTCAGATTTGAATACCATGTCTCCTTCTCTCACAGGATGCAATAAGATCACACATGTTTAGATATAAAGCTAATTTGCTGCTCAATCATGTATTAATCAAAGTATGGGCTGGAATGAGTTGCATATGTTTATATAATATAATAATTACTACGTGTTTTATCTAATACGGGTCATCTGTGTCTCTGGTGTCTGGCCATTTTGCCTCCTTTCCTCTGCGAGTCCAGAGATGCTGGGGAAGCACAGGCAGCCAGTCGGCAAGAATTAGAGCAGCGTCCATGATTGTGCTGACGTCTGCAAGGGGCTGGCTTGGAGATTAAGCCCAATAAAAATGTGTGATTTGTTGCTTTCATATTTGGAGGATGTCAGCTTCAATTTGAGCTAGCACACTGCCTCCAGGCAGGCTGGGTGACGAACATGAAGGATGCACTGATGAACTGCTGGCAATCAAGTGTTAGTTCTCTCATCCACTATGCAACAGCGGTAAAATCCTGCACACATTGTTAAACAGAGGTTTGACATCATTTTATTTGAATTTCACGTAGTAAATCATTTAAAAAGCAAGAAAATTGGATTCAGTTAGTCACCTTTTGTTCATTTATTTTGGTGCAAATCAGAATCCATTTCTTAGCTTTTTGCCATAGGCTTCATATTGTTTTCCATCTTTTTTTTTCTGTATTATAAATGGTTGAAGTCTCCTGATTTAGCATTTATATGCCTTATACAAGCATTCCCTGCCCTTTATAATAAGCCCTGGTGTGTGTAAGGTTTACAGGGCATTTTAAAGTGCATAAGATCTGCATATTTTAGATCCATAAAACCACAAAAATATTAAAAAGATTCAACAGAAATAAATCAGTGAGCTTTGTGTCTTTCCAAAAGTAGAGAATCTTTTGAATGTAAAATGTGGCAGAATTTGGTAATATGATATGTATGACAATTCTGGTGTAATTAACAAAGATTACTTATTGTGATTTTTATAATGTAGCTGTGTAAAACCTTATGTCATCTTGCTCTCCTTCCGTTGGTGCAGAGCAGCTCTATAATAGGCTCTTGGATGTTACGCTGCCTACTAGTGGCTGGAGGTTTAAGAGTTAAACAAAAGTAAGAAAATGGAACAAATATTACATTTAGAATTGATTCCAAATTTTGAATCAATATCTTCTTAATATATATTGAGATGTCTGTTTTAAATAAATATGATTATTGTCTAAAGAAATATAGCGATATTTGACAGAATAGATTTTTTTCTTATGCTGCTACTACTGTTGGGATCCAGAGGCTTGCCCACCAGAGGGTGCCGAGGATCCCTTCCTGGTGGTTTGTACTTCTGTTGGGATCTGGGGTGCTGTCTACCTTCCTCCACCAGAGGGTGTATTGGGGTGTACTGTGTTCAAACCTGTGTGTTTCAATAAACCTTTGAACTTTTTCCCCTGTCTCAGAGTGTGTTCTGCATTTGGGCTAGAATCACAACCCAAACATGACAACTACAGTGGTTGATAATACTATTTGGGCACTTCTAAATACTTCCTCTAATCACAGAACTGTCATGAATTATTTAAGGGTCTGACCCAAAATGCAGAGAACCACTCAGGGAGCAAGGCTTAAACAGGTTTATCGTAGTAAGGGTTGAGGGGTTGGATCTGGTAGTCAGAGGGCTGGTGAACCAGAACTGGAAGGGAGGAGGGAAGTTCACAGAGGTGAGTTCAGGTACCGTGGGAATCTTGAACGATGACTTGGAGAGACAGAGAAAACGGGACTCACATTAGTGGGGAAAACTTTCCTCCCAGAATCCAGTCTGTGAGGGTTGACCTAGTGAAGGGGGGACTCGCTGGAGAGCAGACCGGTAGACCCTTCTTTGGACCCAGGGGAGTATGAGAGGACTGTCACTCGGAAATCCAGGAGAACTCGAACGGAACTTGTGGAGGTTAATCTCCTGCTCAGTGTGAGAATCAAACTATCCTTCCAGGGGAAGAAGGTCAAAAATCCAGCTTGCAGGATGACTTCCTGCCGAAAAGGCAAAGACATAAATAAGGTTAGGCTCAGTGAAACAAAGACTCAGGTTAGACTCAGCTAATCTCAGCCAAAACTGGCAAACACTCTGGCCTCGAGGTAGTGACAGTCCATGGCTTAAGTACTCCTCCAGATAATGATCCAATGAGACGCAGGTGTGCAGGGAGGACCAACAAGGACAGGGCGCCACCTGGTGGTGGAGGGAGAGACAAGCACAAACAGCAGACAACACAAACTGGATTCCTGACAAGAACATTTTTTTTCCTAAAGAGACAGACAATAATTACTGTCACAGACTTTCATTATGTTAATCAAACCTTATTGCATTTCATATCATTTTTTGTGTCGGCATGTACATAGTGTCTTTTCACAACAAATATAATATCAATATACCTTTCTGTCATGAAATTGTTGAAAAGGTTTTCTTACTTACAAAAACTCAGCTGAATGCTACAAGTCACTGACTTGTAGCAGCCAAACTTCCTGAATGAAAATCTATAAGCAGCAGACGGACAATGAGTTGTTATCTATGCCTTAATCCTTCATACTGAGTTAGCATGTGGGAAAAGCAGAAAGGAAAACTATCTCAACATCTCCTAATGAATTGGAATAATAATAATTATCCACCTGCATGTGAAGCAGCTTTCACTTTGACCGTTTCATTTTTTTTCCTGTGCCAAGCTAATGAATGAGTGTTTGACCGCAGCTTTACACTACAATTTTTTCAATCACTGCACGCAGCTACAGCTCACGCTATACGGTGAAACCACAGGGTTTCGTCGTACAGTGGGAGTTCACAGCTAACGATGTATATTCTCTCACTGCGACCCAACGCTATTATGCGATCTACCTGCACACACTGTATGTCTAAAAACCACGGAGTGAGATGGCGCTACTCGGACTCGTCTATCCTGAAGCCAAATGAGTAGAAGAGGAATATGAAGCTCACTAGAGCGTAAGCTCTGACTAATAATCTATGATAGTGGGCATTTGCCAGCTGGGCCAGTCCTAATTTCAGCGTGCGGGGACCGGCCCTCCTTAAATCATACCAGCCCCAACACTTACTCTTTGGCCAAAGTACCTACCTGTGACAGTATATATCCCAAGGAGCACAAGAAGGAATCCAATGTTAATTACCTAAATGATGCATGCAGTATATATAGCCCTTCTTTGTCATGCACATCCTTGTGACGGTTGGCATATGGTGTAATTTTCTATTTCTTCAAACTGTAAAATCCTTGCAACAAATGTAATTATAATAAAACTAAAATGCTTTCTTCAGACCAAACTACGATGTTTCTCTTATATTTGGCAAATTTATGTTCACGACGACCTATTTGGACAAAGACATGGCTGAGCAAACATGGCTACTACGGTCTGTCAATTTTACAAAAAGAACTCCGTTTCACTCGCACCCCCCGCCATGCTTCTGTGTTTTTCTGAGAGGAAAAAGAAGAAGAAGAATCCTTGTTTGCTCACTGAGCGATTTGTCCAAGACCACCTCACGACGGCCGTCTAAATTTCAAACATGTTTGATTTTCTCCCGACCTTACGATTCCTGATCGGGAGGTAGATCACCCCTTGTTAACCCCTCTATTCTACACAATGACATATCAGGCTGAAAGTCGGCCCGATCGAAAAATTCTTGCATGACTGGAGAATCGACCCAAAAAGGGCAAAAAATCATACAGTGTATGCCTGGCTTTAGGTTCTCATCCGTGTGCTAAATGAGTAGCCTTAGCTTAAAGTGACGCTTTCAGAAAAAATAATGTTGTTCTGAAACAGACTTTAGTTTTAGAATTTCAATGTTACGTTGGATGTATTTTAATAACATTATGACAGTTCTGTTATTAAACCTTCAATATAGGGCTCACAATTCATGCAAGGTAAAAAATAAATTCTGTTATGTTTCTGTTTTTATTAGCTAACATGACCGTCCAGAGCCAGAGTGGAAATTACAAACTTAGATCTAAATCTGATTCCTACACAAAATTTTATTTTTGAAAAACATTTTTTTTGTTGTGAAAGTTTTTCTTTGTTGATGGTGAATATCAGGTTACAGAAGCCCTGGTATCCAGTAAGAGCTGTACTGTCAAATAAATAGTCAAAGGGTTCCCAAATATATACATTTTGCACTTAAAATATATAATTTTAGATAAAATAAAACACATTGGAAGAACATGAAGTGTGATGTTGCGCATACTATGATCTTATCCCTCTTATTTAAATGACGTGTTGTGAATTGGCGCTATATTAGTAAACTGAATTGAATTCCAAGCTTGAGTTTTTAAGTATAATATCAAATTAACCAAATCTTTGTTAGCATTCTGTAGTCTTTTTGCCTTAACCAGAACCTTGCAAAATTAATACATAAATAAAATAATAAAAAAAAAAAAAATAGGCTAGTTTCCCAAAGTCTTTTTGTTTTTCATCAAGCAAAAGAAAAAGAAATATGTTTCATTTTTTTTTTTTCTCTTTTTCGCGTTTTCCAACATCTTGCAAAAAATCTTATTCTGCTTGCCTATTAGGGCTCCCATACAAGATTGACTTTACAATTTTAAGAACACTCTTAAATTCCTTCATAGGTTGTTGGTTTGTTTGGTGTACAAGTTTCTGCCTTCTTACTAATTTCACATATCGTCTCCATTTTCATTAGATGGATCTCACTATTGATCTTCCTTGTATGCATCCATACTTCAGGGACAGATTTTAGTGTCACTACTTTTGCTTTCATGGATATTGTGTTTTTCATCAATACCTGAGTTTGGCATTCTTAAAAATATAATATTGTCACTCTGGGAAAAATTTCAGTGGAGTTGTACTTTTTATTTATGGTTTTCTTGATTTTGGACATAAAAGTTACATCAATACAGTGAGCTACATGTTATTGTCTTGGTGCTGATTACTGGCTTGATTGCTAACTCCATTCAACTGTCCAATTCTGGCTGGTTGCTCTTTCACTGCTTCTGATCCACCTGCTTCTGCCTCTATTTAAGGTGCTTGCATCCGGTTATCAGGAGAGATTATGTTGCTCTCGTTCTCGTGGGCCAGTGGAGAGAGCATTTTTAGCTGAGTATCTGATTTCCTGACCTGTTCTGCCTCTCAACCACTGAGCCTGCCTGTTTACGTCTGAACGGTTTGCATTAATTGTCTTTGGACTCCTGGATCCCTGACCCAGCCTGTTCCAGTTCTGATCTGTTTCTCTGACCCGTCTTCGGACTCCTGCATGTTCTCCAGGGCTGCAGCATCTGTGATACTCTGGGCGGCGCCGGCGACATCTTGTTGGCAGCCAAGTGGCTGGATCCTACCTTGTTCTCTGGCGATGGACTGAACTGTTAAACCAGGTTAGTGACTCTCATGGATAATAATCCTCCATCAGATTATCATGGTCACTAACCTGTGTTTCTCTCCAACAGCACTTCAGTGATAGACGCCCGCTGATACTGCAGATCCACACCCCGCTCTGTTTTAATAAACGCCCTGAATAAGCCCACTGTGTGTCTCACCTTGATTACCTGATCCTTCTGTTCTGGAATCCTGACAGTACAAGCATATAGGGATTGGTGGCCTAGTGGTTAGGGCATAGAGCTTGGAATCCTGAAGTTGTGAGTTTGAATCCCACTCTCACAGACTGCCACTCTGGGTATCTGAGCTATCTTGCTCCGGGGGTCCCCCATGATGGCAGCACACTGCTCCCCAAAGGAATGGGTTACATGCAGAGGTAAATTGAGATGAATAAAGTTCAATTATTTTTATGAACACAACTTGAAAATTAAAATAAAAAAAGCTTATATGGCAGGTATTTTTCTGTCATTTCCCTGCATTGAAACAGTTTTGTCTCTTTGATGAGATTGCCATTATTGTTGTAAGTTTAGGCATCAATCAATGTAGTCGTTAAAAAAACACTGATACATCCATATGACAAGTGATAAAACACTCATAAAATATGTATGGCATACAAATATTAATAAAAAAAAAAAGGTAAATGAAGATGAAAGTCTTGCATATTGAATTAGAAGCCCCGGAATTCTGCCTCGCTGGCAACTATTCAGAATTTGGAATTTCAATCAATAACCCCTGTTCAAAGCGATGTGATCATGAGCATCTGTAATCGTTCAACAGTCATTACATAAGAAGAGCAAAAAGGCCAGAAAGAAAAAAACAACAAAAAACTGGAGAAATAATTAAAAATCCAATCAGGCGAAAGGTTTGAGTCATCTGAACACGACCGAGAAGCAGAGACAGACTGTTTAAGATTCTGGAAGTTTGGAAATATCTCATGCATTATAACTGAAGCCCCACCCCTGCTTCCCCGAGTTTAATCCTTTTTGCAAGTGCTTCATCAACCTTCAGCTTTTCTGACAAGACAGAAGTTTCAGCATGTATGATTAATAAGATACAAATGTGCAACTGATATTTGATAAATGACTTGGGTTTCATATTCATGATGTACAATGAATATGCAGCACCAGGGGCTTAGGCCTACTTGATTGATCAAATGTATTCCATTCATCACTTACTTTTGCTTAATTAGCATATTTGGAGCAACACCATTAACATGGGAGGACTATGGGCTATTTGGAAGATGTAATGCATGTAAAAGAGCAGACATACATGTCGAACTCTTTGTCTCGTGGCGCTCGTGTTTCCAGACGGGAGAATACATTATACAGCAGATTTGTACACTTTCCTATTAAGCAACGCAGGAGAAAACAGCATTAAAATGTATGGCTTTCCACACATTCTATGTTCAGGGTGTTTGTTCAGTCACATTTGTGGCTAAAAATGATGTCACTCTATCTTCAGTGGTTCAATTTAGGACAATAAAATGTTAGATAACTACTCTGTGAACAGGAACAGAGAGATTTAATGCTCTTTCTGGGATATTTCTCAGAGGGGCCTAATAACCTGGGGACTTTAGGGAGAATAAATGGGAGAAAGAGGAGTTAGGATGTGGGTCATTATAGCTATAAGTTCTACAGCCCTTCATTAAACACATGAGCTAGTCATTACGCCGCTGCTGCAGCATGATGAACATTTCGAACCCGTCTCCCGCCCCACCTCCGGTTTACATGCCAGATGATGCAGTGAATCCATGCCTGTCTGGCACAGCTAAAGCAGGTTAAGTCAGGCTCATTGTAAACGTTCGCTGCTTATCCAAGCAGACAAATTCTGATGCACATTTGCCCTATTACAGCACATCACCGTCAGCCCCATGCATGCCAGTGCAAGCGCGGAGCGTACACTTTATCATTATTTCATAGTATTTTTAATGACAGACCGACAAAGGACTTGCAGATGCGAGCTGCCGTCAGTTTTAGTGAGGCTGGGTTTTACTCGGTGTGCAGAGCGGAGAAAACCCACGTGAATTATGTGAAAAATCTGATTATTCGCTCTTAGAGTGGTTTAAGAATGTAATTTGAACAGTTTTCTGCTTTTTCTGTGGGACATTTGAGAAGTTTTAAGACATCATCAATAGAGAATAATAATAATTCTGGGTTTTTTTCAGGAATAAGGTAAGCTAATGTAGGCTTCCTACATGATATTAATTGTATTATTATCCCACAAATATGGCCTGTAGATTATTAACAATGCAAAATTCAAGATTTAGTTTAAAACTTAAATACTTAGTTAATAAATGTTGATATTACAATATAAGGGTCTTTATTTAGACCTTTGAAAGTGACATAAAAATGTTGTTTATAAATAATTATTTAACTTTATGGATCTCACATTGGAGAAATTCACTCTGCATTTAACCCATCCCCTTGGGGAGCAATCAGGGGTTAAGGGTCATGCTCAGAGACTCAGAGCGGCAGTCTGGGGGAGTGGGGCTCAAACTCACAACCTCAGGATTCCAAGCGCTATACCTAAACCACCAGGCCCCCACTCCTCAATACAACAGGCTTTCAGTAGGTTTCAGATTGAATTTTGTTTCATTACTATTTTAAGCAAAGAAGATGTTTTGTAAATGGAAACTTGAGGAAAATGCAGTCCAAAAAGAAAACTTTGAAAAAACTCAATAAAAAAATCTAGAATTTTTTTTTCTTTTAGTTCTTTTCTGTATCTTACTTAAGTTTGTCTGTTTCATTTTGAGCTGTGCCAATTGCATTCTCTATTATCGTTACTTCAACGTTCATGCAGACAAATAGAAAGGTGGTTTTGCTCCTCACTCCAGAGGAAAGCCCGCCCCTAGAAGTGACGCCATCCTGGAGAGAAATATCAGCTGTGCTGCTTCCATCAACACCCTTGTTTATAGATGTTGGAGATCGGGCAGTTTTCCAGTGTAGTCCTGTTTCTCTGACCGTGACTGAGTGGATGTGCTCTCTTCGTCCTCTGACATGGGAGCTGGTCTGCCTGGCTGTGTGTTTCCTGGACGGGGCCGCCTTTTACAGCTGCTTTTTGTATCTCTGCTTCTGTCTCCTTGAACCCCAGTCGGCCTCAGCAGATGGCCGCTCACACTGAGCCTGGTTCTGCTGGAGGTTTCTTCCTGTTAAAAGGGAGTTTTTCCTCTCCACTGTCGCTACAAGCATGCTTAGTGTGAGGGATTGTATTTGAGTCAATGAGTCGATGCAATCAACTGGTTTTCCTTAGATAGAAAACTTTGTATCAATTTGACTGTATGATCTGGTTGAACTGTAAAGTGCCTTGTGATGACATGTGTTGTGAATTTGGCGCTATAGAAATAAACTGAATTGAATTGAATAGAAGTGAAGAGAATGTGTTCTCTAAAACGCAATTTAAAAAGAATTAAATTCTCAAAACTAATTCAGAAAAAAACAGGCCGTTTTGGCTAAAAAAATGTATTTTTAAAAAAAAATTTATTATTATTTTTTAAATAAAAAAAAACAGTAACATCTAAAAATACAACAGCTTTTTTTTATTAAAATGGATTTTTAAAATTTTATTCATAAAAAGTATATATATAAAAATAAATATTTTATATTGCTCTTTGCTTGCAGTAACAACATGTGCAGAGAGTTAACGCCATCTAAAAGCTTTCTCTATTCAGGAGATAAACATAAATAAATATTTAGAAAAGCCAATGACTGGCTTAACTTTTAGCGGATGAAAAAACATAGAAAACAAAACTTAATAGAAGCATTAACTGCAAGTAATTATTGGAGGTTAGCAGGAGAATAAACTGTTTATATGTTTGTTTATTCAGGTTATCCAGGTTAAATATTTAGTGAAATGTTTACATTAAATCAGTGGCATATATCTTTCCACCCCAAAAAACAAAAAATAGAGAAAAAATACAAATATCTAAGATATACCCAATAATTTCCTAAAAATGTAAGTAAATGCCTTTAAATTCTCAGTTTTTTTCTTTATTTTAAGTTTGCTTACTTGTGAACTAGAAAAGACACCAGTCCTAATTTACATTTTCTTTTTTATCTTCGAAAAAAACTAAATATCTAGAAAGTATTAACCTATAATAATGACTCTAATCAAAAAAGAGAGAATAAAACAGATGACAAATCACATAAAACAAAATATGTGATTTTTTTCTGTATGTGATAGGACAAAATAAAACAGATTAGTCATGCATTACACTTTTTTTGATATTCTATAACAAATCTATGTGTTGGTTAAATCATTTATGTTTTACTTTGTATTTTGACAATATCAGTCTACCGTAGATTGGTGTCATTCTTTGCTTTTTCTACTAACTAACCAATACATGTCATATTGAAGAGCTCTTTAAGTGAAGCTGCAGCTGAATAAAAGCACTGTTGGTAGAAAATAATATATAAAAATATGTGGAGAGTAAAAATCAAACTTAAAAAAAGTGAATACACTGGAAAAAAATAGAAATCTAGAAAGTAATTTTTTCTTAAAATTAGTGTATTTGTTCTTGGATTGAGGAGGTAAAAGAGACATCTTACCAATGGAACAAGACAATTTACACTTAAAATAAGAAAACTCAATTGCATTGTCTTATTTAAAGTGCATATTATCTAATTATCTTATTTTAAGAGTAAAAATACTCATTCCACTGGCAAAGTATCTAATTTACCTAATCAAATTAGGGGTAAATACACTTAATTTAAGACATTTTTTGTTATTTCTAGATCGTTTTTCCAGTGTACTTGTACATTCAAAGGTTTTTTTTAGTTATTTGACTTACTCTGAACACGTAGAGACACTTTTTACTCGAATGAATAAAAAAAATACCGATAATGACTCTTCTTAAAAAATCAAGAGAATAAAACTAAACTAACTAAATAAGAAAGATCAGTCAATCATTATAGCATTGTATTTAGTTTTTGACTAATGCATTTGTTATTTGATGCATTTCTGTAAACTTTTTAATTTTTTTATTTGACAGTATCAGTGTTCCGTACATTTTCTATGGCCACTAAAGGATCTGTTTTCCTTGTATCTTCTGAACAGTATATTCTGTTATTGATGGCATTCGGTTTGTGTTCGGGCCTTTGTGCGCCCAAAGGAGGCTGACTGTGCTTTGTAATTAGCCGTGACATGCTTTATAAATGGTGCAATTAACAGCGTTTATATCCAAACATCCTAAATCAATTAATATAAAGCACACTGAGAATTATGGGCCAATTTTCCTTGGTTTTATGCAACGTTACAGCTGAAGTGTTTGTTTAGGAGCCTGAAAAGGAATGTGTGTTCATTTGAGAAGCAGATCAAACTACCGGTACTATGTTTTAAACCATTTCTTAAAAAACGTCTAGAAATCTCTTTTACAGCTTTTTAAAGTTATTATTACAGATGTGAAATCTCTCATTAATTTCATCATAACAGGATCATTTTATTTAGAAAAAAATGTTTCCTTATGATCCCAAAAAAATCTTTTTTGAGGTTTAAGTAAAAAATATGTTGTTCTTTATTGCATTGCATGTTTTTTTAGTTGCAGGATATTTAGCGTGTTAAAAAATGCACTTCAAATAAGTCATTTTTTCTTATAATAATGCATTTATTCTTGAATTGAGAAGGTTAGTGACACACTTTGCCAATTAAACAAGACAATTTACATTTGAAACAAAAAAACAACTACAATTTCTTATTTCAAGTGCATATTATCTAATTATCTTATTTTAAGAGTTATAATACTAATCTTACTGGCAGATTGTCTTATTTACCTGCTCAAATTAAAGGTAAATACGGGTAAATTTAAGAAATTTTTACTTATTTCTACACTGAAAAAACGATCTAGAAATAAGTAAAAATTACTCAAATTGAGTGAATTTACCCTTAATTTAAGTAGGTACATGACATGATTTTGCAATTGAATGAGTATTTTTACTCTTAAAATAAGATATTTAGATAAAATGCACTTGAAATAAGATAATGTAATTGTGTTTTCTTATTTTAAATGTAAATTGTCTTGTTTCATTGGCAAAATATGTTTTTTACCTTCTAAATTCAAGAACAAATGCACTTATTTTAAGAAATAATGACTTATCTAGATTTAGATTTTTTCCAGTGTAAGTCATTTTTGCAATATATGAACCCGACTTCTAAATAATCTAAATAAGCAAACGCTAACAGACACAGCTGTGATCCCCTCCTCGGCCGAGCATCTCTGCTGCAGCTCAAGAACAATGCCTGCTTCAATTTAAAATAAGTTCCTCCTCTAAAACATAATGGCCCTACAGACAAATCAGAGATCCATCGGCAAAGAAAGGCACTAAATAATTTATAGCTTTAATCTGCTCACTGAGGTGTGTGGTCTTTGACAGTAATTATAAATGCAGGGAGGAATTATAGCTGAATACTTTAACTGCATTAGGAGTCATCTGATGAACAACGTGATTGCCTCCTCATTTCCAACAATAGGGGGCAAGTCGGTGTCACAGCATTCAAATCACCACAGAGCCCATGTGCTTTTCCCCATTTACCATCAAATGTCAGTTGCTTGTTATAAAACAGAGATTTGATGGGTGGAGGTAATTGAGGACTTGATTGCTTGAAAAGAGATGAATTGCATAAAATGTTTATGAATTTAGGAGGCAATTATTTTTAATAGCTTTGAAATAATAGAGCTGGAGGAAATATGTTTAATTGTTATGATAGTATCTTGCGGTGGCAGCGGCTGCAGCGTTCACAGGGAAGCAATAAAGTCTGACAGGAGGATAGATCTTTCAAGAGTATCTAAAAGTCGTAAGGTGAAAGAGGATGGTGGCGTGCCGTTGAGGATGGCGGTCCTTGTCTTCCATGCAGAAACTTCTCTGTGGAAATGAAAACAAGATGAGATGAGGAAGAAGTTGACTTTAGATCGTAGCTTTTATCTAATGATGCAATAAACAATTGGTGAGTGACTGTAACACTGGAAAAAATTGAAATCTAGATAAGTCATTTTTTCTTAAAATAAGTGCATTTATTCTTGGATTGAGGAGGAAAAAGGGACATTTTGCCAATGGAACAAGACAACTTCCACTTAAAATAGGAAAACACAATTGCATTGTCTTATTTCAAGTGCAAATTATCTAATTATCTAATTTTAAGAGTAAAAATACTCATTCCACTGGCAAAGTATCTAATTTACCTACTAAAATTAAAGGTTATTACACTTAATTTAGGAAATTTTAACTTATTTCTAGATCGTTTTTCCAGTGAAGGAGTTCTGGTCAGTGATCTGCAGGTCAAATCCAGAAAAATGTCATTTATTTACTTGGTTTTGTTTGTTTCCTGTTTATTAAATTTATCAAAATAATGAATTCCAACTTTTTATCAGTCCTTAAACACATCAACAAACCGAAATCTTCTTTTATTTAGATTTAGTAGAAATCTGATAAAGGTTACAGATATGTACTCAGGTGCTTCTACTGCATCAGAGAACCGGCAGCTAATTTCCACCCTTAGTTTTTGTTATATTTAAATATTTAAAGTAGTTATAATTGGATATTTTACAAATACATTCCTCAATGTTTTTGATAACTTTCTAGGAGAAAGAACATTTAAATACAGACTCCTTTTCATATCATTTTTTTTAATGTGTGTGCATGTAGCTTTAGCAACATTTGCATAATTAGCAGTGTTACTTATCTGATTAAATTCAGATTTAATCATCTTTTGACGAAAGAAAACTTACATAGAGATCATTCTGATCTGAAAGAGGATCAGAGAGAGGAGGAAGACATGGGGCAAAGGTCAACAGGCCAGACTCGAACCTGTCAACCATGCGGCTGCGTCTTAGACTGAAGTCTGAACTTGGGTTGCGTATGTATTCCCTGCACCATTGGTGCACCCTCACTCTGATCCATTTTAATAGAATTTTTTTTTCTTTTTGCGATGGTTTGCACCAGAATTATACCAGTATGTTTGCACATTTATGTGGATGTGACATAAGTAAAATTAGCAGTTAGCCATCCTGTCTTACACCACAGGTAAAAAGTTACACTAGCAGCAACACCTCCTCACTGGAAAAACAACCTGGAAATTAGTAAAAAAAAAAATCTTAAATTAAGTGTATTTACCCTTAATTTGAGTAGGTAAATTAGGTACATAGTTTGCCAATGGAATGAGTATTTTTACTCTTAAAGTAAGAAAATTAGATAACATGCACATGAAATAAGACAATGCAATTGTGTTTTCTGATTTTAAATTTTGTTCCATTGGAAAAATGTCTCTTTTACCTCCTCAATTCAAGAACAAATGCACTTATTACAAGAAGGAACTACGTATCTAGATTTTTATTTTTTTCCAGTGCTGATTTCCCTGATTGTTGGGATCAGCCCTCGCAGGAGTGACGACAGCGAGGTGAGCTAATGCTAGCATCCTTTAAGGAATGATGCAGGACTGGAGACACACGTTGTGGAGAGAACCTCCTCTTCGTTTTTTAGGTTTGATCAAAGAGCTCACACCAACCGACCTTTTTCTCTCTTCAGATTTTAAATTGCACCAACATTTTTTTCTATTCTTTTGCTTAAAGGTGACAGCTACAGCTTCTCCTTCAAAACAATATTTCAAAATTAATCTACAAAACAAAGTGGTTCAGAATGAAAATACTAATTTTTTATAATTTCAGCAATTGCTAGTTTTGAGAAGTAAATATCAATATCAGTAAATATTGATGGCAATGTTAAATTCTGTTAGACTGTAAAATGAAAAGGTACTTTTTATTATTTTATTTTTTAAAGTTTTTTTAATAGTTTTTTTGCAATATGGTTTACTGTGGTTGTCTTTGTTTATTTACTAGTTAAAAAGCATAAAACTTTCTTCTTTCTAATTGAAAGGGGGCCTACTGCCCTAATCATTAACTCCTTCTATAATTAGTCATCATACCACAAACCGTTTCAGAAGGAAAAATTCAAGCTCCAACCAGCAGATGACGGGCGATCAGCTCCACCAATCAGCAACCAGAGTCCACTTTGACATCCTGCCCAATCTGCTGCTAAAAAATGTCCTTATTTATCAACCCGATGCCAAACTATAAGTTGACATGATGCTAAACATTCCTTATTTTACTGAAGAAAGTCCTTGTACAGTAAGAGTTGTCATAAAATACAACTTGTTTCTCGTAATTTTATGACTATTCTCATTGTGACTCTTTTCTCATAATGTTATGACGACTTTACAAATTTATTCTCATAATTTTACTTTGTCATAATTTTAAAAATTTATATTCGGAATTTTATGACTATTTTCATAATGTTACGACTTTATTTTCGTAATTTTATGACTTTATTCTCGAAATTGTACAACTTTATTCTGGTTATGTAACTTTATTCTCGAAATAGAAGAAAGAAAATAAATCTCTAGCCTAGTGCTAATATTCCGTCGTATAAAGGTCAGTTTCTACTGAAATAAAATTTCACATCAAATTCTAATTCACTGACCTGCACCAAGATTGCCTTGAGCTCCATGTCATAAACGGTTTAGCAGTTAAATGTAATATTAAAACAACAGAGACTGTACTAAAATGTCACATTTTGCACTGCAGCCTTGCAGCAAGAGGGTTCTAGGTTCGATTCCCGGCCTGAGGTCTTTGTGCATGGAGTTTGCATGTTTTCCCTGAGCATGCGTGAGTTCTCTCCAGGTATCTCATTGCATCATTTTAAATAGTAAAACAGTTACTCAGTACTTTAGTAGCCTTTATACCAAATACTTTTCCATTCTTACTTGTTTATGTGATTTGATAGCTATGCTTTATATTAACTCCAGTAGACATTTTAAAACAGTGCTACTTTTGCTTGAGCACTCTGAGGTCTGTACTGTTACAGGCTTATTTTCAAGTGACTGATAAAATCTTTGCAGCATCATGACGTCATCTGCAAAGAGTGGGAACAACAAATGCAATTAACAAAACACAAAAACAAGCCGTTATCAAATGTTAATTCTTTATTTGAATAAGTAAAAAAAGGTGCAGGTAATCACAGGTGTCATGTTGTTCTCACTGTTGCATGAAACTGACTTTTCTTTTAATGTTTTCCTAAAATATATGTACATGTGAAACGTCCTGGCTTCCAAACAATCTAATTGTTTTAGAGAAATGTACATAATCTGTGTCTTAACCGGTGATTAAACATTTATTAAAGTGCTTTTTTTAATGTTCTTCTTCTATCGTTGCGACACAAAACATCTTGATATAGCGATACACTCTACAGTTCTCCGTGTGTGTGATGATGTTTCGGGCTACCTGCTTCAAAAACTGCACATCTGCGCAGCTATACTGTGTCACAGAGTTCGTACAAGTAGTTCAATTAGCTCATTATTATTATTATTTTTTTGTTTTACTTCAAAATACAATTGAAAGTTGACATATACAAATAAATAGTAGTCATAGCCAGGGCTATTGCATGCAAACATCAGCATTTATGTTTCTTCAAGCAGTAATACATTTCATTACTGGTGGTGCCTTTGAGCTGGGTGCAAAAAGTATTTTAGTGTTTCCTCACAGAGTCTTGAACCAGTGTGTCTTTCTTTTTTTTTTTTTTTGCCAAAAGTCATGATGATGTAGACCATACAACGCTAAATTAAAAAAAACTGATTGAAATATCTGACCCGTGTAATAAAATGAAAAAAAAAGGAAGAAAGGGATAAAAGTTCCATACAAAGAGTATCCATACAAAACGTCACTCCTTGTCCATTTCCACGTATTGTGAATGGTTATCTGGGGATTTGCTGTGAGTTTTACTCAAATGGAGCTTTACAGCGTGATTGCTCGCAAATGTCCGACAGCAGAGCTTACACTTAAACTTAGAGTCAATGTCCTCCTCTGACACCAGAGAGTCGGTGGCTCTGACGCTGAGGGCCTTCAGCATTTCCGGCTCCTCCACCTTCGTCTGGTGCTCTACCGGCATTTTGCACATGTCTTTGATTTGGAAACCCAGATGGGATTCCAGGTGGGAAATGAACGTGGTTGGTGACCTAAACTGGGAAGCGCAGTCGTTGCAGTAGAACACCGGATGGCCGGTGTCCATGTTTTTCAAGAACTTGGTTCCTCCCGTTTTCCTCAGCTGATACTTTACATTCGCTAACCAGTGACTGATGGTTGTCATTGACAACCCGGTGAACTTGGAGATGTGCATCCTTTCCTGAGGGCCGAGATCTGAGAGCAAATACTTCCCCTCGGACGTCTGGAAGAGGCTCGAGGCAAACTGAGCCTGCAGGATTAGAAGGTGTCGTGGGTTCCAGTTGGACTGCCTGCCCTTGCGTTTGTGGACTGAGTACACCTCAGCCGACACGTCCTCAAAGCGTCTGACGTCTGACTCCAGCTTCATGGTCGGAATCCTTGATGGTAAGGATGGTTTTGGTGTTGTGGCCTTAGGAAGTACCTTAACCATGTCAGCGATGTCAGACAGAGCGTATTTCTGCGGCGTTGGGGTAGAAGGCCCTAGCAACAAGGTGTTCGCTTTGCAATGCTTAGATTTAGTCAGATCTATTGGTTGGTCATCATTAATCATGAGGAAAGTCTTATTAGGTCTGTTTATTGGAGGACTTCCAAGCATTAAAGGTGGCTTCTCGCTGCTACGGTTAAACTCTGCAAAGATTGACTGGGCGTGTGCAGATAATTTATCCGCTCTTGAGTTATTGGGCTTATTTGCTTTGCCAAGATGATTGTTCAGAACTGACTGTAGCGCACTTAGAGGGTTGATGCCAAGTATATCTGGAGTGTCACTGAGAGGCTCTGATGTAGTGCTGCGTCCGTTGCTGGCAGCGGGGCTCGGCGTCTTGCCTCTGTCAGAGAAATCTGGGGTCAACTTGCCTTTGATCGCTTCACTTCCTTCATTCATGCAGTCTGCATCGAGCTTTGAAGAGGAGGAGGAATCATCCTGACAATCGCTGTCATCGTTCTCCAGCAGATCAAACTTTATATTCTGACTTTCTTTACCGTCGTTAATGCCAACCTTTTCCTTTTTGATGTCCACGTTTTGATGTAGCCCCTGGGAAAGCTCGACTCCCAAAGCACCGTGGTACAGCTTCCCCTTCGGGGCGATCGGCCTCAGCTTGTGGTTAAATGTCTGCTTTAGCTGAACGGGAGACGACGAGGAGAGAGGGGTGTTTTTGATGATGCCAGAGAGCTGATAGGCAGCGTGAATGCTCGGGTAGGCACTCCAGCTGGGGGTGCCTGTTTGGGCCTTATTAATAGCTGAAGCCACTGTGTTGGCTAAAGATTTCAGGATGTCCCCTCCCCCACTCGACTCTTTTTCTAGGTCTTCCTCACGGAGATAAGGGTACTTAAAGGCCCCGTTGCTCTCTTTTGGATCCTCAATCTCCTGCTTGTCATCTGTCGTTTCTGTTTCTTCCGCTTTGTCTGATGTTCCTTCCCCCTGGTTTTCTTTCTCGTTGCTTCTAGGAGAGAGGCTTTTTAGGGACACCTTTTCTCCTTCCGTATCGCTTGCTGCAGGCTCAACGACACCCTGGATCTTCTCCACAGCCAGGGGGTCAAGCGCTAGCTGTTTCCCCTTTTTGGATGCAGAGTTTGTGACCTTGACGAAGTGGCCGGTAACCATCATGTGCGTGGTGAGCTGCTGAAGTGTGTCATGAGAGCTTCCGCACTCCATACATTTAAGAATTTGAGACTTGCATGTCTCAAACTGCCATGTGTAGCTGGCTCCATTCTGATATCCGTAGCGATTGTTGTTGGCGTTGGAAAGGGTGGCGGATCGCTGCGCCTCGGCGTACCCTGACAAACCGGTAGTCGAGTCTGGAGAGCAAGGCCTTGTTGTTTCAAACACCCGTTTCTTTGCCGGCGGCAGCAGTTTGGGTGTGATTACTGGGATAGGCTCTTTTAAAGGCACTTTTTGGTAATGCTTTGTTTTGATCATATGCACGCTTAGATCCTGCAGCGAGTCAAACGAATGACCGCAGAACATGCACTTCAAAACTTTCTGCGCATCCTCCTTCCCTTCCATGTCTTGCAAATTACGTTTCCGAGACTTAGATGATGAGGCAGAGGAGTTACTTTGCTTGCTGTGGTTATTGTCTTGATAGTGCCCGGTCTTGTTCATGTGGACGGTCAGCTCCACCAGCGTGTCATAGGCAGCGCTGCAGTCCTTACAGCGAAAGCGGCTGGCTCCTGTGAACACTGAACCACAAGGTTTGGACGTCTGCCTGTACAGGTGGACCGAGCTGAACAGGTTGGGCTTGGTAGCTGGTTTAGGCGAGTGCATCTGCTGCAAGGTCTTTGAGAGGGCATCCTGGTGCCAGTCAAACTCATTCTTGCTGCTCCCGTTGGTGCTGTCACAGTTGGCTTTGCTGGTAGTTTTGCCCGTTTTCAAGTCCACACCAATTCCCGTCCAGTAGGAGTCAGAGAGAAAGTTTGCATAGGCTGCCCTCATTTTCTCCAGGCTGCTGCCCGTCTCCTCTTTATGTTTTGAACCTCGACTTTCTTCGTCTCTCTGGCTCTCTGGCGGCGAAGACGTTTTAAAGTCTGAGAGTCTGTCACTGCTGTCGCTGAGGCGAGATTCCAGCTCCAACTCTTGGTTGGAGAGGACGCTGACGGGGGAGTTCTGGTTGCTGTAGGTGTTGACGCTCTTGTTGTCCAGCTCTCTGTCGTCACATGCTTTGGGGCTGGTCTTTTCGGAGCCCTCTTCTTCAGTTTGAGTTTCGATCTCCCCATCTTCTTCTGTAATGGAATCCTGAAGAGGAGCGTCTTCATCTGGTTCGTAAACTAGAAAAAGAAGAAAGAGACAAAGAATGTATTCATTATTATTCAAAATTTGGCCCACAACATTCAATTTAGGCCTCCCTGATTTCAGCACCTTGGTTTTATGTTTTCAGATCATTATCCTGACCCAGTGGTGACACATTTTCGGTTTCCTGGCAAAGTCCACTGCTGTCTATTTATAATGTTCTGACAGTACCCTCCATCATGCAAAGAAGTGTCGAAGGTCAATATACCCAAAGATCCTCAACTGTACCTAGCAGAGGTCACAAGGCATTTTTTACTGCACGTTTATTCATTTTTTGACAATCTTTGTTGGTTTCATTTTACAAATCTCACCACCTCCCTTTTCTTAAATTTTTTTTGAGACAATAAATACGACTTCTTGTCCTGGATTTTTGTTTTAAAGTTATAAATCATAGCCCTGACAGCACATGTGGTCAAGCTTATGAGGGCAGCAATTTCTTTAGCAATTCCTTAATGAGTGAAAATCAATTTTACTCAAATGTTCCGTTCTGTTCTCTAGTCTTTTCTTCTTTTGAGGAATAGGCCTTTGAGCCATGTCATATTTAGGAATGCAACCATTGATTATTTTAGTGATCAATTAATCTATCCATAATATTTTTAATTTATTTGGTTAATCTAGAACACAGGTGTCAAAGTCGTTCCAGAAAGGGCCGTGTGGCTGCTGGTTTTCTTCATCAAGTCATCAGGTTAAGACTAGACTCACCTTGATGAGATGAATGGAGTCTGGTGTACTACTGCTTGGGTGGAAAGAAAACCAGCAGCCACACGGCCCTTTCTGGAACGACTTTGACACCCCTGATCTAGAAGGATTCTCTTACAAAATTAACAATTCTAAATAAATAAGCATTTTGAATATGTAAAAAATAAAATAAAAACTTTTATTGCAAAATTCAAATAGCATGTTTTAGAGTCTGGAAATTATCACTCTAGATAATAATTCCATTTGTCCATTTGCTCAACTAGATAGGGACACCAGTCTTTGCCATCCCTCTCTCCACCCCTACAAGCTCATTTGTTCCTATGTTGATGTAATAAACCACATCTGGAACAAGCAGTTCCTCTCAAAACTGTAGGGTGGCCAGTATTTTAACCATAAACTCCCACAATAACTTACATGCAGTGAAGCTGACAAATAAATATTTTTTTTTTCAGTTTTTGTTTTTTATGGTAGAGAATGCAAAGGTGTGCTCCGTGAACAGTGGGTAGCACTGCCATGTTGCAGCAACAAGGTTCTGGGTTAGATTCCCGGCCCGAGATCTTTCTGCATGGAGTTTGCATGTTCTCCCTGAGCATGTGTGTGTTCTCTCTGGGTACTCCGGTTTCCTCCAACAGTCCAAAAACATGACTGTTAGGTTAATTGGCTACTCTAAATTCTCTTTAGGTGTGTGTGTGAATGGTTGTCTGTCCTGTGTGTCTCTGTGTTGCCCTTCCATGGACTGGCGACCCGTCCAGGGTGGACCCCGACTCTCACCAGTAGACAGCTGGAGATAGGCACCAGCGCGACCCTGCTCGGGATAAGCGCGACAGAAAATGGTTTGAGGACTGCAAAGGTAAGTGTCTCTGGAAGTCGTCTAGGAGTGTCCCATGTCATTAGAAATAAACTAAAACCAAACCCATTTAATGTTCTTTAATATTAATGTCATGAAGAGCCATGTTTGATTAAAGGTAAAGTGGATGCTTTTGCTCTAGAAATGTAGCTAAGAAACCCCTAAGCCACCTTTTCAATAACTACTAAAGTCTATCCCACCTGATCTTCCATCATCGCGAAAAACAACGTCCCAAATCGGCATTACAACCAAATTTAACCGGATACATCAAAACTAGAAGTGTGCCTGTAAAGTCAGAGCATGTGCACTGGCATTAGGTTAGCACACCACAAAGACTGGCACGTGGCACAACCAATGAGTAACACCCCCCCCCAAATTCAAAGCTCAAAGACCGTCCACTATATCTTTAAATTAGACAGCATGGATGCTCAAATAAGTGCATGTTTTCTTATTAGCAAGGGTTTCAGGAAAATCTAGGATGTCTTCAGTGATTAATTTGAAAAATACGGATTTGTTCTTGTTGATTTTGCTGTTAGCACACTGTAGACTGACCTTGAAATAGTTATCAGACACCCGGTAGTGATAAGGTTTTCTTGCCGGACATGCCTAAAGAATTGTTGTCTGTCTTGGATTAACGATTTAATTGATAATTATTTCAATAATCGATTAATCTGATTTATTCTTTCAGCTGTAATCATAATAACATCTAAGGTAAGAAGAGATAGGATTACAAATTAGCTTTGAAAGACACTCCATAAAAAATCTTTTAGTTTCATGTAATTTATGTTAATCAGAATAGCCAAGACGCTACCAATAACATGGGACACTTTATATATATGAGGAATTCTTATGAATTTAGTCCTTTTTTTCATTGCAAGATCATGCTACTGCATTTTTATATCATTTTGTTTGTGTTGGTAGCAAATGTAGAGGTCTCTGTACATATTAACATGCCATGCACTATGGTGTAAATAGCTTTTTAAGACATTATAACGTTATGCTTTGTGCTCGGGGAGCCGAAGCATAGTTTAACATAATGCTTTTACTAACAGACTGCTGCTGCTGTAACAGGACCATTTGATTCACGACCAGCCATCGAGTTAATGCTCTGTCCAAGGGTTTCCTGGCTTCAAGTTGAGATGTTTACAACAATCATTGGCTACTGAGTGACAAAAGGAAATTGATTCTTCTGGGGCCTGTTAAATGTTATTGCAAATGACCTATTCCACTGTTATTATAGATGCCTCAAAACTGCAAGGGAAATGTGAGCCTTCTTTCTGGGAAGCAGCTCCTCCTCCCTGAAGCTACATGTGAGGAATGAGTTATTCTAATGTTCAGCATCAGTCCAGAAATAACCTCATAGGGCCGCATGAACCACAGAAGGACACACACTGCAAAAAACATCTAGAAATAAGTAAAAAACCTCTTAAATCAAGTGTATTTACCCTTAATTTAAGCAGATAAATAAGGTTGTTTGGCCAATGGAATGAATATTTTTACTCCTAAAATGAGATAATTAGTTAATATGCACTTCAAATAAGACCAAGCACTTTTTTTCTTATTTTAAATGTAAATTGTCTAGTTCCATTGGCAAAGAATTCCACTTACCTCCTCATTTTAAGAAAAAATGCACTTAATTCAAGCAAAAATTACTCATTTAGATTTCCATTTTTTGCAGTGCAGAACTTCACGTTCTGCTACAGATTCCAGATCTTTGCATTTGGTTAGACAGTGAAGGTTTAAATATGTGGCTGATGTGCTACGGCTCCTCGATAAGCTGAATCAGTTATCGAAGTGAACGGTACAAACTTTCTGAAGATAACTGGCAATCTGTCATGTCGTTATTTTCTGTTTCCCTGACAGTCTCATAAAGAGCAATTACTTCTTTCATTATTCACATGTTTGTTCTCCCAACTCTTGGAGCACAAACATTATTGCTTCAATTAACAGATAATTAAAGAACAGAATTTCTAATTGACACATTTCCCATCATCCAATTAATGGAGGCTCTGACTCAGCACTGCAGGATTTTTTCCTCCAGCTGCAGCGTTGCCTTCATATGGATCACAACAACCTTTTTCTGTCGTATGTTTGCATTTGTTGAAACGTAGCCAATGTTGACGGCAATGATATGGAAGCTGGGGCGATAATACAAATGGATATTCTCCCCTTAGAGATTTCAATACTTTTATTTTCCTTTTGCCGCACCCGTATGGAGCTAATTTTGTTCCTGTATTTTTAAAAGCAAAGAACATGTTTTGTAAATTGAAATTTAAAAAAATGCAAAAAGAGAATGGAGCCAAAAATGTAACAAAACTAAAAGTTCTGTAGTACTACTTTAAATGAAACTTTGCTGTTTTCTTAGATGTATTTATTTATTTATTTTATTCTTTTGATACAAAAGAATACAAAAAAATAATATATCTATTTTTATTTTTTTGTTCAAATATTTTATATTCAGTCTGAGATTCAAGAATTGCATTCTTTTCAATTTGCATTTTGCCGATCACCTTCTCTTCGCTTCTGGGTGCGGGCTCTCCTTTGGGTTGAGGAATGAAGGCGCATTTCTATTGGTCTGCTGGATATTAGCAACATTTTTATTGCTCAGCTGTGAGCTTTTGTATTGGGCTTGATGCGATCTATAAAACGCAATTTGAAAAGAATGCAATTCATGAAAATAAATCTGAAAAAACAGCAAAGTTACTCTCAAAACCTATTTAGGATTAAAACCTTTTACAATGTCTAATTTCTGGATTAATGTTTATTTTGAATTTTGAATTTAGAAAATGTGTTAGTTGCTGGCAAAAATAATGAAACAAAATGAATCAAGGTTAAGGACACTTGACCTCGAAGACCGTAATTGAGGAAGCCTGACTTAGTGTATTTTTTTCCCCCTTTATTTTCTTCTGGTTATGGTTCTCATCATTTTGGAATTTGAGGTAACTATTTAATTCTGTTTTGTTGATCTTTGGTTCAATTTCCATTTTGTGTTATATTTAAGCACTCTTAAATTACTCTCTATTGCCCCCTTGTGTCGGTCTCCTTTCCCCTAGCTCCCTTCTAGTCACTTCTATCCACACCTGCTCCATATCAGCTCCAGTCTTTGTTCTATCTCCCATATATACTCTGCCTGTGCAGTTCTTCAGTGGTGGTTCCTTGTTGTTACGTGGCCCCCTATGTCTGTTTCCTCTTGATGTCTTCTGGGTTTTTGGGTTTGATTCTTGGATTTTGTTTTTGTTGCCCTTTGACTCCATTAAACCTACAAAAACTAATCCCTGCCTCCCTCTTCTCTGCATTTGGGTCCTCAACCAACCTCCACCCTCATGTTGACACTATTTTTATTTAAAGAGAGGCTGCTTTTCTAATTATTCAAACCAACTTCATGTTGTCAGTACGGAAGAGGATTAGGGCCACTGAAAAAATTTTACTGATTTTTTCAATTTTATTTCAGTATAGTATGGGAAAAAAGTCAAAATTCTGAGATTAAAGTCAGAATTCTGAGAAAAAAAGTCAGAATTCTGACTTTTTTCTCAGAATTTTGACTTTTTTATTGTCAGAATTCAGTCAGAATTCTGCGAAAAAAGTCAGAATTCTGACTTTTTTCCCATGTTAAACTGAAATAAAATTTAAAAATCAGTTAACTTTTTTTTTTTCAGTGGCCCTAATCCTCTTCCGTATGTCAGACAAATGCTATTTTAGTGATTTCTTTATTCTGAAGGTTGGACAGAAGACAAGGGAAAATGTTGTCAATGAAAATATAAATCATGATTTATTAAAGGAAAAATATTTCCTCTCAGTTTGGTTAACATAACTTTTTCCACCTAAAAAATAAAATCACAACTAGATATTGAAATGTATTTTTTTTTTTTTGACAATTGGTTCAAATTCACAAATCTAACCTAATCTACTTGGTCATGTTATCTTTGTCAAGTGTGAGTCAGAAAGAGCCAAGAAATCTATAAAAAGGGGGGAGGCTTTTCACAGCATTGTATCTTTTAATAACATCCTCCAATAAATGCAGTTTGTCAGGGCTGTCGCACATCTTTTCAGATACTTTCCACCTCACAGCCATGCAGAAAAAAACGTGCATTTTAGGAGAGAGAGACATGGCAGATGTCCTGTGTGTTAAATATGAATAGGACATAACAGCCCTGTCCAGGCACTTATGCATTTCATGTGGTTAATATTTCTCTGCTGAATAGAAGACACTCTGTGAAGGGGATGGCTGCGGCCGAGCACTCAGGCATCCCGCATGGGGCAGCCCATAGAATGTCTCCATCGTTCTTTGAAAAATAACTTTTTTTTTCTCTCCACTGTA